>JAYRBT010000001.1:105168817-105229950 GCA_036023395.1 Myiotriccus ornatus
TAAACCTCCCCTGGCAGAGCTTGAGCCCATGTCCCCTTGTCCTATTGTTGGTTGCCTGGGAGAAGAGACCAACCCCCCACCCGGCTACAACCTCCATGCTTGGAAAATTTTGAAGTCAATGTCTTTTTGATGTGATCCAAATCTAAAATATAAATTCATGCAAATATTGTCTAGTCTGGCAGGATTCAGAATTTCATTTCTATGGATAACATGAACTGAAAAACTTAAAGAGATGGCAACAAAGGCAGAAATATGATATATCAAGAAATAATTAATATTTGTTTGAAAACAGAGACTTTGGGAGCTACTGTAATTCTGAGGTATTTTTCTTCCTTTGATCCCATTCCAAAGTATTGTATTTAAACTTTTAAAAGAGGTAAAAAAGAGACAATAGGCACAAAATGAAACACATGAGGCTCTTTCTAAATATCACGAAACACTTTCGCACTATGTGGGTTACAGGGCACTGACACAGGTTTCCCAGGGATGTTGTCCACATCTTTGGGGATATTCAAAGGCTGGCTCAGCAGGGTGTGGGGCAACTGGCTCATGGTGACCCCTCTTGAGCAGGGCAGTTAGACCAGGTGATCTCCAGAGATACTTCCACACCTCAACCATTCTGTGATTCTGTGACTGAAGCCGAAGGCAATCCTAAAGCCTTTGCACAAAACTGCACTATTTCCTTTCAAAGAAAAGGAGAGTGAAAAGGGTCTTGCTACACACCCATGCTTTAACGTTAGTTTGCAAAGTCAAGACTAACTGGAAAGAAAGAATCAATTATTCCTAGAATTTTTTTCGGAGAACATGTTTACATTAGAATCACACCTCCCATAATATTCAGTATTAATTAATTGTTCTACCTTTAATTTTGTACAGCAAATTTATGCTGAACTATATTAATTAGACACTTGCATTAACTATTGAGAGTTTCATTGTTTCAAAACTGGCAATAAAAAGCATGTTTCTTGAAATCTGCTTTGTAACCTGACAGCACTTGGAAATAAACCCTACAGTCCTTTAATTTAAAGTACTGTTTCAAAGCCAGATTAGGTATCTCTGCATTTCCCGTTCAATCGTTTTTATCATAAGACACAGCAGCAAAAAAAAAAAAAAAGGAAGATTTCTTTTACTCCCTCATTGTCTCCCACATTTCTCCTATGGATGTTGCATCTTAATTGCATTTATTTAAGAAAATAATGTCAATTTTCCCCATTTTTTTCCTATTTTTCTCTTCTTGCTGAGTCTACAAGGTCTTGTGTTCTGCTCTGTCTTTGAAGAATTGAAGTCTGAAGGTATCCACAGTGATAGAAAAGGAAAAGTTCTAATTCAGAGGTTTTTTTTTTGAAAATATTTCAACAGCAAATGGAATTGTATTCAAACAGAATTAGTAGAATAGGAAATTTTCCTAACATAAAAAAAGCTTCTGAAAAGAGAGCATGTCTGGAATTATTCTAGCAAAAACATTTTAACTGGATAGGAAGCTGCTGAACACATTATTGCTCATGTGGAGAAAATTCAGTTGTTGAACTATACTGGTAGCACAACCTGCCCCTCTGTCTTGTCAAATTTAGGAAAGGTGGGCCCTCTTGCTTTCCATGTTAACTGCAGACATAGTGGGCCCAGGGGAGGTTAGACCTTCCCCTTCTTAGCTGGGGTATTAGCTATCTGGACAAGTGCCCAGGAGAATTTCACAGATAATAATTTAGAGTAATCAATTTGGCACTGAAAGTCTGGTCACATCATAACTCTCACAATCACAAATGCACAAATAGGGTGGTGTCGACATGATAAGTCTGGGCACATTTGCAATCCGTGATGCACAAAGAGCATGGGTTGCACTAAAAGTCTGGGCACATTCCTCAAAATTCCAAATTCACAAATAGTACAATCTATTGATTGTTGCAACAGAATTAGATTCAGAAGTTGCCGTTGACAAATATGCTGATACTGGAAAGCATAAGCAATAGTATTAGTGCACACTAAATTTTACCCAGTAAGTGTCCCTATGGGAAAGGAGGTGGGTATAGACTGTTGACCATCCCAGGATATAGAGGTGGAGTCTCCTATGACAACCCTCCTTTCTTCAGTTACATTTATATGTATATAACACATGTATATATGACACATTGGTGTCAGTGTCTGGTCCTTAGGACCCTTTATTTATTAGATTAATATAACTGATACATTTATATTGTTTTCTTTGAGAGTCAGGAGAAGACAAAGTTTCCGTAGATGTCATTTCATGATTAGGTGGAGTTTGAGTGACTTTAGTCATACAGCTAAAGCATGTACAGGTTTTACTTCATTAGCATAGCCAGGGGCATGAAAAGCCAAATGTATTTTCAAGTTAATGAATCACAGCTCAGCTTTGGGTCACCAGGTGGGTCCTTCCTTTGGCTTTGTTCCCATTGCCTGCACTGATTTAAACAGCATGACCACAACCTCTCTGTGCCACTCCATCCTTTGTTTCCTGCCCCTCCCAGGGCAGTACATCAAGCTCTCTCTAAGTGCCTGTTCCTAAGGTGTCCAGACTGTTCGTTTCTGGTAAACTATTTCCAACATGGGCACTTCTCCTTGCTGATTTTATTCATTCAGTATTTTTCTGCAATCTCTCAGTATTTTACCACAATCTCTCCCACTGAAATGTTACTGCTATCATTTGGGATTTTTCCAGGAACGTAAGAGTTACAGCAATCAGATGAGAAAGGAAAGCAGAATAGTTGTCATTCTAGCTCTCACCCCATTTCTATTAAGAAAAAAACAATAAATTCTCTATTTTTATTCCAGTTTTTTTTTTTATTTGTATTCCTGACACCTCTTATCATTCTGTGTTCACAGTTTGCTTCCACTTCAATGGAGCTGAATTAAGAAAATGCTTGGGCACTCAAAACTCAAAGTTTTGGCAATTGTTCTTCAGAGGAAGAGGACTGAGGGCAAAGACACCTGTGATTTCCTGAAGTGTAGAATAAAACATACATATCATAAAGCTGGAATACAGATTACTATATGATGTCAATACTTTAAAAAACAGTAACTTAATTGGACACAAGATTAAATATTTGCTTTCAGTTTGATGGTGGGAACAGCAGCAGGAACACTTTCCCTGGGTTTCCAGTCAAAGGACACTCAAGTGAGAAGAGCTGAAGTTCTTGTCTGGTATAATCTTGTGGTTACAAGATGCTATGTCCAGGTGTTTGGACACTGTACAAACCTAGTGTTTTAATCCTGTCTGTGTAAAAAGAATCTATTTGGTAACATCCTGAATCTATACTCTGGCTTTTCTCAAACTTTGAATTCCATGATAACCTTTCAGATCAGTGGTTGTCTATGCTTGTTTTAAGTTATTTTTGCTTGGTTTAAGTTATTTATCAAATGTTAGTAGGGAGCTGAAAAGCAGCTTTTATCACTGTGACTTTGCCAAAAGACAGTGAGAGTTAACATGTTAAAAACCCCCCGCCAAAAACAACCCCAGAAAAAAAAATTACAAAAGCACCATAAGAACGACACTGGTAGCAGGCATTTAAACATCAGTGTAATGTAATATAACGCAGTGTAAACTTCAGAAGCTGCTCTCACCCTCTTTGGTGACTGTGAAAACATTTACTAATTGCTCATACCTCCACTCCTCCTTCCCTCAGCTGAGATTCGCTGCACAATCATCAGCCTTTGAAGTCAGTAGCAGTTTGCTAACAGAGCAATTAGTTGAAGCACCAAGAGCCAAAGGTGATAGATGTTCCTTTTTTTTTTTTTTTGTGACATGACATCATTTATCATGTACTTGCAAAAGATTAATAATATACACACGGATTTACTACATGCTTTTATTTTCTCTGTCTGAATAAGGTGAATGCATGCCAGCTATTACTTTTTGTAAGGAGGGTTGTCAGGCAGCAGAAGCTGGTGTCTCAGATCCCAGGATCCTGACCTACAACACATGCCATGTGACATCAAAAGTCCATGTCTGAATAGATGAAATGCTATTCATCTGACTGAATGTAGTCATTTTATATTAGAGCCAGCTAGATGGATTTCCATTTTGTCAGTGGCAAGAAATAGATTAATTTTTTTTTTGAAGTGCTTTATTTGAAGTACACATGTAGCAGTGCATTGCCATTCTGAGATAGTATTATAACACTAATAAAAATGGACATAGACACTATATTAGTTGGACCTCAAACCAAAATGATCTTTCTTAGATATATGAAAAAAATTGAGTATTATGGGTAATAGCAAAAGACTATTTTAAAGTTAATTTCTTAGGATTTTTACTATTACCATCTCCATTGTAAAGTCATAGAAACACTTCAACATTTTGGGAAGCCTTAAATATGATTTTCTTTCTTTTTAAAATCTCTAAACTTCAAAATCATCTCCACTCAAAGTCTGATAACTACAGCAGCTATATGACAAGATTCCTTTCAAAGTTGTTGCATTGATCTGCTGAATGAGTGCATCAAGGCATCTTTTCAGATACTTCTACAGACCTGCTTCTCTTTTTAATGTATTTAGTGAAGAAAAGGGAAATAAATAATAGCATTCAAGAAAATATCACTTGTTTGTTTACTAGGAATTATTCCTCTGAAATGCATGACAAGAACAAAAACATAACAAAAAAATAACAAAATAATACCCTGATAATCCAGTCCTGATTTATTAATGAAAATTTTTTTAAAAGAGAGAACAATGTAAAATCATGTGTCCAAACTCATCCACATTTCATTTTTTTTACTTGTGTGAAGTTACATATTTTTTTCAAGGACTGGATGCAGATGGCAGTGAGCTGAAGAATAACATTCGTTTTAGAGTAGGAGAAAAAGGAAAACAAACAGTATACATATTGTTATGTGATATTCAGTGCAAAACAGAACTCTAAAGTGCCACCCAAAGATAACACCTCTTTACTGAAATGATTTACTAAATGCACACTCTGAGTCACAGGTGCCTAGTTTAAATAACAATTCTACCTTGTAAATACATTTTACTGCACCCGCTACTGCTTGGACAATCCAAACTGAATTTGTTTCTGTACACAGAATTGTTTATTAAAGTGCAGTAAGTTACACAGACAGGCTAGAGACTCACTGGGCTGCATTTTACTGAACACAGAACAGTTTCTGATGTGAATTTTATCTTGAATTAAAAAATCTGGTTAGAAGACATATAGTACTAATAATCATAGAAAGTTATTTTATCATGTGTGAAGATACATGTCATTATGATGTGATCTGTGGCGTGGTCTTAAGGCATTTTTTCTTTTTTTTTTTTTTTTATAGACAATATGAAGGTATTCTTTTTTGTTGTTTTTTTTTTTTTTCACCATTAATAGTCCTAAATAAAATGAGGGTATGAAGTAGTAGTGCAGATACAGATGGGTATATCTTGGAAGTTGTACTATAAATGGACCCTATGTTCTATGGGGAAGGTGGAGGAGAATGCAAGAGACCATGGTAATAGGGCAGAGAGAAGTCAGATCAGGGTAGAGTCTCCAGAGAAGAGGTTCAGGTGTATGTGTTTGTTCCAATAAAGATTCAAAATTACAGTGAAGTTCACATATATGAAAATAAGTCTTGCCCTCAAATTTTACATTTTATTGCAAAGTTGGAGAGGTTGTTGCTTTTCCTCAAAACAGTGGAATTGCTCTTCATGTGATTTATCTAAAGATTAAATGGCGCACTTTAGTATGAAAGTTACCTCTGTATATTTGCAGGACATAAAATATCCTCATATTATTCAAACGTAGTGAATACAGAGAAGTTAAATCAAGTTCCACTCCATAAATTTGTACAAGTGTGATTTGTGCTCAGTCAAGTGAGAGAGTATGGCAAGATATTTAAGGCCACCATGAGTTGTAGCAATCAGGCTAAATAAAACAATACAGAAATCTCTTTCCTAGGCAGAAGTTATACGTAAAATCACAGTAAAACTGCCCAGACATGCAAACAACAATCTCTGTGTTAAACTAGGCAGAAAAGTCCTCAGTCTCCAGCGTGTTTTTGGTAAGTGTAGTAATTCTACACTGACTTTGTACGATACCACAAGCCTTCCGAAACACTTAGTATCACTTATGTTCTTCTGTTTGAGTGATTTCTCTTTTTATCTGTGTGTCAACAATTATGTTGAGATCTGAGATATTTCCAGCTTCTGAAACTGGGGGAAGCAGGAGAAGTGGGAAGGTTGTGAAGAGTCTGACAAGGACCAGTGCAGCAACTCTCCTTCTGCCCACAACACCCATCCACTGCACAACAAAGCTTTGCTAAGGTTGGTAAGGAAGACAAAACTCACTGTCCAGTCAGGCTCTTTAAAATACAACAGTTCAAATTGTTTTCTAAGGAAATGCATCTTAAATACACAAACTTGAATACATGTCTAGCTTCCTCAAAGCTGCTGTTACCTCCATAAGGAGAGATTCTTTTTTTTTTTTTTTTTTTATTTTTTTATTTATTTCAGAAGGAAAAGGAGGAGGTAAGGAAAAGAAAAAGTGTGTCTGCATTAGGATACAGCACAGACCAAAAGGAATGAATGGATTGAGTGAAACAGGTGAGGCTGAGGATCCACTGCAAACACTGTATGTGTTTTGGGGTCAGAGCTGATAACTTCAGACTCCGGTTTGGTCTCGCAGGTAACAACAACTAACTCAAAAAACTAACTCAAGTAGTTTTTCTCTGGTGTTTGGTGGGTTTTACTTGTCTGCTTTTTTCAGTGACTTGCATAATATTGTGGCTAGATTGTTTCAGAAAGATTTGCTAAAAAATCTTTGTCTTGCATGTCTTCCTGTTTTTACATAATGTTTCTGATTGAAAACATCCTGTCCTATATATTTGAATTCACTTTCCTCATGTACAACAGACTATTAATGACTAATTTCATATGTCTACACTTAAAAAAAATCCTTTCAGCTGATCACTTATTTGCAGAGTATTCCTAGGGTAATTCTCTCCCACTTTCACTTACCAACAGGTATGTATATATACTGCATTAGCATGAGCAATATTTATCTTTTGAAACTCCATCTGTTTATGTGGGAACAAACTAGAGCATGTAAACATCTCTATGAAGATGTATTTCTTTCAAAATACAGTCTATAATTTTTTTCTTACTGGTCTAAAGTATTGCCTTGTTCTCTTTCGTCATATTTATGCATGTTTTAGCAGACAAATTCATTGTCCAGTGTTTGAAGAAGTGAAAAGGTGTTTATTTATACTAGTGTGAATCTACAGTTGCTTGGACATCAATATGTTGATTTGGAAAAGAAATACACTTTCAAAAAACCCTCAACTTTGGTCCATTACATTTATTTTATTTTTTTCATATCACCGATCAGTATCAGAGCACACAAACTGGATTCATCTAGTGTAGAACGAAATCAAAATAGTTCTTCCAGCAACTAAAGTGAGCTCATTTAATCAATCAGAGCAGAGCTCTTATGAAATACAAGTTTTCAAAAGGGTGTAGAGGAAAGAGAGCAGGTCATCAGTTGTTTTGCCCTACAAATCTGCAACTGGTATTCCCCACTAATTGATAATGTAGACATAAAATATGTAATTCTGGGGTACTCCTTTACCTGCTTAATTTGTTTCTGTTTCCAGAACACATAAATACAATTATAAATTGCTAAAATATGAAACTCTATGAGAACATACCTAGAACCTGAGTCCTGAATAGGGCACTGAATTCTTACAAGAATTTGTATATTTCTGAAGACAAATATATGCGCTCAGCGAGCCTGCAGATTGCTAAACTGCTTGATTCTAAAGGATTCTTATAGCAGTTTAAGACTATCATCCCCTGATTCAGAAATGCCCAGAGTAGAATGTGGAAAGTCTAGGAAAAACTTTAATGTTCATGTCAGTGTGCTTCTGGATCAAGCATTTAAAATTTGTTGAGGCAGGTAATTGTATTGAGAAGATTGTTTCCACATTTGTGTTTCCAACCTAATTTAAAAGAAGTTCAGCTTAGGAATTTTCTGAAAGATGGAGGTTTGGTGTTTGCAATAGAAGGATAGAACTGAAATATATTCATTAGAAACACAAGAAAGTGTCTAAATCTCCAAAGACATTGAAGATAAGCTTTTCATGATGATACGAATTTCATGAGTATATTTTTTTAAGGTTTTTTTTTAGGCAAGGAATTGGAAGACAAGCTCGGCTTGCCTGAAAAAAACAATGTAATTGTCCTTGCATAATTTTGTTGAGCCTCAGTTCTATACATTCTATACATTCTTTATCAATACTCACAGAAAACTGAAAGAAATTACCATAGATGACGACAGCATGGCTACCCATAGGTCATCCAAGAGCTATGACTGTGACAATCAAGACAATCTCCTAGTGATAATACTCCTGATAATTTTATATTTCAACTATTTTTTGATAATATGAGTCATTTTTTTAGGGGAAAAAAATTTGTTTTAAACTTTTTAAAGAATTGTCAGTTTCAGAGATGAAATGGTTAAATGTAATTTTGCTAAAAGACATAAATTTTGGTTGAAATTTTCTGGTTTATTCTTCAAGTTCCTCAATGATTTAATTTTTATATTTTCTTTAAAATTTATATGTAAGTTAATTTGTTAATTAAAAACTGCATAATTTGCATAATTAATCTTTGATAAATTAAAGACATACTTTAGAGAATTTTTACTGCAATAGAATGCTTTCAAGTACTTTAATCGCTATTGCAATACTTTTATAAAGTAATGATTAATGAATTATGACCAATAAACACAGCTGTGGAGTGTTTTGATAGTCTTGGTTCTGTTTATCAATGCAAGACATAGAGATATCATAGTTCCATTTACTGACCCTACCCATAGCTAAAGCTAATGTTTGATTTCACTATTACAATGCTAGCCTCAGTTCAGCTAATAATTTTTGTTGCTTCTTATAGTATAGTATCTATTCTATACTCCTTTGTTTTAGTTACAACATATTTTTTCTTCAATATGTTCCATTGACAAAAAACAGGTTTTAAGTTGTAAGGTCATTTAATAACAATGATCTTATCTATCAGTTTTCTAATATTGGTCATTTGAAGAATTCATAATTTCTGCCCTTTCAGTAATGCACAATAAAATTATTATAAAAAATCATTATCATAGTAGTGCTTACTGGGGTTGCTTTAAGTTAGTACTATGTTAAATTACAGGAATAACACTCTACTCACAGAATATATAGACTATGGTGCAGGTCTTAAAGAACTTTCCTAATGTTTAGCTACTGACAAATCGTAGAGATAAATTATTCAAAATAATTTATTCAGAATAACTTCTCTAGCCTACTAGTTTATTCAGACTTCTCTAAAATGCTAGGCACTTATTTAACAGATTTGAAGTTAATGCTTTTGAATTGCACATATAAATTGCCTCTAGAATTCATGTATATATAATCTACATATATACACATTGTGATGGTCTAGAACACTAATATTGTGGACAAGGCACGTCAGATTCTGCAGTGTATGCTTATGATTCAAGGTAAAGTCTGAAAGGAGAGTAGAAGAAAACATTTTAGTCTTTTCTAATTTACTGTCTTTTTTTCTGAAAGAGCAAGTGATGGCTAGTGTTTGAAGACAATTTGAAATAGAAAGTATTTTGTTAATTTCTTAATGCTCATGCTCGTTACCAAGAAAGGAATAAAGTGCTCGAACTCCCAAAGAAAACACAGGTTATTTTCTCCATCTTGTCAAGCTTATTTCTGTTTTGTTTAATGATTAAATATAAGGTATAAATTACAGCCTACTTTATTGATACCTTGTCTTTGCTCCTCAGATTTTATAAATCCACTATACTATCACCAGTGACCATTAACTGTTAGTGGTATATTACTGAATATCTGGCTTTATCCAAGAAAATACAAATATCTTTCACAGCATATCATAGTTCATTGTATTCATTCACAGTATTGCTAAATACAATCTGTTGATTTTAAAAATTTCCAGAACACATATCCCATTTGAAACGGTATAGTCTCGCTTCCAACATCTTTAAGTCATAAATATAATTTATGTGTATGCATTTCATATTGTTTGTATTAAACTCATGTTTTTATAACTTTAGTTATAATCTATAATAATTTTCCCATAGTTTCTCGGACTATCTTTCCTGAAAGCCTAATCAGTACTCAGCCTAGAGATAACCCTTATTGATCCATTTGTCACCTGAGCATTTGTCAGCACCAGATCTGTGTCCTGGCTGAGGAGTTAAAGGCCACCCAAATCCTCCAGCTCCAGCTAGACTCCAGTGTCCTGCTGAAGTTGTTACACTTTGCACAAAAAGTCTAAATATCTTCTGGATTAGCAAGGAAATGGAAAGCTGATTTCTGGAGGTGGCGGTACAGTGGAGACAGCATTGTGTTTCACAGACTGGATTTACCTTTTATATCTAAGTTGCCCTCATGTCCTGAAATATAGATTGAAATCTTTAGTTTTTATGCAAATTTGGCAGGATATGTATGTTTATGGAGGAAGGTATTTATGTGAGATGAAATGTAGTGCATTAATTGGCACTTCAAACTCCAGTCCTGAGTGGTTTCTTAAGTGAAATAAATTCAGATCCAGAACAAAGAAAGAATTCTCAGGACTCATGAATTTAACAAAGAATGGAAAAACAATCTAGCTGAAATACATACTCAAAAAGCAGCTGGGAGTGGCATGTATACTTACAAAAAGGTCATTTTGGTGTTGCTATAACTTACAGACCTTACATTGGTGATGGAAAATTTGAAAAGATAATATAAAATACATTTTTTCTAAGCAAACTCTTGTCAAATCTGTTTAAATACTATGGTTGTGTAAAAAAAAACAACCATCAGAAATGAGATAATATAATTTACCTGACCATTCACAAAGTCTATTAATATATCAATATCTCCGGTAAGTTTATTAAATAAATTTAGGAAGTGGAGAAGAAAACTTCAGCCATAAAACCAAGGAAGAGACAAAATATAAAGCAAAAATAGATTATTTTTCACCTGGCAAATATTGACAGAATGTTAGCAATCTTCATGACAGGTACAAGTGTGTGAGTTAGTTGGGATAAAGAAGATTTGAAGGAATTTGAAAAGCAGTAGAAGGTGTATATGAGAAGGAATAATTTGAACAATTCCCACACAGTTCTTTTTCAAAATTATGTTTTAGACAGAACTGCCTGTATTATGGCCATCACAAATCTATTTGTTCATACACCTTTCAGTACATCTCCGTTGACATCTGTGGCACGCTGGAGAACGTCTTCTTTAAGAATCACTAGGAAAGACATCCATGTCAGCAGATTCAAAATTGTCTGCTATTAACATAAAGGATGCATTTAACATCAGTGAACTCTAGTTTTAGTTGTTCTTCCTAAGTAAACTGGAAAAAACTGAATGCTTATTGGGCTTCCAAATAAATGTACACAAAGTTGTCTCAGAGATAGGAAGGATTATGTTTAAAGATGTACCATATGGCTCATATAACAGTGTTTGTGTGCTTAATTTAGCACATGTATAGGCAGTTAATCATTTGGATATGGAAATATTCATCTTTATTAAAAAAAATTACCCCTGCAATTTTTAAAGTTCTAACTATACTGGCTGTTTTCACAAGTAGTCAAAGACATTTTTCTTAGACGAATGACTCTGATTCCATATTTCTGAATCAGAATGACTCATATCTCATCACTATATAAAGATGAAGGTCCCCTGTCTGTAATGCCTGAGTAACATATTGTCAGTAACTTCCCTCACGCATATGGGCAGCCTGAAATAATCTACTGACTCCTGAGTGCCTACATTTGTGACAATCTGCGGACAAATCACAGTGCACTCTTGAGACCTTCATCAATGATTCTGCATATGGTACAGAATGCAACCTGCATACAAAGGCATGGGTTATATTGTGGCTCAGGAGTCCAGCTCATCATGAGATCAAGCTGAGTGGCTCAAAGTCATGCAGGAAGGTGAAGAAGCACAGAGACTCCCAGGGGCCACGCTCCAAACTACCATACCAAGCAAGGGGTTTCATTCCTCCACATTGCTACTTGGGTTAGGAAGGAATACAGCTACTGGATCAAAACCATTTCTCTTTCCCTAGAAGAAGAGTCTGAGTCCTCAGAAGAGTCTGAGGATCTTTGCTCTGGGATCCATTGTGTTGTGTGACTAAAATATGATAATTCCCTGGATCAATACCTAGTGATGCAGACTACAGACTTTAGCTAAGTTATAAAGAACTATGCTGGTATAATTCAGTTTATATGTGTGTTTCTATGTATTTCTGGCAAGCTCAGGACCACAGACAGAATTTTGAGACATATAAGGATGTAGTCTTCAGATGGCACTTCATGTATCTTCTTTGAAGTCTAGAGTTATCCTCCTGGGAGCACTTCCTTGTACAGCATAACAGGATACTTTTATTTTGTGATTGACAGGAAGGAATTCTGACTCCCTGATCCTTATTGAAAAGATTGAAAAAGACTGAATAGTCTTTAGTGGACAAATGTCAGTGTCATGTATTGTTTCATCTCCCTTCAGAGGTGAGAAGAACTAGTGTAACCTTCTATTTTTTAATGTAATACATTTTGGAGAGTGACATGCAGATTATCTGACTACATAAATTTGAAAAGGTCTGTTGATCCCTTTTACTTCTGTTTTAACTAGATGTAAGTTTGTTGTTTCAATGTCCTCTGAATATTTTGCAGATTTCAAATATTAACAGGAGGACCCTGACTTGTCTTACCACGTGCACTGAAGGGGATGATTAGGGCTAAAAAGCACTGCCCTCACTGCTTGCACACTATTCCAGAAAAAGGGCAACATAAAGTCCTAACAGTTCACAGAGTGACTGGCAAAGATCTGTTGAACCTTCTAGCACTGCTCCTCATACTTGTAGGTTAAATGCCTTCGTAAATGCCTTGAGTGATACATCTTTGTCAAGAAACATTGTGCATTAGCGCTGTCATATTTAAAGTGTCAGCTGTGGAAATAACACTTCTGCTTCTTCCCTCCAGCAGCTCTTGGCTTCCTCCCCCTTATCATCATTCTATTATTGTTGTTGTTGCAGCAATATTTAAGGAATTTAGCAGAGGAATCTTTTGCTTTAAAAAAGCTATTTAAATTTTCTAAGGGGGTTCAATCACGACAAAGAGGCCCTGAAATGAAACAGTGAATCCAGCACACCAGTCTGGTTGCCAGTCCCAAGCTTCCAAAGCCAGTCATGGTTGATTTAGCTTAGAGATCTCTAGTTCAAATGTTAGGAGATTTTATACTTGTGTATGCTTGCAGGAGAGAGCAGGATGCTTTCCATAGAGACAATAATTGTAGCAAATGCAGCATAAAAAATTTTCTGCTTGCTAATTTTTTTCGGAATGGTTCATATAGACATTGAAAATGAAGTTATATACCAGTCTAAGCTGAATTCTGCAGCCCTAGCTTTGAGATTAAAATACATTTTTCGTTTGACAACTATGAATGTTAGGGCCACTAAATTTAAACACATTTTGTGCAACACAATTGGTGAAGAAGTATGATTAATAGTCTATGTCTTGGTGGGACAGTACCCACAAACTGACTATGAGAAGTTAATGTAGTATGTCTCTGGTGCTAAAGAAACCACATATTTTTCTTACCTCTACAATGAAATTTTCATCTCTGCTGTGAAGAGGTCAAAAAAATGGTAAGAAATTAAATGTGCGGTGGATAATAATCAGAATTAGCAGAACAGCAGTTGGAAAAAATTATAGGTTACTTGCACTGTTAATTGTAGGTTTTGAGCCTTTTGTTATAATTCCAGACATCTATGTAAGAAGAACCATTAATTAATCTCAGTCAGTACCAACCCATGAACATGTGTATTACACAGTTTGTTGATAATAGACCAGGCAGTGCTAGGAAAGGAACATGTTCCAATAGTATTTCACTGGAAAGAAGGAAGGGGTGGATACATAAAGCATGACATTCTTAATGAGATGACCTGAACTGTTGCCTTCCTCTGTCAAAAGCATGAATACCGTTGTGATGTTTGGGTTATAGTCCTTTACTATATAGATCAAAGAACTCTGTCTGGCTTACTTGATGCATAATCATCATTATGTTTAAAATTGTTTATTGAAGCCTTGTAAAACTGTCACTTCTCTAGCCAAATAATTTTATATTTTTTTCCGCTGTCACAGAAGAAATAGTGTAGGGACTCTGTACTTGTGCTGAAAGCAGCTGCCCCCACAGCTGATGTGCCTTTGCCAGCCATAGTCAGAACTCACATAACTGTATCCAGCTCCTCTCAGGTTTTGCCTCTGCCAGTAGTACGGATGACCTTTTCAAGGCAGCAGATTTCATTGCAGTGGTAGGAAAATAAGGCATGAATGCAGGAAGTAGCCCCTGACCACACTGAAAGTAGGAGACAGGGTTCCCCATCATGTGGACTCTGTCAAACTGCAGAGAATCACACAGTTCTTTTGATTATTTTTGATTATTTCATTTTATTTCACATTTATAAGCAATCAAAAAAACCCATCTAAAACATGTGCAGACCTAGATTTATGGCAGCCTTATACATACTTATGAAAATGTAAAGATTATATTACATTATTATTAGGTTGCTTTATAGCTACTTATGACATCTTAAGACTATATATTATTATTTTTAAAATTTTATTAGTATTATGTAAGATGAAATATTATTAGGCAAATCAGTATCTAATATGAACAAAATCTTTTATTGTAAAATTAATTTACAGTAAGACTTAGTTATTGCACTTCATTTTAGTCTCATCAACTTCAGAAATTATTATCTTTCTTGTGGTATTTATGGGAAAGAACTAAAAATAGTATAATTTATCAGCTTTCAACAACAAAACCTACAAAGACATTTTGCTCTCTGACTCATGTTTTAGCACCTTACTGTCCACTGTTTATCACAGCAACTTTGAGATTTCTAAAAACTTCTCTGGAAATCTCTTATTGCTATGTGTATATTTAAATGCAGATAATCTCTGCAGGACTTTCCACAGTTTCCTCTAGGTACCTGCAAAGACAGACCAGTGCTCCCAGTATGCACTAGGAATGAACAAGGGGGACTCAGCCATATACCATTTAAATAACTAAATAAATAACACACACACAAAAAACATCCTGTATAAAAGAGTAAATATAGGGATAGATCACCAGGGGAGGTATCAGGTGCATTGTGGCTACTCTAACCAGACCAGGCTATTTCAAGGTTAATAATTCAGGAATATTCGACTTATTTCACTTTGGCAAATATAGACCTATTTTGAGGATGACAGATTTTGTCTCTGAATTAAGCCCTTTATGCATCCTTATTCAGTCTTTAAATTAACTGTGTAATTATAAATATCCTGCTTAAATAAAGTATCTGCTACTACATTCAAAGGCCTGAAGAAACACTTGTGAACAGGTGAAAAAGAACAATTTTTTTATATTTCTATTTAAAAAAAGGAAGCATTCAATTGCCAACATAAAATGCTGTTTTAAATTTTCCAAGAATATAAGAAAAAGAATTAGTAAAATTATGGGTACTCAATTACCCTTAATTGTGGGTACTCAATGCTCAAGAACTCCTTAATGAGTACATGTTAGAGGTTTTCATGTGTATGAACTTTACCCTTAGCTACTGCTTCTACATTTAGTTTCTGAAAATAATTGGAACCAAATTCAGCTGACACAAATATTTCCTAAGCACTAGGTCAAAACTCTTGTAATTGTGCCTAAGCAGAGAAGCAACATAAAAAATGTGTTTGGAATAATAATAAGTAATCATCAAACCTACAAGATAAATGGAGAGAAAGGCCTTGGGGGAAGCTGTATGAGGAGTGGCTGAGGGCACTTGGTCTGTTCAGCCTGGAGGAGACTGAGAAGAGACCTCACTGCAGTTACAACTTCATCATGAGGGGAAGAGGAGGGGCAGGCACTGATCACTGTGGTGATCAGTGACAGGACGGGGGTGAATGGCCTGAAGTTGTGTCAGGGGAGGTTTAGGATGGATATTAGTGAAAGGTTCTTCCCCCAGAGGGTGGGCGGACACTGGAACAGGCTCCCCAGGGAAGGGGTCACAGCATCAAGACTCACAGAGTTCAAGAAGCATTTGGATGACACTCTCAGGCACATGGTGTGACTCTTGGGGATGGTCCTGTGCAGGGCTAAGGATTGGACTCAACGATCCTTGTGGGTCCCTTCCAACTCGGCATATCTTGTGATTCTGTGAAGATTCCCGCTGTCCGCATAATAACCACATTCAGAAACAATAAAAGTTATTTCATATACATTCATATTAAGGTTACATTCATTTCAGGAATATATTCATTTTAGGGTTAATTCTGAGCTCAATTACTTTAGATATGTGCTTACTTGAATGAATTTTTATGCCTAAAATTTATGTACCTAAAGAATCCCATTCAGAGGTGTATCAAGGAAGTCATCAGCAATAGAATAAGGAAGAAAATTAATTCCTGTCTAGACAGCCAGCAACATGCAGTCCATTTGTCTTCTGTATCTGTAAATTAATCCATGAGCCATTTGAAGTTATCTGTTTGTGCTGCAAATGAACTGGCACATTTGAGTAACTGATTCAGCTCCAGTGAAAGCTACGACTGTGGGTTGTGGTTTGTTGCAAAAGTACGTACCATTTGAGATGCCTTTTCTTGGATCTGATGAAAGATTGGCTGCTGGCCTCTGTCTTGTTATGTGCAGGACTAGAGTAGTGGGCTTTGAGGGAAAGAGAGAGGGACTTCTGTATCCAGCACACACCAGTGTAAGTGTTACACAGCATTTTGGCCTATATAAAGCTTACATTTTTAAGTCTGCTGTCTTTCAATTGTAACACTACAGTCTGTTTTTTAAGTCTGCTGTCTTTCAATTGTAACACTACAGTCTGTTTTTTATTTTATATGCGACATGACTCAGACACAACTCTAGACTCCTGTGGCAGTACCTTTTACTTTTTTATTCCAAAGTGCTCCTATCCTCACAGCCTCACACTGGAGAATTCAGGAAATATCATCTCATCTGCAAAGCTGGGATGTTTAGGAAGTGATTGCTACTGAAATGTGAATTTTTTCTTTCCAGCCCTTGCTTCATAGTTTTTGGTTGATAATTGTATGCTAGCAAACAAATAAATCTTAATAGACAATTCTAGTAGGAAATAGTGATATAGGTAGCTAATAAACATTTGCTGATAATGCACATGCAGAAAGCTAAACAGACAGTCAATGTGTGCAACATCTGTACCAGATAAAAGCACAGCCTCCTAAGCAATATCACTGTAATGAAACAGTCCTGATGAAACCATATTGTTATAGTGTAAAAAATTATCCAAAGAAACAGCTTCTGCAATGGAGAGTGTGCACAGATGAGGATGAGCTGGGGCAATCTGCACCAGTTTTTTTTTTGGCCAGTGACCTGGAGAGGTTTCCCTGCTTTCCCTTTCCCTTTCTCTTTTCCTTTCTCCTTCCCTTTCCTTTCCCCTTTCCTTTTCCTTTCCCTTGGCTTGTTACACAGCAATGCTTTTTGCTGAGTAAACTCATGACCTAGACCAGGAATAATTCCTTGCTTAATGAGTATTTTTTGAAGACACTCATTTTATCTTAGTTGACTCTAGAGACTGTGAATACAATAAATTAAAAAAATTGTCCATAAAAAAGGAAATGGGTAAATATGTTCCTTCAAAAAATATTAAGCCACATTACTGTGACAAAATAGAACAATTTAAGCATCTACCAATATCAAGAATAAACATTCTATACTAGGTTTTTTTTACAGATAATCAATATCAAGTGAGTTGGCAGAGCTGGATATTGTTATAGCTTTTTTTCGTAGGTTGAACAGTTAATTGTCATTTAACAGGACATGTATAATTTGTAAATATAACTGAATATATTAAACAAAATATATTTGATTATTTTTTTTACAGCCCAGTGCACTAACTAGAAGACTTTTTGTGCTTTCTTTTTTGTTGTTGTTGTCCTAAATTTGATCTATTGTGATTACTGTCCTACACTGAAAAAAAATACTACTCCGTGATGTCAGGCAGCTGCCATTTTACTGCTGAAAGAAACCTATGGTTCCTTTTATCTATCCAAAAGAGCCTAAAAATGCATGAAAAAATTACCCAGTTAGAAATGGAAGTTGATCATATTAACAAAATGCTACTGAGAATTAAACTTATATCCCTGAGTGAAAGAGCCTAAGTGGGCAGAAAATAGACTGCGAAGATTTTTGAGCAGGAAGTTATACATTTTCACTGGGTGTAGGTCTCAAGGTGTTGATAGTGGGAGTGCTGAAGGGTTGGCCTGAGGGGAGAAGTCATGAGCTGCCCTATGCTGGCCAAAGGTGTCCATGAACAGACTCCCAACAGGTCACATGGGCTGAGCCCATCAGCCAACACAGTGACATGTCTGCAAAAACGTATTTCAGAGAGGTCATAAACTGCTGTACACACAGGTGCTGGAGAAGAGTTTTCCCTGCACCTCCGTGGGGAGAGCCCATGCTGGATCACGTGCATCGTGAAGGATTGCAGCCCATGGGAAGGACACATGATGGAGCAGAGGAAAGGCATGAGAAGGAGAGGAATTGTTATGGTCTATCATAACTACCCCATTCCTCATTCCCTTTGTGCTGTACAGGAGGAGGAGGAGGAATGTAGAGGAGCTGGGAATGAAAGAATAAAGGGTAAGGAAGGATGGGAAATGTATTATTTTAATGTTTCTCTCTGTTTCTTACCACACTTACCATCCAAATCTATTTTGCAATAAATGAATAAATTTGCAACAAATTAATTAATTAATTTCCCCCAGGTTGAGTATTTTTCACCCGTGAAGGCAACAGGTAAGTGGTCTCTCTGTCTTTATCTCAACCAACAAACTTTCTCATCACATTTTCTTCCCCTGTCCTGTTGAGGTGGGTGAGTAAGAGAGCAGCTGAGTGACATTTTGGCCCTTAGGCAAGGCTAGCCCAACACAGTTATTTATGTGATTGAGAAGACCACTCATTAGAAAGACAGCCACAGGAGAAATAATGTTATTTTGACCTATAAAAATTATTATATTCCAGTATTCTGAATAGCTGTCACAAGGACAACAGCTTATGTGGACCATAATGGAAGATGCTGCCATAGTGAAAAGTAAAATGATATGAGCCTGGGAACATTTATAATTATATAGACAGTTAGAAAAGACTGTATCTTAGATGTATTCAGTGGGGAAAGAATCGATGTGACAAGTTAGAAAATCAGTCAAATATGCCTCTGGTTATAGATTTGATGATGCTGTCAGCAGTGATACAGAAGGGAGCTGAGAGTTTCACAGCACATGGCTAAGATCTACTTTTTAGTCTGACTGAGGTTTATCTGATGACTAGTTATCCATGATAGGTTTCAGAGGAACATTTAGAGATTTTGGACAGAAGCAGTAGCTATGTAAATTGTCTTATACAAAAAAATGCAGGAGGTTGAATATATACTTGTGCAGAAAGTTACTCTTGAAAAATTTTTCAGGATTGTATTCTAAATGCATTGATATATTTTTAAGTTGGGGAACTAAGTTTAAGTTCAAATGGTTAACTCATATTTGTCTTTTAGTATATCAGTACTGATATTATCAATGTTTGCTTTCAAAATTGTAAGTTTCTGTTATTGTCAGGTATCTGACTCTTCATTATATTTTTTTCTGTCACTTTGATTTCTGATTAATGGAGAATGGGATCTCTCTTTCCAACAGAGTAGCTTTATCTTTGTTTTTGCTATCTACTTTACAGATGAATTCATTAGCATTTTCATCACAAAACCCAAGTTCATTATCTGATAAGAATAAAATTTCTGCAGATACATCCTGAGGTATTTGATTTGTCTTATTTATATTCTCAGTAGGCAACTTTCTTTCACTTGGTTGAGATGAGTACAAGTGAATTGTGATTCTGCTCATTATTTTATCCTGATTGAGATTTTATTTCTGTCCTTTGTTACATGGAATCCTTATTTGTTTTCCTCTCTCTTTGTTTAATTGGTTTGTGATACAATATACATTCCATTCTTGACTATGAAAAGCTGGTTCTAATTTTTTTAATGTTGTTTATATTCAGCAATATATTAAATTGAAAACCTTATCAGGGTAATAATTAAACAGAAAAATTAACTCATTTAAATACATATTTGCTGGGATGTGTTTAGTACTGAATTCATGATGGCCATAATATTAAATATGTAGGCTGCTTTTTGAGGGGGGAGGAGCGGAGGGACAGTTTTGCATTTAGGCTTAGATTTCCTGTTAATGAAATATGTACTTTTTCCCTGTCATTCAGGTACATGCTGAAGCTTTTGCCAGACCTTCATTAATATCTGAATATGAGCCTCCAAATAGGAAAATAGACTATATTTAGAGTATGGAGACTTTAGCTTTTTAAAACTTCTCAATAAACGCTTCAATTTTCTGAATTGCTTCACAGTATTTTCTCACGAATCTATCTAGTCTTTTCTTCACAGCTAGTAAAGATTGTGGATTATTGTAGTCAGATGTAGAAGTGCCCTAGAGGAACACTTCACTGCCATATAGCCAGGGCAATAAAATATTAGAAAGCAACAAATTGTTAAAATTGTTCTCTACCTTATTTCCCCATTCTACTTACAGAGACCCATGTCTTTATTCAGTTATTCCTAAGAAAGTTTTCAGTACTGTAGTATCTTTTTAGGCATCACACAATACTACTGTGAGACTCTGAGGGTGCATGAAAGAACCTCATGAGTTCTGACAAAGGAAGCACAAATGATACAGGAAGCCTGGGATGTTTTGCAATGGCAGCTGAAGGCCATATAGACCTCAAAAAAATTCTGGAGGGGTGTCATATTGCTTATTTCAAGGGAAGTGAGTTGATCCCAGGGTATGATACAGCTCTGTGCTCCAAGATCTGCAAGGCAAAAATGAAAATTCCAGGGACTCACCTGGAGATGCTCCAGATGGAAACATGTTCAGTTTATGGGACTACCTTAGAAGTGACACAAATGAAAAACTACTGTCTGCAGTGTGAGCATCAGATCCTCGGCACCAGTTCTCCAGTTCTGCAGGTCCGTTCTTTCTGTTCAGCATGGTTTGCTAATGCAGGTGCAGCCACAGTGCCTCAGCTGCTGTTATAGTAAGAAGAGATCCTGTAAAGAAAGATCATCTAAACCCTAGTTCAGCTATCTTAGATGAAAAAAATTGTTAATTATTGTTCACTTCTGGTCACTGACCATGTCCTGCTTTTATGTCTCTGTCTTGTTTGCGATACCATTGTTCAGGATATATACAAGTACATTCATTACTCTCCTTTTGTTATCTGTAGCACTCTGACTTTTCTCATCTAGTTATCTTGTTGGTGGAGCCAAAGGTCAGGATTAGCTACCTGCATACATACCTTAACAACCTCTTCCTTGAAAATGGAGTGACAACTATGAAACTGTTCAATAGGCTTTGGGCTTTGTAGGCATCATTGCTCATGGAGCAGAAGGTGTCTGGACTTAAGACAGGCTTTAATAGTTGCCAATGACAGTCAGTGGCAAGGCCAGTTGGTATGCTGGAAGATGACAACATGGTTGGACTAAAAACACTCCTCTTTAACAACGGTGTCAGCATTTGACTCTGTTTAGAACTTGCCAGAGAAGGATACCAAGATTTTTCTTTTTTAGTTTGATGAAAAGGATTTACAAGTACGTTTTGGATGTCAGTTTCTACGAGCATTTTCAATTAAGCAATTTTGAGGTTGCAAAAAGCCCCAGTTTATAATCCAGATGGTAATTATTGTGATAAATACACACAAAATTTTCTTCATGAGTAACTCTGGAACTAGTTAAGAAACACCTTAAAAAAGTTGTGTTAGTTTGTTTGCTTGTTTGTTTGTTTGTTTTTAAAGAGGGCCATTACATTGCCCTATTTTGAGGGCTTTTTATCTTGTAATTTTATCCTTCATCATGGAAAAAACAAGTTTTTATGAAAATATGTATAATTTCTTTTTCAAATCCTTCCTTGTGATGGGAGTTACTCAGTATTCTTTATATGTAACTGTAACATTCATAACTCAAGCAACATTTCTGTTAAATGTTTCTCAGTGCAAACCAGAAATTGATCAATCAGAGAATTAGAACCCCACCCTACTAGAAGCTATACATAAAACCCTTTTTCTTCTTTATATATATATATATGGCAATCTTAAGAATGCTATCTGTACTTGATTTCTAGGGTGTCCTACTTTTCCTGATACCATCTTGTCCTGCTTCAGTATATATGTGGTTTTCAGTTGGACAGTCATATTTCCTCTACATAATAATGTAGCATCGATGGTTAATGCCACTGCTGTATTTGCTTTTAATTTGGCACTGCTTAGATAACACAGAAGGATCTGTTTGAATGTTGCATATTGATACAGGTAGTATTCCTTATTGTGCACTATGAGACAACTATATCAAAGATCACAAATTATAGGGAGAGAAATGTTCTTTTGTTGTAGTTCACTGTTTTCCTGATATTTCTTTGTATTTTAGATTTTTTTTCTGGAAGGATTAAAAACCTGAGAGTATCCACAATATTTAGAATGACTTCATTCAGATATTTGATAAATCCCACCAAGAATCAGCTTAAATATGCTAGTAAGTCCTATAATTTGCTGCTACATAATTTTGTTGCAATATTTGTCAAATTATTATTGTTCACAGTGCATACAAAGTCAAAGAAAGCTCTAAAGGACACACATCAATACAGTTTTCCTCAATAGTTTAGGAGTTTACGCCAAAAAACTATGTTTTTCTTCTACAGCTGCACATGCTGGAAAGGCAAGAGGGATTATAGCATCATAGGAAGAAGTTAATGGTGTCAGAATTGCTCTGTTATGAAGAAGAGACATGAAAAAAATATCAGCACATGACTTTCATCCTTTCTCAGAAATACGTAAGGAATAATAATGATCTAACAGTGTGAGTGGGAACTAAAATCAGACAAGTTTTGAGGTTTGTATTGGTTTAATTTTTGACATGACTTCCATCCATTTTTGCAGTCTAATTTTGCTCAGCATCTGTTCTTTGACCTTCCTGGTTTTAGTATGCTGAGTAATGGGACATTGCATTCATCTGTAAATATATGCCTCAAAAATGCAAAGCCAATTCTGAATAAAAATAAGTTCCTAAGATGAAACTTACTTTATCTACCCGACTCCCCAAACCCAAGAAAAATATAATGTAACACAGGCAGACCCAAGAATATTTCCTCCTCACATACAAAGTTTATATTTTTTCCATTCTAAAATCAATTTCATTCCAACTGAGACAGTCCAGGTTGCTTGCTTACATCTCACTAACACGCTCTATTTATTTTATTTCAAGCTAGAGCAATTAAATTGTGAAAACTGCTGAAATTATTCCTTAATTTCAATATCCCTCACACATGAGAAAGAATGGTATAGATGGGAGAAGAAACATTCTCTTGCTGCTGATTCAGTGCTCCATCTTAAGCCTGCATTGCTGGAAATGGCTCCTAATGCCAAAAAATAGAGCCCAAGGACAGAGGAAAATGTTACATGGATTTTCTTGGTTTATTCCCAAAGTCTTTGCATTTCCTTCTCTGTTAGTTCTGCCCCTGATGCTAGTTCTGTATCAGCTACACTGACAGCGTGGGTAGATTTGTTTGTACTGCTGACTCCTCCTTCTCGTACAGTTGTGCCAGTTTCACAGGCCATGTGGGACTGGATATATTCACCACTCTCATTAGTCTGAATGATAAGACTTATTTCCATTATATGACAAGATGACACTATCGGTTTTAATTATTTCTATCATTTACAACTGGGACTTAGGTTCACAAAATGGATATTTAATCATGCTAATAGTAATTGCAAAATTGCTACAAAATTGCATCAGATCAAATGGTTAATTCTTTTTTTTTTAAAGAAAGATTTTGCTGAACATAAAAGAGTCAGTTTTGTAAATTTTCTGAGGTGGAAAAGGACCTAAGCAAGTTATTTGTAAGCATTTTTTTTTTAATTTATCTATTGTTTATGTAATTTCCATCACCAAAATATATTTTAGAGACTTTAAAATAATGCATATATCTCATAAATTTTATACTCAAAAGCTAGTCCTAGTAGTAAGTAGTAATTGGTAGTAAGTTCAGGAATGGTACAAATGCGAAACTTTAAATTTGCAATAAGAGTTTCTATCCTGCCTGTTTCAGCTGCACTAACAAATTCAGAGTTTATCTGCTGATAAAGTTGGTGAAGTTTCATCACTCTTCTAAGCGCTATTCAACATGCAGTGATACCAAGCATGCTTGCAAATGAAAATGTTGTTTCTTGCAACAGAAGATATATCACAATAAAATACCTGTCTCTCTTGAGAAGATTCTATTTCAAATTAAATCATTCTATTCAGTTTTCTTTAAGACATATTGAATTATTCATTAATGATGAGCCCACAAAATATAGATTTTTCTGTTTTGCATCTGACTGAATATATAAAAATGAATTAAGGACCATTCATGAGCTTGTTTCTTGCAATGTATTATTCATGTCACATCATCAATAACTTATTTGACACTGTGTTCTCTAGAAGAAAATACTGAATAGAGGCATTAATAAATTCATTTAAATCTTAACTTTGATCTCCCATGACATAAAACAAGTGTACAAAATTTATCATTGTGGTCTTCAGACTTACAGGATAGATATTTAAAAAAATAATGAGAACATGATTTAATTGATAGATTGCAACTTTAACTAAACAGTGGAAAGGAACAGAGTTTTTTCTTGTAACTCACTTTGTCTTGCATAACTTAGATTAGTTCAAAGATGTAGTTTCAGGTGCATAATGAAAGCCTTGTAAGTCAAGTGAAAGCTTTTTCAACTTCATCCTACAGGTATGAAATGGTAAGAAATGGCTCTTTGCTTTCAACTACTCTGAACACAAATTGTTATAAAGTCTCCTAACTCCTTGGTCCATTCAGCAGCCTACTGCCCTCAGGTTTCTCAACACTTTCTCACTCTGATACTGTAGCTTTTCCAGCACTCTCTTTTTTGCTCTCCTTTTGCTTTCGTCATACTCTGGGACATAAACCCTATTGTGCTTCTGTGGTCTAATGTGGACACCCTCAATATCTGTGCTCAATATCTCTCATATCAGAGAATCACAGAAATGGTCAGACTGGAAGGGATCACAGCAGGTCTTCTGGTCCAACCTCCCTGCTCAAGCAGTGTCATCTGAGAGCACGTGGCAAATGATTGTGTCCAGAGAGATCTTGAAAATCTCCAGGGTGCCAAGAGAATGGACCAGGCTCTTCTCAGTGGTGCCAAGCAATAGGACAAGAGGCAAGTAGCAGAAACTGGAACCACAGTAAGTTCCACCTAAATATGAGGAAGAACTTCTTTATTGTGTGAGTGACCACGCACTGGAAAAGAATTCCCAGGGAGAGTGTGAAGTTTCCCTCACTGGAGATATTCAAGAACCATCCGGACACAATCCTGTACCTTTTGATTTCAGGTGACCTTGCCTGAGCAGGGAGGTGAGACCCACTGTTGTCCCTTCCAACCTTACCCATTCAGTAATTCTGTGAATAACAAAGTCTTCGGGACCTTTCTGAAAGTTTCCTCTTAAATTATACTGAAAAGATACAGCCAGTTTGATTTAATAGCAAGCACATAGCTTGCAGCAGTGTAGCTAAATCCTTTTAAAATTGATTGCTAAAAAAATTTGAAGTTTTGACAGTTTTTGTACTGCCTACTTTATTATTTTCTTTGCCTGTTAAACTTGAGCCACAAGTAACCTTTTCCCTTTGAGGCAAATTCAATTCATGAAGAGCTTCATGATTTATTAGTTAACCTCTGCTTAGTAGGATTCACTTTGGCCTGGAATGCAGTCTCATAGGAAGGATATTCCTGAATAATGTATTTTCATTTGTAACAGTTGGAAAGTGAAATGCTGCCAAAGTGAAACAGGTACACAGGTCTTAGCAGTAATGAAATTCTGAAACACAGTTTTTAGAAAAAATGGGTGTTGTGGGGAGAACTGATAACTGTAAATCTAGTATGATAGCTAATGAAATGGTGAAAGAGCACAAAAAATAGACCATTGAATCATTCAGCCAATATTTAACACAGAAATGACACTTTACCTAAAGAGCTGAAATTTCTAGTCCAGCATCTTCCTCACTGTACTTAATCAATTCCTCCACCCACCAGACAGAGGGCTTCCTCCCAGGGGCACCAGTCTCTGAGACAAGGCTCACATATTGGAAACAAGGGAACGGGAGGGACAGAGATGCTTCTAAGGCTTCAGCTTGTCATGGGCTCTGAATATGATAGGATGTGTAACCAGGTGATACAAACAGGGAAGTTCTTAGAAAGCCCAGAATACAAGCATAATTAAGGGTTTGTTTGGGGCACAATTGTAACCCCCAAAGAGTGTATTTCGCAGTGAATAGCTCTCTTTTTACAGACTAGGTAATTTTTTCAGTACAAGTGCTACACATTTCTCATAGGTCAAACCAACTCACTTTACCTAATAGAAGCTGTTTATCTTTCCATATCAGCTGGGATATTGCTTTCAAACAAAAAGGGGGATTTAGAGTGTGAGGATTTCTTGTCATTCTGCTGGAAAATTCTGCTGGTTTAGATTGCATCTGGACTGGAGCTGAATAGTCTTAGATTATCTTTAAGGAAGGCTTCATGATCTTGATCTTCTCCAGCTCTTTCAGACTGATTCTCAATGCTACTTAGCTCTGACCACAGTATTCCTGTATTTTCTTCAAGAGTTTCTTGACATTCATCATCTCATTTAAGATTGTTATCTAAAGTCATTCTCAGGTTGTGCTTGGTACAAGTATTTATTTACATCATGGACTGAATTTGTAGAGCAGAAAGAATTGCACTCCAAGTAAAAAAGAGGAGGAAAATTAAAAGCAACCCCTAAATTTCCGTCTTCAATATTGAAAGTATGCATCATTTCTATAGGCGTGCCACAATTTGAGAGGGTTACTGACTGAAAATAGATCACAGGCAGGGAAAATATTTCTCTTTGCTTTTATTATAATAGCTTCATAAGAGCTAAACAGCAGCTGTAAGCATAGTGCTTACTTATTTAAATCTCCATTAAGCAACAGTAATGTTTTTCTGCTGCTACACCTAGATGATTATAAAAAAAAAGTTCTTTAGGTAATTGTGACTACATTGTAGCATTCTCTATATCATAGGGTAAAATATGGTGATTTATAAATTAATGACAGGGTTCGCATAACACAGAAATAGATGCTCTTACAGCCTATTCAAGCTCACATTTTTCCTGTGAAGATTTTCCTGTGCCACCTTAAACAAAAGGCAATATCTGTGCTGAGAAGGAATTGAACTATATCTGTTCTTTCACTTGTCACAATATATTGTTGATTTGAGCAACAGTCTACTGACCCCAATTATGCCTGAGTGATGACCTTCTCATTACTGTCATTTGAGGTGGCTAGAAACCTTAGTAGCAGATCACTTAACAAATATTCAGCAAATCATACTTCTTTCAGCACACATCCTATGTCTTTAAGTGACAGGTAGAACCTTTAAAGTAGATAATGACATAGCATCACATGTGCTCTTGGTTTGAGGCC
Source organism: Myiotriccus ornatus (assembly GCA_036023395.1). Taxonomy (NCBI): domain Eukaryota; kingdom Metazoa; phylum Chordata; class Aves; order Passeriformes; family Tyrannidae; genus Myiotriccus; species Myiotriccus ornatus. Next base: position 105,196,398 of record JAYRBT010000001.1, read on the forward strand.
CAGGAAGCGCGTCATGATGGGGAGCAATTTCTTTGAATTATTATTCTTCAATATATTCTCTTTTGCTCCTCTTTAAAAATATCACTTTCTGTGATGCATAAGCATATTTGTCTGCTCATCCCTTCTAGTAAAGAATCACTGCTGAATTTAAGATATTACCTTCTTTTTTTTTTTCATTTCTGTAAGCCTTTTCCTAATTCATTTTCTCCTCTCAATTAAGAGTCCAATCTGCATTCTATTTAAACCATAATAGGTTAGGAAATCAGCAAGATTAATTATTAACAAGACTCGGTTATAGAAAATTAATATGCTGGCTTTATTTGCCATTTGCACAAATTTTTCTTCCTCCTCTTTTAGCTATGTGACAGATGGGACACTAATAATGCAAATGCTCTATAAACAACTCCTAAAATGCAAGGTATTCTTCTTTAGAAAAATCAGACATTTATGATGTGAACATAGTATGAATTATTTCAAACTTAAATGTAGCAGATCATTTCCTAGTAGAGAATGTATGAGAGCAGCTTACCCATAGCTCCATCCTTTCAAAGTTTATTTTAAACAGTCCAACTCAACAAGTTAAGGATTAAAAAATAAAGCAAAGCAAACCAAATGAAATAAGTAACAAAAAAATCGCAAGCACACACAAAAAAAAAAAAAAGGAAGAATTAGTTTAAACACTTGTCAAGAAAACTTATGGAAACTGCCAGTGTGAATTCAATGAAAGAAGATCTCCATGGACTTTCACAAAAGAGTAAAAAGGCAGCAGTTATGCAGTTCTTCAACTCTATCTTTCCGACATGAACTGCAACCTTGTGGACATCATTTATAAGAACGTGAGAAGATGTTTCTTAAGACAGTTCAGCCACTGACTTCTAACAAATTCTGACCAAGTAGTAGGTTCAGTATTTCAGAAGAATTGCACAAGGTGTCAATGAGAATTTCTTATGAGAACATTATTAGAACATGTTAATCAGTTGTAATTGACCAAAAACTGCAAGCATTGAGTATCTTTTATTCCCTGTGCTGGAAAATGTGAGATGAGTCAGTCATTTGAAAGTGAAAAAAACAAAACCAACCCAAACCCAAATAGTTACGGATAAAAATATTCTAACTATTGAGCAAAAATTAGACAAACAACTTTAGCTAAAATCAGGAATATTTTGAAGGGAGTTGTCAATTAATTGTAAGCATGTGTTTTTTTTAAACAATTGCAAATCAGGCCAATACTGACATGTGGTGTGACGCAAAATAGGTACTGGTAATAAAACATCACATTGATGGGTAAAATTAGCAGAAAGCTGACATTATATCAGGCCATATCACATTCTAGTTCTCTAATCCATTAGGTGAAAGAGACCAGTGTGCAATCTTAACAAGTCCTCGCTTAATAACAGTGCTTAAAACAGATCCCCACCATGCTCGGTAAATGCTAAATTCCTCTGTAAGGAATCTGTCAGGAGATAGGCTGATGTTACAGCATCCTGGCTACGTGCAGTTAACAGTTCAGGGCAAACCTCCTGGGAAGCTTGTTTCAGTGTCAGCGTCTTAATAGAGCATGACCTTGAGTAGAGAGGCAGGCAATTTGTGAGAAACTTTGGGTGTGAATGCTTGCTCAGCAATACTTTGAAAAGATCCATCCCTACAGGTCACACCATGCTTGAAAGCTGCAGAGGAATAAGGTGCCTATATTCCAGCAGTAATGTCCTCATGCTCCAACTCAAATAATAGAAATACTGTAGAGTGTGCTGCTATTTTTACCATTCAGGATTTTTCAGGTTATCCTTGACTATAATCTAAAACTCATATAGATCCTACAGTTTCACAAGGAAGCCCTAATTTTATGCTCAGATTTTTATTGTTTTCTGTAACGGATAAACATTAATCTCCAATTATATGCCTGTTGGATTTGGGTTAGATTCCCAGGACAAAATTTACAAAAGCTGAAGGAAGAGTCAGCAATTTGCTATGCAAGATCTGTCTTTTTAAAATGCAATAAGGCTTGATCAGCCATTGAGAAGAGATTTTTAACACTTGAGCAAGATCTGCTGTCTTTGCTGTAAAATTTTAGTTTTTTGAGATACTCTAAGCTTCAACTGGGGAGACTTATGAGCTTCTCCAATAAAACATTAACTGTGGTCTCCTTCCATAAAATTTCCTGGAAATCCCATAAAGCATGTTTGTTAAAAGCCACTGTACTCTTTAAACCACATTCAAAGTATCTACTGTATCAATTATTAGTCTGCTCAGAACTAGCCTTCAAAATTTTAAATAGAAGTTTTTTGCTTGCTGAGTGTGTTCAGCTGCAGAAAAATTTGTAAGAAATATATTTATTAATTGAAATTAATACTCATTACTCACTATCTAATCCTTTTCTATATCCACTTTCTTAAAAATGATAGAAGTCTGAATCCTTGGTTCTACACACTGAAATTATTTTTGCTTAACAGTGGTCATACTCTTGTTGTGAAAATATATACAACTGGCAAAATTAGCTAGTGTGAAATACTGTTGGTGTAATAAAGCTGGAGTGTTTTATGAAGTGTAGTGAGCTTTACCAGTATACTGTACAAGAGTTAACTATTACTATCCTGGTTATTTGCAATTTAAGGATGTGGGATGCCATATTCTTGATGTGAACTACTGCTAAAGTTTAACTTTCATGTAAAGCTATATCTCATATTCTGTTGTAACACCTAGTCCATGTTTAGCCCAACCAAGTGCTTTCCATGGGAGATTATTATTGAAGCTCGAGTTTGAAAGAGAAGTATTAAATCCCAATTACTTAGCTAAGTTTTTCCTTCCTGAAGGGAAGGTCTGCACAGCTCTCAGAGTAAGCTGCAACAGATTCATATAACTTCATGTTGTGTTTGGGTCCTGCCAACACCAGGCTGCCCTTCCCATCTGCACAAGCTGTAGTGTGACACTACCATCAGGTTCTTCACCATCCTGTGTAACACCATCTTGGTCCCTCTATTCTGGGTTTTGAAAAGACTTCTACAAAAAACCTACAGGAACAGAAACTACCTGCATTCAAGATGCAGACATTTTTGTGACTATTGTTTCCTATAAAATGATGATGATAAAATAAAATAATACACGAAACTATTTGACAGAATTCATGCTCTTTTCTATGACGCTGCTAAAAATAGTGTAAATATACTAAAAAATGAGAAGATATTCTTATTATAATTTCCATTTATGTAAGGAGAACTTTTTTTAACAGTCTAACCCTATTAGTTTGCCATGAAAGATCAATATTATTAATAACGAGGCAGCTGCACACTTCTAAGGAACAAATCTTTTAACAGTTTACTCTTGCCTTGAGATGGTGTTACTGTTGATTTTGTTTTCTTTAAATTAAAGTTCCTCAGTGTTCGTTAATCATTAAACCGATTACTCTGTTTTAGTATGACTGATTTGGAAGTTTATTCTGTGCCCCCACACCTATATAGTTTTCCAGTGACAATTATTGTTTCTTTATGTGTTGTATGGCATCGCTTTCTCTTGAAGGTCAGAGAGCATGTTTGTATTATCCATATGAAGCTTCTGGGAATAGCAACAAACATTTCACACATGGATGAAAGACCCATCAGGGAGATGTGAGAGTAAGACAAAGTGTCATTTCGTTGCACTATAAAAGCCTCGTGCACCCATGTCACAAGTTCTATATGCAGTTCTGGTCTGAATGATAAGCAGTGTAGCAAAAAAATTAGGGGAGGGTCATGAAGACTATTAAAGAGTGAAGAAGCTTTATTACGTAGATATTCCCAAATTACTGGAATTAATGTCATTGAGGCTTATAAAAATCATGAAAATGGTGATTAGGATGAAAACAGAAAAAAATGTGCACCAGATTAGAGATAGCAGACATTCAATAAAACCCGTAAGAGTTACCATTCAAGCAGTTAAAAGGAATTACTTACAGATCAGGGAGTGAACTCCTAGAACTCACTGCTACAAAGTAGTTCTGGAAAGCAGGCACAGTAACAGCAGATTGAAAAAGGCAAAAGCATGGTCCACAGCTCCATACGTAGTGAATAAAAGGAATAGACTAATATTTACTCTCTGACATCTCTAATTTAATAATCAAGGAAGAGGGATGAACCAAAGAAGCTGACATGTCCTGAGTATTTTCCCTAATATGCACATCTCTTATGTCTTCATCACGGCTTTTCTTGAAATGTAAAACAGTGAGTTAGAATAAGAAATTTAGGGCTGCTGTAAATTGATGTAAACCAGCTTAGATTGCCTTCACCAACTGATAAAATGGTAAAAAATTCATCATTTCAGCTAAGTCTGCTCCCTCTCTTGGGCTATCACAACAGTTTTACAAAGCTTGTGTTTGTTTTTTGGTTTGTTTTATTTTTTTTGTTTGTTTTTGTTTTTGTTTTAAATAAAATCTATATAAACAGCTAAAACAACAGAGACTTGATTTGCTAATGTAAAAGGACATCTTTTTTTCCAACAAAGATAATTTTTACAGGATGTCTAGTGCATACAGATTAGATTTCGAGCTAGAGGTTGTTTTTTGGTGTTTGTTTTCAGTTTTTGTTTGTGTTTTTGTTTCCAGGGTTGTTTGTTTGTTTGTTTGGGAATTTTTGTCTTCTGTGTTTTTAACGAAAAAATCTTGTAAGTGGATTTAATTCTTCCACAAGCTGATTTTTCTTAGAGTGAAAGTAACTGGTGTTTTCTGAAGTTGAGACAAGGGTGAAGGGTCCATCTCAGAATATCCTCCAGTACTCTCTTTTGAATGTAGCCAATGTTAATGAAGGTTGAACCCGAGCTTGCTACTGATGTGATTTAAAATTTGTTGTGTGCTCTCAGGGGGATGCATAAGAGCATAAATGAGCCCAGAGATACTCAGGGTGTTTTTTTTTAAGATGTCCTTGCTTTCCCTTTGCAGAGTCCCTACTACCCAGAAAGGAAAAACAGAAAAAACAAGATTATCATGTCTTCATAAGCTTGAAAAATACCCTTTGCCCACATCACACATAATGTAAGTAGCCATAGTACAACTTGTGCAAAGGAAGACTAGAAATATTGCTGAATGATGCAGTTTGCAAAGCTCAGTTTTCTCTGTAAGTCTTAAATAGTAACACCTCCTGCATGCTGCTCTCGAAATATTGACCTTCGGACACTGATTCTAATTTTCTATCTAGTCGGGGTACAGAAACCATGTCTATAGCAAGTCATCTGTCACAGAGATCCATTAACAGATTTCAAATATTGACTAGCAAGGGAAGTATTCACTTTCTTGAGACTAACAATCTATAAGATAATATAAAATATGTGTACAATTGCCATTAATAGAAGATTGATGAGGATAAACCTTATTTGGAAAGAAGATACTGGTTTGTGAACACTTCATAAATAAAACACAAACCTAACTCAGTGAGCAGTTCCTAATAAGTATTTCAAACTTTACTGATGCCAAGAACTAAAGTGATGCCTACTATGAAGTAATAATGTTGTTTTAGCTGTGTGGTTTAAAGTTGTAACAACCGCCTTGTGATCTTAGCTCAATAAACTCTCCTTATTATATAAACACCTTTCAATGATTTTAAAAGGCATATTGTCTGATTTCAGAACACAGACAATGAAAAGTGTGCAGTGCAGGTATCAGGTCTTTTATTACAGACCAATGAAGGTCTAAGAAACATAGATGCAAAATTTCTGTATCTATCAAAATATTTGTATTATTTTTCAAGATGAACTTTGCTCACAAATAAGGAAATATACTCAATTATTATTATTAAAAAGTGTTTTTAAAAAAATTAGTAATGGAAGGAGTAATTTTAACACTTTGATAGGATATGTGCTCATTCTACTGAAACCAGAATTATTGTAACATCCATTTCATTGTTCCTTCACTTAATTGTTAAAGTGTTGACAGAATTCAATAATTCATCTTTTGCATGTATTTATGTGATTGGTACTTCTTTAGTAGTTATTTACTCAATTCACTTGTCTTCTATTAGAAATCTCTGGAGATTCACTGTTAAGGTCTCCTCTCAGTTGTCTCTTCTTGAGGCTGAACAGGCCCTGCTCCCTCAACCTTTCCTTGTAAGAGAAGTGCTCCAGTCCCTTCATCACTCCTGTTGCCCTTCAAAGGACCCACTCCAGTAGCTTCATGTCTCTCTTGTACTGAGGAGCCCAAAACTGGACACAGCACCCCAGATGCAGCCTCATTAGGGTTCACTAGAGGGGCAGGATCACCTCCCTCAACCTGCTGGCAATGCTCTTAATGGAGCCCAGGATACCTCATCATTCCCTGCAACTGGGAGGACAGAAGAGAATACAACCTATGCTCCAGATCCCTTGATCAGTTGTCCCAAAGATCTGAAGTTGATTATTGCTCATCTTCTGTAAAAATATAGGTAGATCTTCAACAATGTATATGGTGAGACTCATTAGGATTGTCTGCAATTGGTATCCTGTCACCCATGTACATACAAAGACCATAAATGGGATCATCGTCACCTTAGCCTAATTAATTATTATGAAAGATGGTGTATGTCAAATGACAAGACTGTAGAGGGGGAGACTTAGGTTACCTAAATATCTTCTCATGGGCTTTTCATCTTTGCAAGAAGGTTAAGTCCTTAATCTTATTAGATGTTTATGTAGTGATCACATACTGGGTCTTAACTGCAGTAGAACTTCATATGCTTAGTACCCCACCTTCATTAAGAGGAGATTAGTAATTTTTATGCTTTGGTATTGCACAGAAATTTTCTTTCAACATTTTTTTCTTACTTCTGATCTAGCTTTACATCCCTCCATTCTTCCCCTGCCTTGATTTTTCATAAAAACCTGTGTTGCAGAATTCATCACAGATGAGTTATGACTGTCTGTTTAAACCATGTTGCTCTTAATAGAAGATCCATCCAACCTTTTTTGTATAATCTCCTGATTATATTATTTGTATAATCTTCCTGATTTCTTCTACCACAGCTTCAAGTTATGAAAATAGTTTTAAAACTCTTTGGTACTGACTGTATCTATAATATGAAAACTCCAGCCTTTCGATGCATCTATTAGGGCTTAAATTTAGTTTGTGTATCATCTTTTGTAAGAACATTGCAAACATGTTCTGACAGAGAATGAAACAGCTAATTTTTTTTTTTTTTGAAGTTTTTCATCTGTGTGTATATATGAGTGATGAAAGAGAGAGAAACTAATTCTGGGACACACCAATAGCAAAACATCTTAGGTTTCAATCCAATCTTATATCTATGCTTCAGTTTACAAAGTGAACTATCACACTTACTATTCTACATAAATTTTTTCCCTCAATTGACACAACAGTTTCCACATATTGAAATTATACCTACAAAAATACATCTGATTGGAGAATTATAAAGAAAGACTGAAATTTCACTCACTTTTTATTGAACCTTTATATTAGCCTAGATACCACTCTTTCTGTGTTACACTTTTAATATGCATCATATTTCTATTATTGAAGTATTGCAGGGCACAATGACATTGCACCTGGTTCCCCTATTGCTGGAGGGATCCTAAAATAATGATATGAGGAAAAATGAAGAAATTAGTATTTCAATATTACACTGTCAGTCTCTGGAAGTTTTTTTTTCACTTTCTCCTTCACCTTCCCCAGGTATCTAAAACTGTTTTGTCAAGATAAGTCTCTGCCTTACAAAACAGCTCATTGCTACTGAGATGTAATGTGAAGTTTCCTCTGAGACCAAATCCATTTGCTGCAATTAGTGGAGCTGATAAGTGTTAACCTACATAGCAAAAAGGAAAAAAAACCCAACCATATAATCCCCCCCAAAACCCACCATCTGTAATTGTTTTATAGGGATGGTAGATTTTCCTCCAAAAGATGAAGATGAAGCAGGAAAATTTAGATTTGCCTTCTCCTTTACATTTTATTTTGAACCTTTTAAAGCTTTATTAGCAAACATCATAAAAAAATCACTGTCAACTATTAGGCTTGTGCTATAAAAGTCTTTTTATTTTCATATTCAAACCACACTGTTTTCATGAAGTAACCAGAATTTATGGCTTAGATAGTCACAATCCCAAAATAAGACATTAATTTGCTCAGCATATTTTACTCCTCAGATAGAGGTAGGGAGGTGTTTTTGCTACGAGGTTTTAGTATGAATCAAATAGACCTGGATCCCACTAAAGTAAAAGCAAACAAAAACATGTGACAAGAAAAATTCTTTATAAGGAGAGAACCAGATGGATTTCATGCTGTCCAATCACCTCAACATGTCCACCATTAGTATTTTATATTGTTTATATATGATGTACTCTTACAAACTACATATATGGAGTGAAACAATGAAAGGCTGAGAGAGTCGGGGCTGTTCAGCCTGGAGAGGAGAAAGATTCAGGGAGACCTTATTGCACTTTTCCAGCATGTAAAGGGAGCCTATAAGAAAGATGAAGATAGACTTTTTAGCAGGGTCTGTTGTGGTAGGACAAGGATAACGGTTTTATACTGAAAGATGATAGGTTTAGATTAGATATAAGGAAGAAGGGTTTTTTACAATAAGAATGGCAAAACACTGTAAGAAATTGCCCAGAGAGGTGGTAGATACCCTGTCCCTGGAAACATTCCTGGTTTGGCTGAATGGGGCCCTGAGAAACCTGTTCTAGTAGACAATGACCCCATTTGTTGCAGGGGAGGTTGGACTAGAGGACCTTTAAAGGTCTGCAGTGGTTTAATAATAAAGTCTCCATTTCCAGATTATTTTAAACATCCCAGTCTGGGAGTCTAAACTGTCAACGCCAGGAACACATAATCATCTAATTTATTTGGCCTGTGCTTTTGATGTAAGCAACATGTCTTGATAGTTTTCTCACTGTTTATTTACATTTGAAGCCAGTAAAAAGCATTTCCATCTCTCTTCTTATTTTACAAGATCTTTATGTGTTCTTTTTATGAGTATAGTTTTCTGTAATAACTATGGAAGTGTCACCCTTAAAGGAGATCTCACCTAATACAGGGTTCCCTTTTAAGTGCCTTGCAGAACTAGAAGCACAACTATCACGTCTACTTACTTACTTAAGGCTTACTTTTTTCAGGCTCTTTGATTAAAAACTCACCTCTCAGTTGCTGCACTTATCTAGTGTTCACTAAATTTCATTTTATCAAATGCAGCTTCAAATTCAAGCTCCAAATGCACCAAGTGGGAAGAAAATTCCACAGAAAGTGCTACATAACCTGCAAGTATTGTAGAGCTGCCTTCCTCATAATAATATGCACTGCTAGAAGAGACACTGTAAAGAAGATCTGATTTTCTCCATTTGATCTCTGTATTTAGGAAAAAAAATCAGATCCAATGAACCTTTAATTGTTTCAGTATTTCCTTATCCTAATCTTACTATCTGTGGTTTTAAATGATCTTTCCACACTAAGTACTTACAAAAAGATTAATTTCATTCTCCTTGGTAGTCTGATGAGCTCCCCATAGGGGCATAGAGTTCAGTGCACTGCCCAGGCTTTGATGGGAAAACTCCTTCAGTTTTGGAAAGATTCACTATAGTTTGAGAAACAAGAGCAGTTTTACCTTTGCTTTTAAATTACTGAGACAAACTAATTATATCTGTGTATTATTTTTGGTTTTGTTCACCATCATGTTCATAGTGCAATTCCTGTGAAATACAGAAGGAAGAACAAGGTGTAAACAATCTTAAAGTAAATCTTTTTGTAAGGTCATCTCCACATCTTGCATGGTTGGGATAATTAATGATTGTGCTGAGGTTCTTTGCAAGCTGGAAATAAATCTTTGGTATTATTAATAATCTGGATAAGGTGAAGAAGAATGAGCAGCCATTGTTTGCACTCTCTGGAATGCAGCAGTGTCCTTTGCAGTCTTTTGCTCTGTAATACACTAGATATCAAGTGTGTCACTTTGATGACCTGAGACCATACAAAATGTGTGTAAAATGCCACAAACGTCTCATCAACCTAAGATTTCTAAATAATCCTATTACTGCGGTGTCTGACAGTTATAATTCCACATCTTCTATTCCCATTGAAGCTGTATTAAAAGGACAAGGAACTGTTATTCCTGGCAGTGAGTAGAAGAAAATGGGCAGAGGCACTAGGAGCTGAAGAGATTTTTCCCAGTGTCAACAACCCTGTGATGGATCCAAAAAGTAAGCCTCCAACTGAAGAACCACCCTACAAAAAATTCTTGCCTCATTCATTTATGCAACTGGCAGAACTTTAGAATTACGTGTTTGAAGATGAATGATGGATCAGATAAGAAAAAGAAGAAAGGAGAAGAAGAACAACGTGCCCAGAAGAAGACAGGTTTTAAAGTGTCTTTGAAGCATGAAACAGTGGTGAAGATATATTTCGAAGATCAGATAGAAGCTAATAAAATCACCAGATGAAGAAGACAAATATTAAGATCACAGGGATATCAGAAAAGAGGAAGACTATCAGCTAAAGGAAAAAAAAAAAAAGATGGAGACCTTGAGAAAATTAGATCATACAAGAAAGAGTAAAGAGGGTGAAGGAAAAAAGGTCCTGAACCAGAATCAAATAAATAAATAAACCGGAAAAACATTCTTGTCCAGTTGGTTTTTTATCAGGTCAAACTAGAAAGAATAAAGTAGGAAGAAGGGAAATTTAGGCTAAAGAAAGCAGGGTAACCTTAGAAGTTATATTAATTTTTATTAAAATAAATTAAATTATCGATAATTTGGGCCTAACATCAACAAATCTCAGAAAATAGTTATAACAAGAGAAGCTATGGATTTGTGAAAGAAAACACAATTCAATTTAATAATGCATTAATTTTCTATTTACATGTTGAAATTCAAACCAGAAATTAATTAAACTGTGTCTTCATAGCTTATTTATGGTATAGTAGTATTATTGACAATAGAAATTAACTTTTTTGTCTGTGCAGGAATGTCTGATCATAATGTCTTCCTGGGGAAAATACAGCTATAAATAATAAATTGTCTTAGTAAATCTGAAGGCTGTAGGGGCCTGCTTATAAGCTTTTTCTTGGAGAGCATTTAAAAAGGAGGGATTCTAGAAAGCCACAAGAAATATTAAGCTCAAGAGAAAAGGCAAAATTCAGAGATTCTTAATGCTTCTGCTTTTAACACCCATCCATTCACAGTGAATATATTTTTAACATCAATAAATTTTTTTCAAACAATGTCTCTTTTATTGTCATGTCAATGTATTTTGTGTGGGTTTTTTTTGGTTTTGTGGTTTTGGGTTTTTTTTGTATGATAGGGATTTCTGTCATCATGTGCTCCCTTTTCTTTGTTTTTAAATGTTGTTCAAACTTTATTTTCAAGATACAAACAGCAGCATTTGCTTGCTATTTTTGATGGTGCAGTGGTGCTGCTACTATGAATTTGATTGAACACACCACCTCGTGTATTCTTCATGTAAAGCACAAAAATAATTCTCACTCAGAAGAAAAACAATTGAATTACAATCCTTCATAGGAGGTAAGAGGATGACAGTGTTTTTACAAGTGGAGGAAAGAGTACAACAGCCCAATGTGCAAAGAAGATCTAAATTGTTTGATTCACATGACAACATAAACACTTTTGTGTGAGAAAAAATGTGTTAGCCTGAGTCCTCAGATCTAAAAAATAGCAGGTGTTTTTGATTTCTATGACTACCACTGTAGCTGGAAAAACACCAAAGCTGCTGAGAAAAAACAGTGCACCATTAATAGTGTATCTGCAGATTGCTGTTTCTCCTTGTTTACCTGCAGAAATGGTAAAAGACAGGTCATTTTATATGTGTGTGTGCTCTATTACCACATTTTCTCCTTACTGGCATTTCCTTTCAACATGAGCCTCTCAGTCCAGCTCTCAGCTCCCCAGCAGCCCTTGTGGTTCTTGGGACAGCCAGTGGAGCAGAAGCAACTCTCCTCTTCCTTCCCTCTCTCCTCCCACCTGGGGTGGAAGGAGCTGGGCACTGTGCTGGCAACTGCAGTCCAAAGGAAGAGTGTCTGTGTCAGTATCAAAAGGAGGCAGCAACAAGGATAAGGAGAAGTTGGTAACCAGTATCAGCAACGAGGCTGCATCAGTCTCACCTGTTGTAAAGGTGCCAGCCATTTTCATTTGTCCACATAATTTAAGCCTTCACTGCCTCTGTCATATTGATGATCAGACTGGTGCATTATGCTGGCAGTCTGTGAATCACTCCCCTTGAATCACAGTCAGGTTTCTGCACTGAGATAGAGCATTCTGAGTACTCTTATGAAATGTTAGTCCTATTGCTGCTTACAAGTTGGCTGCTTAGGTCACACACAGTCCCTCATCTAGGACAGAATTTCATAAATGTTGAAAAAAACACCTGTGTTCAGATCATAGGGCCTGAAAAAGACCATAACTCCATCCTTATTTTTCTTCTTTGATCATTTTCTCATAAAGGAAGATTAATTAAATGGTTTGTCCTAAATCCTGCAGCCCTTACCTACCTCAGTACAATGAAATTTTGTTTATAATTTAAAGCTTTTCCCCCAGCTCAGTTATCCCAGTCCTAAACCGCATCTTAGTTTATTTAGGAAAAATTTCCCTGTTCTGTTTATTTTGCCACTAATTGTCAAGATTCTTTGCCTTCTGTTCTGCGGAGCACATATCCAAATACTTCATAACTACAGGGAGTGTGATTCAGTAGAAAGTATTAAGATAAAATACGTATACTGGCAGGACCTCAAGCAATAGGAACTTACATTAGTTTCTTTTTTTATTCAGGAGACTATAGGATTTAAACAAGAACAACAAAAGTAATATTTCTAAATTTCTCTTTCTTTCAAATAAACCTGATTAAGGCAGCCATACTTCACACTTAATGCCATCTGCATAAAAATTATTTTCTGATGACTTTAGAAATTGCCAATCATTATTTAACAAGAGGCATATTACAACTCACTGAAATCAGTGCAAGAATCTTGTTTTCTTCAGCAATACTTTGCAACAATACTTCACTTTACATGAAGTAAAGCTTATTGCTGCAGCAACATTCTCTTTTCAAATGGTGTTGGTACCAGGAGGCAGCATCCAAATACTTGACTGTGAAAATGATACTTATTGGTGACAGATGCCTAGAAAGTTTTATTTTTTAATTATTTGGCTGGCTTATCAAGCACTTCGAAATTGCACTGTGTGCATATGCAATTGAGTTGGTATTTTATTGATGCAGCTGTCGGACTGATGCTATTTTAAAATTCAAGTCTGTAAACATTAGGCCCAGGAGCACTCCCAAGTCTTTTGCTCTGAGTTACTGCTGGGTGTGGCCTGATTGTGCAGGAGAGTTCAACACAAAGCAGCCTCCTGTATTTTAATTTCTGGAGACATGCATATCTAGTCATAGTGATTAGCTTGGGACCCATTTGTATTCTTGGCAATATGAGAAATTTTTAAAATCAGTTGCAGTAGAAACCCTTCTTATTCACACTGATGTTCTGAAGTCATCTTGTGCACTCCTGGGATAAATGACTTCCAGCAGTACCGTTGGATTATTTTCAAAACTGAGAGGTATGCAAACACCTTTGAGCTGATATGTAAAGCACAACACATTTTTCCATCTAAGCATTTGTAAATTAATTTTCAAATAATGTTTTGAAGAAGGCACAAATTATGATTCCTTTTATCCAAAAATCATAGAATCCTAGAATGGTTGTATTTAACTGCATGGATGTACGTGTAACTGCATGGAAGTCTCAGACGCATATAAAATAAATTCCATGAGTCTTTTTTCTGATCCACTGGCTCTTTCCTTTCCAAAAGAAATGAGGAGTTAAAAGTATACTCTAGAACCTGATTTTTTACTGCTTCTTAATTCGCATATGAAGTAAAGTCCTATGTGGAACACTAGTAAAATTTACTTTGTGTTTGTTTTGTACACTTTATATGTCTAAGTTCTTGCATTATAAACTTTCAGTGCTGGTATTGTATGTTAAATTAACTAGTTTCCCTTGACTTCAGGTAGAAATAGCACAGATCTTCACTGTAGTAGTGAAAAGATAAATTCAGTAATTTAGGCACTCACAGATCAGACTTCTGAACAGCCAGCTGGGCTCCTAGATGTCTAGATACAGAGTAACTCAGGCTGGAAAGGTCCTCCAGAGGCTGTTGAGTCCAACCCACTCTTCAAAGCAGGTCCAATCTGAGCAGGTTTCTCAACCTTTTGATTACCTCCAAGGGTGGAGGCCTCTCTGAAAACCGTTTTCCCTGCTTTTGAATTGGGAATATCCATGTTCAGCTTTTGTCTGCTCCCTGTCATCATTTCACTGCACCCTTCTGAGAAGAGTCCTACCCTGCTCTGCTCCTCCAATCATCAACAACCTCCAATTGCAGAAGATTCTTCACCCCGAGAGTGTTTGGGCACTGGAACAGGCTCCCCAGGGAAGCGGTCACAGCGCCAAGCCCGACAGAGTTCAAGAAGTTCAAGAAGTGTTTGGATGATGCTCTCAGGCACGTGGTGGGATTCTGGGACTGTCCTGTGCAGGGCCAGGGCTTGGACTCAATGAGCCTTGTGGGTCCCTTTCACCTCAGGATATTCTATGGTTCTATGACTGCAGTCCATATTTGAGTAAAATATGTCCCTGTTTCACAGTCTGCCCATCAGAACCCCCACCCCTGTGAAAAAAGACTCAGGTCCTTCCTTCCAGTCAGCCAGTCTGCAGTAGGTACTGGTACATGGAGTTACTCCTCCCCAGGTGCATAAATTTGTTTTAATCTCTTCTGAACTGCTCATGTTCCCATCAGCCCATTTGTCCAGTCCCATTTGTCATGTCCCTCTTAATATCAGCCTTGTCCTCCAGCATATCTACCTCTGCCCTCCATATCTGTCTGATCCTGTTGTCCAAACTTTAAAAAGTCACAGTTTTAATTTCTGAGAGATATCACCAATAACCAGCTGCCAGCTGGAATTTGTAATGCTGATATTACCCTTTGATCCCAATGGGAAAGGCAATTTTTGACTCACCTCCACTCAGCTGTCCATTTACTGAGTTTCTATTTGACCAATTTAACTACGAGGTTACTCTGGGGGAGCATGTCAAAGGCCTTGATGAAACAACATCCACTGCTTACTCCTTGTTCACAGAGCTGTCATCTCAACAGGGAGGACAAACAGGCTGGTGAGGTACTATTTTTCCCTTAATGTAATCTTAGGGTAGATATTAAGGATAAACCATCTACAATGTATTACTAAAGTATTTGCATGCATTTGTGAAGAACTATGAATATTCATAATGAAAAAACTCTGGAAACCTAGAAAAAGCTTCAATTAAAAAATTCTAAAAAAAGCAGAGAAATGAGATCTCCCTGTGGCATGAATTCAGTCAGGTTGCTTTATACATGGATTATTTAACCTTTAGACTTAATAAACTAACCACTTATTTATATCAGCTTTATTAATTTTTTTCAAGTACTTTTTGCACTCTATGAGGCATCACAATTTACACATTAAATAGGACAGTGTGTCTTTTTCTTTGGATTGTTTAATTTCTTTACTCTTTCTCACTGTATCTTAGAACTACAGTATCTGAGGCAGTGCATCAGATAAGATTGAAAAGACTAGGAGATAACTAGTATTTCCTCTTTTTTTTGATAGCTTGGTACACAAATGAAAAAACACCTTACCCTTCTGCTTTTTGTATAGGCTTTGTTATTCACCCTACTCATAAACATAAAATATGGCAGAAAAATATCAAGTAATAAATGAGTAACACCTTTCATGTGGACAGACTTCCAGTGGCAGTGGAAACCTCTCTAGTTTTGATGGAAACCAGGGGTTTTCAGAGTTTTGGAAATCCATCCAACAACCAAGAAGAATTTCAAGACTTACAAAATGGTAATTCATTCTCATTGATAGAAACTCGGAATTTTTTTGTTTACAAAACATTAACTAAAGATACAGGAAAAGTTACTGATTTCCTATACAGCATTATCTTTTATATAAAGTTATATTCACTATTAAGTTGTTTCTATTAATTCTCCATTACTGATGAAAATTTGGAAATTGTGTTTCCTTAAAACTGTCCTGGAATTTGGAGTTTTCTTCAGGGCCTACCAAATTAAATGTGAATGGGCTTTATATCAAACTCATAGAAAGAGAATTTTTTTGGAAAATGTTGTAGGTGGGAGTCCAAATGAGGTACTGTGCAAAGGTTTGGTCTGGAAAAGTAGGAAGATGTACTTAATTTCACAACACTAAAATCCAAAGAGTCACTATTTGCAAATATAGAAAATAAAGAGGATAGAAATTATGCCCCTAAGTCTCTGTAGGGGCATTTTCCCTCCCCTAGAGAAAAGACATTAAATAAATGTGATTTTCTGGTTATGGTGGATTAGGACTGGTGAAAGGCCAAATATCTACCCAGCTGCACACTCACTCACCCTCCTCAGTGGGACAAGGGGACAGAAACAGGAAGATTGCTTAGCAGTTATGTTGTGCACCAAAAATTAATTTATTGTCAATTAAAATGGATTTGAGTTATGAGAAATGAAGAAAAACATTAAAACAATGTTTTAAAATTCAGCTTCTGTTCTTCCGTCTAGGCTCCTCTGCCCTGCCCCTGAACAGCACAGGGAATGTGTGCGGGGGTGAGTTAACACATAACATTTTCTCTCTGACACTCCTTCCCTCTCACACTTTCCCCATTTCCAGTGTGGTTTCTCCCACCAGCTGAAGTCCTTCCGGAATAAAAATCTCTTCCAGCATGGGCTCTACCCACACTGCAGTTCCTTCAGGAAATAGCCATCTGTTCGAGAGTGGAGTCCCTTCATGGGCTGCAGGGAAATACCTGCTTCACCATGGTCCTCTTCACAGGCTGCTGGGAAATATTAGCTCCAGTGCCTGGAGCACCTCCTCCTCCTCCTTCTCTGATTTTGGTATTCTCACTGTAGTTTCTCACTGTTTTTTTTCCCCTCTACCTCCACCTGCCCAGCGTTTTTTGCCCTTTCTTAAATATGTTTTTTCAGAGAAACAGGAAAACTGTCCTGTGTTGGGCCCATTGCAGCCAATGGGAACTGGCAGTCCCTCCCCCTCTTCTCACAGAGCAGACCCCCCTCTGCAAAAGCCTTTGCCACCTACACCCAATAGAGTGGTAATTCTGTTTAGCCAAGCACTGAAGTGAGATGATTTCCAGGAAGCAGAAATGGGACAGTATGAAGGCCATCTGTAGGAGTGTCACTCATGGGACTGACGTTTACCTGCAGCTAACTTAATAGCTGTAGGAATCCCACCTTGTCACCTGACCTGGCAAGTCAGTCACTTATCACACTGCTTAGAGTGGAAATTACCGTAGGATTACCCAGATCTGGAGCAGCTAGATTTTTTTTCTCAGTATTTAGATGCTAGGAGATTCAGAGATAGACAGTGGGATTTCAGGAGCTATCGGCCAGATAGCTACATGTGGAAATTGCCTCAGGAACTTACCTAAATGGATCTATAGGTTTCTCCATAACCCTGTACATTGGGTACTAAGTTCTTTAAGACATGCATAAAAAATACAATTAAATAAAAAGCACTGCATTGTCTAAATAATCATGGTGGATGGAACTCCACCAGCCAGATGTTTACAGACAATTACTTCTACTCCTTAATCATTATGGGAAACATATACATTGCCAGTTTAAAAATCCTTATTAAATAAAACTCTATTTCCCAGTGCTTTGCCTGTAGAGAGATGCTAGTTGTTTGGCCTAAATAAATAAGGTTTAAACAGAATGAGTCACTTACTGTTATAATATTGTGTGATTTAGTATGCTGATTGCTTAGCTCTACTTAGTATGAGCAGCTACATTTGTTGAAGCCTTAGGCCATAAGCTGGGGACTTTTACCTAGATATGCTTTCAGCTGCAATAGAGTAAATTTTCTTAGCATTTTTCCTAGTAACTGGTACAGTGCTGTGTTTTGTCTTTAGTATGAGAAGAATGTTGATAACACATCGATGTTTTAATTGTTGCTAAGCAATGCTTATTCCAAATCTAGGACTTCTTCAGTTTCCATTTGTTGTGCCGTGTAGCAGGTGCAGAAGAAGTGCAAACCGGAGTTAAGGAGGCTACAAATGTCAGCAGAAGGTGTATGGAGAGCACTTGAAGAATGGGTGGATAAATTGCAAGGATATATTTACCCAGTGATTTCTTTATTCTTGGTCCCTCTCTGGAGACTCCGAGCTTGAGATGACCTACTGCTATTAAATTTTTTTAAAAAATCTGACACCTGAGACTGTGATGCAGGAAACCTAAAGTCGAGCCTGAATCAAGTGTATGCACACCTGAGCATATGTGTGTGAGCACGGAGTCAGAGGGGGCACTTACTACCTCACTGAAGGGACTCCAGTCCCAGCAATTAAAGCCTTAAGTGATGTGTGTGCAATTCTTTGAATTGTGTGAGAATGCTGAGGCTGCGTCTTCTCCCTTGAGATTGCCTTTCTGCATTCTTTAATTTTTTTACTCTGGTACCAATAATAATACATAGCTGAAAGAAGTGCAGCACATTCCAATTGAGTCTTGTGTACCTAAGAAGGTAAAATTTGCATGTGTAGAGCTTCCACATTTTTTCTTCCACAAGATAGATGGCAGATTTAAATGAGAACAGGCTAAAGATCTGGAAAAGTAAAACTAAACTTTATTTCCAAAAAAAAAAAAAAAGAGGTGGATAGAAGGAGAAAGAGGGAAGGAAGAGAATCCTGCTGCATCTGTGTAATAAGGTGCTTACAACTACTTGTTGTGAAGCAAATTTCACTGCAAATCAAAATCCCAGTTATTCACACTGAAGTCAAAGGAATTTGCCAGGCTTTGATTCAATGAAACACCCGGTTTCAAGCATACACTTATATTAGTTCTTGTTCAGTGAAACAGATGGAGGTAAAGTTAAGTCAAGGTAAGCATCCATTTATACCCTGATGACTTCACTAAGAAGTTAGTTTGCATTGGAATTGTAAAGTTAGGTGACTCATAATACTTCTTCATGACAGTTTATAATACTTGGAAATGTAGCCCATATTCTTAATGGTATTTAGAATAATTGAAGTCAACAAAATGCCCTAAGCACACTCATCATCTTTAGCAGCTTAATATTATGCATATAAGTACTCTCTTAGAGAGACTAGTTCATTATTAGAAAGGTATGCTACAGTACTGAGTTGTCTTCAAAGACAGACTTTTTTTCATAGATTTTAAAATTCAGTTTTACAGTTTATAGTCTGAAATGTACAACGTTATGTAATGTTGTTTTGTGGATGGAAAATATGGGTTGTACACAGTGCACTCTGCATTTTGAGTTGCAGAGATAATATATTTATTACTACTGGGTTTACCAAACTCCACATTATATTTTAGCTTTTTAAATTCTTTCTTTTCCTATTTGACTTTGACATTTAATACATCATAGATACAGATCATAAAAATATGCAAACAAATCACCTCATTCTGGAATTCACATGTGATTTCACAAATGACAATTTACTTGTATCTAGATATGATGATTGTGAGTGCATTTATTGGCTTTAGCTGCCATTTCCAGCCTTGCCTGGAAACCCCACTCATGCATTCTCTGTCCTTTTTTTTCTGTGAGCTCTGTGTAAGCCCTAGAGCTGACAGTCACTTCTGGCTTGGGCTACACTATAGATGTGCCTCTGCTCAGCCCTGTGCCCTGTTGCACTGATCTTGCTGGAGGGACCCACAGACCAGCCCCACACCATCTCTGGCCCTGCCTGGGCTCCTGGCTGAACAAATTTCAAAATAATTCCACATCTGAGGATTCTGGTTCCACAAAAATTATGTTTTCCTTGGAAACAAGCTGGTTCTTCTGCATTTTTTTATGGAAACCAGGCAGGCAGAGAGGTTTCCCTTCTACCTCTTTCACGCCAATTGGCATCATGGTCAGTGAAAGGGCATCCTGCCCATCTCACTGGACTTCATGGTTGTCATGGCTGTCTAGCTACACTGCTTCCCACCTGGCAGACTGCTCCAATTGCCTGGCTTCCTGGCTAGTTTTCCACCCGGGTAGCCAATTCCCTGTAAAAAATTCTTGAAACGTGTTCTTTGTGGTCTCAAAACAATCATTAGGAGTTTTGCAATCAAGTTAAGCAGTGAAGCAAAGTTTTGTTTCCAATATGAAAAGAGAAATAAAAAAAAGTAGAAAATTGTCAACAAAACAAAAATTGCACTTCGATTGCCACTTTAGTTTTCACAGCGGTCTCTGTACAAATAGAAGAGACTCCCAAGGCAACATTACTTATATTAGCAAATTTAAAGGACTATATAAGCCATTATTCCTTTTCTATTCCTTACTTTTCTATTAAGTCTCTTCTTTTTTTCTTCTTAAAACAAAAAAAAGTCTCCAAAAAGTTGCTCTGAAATGTTACAAAGGTTCAGGACAAGCTCTTCTAGGTTTTGAGATTTAGTGATGTCATTAAGTGAAGTTAGGAATGGGTTTATAATATATTTAAATAGCTTTCTGTCTGGTAGAACCAAGAAATTAGGACACTGGTTTTATTTTTTGAGTGCTATAGTTTACATATAGCTAAAAATAATGCATGCTCACACATATAATTCATACACATATAATACATACATACATTCACATATACATACATATAGTTCATCTTAAGCAAGGGGCAAGCTTCAGGTCTGATCATCAGTGCAGCTCCCAGGCCAATGGGTAGAGGGTGCTGTGGTGGGGGACCCAGATGAAGTTACTCAGAACAATTAAGGCCTGTCAGTGAACTCAGGGCATTGAAAAATAAGAGTCTCAGCCCAGAGAGGTTTCCAAAGGGCAGTTATGTCACATTTCCTACATGCAATCTTTCGCTTAGGTCTTTGGCAATATCTCATGAGAGAGGCCTCAGCCTGAGCTGGGTCAAGAGAAATCTGAGGCTCTACAGAAGAGTGAAGTCCACAGAGGCAAAGTGAGAGCTGTGATGGCAACACGCCCCAAGGCAGCCTTTGCAGGTAGGCCTTCTACTGGCTCTGTAGTATCTTGCATGAAATAGACCTTCGCCTGCTGATCAGGGTTTGGTATTTTCTGTGCTGTATATGTGCTGTTGAAATAAAAAAATAAAAAACTTACCTAGTTTTATCAGGGGAGATGGGAATATATTCTTGGGGAGACTTTAAGTGGAGTCCACAGATAAATATACCTTCCCTTATTCTAGACTGTCATGTGCCTCAGTACTTGACTGTACTGGTTCTGTCTGGAACGGAGTTAATTTTCATCATAGTAGCTCTTATGGTGCTGCATTTTGTGACTAAAAGAGTTCTGATAACACACTCATGTTTTAACCATTTCCTCCTCTGTTTCTCACACTGCCCAGCCAGTGAGCGAGGCTGGGGGGCACAGGGAACTGGGGAGCGACCCAGCCTCCCCAGGAGGACTGCTGATACCCGCTGACCAGATGGATATCACATACGTATAACATCATGCTCAGCATTAAAAGCTGAGGAAAGAAGGAGGAATAAGAGCTCTTTGGGGTTATGGCATAATTAAGACCTCCTTTCCCAGAAATGGCTGGAACACCTGCCTGCTGTGGGAAACGATGAATGAATTCTTTGTTTCATTTTGCTTGTGTGCATGGCTTCTGCTTTTTTATATTAAACTGTCTTAATGTTAACCCATGAGTTTTGTCACTTTTACCCTTCCAATTCTCTCCAGGAAAGCAAGCAAGTGGTTATGTGGGGCTGAACTGTCCCCTGGGGCTGAGCTAACCCACAACATTGATGTATCCACTTGAGCAGTTATGCTTCCGCTGTTTTGCTTGTAGCCATTCTTTTTTAGTCCTAACCAAGCTTTCTGGGTGTCTTAGCAATATGTCCCAGCATTGGCACATTTAAGATTTTAAACAACTCTACAACAATTGAGTCAGCATATGGATTTAAGACAAATTTATTGTATCTTTCTGGTATGAGACACTGGGTTGGTAAGAGTTTTAGGACTGAATTGTCCACACATTTGCTTGAAGCAATCACATAAAAATCAAGAAACAGATTTTATATCCTCTAAGTTATGTATTATTAGAGCAGAAATTAAAATAGTGATTTCTTAAAAAACAAATCCATGATCTCATGAGACAATTAAAATAAAAGATTACTTTATAAATATGTCCTCTACCTCTTAATGCCCATGCCTATTGATCTGACCCAGACATTTTTTAATTCGATACCATGAACTTTAAATTATAAGTTTGTTTCAATTTTTAAACTGTTCTTATTTCAGCCTATGAGGATTTTGCCTTTTTTCTGATTATCCTCCCCATCTCACTGGGGAGAAAGGGGGGAGTGAGCGAGATGCTGTATGATACTTAGTTGGTTTCTGAGGTTAAACCATTGCTCAATTACATTAAATTAATATCTGCTTAAACCAGAATGCAGCAGCAAGGACTGGGACAAGGAGCTTTTCTCTCTGCTGTTTAATTATGTCCTTTCCACAAGGGTGGCATGCAACGCATACAGAGAATCTCTAAACAAACCAATCAGATTAAACAGTCATCACACTATGAATTTCAGCTCCCTTTCCTTCCTTGATGGTTTCCCAGGCATATTCTTTACTAATCAAAGAAGGAAGATATCAGGTGGCAGTTTTGGGATGGTTTGAGTAGCAGCAGTCTCAGACAATTATCTGAGATCATGCCATTTGCCCTGCCTAGTTAGTCCCTGGGCCAAGCTATATAAGAACTTAAGAATGTCTCTACTAGTCCAGATCAAAGCTCCATTTAGTCCAGTGACCATTAATGAATGGGCCATAAATGCTTGGGAAGAACATCAGACCACAGAAACTGTGTCGAGACATTTCCATAGGACACACTTCCTACTCCAGGTAATTTAATTCAGAGCTGAAAGGCTACAAAGCTGGGCTAATTAGTCAGTGTTGGAGCCATGGTGTTAGAGTAAAAACTGCATTCTGAGGTTTTTTTCTGCTTTTACCAGTGTGCCTTTTTCTAAGAAAACAATGCTGATAGATGAGACACTTGGTGCAATCTTCTTGTAGTCTCAGCACAGGCTGTTACCTCCAGGGAGCTAAGCTTTGGGCTCCTAGTCATCTATAGAGAAATGAATGAGGTTACTACCTCAGAACTGTGTTTGGTAATAAATACATGTCTGCCCCTTATATTCCTTCTAGGTGTTGCCTCTCTCTTTTGATTGGCTGCTAAGAACCCGTCTGCCCAATGCCTCTCACACTCTCTGTAAGAATTCTTTTTTATTTTCATTTTCCTTCCATTCTTCTAAGTACTTTTCTCATAAAAAAAGGTGGATTACTCTGATCCTTCCTGCTTGAGTATTTACTTTTGATTTTCTCAATCCAATGAAAATTAATAAGATCAAGTGAGTCAAGAGATATAAAGGGGTAAGTAGACAGTTTATTTTATGAAGGAAGAAGAAGATGTCTGAAATACTCTGTTGGAATCATTTCACCTGATCAGTCCAAATTCTAACAGATTAGCAGATGGCAAGTGCATTCTAAATTAGTGCAAATCACTCCTTTGTGCTTTTAGGATCCCAGGAACACAATATTTATTCTGATGGTAAGTACCTTGAAAAATTGCTGGGAAAAGAAGCAATATATTATAACTGTGTTAGGAAATAATACCCATGGCACAGAAGACTATGAATTTTAGAATCCCTGGTCTTGATGAAACTTCAAAATTGAATCTGATATGACATTAAGCCCTGCAGTCCTTGTCCACATTTTTTGTTCAAAAATGACAGGAGAAAGAAGGAATTCTTAGATATAAAAAGGAAGTAATGGTGGATTCATAAATTGGATATATGAGCAGCAATTTCTATAACATTAGAATAACTTGGTTTTGTAAATTTTACAGAAGAAATATCTGGAATTATTTTAAATTTCAGTTAATTTAGAAAGAACTTCACAATTTTATTGCATTGTATTTTCTCTCATTTCACTTGGTCTACTGGCTTATACTCCCACACATTCAAATCCTTAGAATACAGTATGACACTCATACCTGATGCAGAGCTTGTCCTGTTTCTATCTTTCCTTCAGATACAGGTAGTTGGGTGACTTTGAGGCTTAAATAAATCCGTATCTCATAAATCTTAAATTTTTCTTGGTATCTGGAATAAAAAAATAATAAATTTTATACAAAAGATTTATTGTATTAATCTCATTTTCTCTATTATTTCCTTTCTCATCTACAGTATCAGTACAGGACCCAGGTAACCCAATGGAAATCACTGGAGTTACATAAATATTACACTAGCACTGGTCAGGAGAAAATAGTCTTCCTCAATAAAAGAAAGTAGGTTAAACTGAAGTGGAGAATTTGAGTATATATCAAAGACTTATTGGAAAAAGCACTTAATGCTGTAAATCTCTACAAATAAGAAACTAGGATGGTGCAGGAATTCAAAAGTAAGGTGACACTTAAAAGACAGCTAAACATTTTAAAGAGGTAAAGAGCACAGTTTGTACTGCTAAATGCATTAATTCAATCAAATAATTGAGCAATGCCTTGCTTGAAAAAGCTGGTTATTATGCACTTGCTCAATTCTGGATTTTTTAGGTGTGGGGCTTTTTTGTTGGATGTAGTTTTGCTTTGTTTCTTTAGTAGTGTTTGGTATTTAGTCTGTAACACCTAAAAAGCCTCATTGTAGCATTATTTAAAAATAAAGGTATTTCAAAAAGACAGAAATGCCATTCAGCATTTCTTTTTTGATGTTAATGTTAGTGAAGGAGTTGTTGATGGCCTGTTTAATCAGTTCTTTATAAAATGAGGTAAGGTGAAGAACGTGGGATCTAATAAAGTAATGAGATGACTGCTAATAGATAAATCTGGTGCTGTGCACAAATTCTGATTGAAAGATCCAGCTCCCTGCTACTGCTAGAAAATTAGACAGTTGCAACACAAAGTTGCTTTCTCCCAAGCTCACCAGAAGTATAGTTTCATGGGTTTTATCACCAAAAGGCACATCAGTGTACAGTGAAAACATAGGAGAGACTTAGCATCTTTAAGCTGTTAGTATATGCACAGGAATTAGCACAAAAATCTTGTATCCACAGAAGCTGACCTACTTACATTTAGCGGTCTATGTTAAATATCAAAAAGCGCATTCTGATGAAGGCATTATATTCCTTGGGAAGTAACAGCACCTATTTTTCATTTATTTATTCTGAGATGGCTCTCTTCCACTGTGTTTATGTATGATACAGCAATTTTTGTAACACAGATGGCTCCTAACTATTTCAACAAGGTATATAGAAAATGGAGAGATACAGAGGAAAAACAGTAGCAGAACACTGGAGAAACAGTCAAATTTTAAACTAGGATGAAGGTCTGGAGATATTAATTTTTGGGTAGTGTTTGGGAATTAAAAAATTTCCTAAGGAAATTTTGTGATGCAGACAGGTTGTCATGATGGTCATCGATAAACTGGTGGGCCATAAAACTTAAGGAGATAACATCAATGTCATCATGGCTGGAGACTACTGTGACTACATATGTCTATATTTCTAGCCTACAGAATTTGGCAGTGATTCTCAGATACTAGTAGTACATCAAGGAAAAAAAGGTGTGACTATGGACAATGAGAGTTATGAAAAAAGACCAGGTTATAAAGACACAAATGTAAGGTTGGTTATGAAAAAATGGC
The DNA here is from genome assembly GCA_036023395.1 of Myiotriccus ornatus. Taxonomy (NCBI): domain Eukaryota; kingdom Metazoa; phylum Chordata; class Aves; order Passeriformes; family Tyrannidae; genus Myiotriccus; species Myiotriccus ornatus. The sequence goes on from JAYRBT010000001.1 coordinate 105,221,991, forward strand.
AGGTAAATATTATCATTGAATCTTAAACAACATGTCATACACTGTGCTTTGATGATGAGAAATAAATTTTAAAAAACATTCAAAATAAAAGAACTAAATATGATTTTTTTTTAATTTGCTTCCTTTTGGTTTCATCTAAGGATACAATGTCATGTATTTATCATGTCTTCTGAAGTTTGCATTTTCCTCTTATCTCTACTCTATGTTAAAGAGCAGCTAACTCTGTTGGACTTCAAGATCCAGAGGAGTTCTGCTTCCCAGCCTGCTCAGAGCTGACTCCAGCATTCTCTGAGTTCCCAGTTCCTCCTGCCTTGGTCAGATGGGTGCAGCTGCTGCTGTTCATTTCTGCTGGTCCAACCAGAAGCAGTTCTGAGTATACACTAAAGAGAAACCCAGCTTGATCCCTCACCACTGGTTGATCAGCACTGAGGTTTACTGGTGGAGAATGCACACACCTGCACTCTCCACAGTATGTATGTACCACATGGATACTCACACTGCTTTAATCCCACAGGACACGCAAGGCCCTTACCCAGTCACAGTGCCAGACTGTGAACATCTCCAGGTCCTGGTGCCTTCATGCTCATCAGCTGGTCTATACTTGAACTTTGTTAACAACTCAGAAAAACACACAGTTGGATTCACCTCCTGGGTCAGGCACATAAAGCTGCTTGAACACAAAATTCTAGTGCCAGTATACTATTGCATACTATGCTGTAGCTGACAATTATTTACCCTGAAGCATGTGAGAGGATATGACTGTAGTGATATCAGGAAACCTGTGTTTGGGTAACTGAGTCATTCTGCTAAATTTAGGTATCTACAAGGAAAGCGATTACAACATAAGTGATTACATATGGACTAGGCATCCAAGCTCCTGTTACAGTCAGTAGACACCTAGTCAATAGAGTCAATGGAGACAGAAAGCTATTCAGCTCCCTTAAAGCAGGTATCTATTTTAAGAAAAGTAGATCCCTGGACTCCACTGACTGTACTGGCTAAATGTTCATTGACTAGGATGGGAACTTAGACAGTGGTTTACATGTGTAAGCTATGTTGTTATCACAAGAATTTAGATGTCTGAATCTGAAGCTAATTCTGTGCCGAAAGACAGTTGCAGTTTTCTTTAAATAAACTACTGCTAGACAGTTGCATTTTTCTTTTGCTAAACTACTGCTCTTTGGAGTTTTGCAAGCAAAAATTGGATTCAAATGTACTGTTCTTTCATATTTTGAATAAATATTACAATAACTTAAATTGGAAAAGTTATGAATTGGAGATTTAAACTACCTCCATCTCAAGTATTACTATCTAATTCTATATTTTTAGACTATTTTATGATAGTTAAATTTTTTTTGGATATATCTATTCTGAATATGATGCTTATTGATCTAGAAATATTTTTATTCTGAATTATGAATAACACTCCAATAGTAAATATTGAGAGAAAATAATACCTTCAATAAAACACTGGTGTCTCTGATCACTGGCTGAATCAGGAATGAGCTAGGACTTCAGAAGTTTGGGGTTCAACTTCTTGATGAGAACCTCAATTGTTATCAGACCATTATTAGATTTAATTAATAACCCATAAATTAAATAATTTTTCATGCTTATTTGGTTGTTACAAATCCTAGCATTACTTAGCAGGTAGTTGCTTCCTCAGCATCTGGGGAACATTATTAAATTTCAGAAAAGGAGGAGTGTTCTGCTCATGAGGAAGGAAGTATGCTTTCTGTTTTTCAGAAAAGAGAGAGAGGATCTTTAATTTTTACTGGAAATAGGTTATTTTCCATCAGCTTTTAAAAAATATTGTGAAAAACCTATTTACAGGGAGTTAATGAAGTACTATGCAAATTTAGTTTAGCAGAAATAACTCTTTTATACAGGAAAATTCTTCTGTATTTGATCATTTTTCTGAAAAGTCACTCAGCAAATGTGCACTACAGGAAAAAAGGAAGGGAAAGAAAAATGTGTTACTCAAAGAAGTCTGAAAATACAATATATAGCATATAAAGATAGGAAGCAGGAAGTCAGGTTTTGGCAATTTTGTTTTAATCACCTTCTGATAAATATGGAATGGTCTTTTTTATGGAGCTTATAAATTCAAATAATCTTTCCATTGACATTAAAATCTGCAGCAGGTCTACCATGTGATGTGTACACCAGAGACGTGAAGCTGTGTAATTAAGCGTGAGCAGCCATTGAACAGAAGTTTAGTGAGTTCGGGCAAAAAGACTAAGCATCAAATGGAATGGAAAATTCTATTATTATGTATTTGGTTTTGAGTAAAGAGCTTCTACTTACAGTTAGATTTAGAGGCTAGGTGTCATCTTTATACCACTTATCTAATTAATGCTTTTTTCAGAGAGATCTTCTCCTTTCTGTTGCTTCACTGACTGGATGCAGCCACACTGCAGGAGGTTGCTGTTAGTGATGCTAAACAAAGCTAACGAAGCTTTGTTAGATAACTTCTTTTAAAAATTCTGATGTAGAGGGAACACAGAGAAAAGCTTTATGTGATCCAAGCACCAGATTCACATTTTAAGCCTTACTAGACCTCCATTCACATTTAAACACCTCATTCACATTCAAACACCTGAGCAGATTAAGGCAGAGAAAAGAATGGCTAAAGGTTATAAAAGCACAGTTTTATAGTGCAGTTTCTAATTTAATTGCTGTGGAAAAGGAATAGTTCTTCTAAACCCAGGCATATTGCTGATGAGGCACAGAGGAAAAGGCAGAGGTAGTGCAAGTGCAAGGGTTATCTCTGTTTTCTGTTTCCTTGTGTGAAAGCGCAGGTGTCTCATTTCTTCGGATTTCAGAGAAAATATGTCAAAATTTGCAGAGAGTGAAACAATAATTCTTAGTTACAAACTCCTCTATTTACTTTAATAATTGCTAGTATTCACACCTGCCAATATTCTCAATCCAAAAGTGATAGTCTGACAGTGATCTCCTGAATCTACTGTTCTTAGGATGTTATTTTAATTGGCGTACTATGCAATCTGCTTGATTCCTGCCCCAGAGCAGATGCACTTTGAGGCAGAAAGAATTGTTAACTGTTTCAAAGCCTACCATAGCATGGAAGATATCTGTGGCAAGATATTCTGTCAGGAGGTCAAGGGAAGATGAGATCATTAAGATACGACTGCTTTATAACACAAAGCAAGGCTGGGCTCAAAGATGGATTAGGGCTCAACCATGGATACCTTGCAAATCTTATTTACTTAGAAATAGGTTTCTGCCTATTGTGGATGATATCCAGCCTTTTACAACAGCTATTTTGGAGGCTTTTTCCTCTGTCTTGAGGGATGTTTTTATTTAAGTCTTACTGTTTTATTATATTCTAATTCTCTGCATTTTTAAACTCATTATTTAATTTTAGAGTTTTGACATTCTTTGAAGGCTGGATGTTGAATTTCATAGGGGGTGTTTCCAGAATGGAAAACTTTTTAACAGTATCCTATCCTGGATATTATAGATTTGTGTAATTTATCAGAAAATATGAATTCATTATTATTATTATTATTATTAATTATGTAGGAAATATTTGTGAGGATATGTCCTGTGTAAATAAGATAAAAGATTGCACCATGTAGTTTCCAGTACAAAATGGCCCAAGAATGGAATTATTTTTTGCCATTTTCAGCGTTGTACTTTTTATAATATTTTTCTGAGTGAAAATTTAACTTTCCCTAATGTGTAGACAGATTTTCATAATTCCATTTGAAACATAGCATATGTGAAGTTTTCAATGAGTTTAAAATATCAATATTGTAAATACATGGGAAACTGATTCTGAATGCTGGTCAAGTAAATAATTTTTTGTGAATTCTTCAAACCCACCAAAACCCAACACCAAACCATTTATGTAACACTATGTACACAAAACCCTATTCTGCCTTGAAGCAAGGAACATGCAAATTTGTTTTGTGGTTTGGATTTATAGGGCGGATTTGGTTTTGCAAATTTAAATCCTAATGCGTGCTGACAGAGCAGCAAAATTTTCATCAGGATTTTGTTTTGATGATGACTAAGATTGAGGTAGGTTGACTGCTAGGATGGTTGTTCCTTTACTCACGGCAGTCTCAGCAATATCTGTGATCAGTTCTATCTGGACAATGTCAGCATTATTTTCTGGCTTTCCAGGGATGAGAATAATTTTTGTAGTAATAATACAAGAATATCTTCCATTTTTCACTACTGGCAATATTAAATGACAATAAAAATAAGAGATTAAAAAAGTCATCTGTGTCTTATTAAGTAATGGTAAGAGGTCTCTTGATTATTGCATTATATGTTGCTTAAATTAATGAACTCCCAGTGTACAAGATTCAGAATTAAAAAGACAATCAGTAGCTATAACTTGCACAGTCAGTTTTTGTGTCGAAGAGAGTTGGAATTTGCTTAAGAGTATAATCCCTAAATATTTCAACTAGATTTATTTAGGCATGAAAGAATTAGGTATAAAGACAGAATTCACATTCTTCAGAAGATCAAAATAAGGCTTTAGTAAAGGAAGATGTAGATATGCGATAATTATGGAAACACAGTTTCGCTGTTTTAAAAAGTGAATTAATTTCTTAGAAAAGTAAATGTGGAACTTTCACAACTTAAACAGTTCAATTCCAGTGTTTGAGATAAAATTGGAAAAAAACCCTAAAATCAAAACCAAAAATCAAAACCCAAGATACATCAAAACCACAACCAGTTTGGGAGGGAAAAATTCCCTGGTTTACAGGTTCACCATGTGTTATTTTCTAACTCTTTGCAACACATTCAGATATCCAATATACTTAGAGCAATACTAAAATAAATGAAGAAATTTTGTCTTCCTTTGCCAACCACCGGACCTTCTAATGCATCACTTTTAGATATGTTTCAAGCTAAGCATGTGTTGAAAAGGTTACACTCGAATTTCCAAACCCAAGAGAACAATGAAAAGATGCTGGCTAGCTAGTTCTTTAGAGTTTGCTTTTTAGATATCAGAGAAAGAAAAAATTGGCCAACTTTGGAAACCATCTCAATTTTAAGAGGTCATACTTATTGGAAAACGACCCTTTACAAGTTCATTAGCCATTCTGATCTTTCAGGTTAGCAGATATTTTCAACCTTGGTCATGATTGTCAATACAGAATCAGAACATTGCTATCACATCTCTAAAAATGGGCCAGGATCTTCAAACATGAATAGCTGAATTTTGGCATTTTAAACTATATATAGGCGTTATTGACATATAGAGATGTAGTTCTCAGAAGTGCTGAATATCCAAAACTTACTAGTTTAATGGGAGCACTAGCATAAGAAGGAAGTGCTCTATGGAGCTAAAATGTAATTTATTTTAATAGTACTCTTCATGCACCATGGCACAAAACACTTTTCAAGAAAAACAAACCTCTTTCCTCAGTTGTAACACTGTAAATTCAGCATGACTTTGGATTTAAAGATAGGAAAGAGAGAGTAAATTTCATGCAAAAATGTTTTAGAAGTGTTATAATGCTTCTTAAACATGTAAGGACTCAGATATATGATAGAAGAAGGAGGAGAATAAGGAATCTGTTTAGAACATGATGGAAATGCTAGAATTGTCTAATTTTTGTGATTTTTTTTCTTTTTTATTATTTGGTGGGTGGTATAAGCTCTGGTATATCCTTCGTGATGCCTGACACTGCTGGCTGGTCACCTTGGTAAGTTTGTATTTGCTACTATTAGGATAGTCAGAAATTTTATTTATGTTGGGACACTCAGGGCACCCCCAGCCCTGCCCACCTTCCTCCCCCTCCCAGGCTTCCCCCAGCCCTTTGCAGGACCCAGGACACCACGACAGCCCCCAGGGTCATCAGCCCCATGCCCAGCAGTGTTGCTGAAGGAGTGGTCTCCAGCTCCCCACAGCCAGGCCCTGCCCCGTGGGGAACCCCCAGGAGATCCCCAGTGGTCTCAGCTCCCAGGAAATGCCCTGACAGTTTGCTACTCTGCTTTAGGGACAAATATCAAAACATGAGTATGTAAAGAATAATTATGACAGCTGGCATGCAGTACAGAAAGCACAGGTGGTAGTAGCTTTATGCCTAAGTCTTATACACAAAGAAAAGAAAATAAAAAAGAAATAGATGGAAGATTTTATTCAGTATCTCTTCTAAATAGACATCAGGACCTTGTATTTGATCAAAATGTACATTTTTGGATCCCACCCAGAAATGTTTTAAACAGCAAAACACCTCTTTCTTTTGCTTCATTGCCACAAATATTGTTGAACATTAGTCTTTGATGCTTAACTAACTGATTGTCATTTACTAGCACATATGCAGCTATGCACAACATTCACTTCCAAGTGCTCATTGGCAGATAAAAATAGGAAGAGATTGAAGTCATTAGAGAAGAAAATATTTCTTCCGAATTTTAGCCAAAGGGTGTAATTGTTGGATTTTTTATGACCTCTCTTATTTATAATTTTATTAACAAGTGAATGCATTTTTTAACTTTATTCCTATAAAACTGAATGGAGGATTCTAGGAAGCAAGGTCTAGGGATTAAATTAGAAGGCCCTGATTCTGTATATCTTGGTGCCAGCAGTATGTCTTTATGTTGTAGTTTAACCACAGCCAGCAACTAAATACCACTTAGCTGCTCACTCAGTCTCCATACATCCTTGTCCTCATTCTTGTGGGAAGAAGAATCAGAAAGAAAAGGTAAACCTCATGTTTTGAGATAAGAACAATTTATTAATTGAAGCAAAATATAGTAATAATAATAACAATAGTACTAGGAGTAATAGTGGTAATTTTATGAAGAGGGAGGGAGTAACAAACCCAAGTAATGTGCAGTACAATTTTTCACCACCTGCTGACCAATCCCCAGCCTGTCCCTGAGCCACATGCAGTCCCCCTCTGGCTAACTCTTCCCAGTTCACATACTGGGCATGAGATTCTATGGAATATCCTTTTGGTCAGTTCGGGTCAGTGCCTCTGGCTGTGGTCCCTCCCAGCTTTTTGTGCAGCACCTCACTGGCAGAGCATGAAGTCCTTGACACCAAAAAGTCCTTGACTTAGGGTCAAGGTAAGGACTGCTCTGCAACAGCCAAAACATCAGTGTGTTATCAACATTATTCTCATACTAAATCAAAACTACAGCACTGTACCAGATACTAGGAAGAAGGATCAAGTCTGTTCCAGCCAAAATGAGGACACAGCTAAAAGTTCTGTCCCTTCAGAACTTTTATGTCGCGGGTCAAGGCGGGATCACGACACGGTTTTCAGGATACCAGCCACTTTATTGCAACAGTGCTCCTACTCTTACACTGTTCTAGGTGACACATGTACACGCACCATTGGTTTAGCACAAACATAACAACTCATGATTGGACACACAGCCACATGTCTGAATACTATAGGTTAGACATGCCTAAAAGGAAGCCCACTCTGTGCCACAGTCCTTACTCTCCGTGGTTAACCCTCTGCCAGGTGTAAAGTTCCATCTTCGATATCTTAACTTACAGAGAGCCCAGAGCCAGCTGGGCTCCCCCACACTTTTACTTTAAATAACTCACAGCAAGGCTAGAAACTGTGTTTAGCTGGAGTGATTCCAATTCTATGGGTTGGTTTGTAACACTTTGCCCTTGGACATGACACATATTACTGTAGCCAGGTCCATTACTGAGCATCTTCAAGTTGTAGGTTTGCTGCTGGTGTGATGGTCTGAGAACAATGCATTCCCTTTGAATGCTAGAGTAGAAAGAAAATAGTCAGCACTTGAGAAACATAAGAATGTTCTGGCCTTAAATAATCTCAGCACGGTGAAATTCGAGTAGGTGAGCCACAACTATGCAGTCACACACGACAATGAAAATAGCATGCATCCCTGTAGTTGTCTACAAACAGTTTGTATGTGGGGGAGCCCAGCTGGCCCTGGGCTCTCTGTAAGCTAGGATACTGAAGATGGAACTTTACACCTGGCAGAG
>JAYRBT010000001.1:105242134-105264137 GCA_036023395.1 Myiotriccus ornatus
GTCTATCTCGCATTGGCCTTTTTAGCCATCAGCGCGCTTGTAGCAAGCGTGGGTAGAGCCCTTCTCAAATCTTCGTTGGCGAAGCCCAGCCATGATGATATCAACTGGTCATTTTAGGATCCCTTTAACATCAACAAACAGAAAAAAATGCACCATACAGATTTCTATCTAGCTAGCTAATTTTAAATACCTACCTTAAGATGGTCAGACAGGCTGTGGACCTTAGTGTTCACACTCTTGAGCAGTTTATTATTTGACACTGAGTATAAGTGAAACTAGAAAGACTAGTTTAAGTGTAGACATATATCATAGAATCATAGAGTTTTAAGGTTGGAAAAGACCTTTAAGATTATCAAGTCCAACTGTCAACCCAGCAGCATCACCACGTTCACCATTAAATCCTCTCTCAAGTGCCATATTCACATGTTTTTTGAATGCTTCCAGTGATGGTGACCTCATCACTTCCCTGAGCAGTCTGTTCTAATGCTTTACAAACCTTTCAGTGAAGAAAGTTTTCCTAATATCCAGTCTAAATCTCCCCTGGTGCAACTTGAGGCCATTTTCTTTCATCCTGTCACTTGTTACTTGGGAAAGGAGAGTGACACCCACCTCACTACAACCTCCTTTTAAACAGCTACATATGCTTACACATTCCATACCACCTCCACAGGAGCACTGTGAAGTTGAGTACTGCACGTTGTACACAAAACCAAAGACATCTTACATAGTTTTATAGCAGAAATATGACAGGTTTTGTTTTGGTTTTGTTTGTGAGGTGTTTTTTTGTTTCTGTTTGCTTTTGAGAGGATGATTGTGGAAGTCTGTCAGATTCTTCACAGGAACAGCTTGGTTTTTGTGAAAATGAAACGTGGGGTTGAATGCATCCCAAAATGAAGCTAAAGCATTAAAAATCTGCATCTGTAACTTTTGGTGAGACAGGGACAATTTCTAGTGCTACACAAATGCCTTTGGCATAATGATAGGATCTTCTCTAGAGAGCAATGCAAATTTTTAGATATGGACAAGTACAACATACTTTAAAATCCACAAGTCTGCAGTGTTATCTTGATAATTTTGACAAAAATATGATTCTAGAGCTATGGTAATCTTTGCTTCCCACACTTTGCCCTTGTTGTATGTGTGTTTGTTAGTGTGCGTATATTTGCGTGCATAATTTGAAATTTTTGGTCTTATGCAAGTCAGTGGCAGTTTTGTTACTGAATTGTCATACACTTAATGTGACAATGATTTCATCCTTTGCTAAAGAGAGCCCTGGGCCAATTTTCCATAAGCTTTCCTTCTCACCTCCTCTCTCTGCTTTCTAACCTAATCTACTCTAATTCAATCTTTCTGCTAGTCATAGGAATGTAGATAATTAGTGAGAAGATGGAAGATTCCTTCTTCCATGGCCTTGTTTTGATCAATTTGTATAAGGGATTTTGTATAATTTTTTTTCCATTAACATGTTATGAGACAAAACTATATGTATGGGAAAAAAACTATAGATACAAATAACTTCCTTTCTACACTGTCTTATTTACTTTAATCAGCTCAATGTTTTTCTAATATATCCTGCTGAAATGAGATAGAGCACAAAAATAAGTTTTGTTAACAAGTGAGAAAATCCTGTCTGTAGCAACACCTTTGGGCAAAAGTCTTTCTTAGAAGAAATTGTGGAAAATATTTTCAAATAGATAGAATTACACTGTTTTAAAATCAGACAACCTGTTTATAAAAAAACCCTGCTTAGATAGTTCAACATATTATACTCACAAAGTAACTGCCTACTTGTATGTTGCTTAAAATTGTATGTTGCTTAAAATTGTATGTTTTTTCATACTTTTAAAACTGTGTTGACAGGGATGAAGCAACGGTGAGAGAGAGTTCACTAGGGGATCTCTCTAAGAAGATGTCAAGTGGAGACAAGTACACTACAGCTTTACTTACTGTCACTTGATTTCTGCCAACAAGGAAGACCTTTCAAGTGAGGAGAAGCCAGTGACAGATGAATAAGCCTAATGGGTGAGAAGGTGAAGGGGACACGTGTGTCTTTTTATGGCTCCATGTATTGAAAATACCAATTCTAAAATTACATGCAGGGTGATATGATTTCAGAATATCATACCAGCTTTTCTTAAATGAACCTGCTCCAGGCTTACATCTGCTTCAGTATAAATATCTGTGTTATCTCGTTATGGAAATGTGCGTAAATAGACAATGTCTAATCTGGCAACCCAAAGGATATTTCCTTTGTTTGAATCTTTTAGGTATTCCAAACAGAATTTAGCATATTTCCCTTACCACCAAAACCAATAACTGGTTGAGTCAATTCTTCTATACAATATACAGTTTGCAATAGCTATGTATTACTCAATCCAATTTTCAGTTGAGAAAGGAACAACAGAGGACTATATGGCTAATTTACTTTGCTGGAAATGTAATAAGAATTTCTAGTGAAATAAATAAATAAAAAATTTACAATCATTGTAGGTACTTCTCATTTTTTATTTTATATTAAAGAATTTTAAAGTGTATTTGAATTCATAGTAATATTATTCAAGACACTGTAATTCAATAATGTTAATTTTCTGTGAGTACATTTAAGGAAAATGGAAGATCATGTTAGAAACAGCATTTAGTGACTTAATATCCAAAATAGGTATCTGTTCAATGGACCTAACAGAATAGCCTGAAAATGCACTCCAAGCTATTAGAATAGAACGAGCCTCTAATAGGTCATTTCTCATCAACAAGTCAGGAAACTTTTCCCTTCAACAAAACTTTGATGCTTCATATTGTTGTCATTCACACTTCTCAAATCTCCTTAGCATGCAAGAATTATCACGTCAGACTTATGCAGAAGTTACTTAGCACAACCAGAAAAATATCCTTTTTTTTTTTTTTTTAAATAGAGGCAATCATTTTACTACTTATCATTTCTGAACTTTAACCGTGCATCCTAGAGTCCTCATAAAGTCCTGTTATTGCATGCTCTGCTAGACAGATAACGTTAACCCAGATCCTTCCTTCTGATGTCAAAAATGCTGGAGGGGAAGTGAGGAGCAATGAAAATACAACTCTATCAGGAGGAAAGCAGGACACCTTTATTAATCCCTTTTTGCTTTACCCCAAACCACTGGTTTCTATCCCTTGCAAAGATCAGCCCTCATCTAGCAATTATATAAGAAGCTCTTGTAAAGTACAGCAGGGGAAACAAGGTCCCTTTTAGCCTCAAGCACACAGTGTGATGGATATGCAGGTAATAAATAGTCCTCCAGGTTTGTTGCAGCCCTTCCTCTTCCTAGTTTCATTATTTCTGCACATGGATTGTACAGATTTGTCTCAGTATCCTCCTATTTTAATTTGTGATTTTGTGGCCAAGGTGTTAATCCTTATTCTACTTCTATTATATACTTATTTTAACTTTTCTGGAAGGAATATTCTAGACTTGGTAAAAGATTTAATAATTTTTAAAGCCAAGTAACTCCACATACATTAGTGAGACTGAATCCCTACCCTGAATTCATCATCAGCATAAAATGCTAATTATGCAGGATATAAAGGATATGAAGGAAAACAGGAGTAAAAGCCAGAATTTTCAGTGATTTTTGTATACTTCAGCAATTTGCAATCCTTGCTTTAACTTAGACAACTGAAAGCTCAGACTAATTTTGGCTGTTATGACCAGAGTCTTCAAACATGCAAATAGACTATACTGTTTATTTTCTTTGCCTTGATATTTCAAACATCTGGTCCTTCTGTATTTTATATTTGATTTTTTTTTTCCTCTGTGAGATTTGCATGAAATTGTTTTTATGTGGGAACCAAAAGTTTATCTTAAAAATACAATTTATCTAACAGAGGAAAGAAACTGCATGTTTTAAATAAACAAATGTAACTACATAAGATAGGTACATAAGTTGATGGATGGATGGATAGATAGATAAGTAGAGAGATAGATATCTTAGAATGCGCTATCTATTTTTTTTGGAAATGTTTTAAAGAACTGTGTACTGGGTTTATGTGGCAAGGTTTTGCTAGTAGGAGTGCTTGCAAGGGTGGCTTAATTGAGAAGGCACCAAAAACCTCTCCCATGCTGGACTCAGTTCCAGCCAGCTCCAAGATGGATCAAACACTGGTCAAAGCTGAGTCAGTCAGTGACAGTGGTTGCACCTTTGTGATTTCACATTTAAGAAAAAGAGTGAAAAACAGCAGCTGGAATAGAGGAATAAGAATATGAGTGAAACAGGCCTCCTGACACCCAGACTGGTGAAGAAAAAGAGGTTGGGGATGCTACAGACACAGGAAAAAGGGTTTTCCTGCAGTCCATGGTGAAGATTATGGGGATGCTGGTTGTCCCCTGTGGACAGTGGAAATCTGCAGGCTGTGGAGAACCCCAGGCAGCAGCAGGTGGATGTGCCCTGGAGGAATCTGGAGCCCGTGGAAAGCCAACATTGGAGCAGGCTCCTGGAAGGACCCATAGCCTATGGAGAGGAGCCCTTGCTGGACAAGGTCTTCTGGTGGGACCTGTGGCCTGGGGGAATCCATGCTGGAGCAGGCTGTGCCTGAAGGGCTGAACCCTGTAGAAGGGACCCATAATGTAACATTCCTTGAAGAAATGCCTGTGAGAAAGACCCACATTGGAGTAGTCCATGAAGAACCATATCCTGTGGGTGGGACCCTTCCCTGGAGCACGGGAGCAGCATGAAGAGAAAGGAGTGGTAGACGCAAAGTGTAATGAACTCACTGCACCCCCAATTTCCTGACACCGTGTGCTGCTTGGGGAGGAAAAGGGAGAAATATTTTTTCTTAAGTGACTCTATATGTATTTACCTTTTTATTGACATGGAAATCCACACAGATCTTGAGTGCATTTTGTCTTTTTAATTATTTTTGTGCACCAGGAAAACATTTGGCCCTACGAAAATACAGTAGCAAGGTTGCAGCTGCTTGAAGCATTTTCCCATTAAATGTAATGGCACTAAAGTGGAAGTGCCAAGGGCCATTATGCACTGACAGTATAGTCAAGAAAAGTACCCATCTGCAGAAAACATGCAGCAAGGTAGAAATAGAGCAATGAAATAACCATGAAAGCAGTAGGAGCCTCAGGACAAGAAAAACAAGTGATTTGCTGCAGTGCTTAACAACAAAAGGCGAGATTTGAACAGTTATTTGGTCTTTCATAGTTACAAGTGTAGTATGGAGTGAGCAATATTGCCTTTGGCACAGATCCCTCTCCCCACTGTAATGTTCTCTTCCTCTCTAGAAATCCAGATCCCCACATGTGCAATCATAACCTCATCATGAGAAATAAGAACTGAACCACAATAGGCTGCTCCTGCATGAATCCTCCACACCTCAGCTCTTAGTGTAATAACAAAACTCCTTAAAAGGAGCTAAATCAGAAATTGCAAAAGCAATGTGCAAAGGCAAAGCACCAGAAGTTTTATCTTTAGAGCAGTGCTGTGTAGAAACAGTTGTTAAAAGTAGAAGCCTCATTAAATGACTGTTCTAGCTCCTGCTTTACATGGCATATTAGTAGCACCTGCTAAACCTGAAATCTTATTGTTCCCTGTCAGTTAGACAAGGAAGCATGCCTTGGTTTTGGTTGTGTCTTTTCTAGTATATTCAACAACATCTGTCGTATTGTTGACTGTGATGTGAAGGTTCATATATGGTCAAGCACAGGGCTGCAGAATGGAGAAAACGGGATAAATACTAAAGTACAGCTGAAGAGGGAAAATAGCAGTTTACATCTTTTAAAGTCTTTTCTGAGAGTGAAAATGCTGGTGCAATAAAGGAATGGAAGTTGCAGGAACAAATATTTACTAAAAAAGAGATTAATTTTTGCATAGAGCAAATCCCGATTTTTACTAGCTGCAGTATAGTGAATTTTAGTAGATCAATCATCCTGTCCTACCAGTTTGAATTTCCCGTTAGTTTTATCACCAGTACCGGAATCACACAGTAGACTTCTCTAGCATCAGTGAGCATTGTCTTTTATTGGGTCCCAAACCTGTTGCACAAATGGTGAAGTACCACACAATGCTTTAAATAAAATAAAAAACCCCACATATCCTTCTTATCTCTCTCAGCTTTTTTTCAATAACATCCTAAAATATGTACCTTGAATCCATCAAATGCTCAGCAACTGATTAGAGGGTGCATCCAATTTTCCTGAGTAGCTGAAGAATTGCTTTGAACAGTATAGTTTGCACGATTTAGAACCATATGGCTCAATATTAGTCCTTCACATTTTCATCAGATGACATTAGCTTTTGCTTCCACTTTTCCCATTCAGTCTAACTGTTCTCTCTCCTCTTAAATACTGCTCTTTCTCTGTGGCTTGTATCTTGTTAAGCTTCTCTTTCAGATTCTGGTGTCTATTCAGATCATTATTATTACATCACCTTGTTATTTAATTCTCACCTGATCTCTATCATGTTTTTTCCTCTTGTTCCTCTACTTTTTCAGAAAAAAAAAAAAAGAAGAAAAAAAGAAGAAAAAAAAGTCATAGAAGGCACCAATAAGAAACACACTTCCAAATATCTTAAAAAATGTGTAAATGAAAGACTACCTATTAACTGAAACTCAGATGCCCACCCATACATGTGAACTGTAGGGAGACAAAAATGAAACTATTTCAGAAATACATGTCTTTAGCAATACATTACTGGACTAAAAAGGAATTTGACAGTAAGTAGTAAGCTCTGGTTCAAAATATTTAAATTGTTAATGTCCAAGTTCACAAAATACCATAAAGAAAAAAGTGTGCACATTAATCAGGATTTTGCCATGGTTTTGTGTTCTTTGTTTCAATGACCAATGATAGTAGCTGATTAGTTGAGTATAAAGCAAGGAATTGAAATGCAAAGTGATGTAAATAAAAAATATTAATCCCTGTCAGGATTCTCAGGAAAAGAATTTGAAAAAATCAGTTGAAACATAGGATTTTTTTTTTTTTTTTTGAGAAAAGGACAAGCATCCAGTGAATTAAAGCCACTAGGACACCTTTCCAGCCCATCGTACTGTGCATGCATGGTCCTGTGATCTGAAGACAGTGGGTATGACTCAGAAAACCTTTGCCTCAGAAAGCTTGTGAGGCTGCTCCCGGATTCAAGTGATTTGAAGTTAATGGGATTCAGGTACTGATGATAGTGTCTCTTTCTGATTCCTACATTAGATCTGAGCTGCTCTTAGGAACAAGTCTACCAGAGGAAACCCTGTGCTACAACTAGCTTTTTGTTCTCCCTTTTTCAGTTCACCCAGAATGCTACATGAGACAAGCAGGGGCACTACTTCTGTGAAACAGTGAGTAGCCCAGTAGTGTTCAGTCCTGTGTGATGTGAAATTATGTTACTCCCAGGCTGAGAAGTCAAACTTCTGAAAAACAGCACATCCTGCCTACTGATTCTACATTTCAGTTTAATATCATTAAATTTCTGAAATAAAATTATTCTAAATGATTGCACAATTAATAGTTGTACTGTTCAGCAATACAAAAAGATAAACTACAAAGCCAGGAGGTGTGATCTAATCTTCCACAGAACAATTTGACCAGAGTTAGAACTAGGCAGCACTTTTAAATTCACAAAAAATTCTAGTTGCCTGTAATTATGATAACTTTTTGTTAATCCGCACAGTAAAAATATTTTTATATACTCAAACCATAATTCAGCATTATATTCAATCATATAATTAATTTACATTCTCATGAAAGGATTTTCTGCATGCTTAAAGTTAAGTAGTTGTTTAAGTAGTAAACAAAGAAAAAACCCAAAACCTTAAAGTGAGTATAAAAAAAGCCAATGTTTTTAAACAGAATATATAATTAATATATATAATTAATTCCACCACAAGACGTTACACTTCAGATTTCCTTTTATACCATTTCAAAAAGAAACTAGACAAGCAATGTAGGAACACTATTTTTTAATATTTTAATCAAATATTAATAATAAAAATACTTCTTATTGAAACTCAATTTTCTGGAGTCAAAAGATTTATGCATTGAAGAAGTTCCACTCCCCGCTTACCCTATTCTTGTATTCTGCTCAGAGCATCTTTCGGTCTCAGCCAAAATTTGCAGTTAGAAGAATTGTTATATTAGTGAGTTATCTGGCCTTGTGATGGCCATAACACTACCCACCCTCTTGTATTGGTGATTTCATTACAATCACCTCCACAGAGATCTTCAGAAATTGAAAACACCAGTCCTTGTCTACAGGAGAGATTTAATTTTCATTCTTCTCTTATTTATTGCTTTTATTCATGTGGTTTAGAAAGTAATATAATATCTCACCTTACTTTAAAAATTATTACATTTAACTGATCTTACTATTAATTTTCTTCTACTGATGTATTTTTCCTTATATAGATTGTTTGGATACTGATGTATTCAAGGATTGATAATGCATTTTTCATGGGCAGGGAAAGATATACCTCACATATAATCTTGTACATTTGTTCTCCCTTAAATACATAGTGCTGTGGATAATTAAGTACTTTAAAAATAGTTTTGTATTAAGTTTATTGTGCGTGTTATACTTTTCATTATGCTCCTTTTTTAGCTTTCTGATCAATGTAAACAGAAAGACAGAGTGTTTGAGGAAAGGGACATCTGAAGGTCACTTGACCCAACCTCTTTGCTTACGCAAGGCCATCAAGAGCTGATGCTCAGGACCATGTCTAGATGATTTTTTAAGATCTCCAAGAAGGAAGACTCCACAAATCCTCTGTGCAACTTGTGCCAGGGCTCACTCACCCTCCCAGTGAAAGAATGGTTCCTGATGTCCAGAGGGACCCTCCTGTGTTTCAGTTTGGTCACAGAATATGCTGAGTTGGAAGGGTCCCACACCGATCATCAAGTTCAACCCGGTGCCACACACAGCATCCCCAAGAGTTACACCATGTGCCTGAGAGTATCACTCAAACTCTTCCTGAACTCATTCAGACTTGGTGCTGTGACCACTTCCCTGGGGAGCCTATTCCAGTGTCCACTCACCCTCTGGATGAAGAACTTTTTCTACTCTCCAACCTAAACCTTCCCTGACACAATTTCAGGCCATTCCCTCAGGTCCTATCACTGGTCCTCACAGAGGAGAGATCAGTACCTGTCCCTCCTCTTCCCCTCACAAGGAAGTTGTAACTGCAGTGAGGTCTCCCTCATCTCCTCCAGGTGGAACAGATGAAGTGCTCTCAGCTGTTCCTCATCCTGCCACTTGGCACCACTGAGCCTGACCCCATCCTCTTTGCACCTTCCCTGCAGGTGACTATGCACATTAGGATTCTCCTAAACCTCCACTTCTCCAGGCTGAGCAGTCTCAGCTCTCCCAGCTTTTCCTCATATGTGAGGTTCTCCAGTTTCTTAATTTTCTTAGAATCTCTGTGCTGGGCTCTCTTCAGCAAACAAGAGCTGTAAAAGTCATTTAGAAGCTCAAAGGTGGAAGTTAAGTTCCTAACTTTCTTAAGCTCTCTTGAAAATCCTGTAAATACGTACTTTTAGACACCTAAATTCCTTTGAGTGTCTGACTGTAATGCCCTTAGTATTTAATTAAATTTATTCTGAGTTCAAAAGAAGGATTTTAGTCATGTGGCCTTCCTAAATTGATAAGTAAACTTTCTTTCTTCTGCTTTTCTGCAAAGTAAGTAGCATATAATAAGAAAACTATACAGTATTTAAGATGACAGCTTTCTTAACATGAGAACACAACTGAATACATTTTTATAGGTAAAGTATCTTTATGACTTAAACATTATATCTATAATATTTTACATATTTCTGCCCATGTATTTTCATAGTAATATTAATAGGAAAAAAAATTAATTCCTAATTGCTAAGTCTAGGGGGTATAATCCTTTACTGAAAAACAAAATAAAGTAAATCAAACCTTTAGGTGTCTAGCTGTGAATGTAACTACTACAACTTCATGTATTTTGATTAAATTAATTCTTCCTCTCTTGGTTTTCACAAAAATAATGTGTAAGGTTTTTCTCAAATAAGACGATGACTAAATCATTTCTGTATCTTTGCAGTTTTTGACATAGTGTAGTCTCTGAATATAATTAATATTTTTGCAATACCTGTTTGTACAAGAATATCTTTCAGAGTTTAGCAGCTCTAAATAACACTTTATTTGTGGTATAGTCTAAGGATAAGATAAAATAATTTTCTCAAACCAATAAACAGATGAGAATGAAAAGTATCTGGAACACATTTTTTTGGGGTTTCTTTGAGGTATATATTTTTATTTTTAGTTGACTGAATTTGAATAGTAGTACTTGCTGTTCTTTGTACTAACGGCTTTACCTGTGTCAAAGTTTCCTATTCAATGACTTCTGAAGAACTCTTAAAATTTTTTCATGCAGTCTACTCTAACTCTTTCATTTTACACTGAATCATGGAATCATAGAATTTTCTGAGTTGGAAGGGACTCATCAGGATCATAGAGTCCAACTCCTGGCCCTGCGCAAGGCACCCCAAGAGTCACATCATGTGCCTGAGAGTGTTGTGCAAATGCTTCTTGAACTCTGTCAGGCTTGGTGCTGTGACCACTCCCCTGGGAAGCCTGTTCCAGTGCCCAGCCACCCTCTGGATGAAAAACTTTTTCCTGATATCCAACCTAAACCTCCCCTGACTCAGAGGAAATTGTAACTGCAGTGAGGTCTTCTCTTCTCCAGGCTGAACAAACCAGGAGGCTTCAGCTGGTCCTCATAAGGCTTCCCCTCCAGACCCTTCCTCTTGGCCTCCTCTGGATGCTCTTTAATAGCATAGTGTCTTTTTCATATTGTGGTGCCCAAAACTGCACATAAGTACTCGAGGGGAGACCACAGCAGTGCCGAGTACAGCAGGACAATCACCTCCTCTGACTAGAAACTGAAGTGGCAGCAACCCACTACTGGAATTCTTCTGGGAGTATTTACTATAACTTGGTATCTGACAATTTCATGCCATCTTGACTCTTCGAGCAAGAATTGTGATTTACTTAACTTGGTTTTAAATGGTAGGGCTTTTGAGACAGCTATCTTAAGGGTTGACTGCATGCTTAAATTTGTTCTTTGACTCTAAAAAGATGCAATGCCTTTTTTAAATGTTGTCCTTGAAGTATTTGAAAGGAAATGTTTGTCAAGTGATTTGCCTTTAAATGTTTCAAGTAGATGGATAAGCCTGAGAAATCCATTGGAAACGATCCCCAGAGTGCATTTACTATTTGTACATCAAATCGAAAGGTCTACTTTTAAAACAGACATTGTAAATCCTGAGATACAAAGCAAGTATTGCTTTTCTGCTTAGTTTCATGGCTTCAGCAAATTCCTGGGAACATTTAGCAAAACAGTCATGGTAAATTATACAGGTATATTTTGGTTAATTCTTATTGAGAAAGCTTTGCAGTTTACACTGATTCATGTGGTATGGATATTGGCACAGCTACGCTGATCACACTGAAAGCTTTTTACCTATAGTTTTCATTGACTATATACATGTTAAAGAGACTCAGTGTTTGATATATCAGATTTTCTCAAAAATATTACCTGTAGCCTCTATTGTTCTGATGTCCTTTTCAAATGAGGCTGATGTCTCTTCTTGAACTCTGTCAGGCTTGCTGCTGTGACCACTTCCCTTGAGAGCCTGTTCCACTACTCAACCACCCTCTAAGTGAAAAACTTTTCCCTGATATCCAACTGATACCTGATACCCCTACTGACTTAGCTTCATGCCATTTCCTTGGGTCCTGTCACTGGTCCCCACAGAGAAGAGATCAGTGCCTGCCCCTCCTTTTGTCTTCATGAGGAAATTGTAACTGCAATGAGGTCTCCCCTCAATCTCCTCTTCTCTAGGCTGAACAGACCAAGTAGCTTCAGCTGCTCCTCATATGGCTTCCCCTCCAGACCCCTCACCATCCTTGTGGCCTCCTCTGTACAGTCTCTAATAGCTTAATATCTTTCTTATATTGCAGTGCCCAAAACTGCATACTCAAGGTGAGGCCACCTCAGTGCAGAGCAGAGAAGGACAAACCCCTCCCTTGACCAGCTAGTGATGCCCCCCAGGACACTCCCTGCTGCCAGGGCACTCCTGACTCATAGTCAACTTGCCATTGATGCACAGGCACAGTTAAAAACTTTGGTTTGTTATATGGTATTTCAAATTAGTGGTACAAGTTTTCTTTTACATAAAATCTAAGCTGCATTATAGAATAACTTGGGGAATGTGTTTACTGCAAAAAAAGTGAAATCATATATATTCTACTTCATTATTGTTGCTATAATATGGTCTGTCCAGTGGGACAGAGACCCTTTTTCCCTCTTGTGTCATGATAAGCATATCTATACTATGTCTTCATCAGCTTGATTCAAAACACCTTGACAGTCCTGTTTCATCTGCTGGAAAAATAAAATAATCACTGTGGATGATAAATTAACACTTCATTTCCCCTAAAGAGTGGAGTAAAAAGAAAATGAGTACTTACAGAGCTCAACACAGCGGCTGTCTTTATTTAAGAGAAAATTCAGACCTCTTGCTCTGAGCCTCTTGTTTAGGCATAGCGTGAGGCAAAGCATGTATTCTATTCAAACATCAACACCACATCAGGCTCCACTGACATATAATATCTGGAAAATCTGCCTGCATAGGGTAAAATGTGACAGAGTTCCTAGTTTAGCCATTGCTGTAGCCATATGTGAGGGTAACTTCTTAAGGGAGCTCTGGTTGGCAAAATGCAGGTGCTGTGGCTCAGGCAGGTGTTGCCCTTGACAGCTTCAACTGAGTCAGTGGGGCTTTGCACAGAGGGCAGAGCAGCCAGTGAGGGCACTGCAAAGTTTAAACCACTGCATCTGGTGAGAACCAGCGCCTCCTTCAGAAAACACATCATCTTTCCTACCTAAAATAGATGCAAGAAACAACCGTCTCCTGAATTTTAGCTTTTCATCATGGTCTAGGGAGGAGAAAAACGCCCAACAACAAAGCATTTGAAATTTATTGTAGACATTTAGACAACAAAAAAAACAAAATTAAAATGCATAGAAGATAAATCTGAAGTTTATGTACCCACAGTACGTAAATTTGTTTACTAACTGAGGCCTCTAAAGTAGGAACCCACTTGTGGCAGATCCCTATCCAGTTATCACGAGTGGACAATACGTTTCAGCTGAATCCGTTATGGCAATGCCTCTCTCTATTAACTACACGTAAAAGAATGCCTTACCTATCTGCCCTACTAAGGGAAGTAACAGTGGGTGAGATAACTAGTGGATCTGGAACTCCACTGTTGTGTATATGGTCAAACAAAATAATAAATATATATCTTTCTATGATGTAGCAACAAATCAGCTTGTAGTTTTTTTCCAAAATAGTGTGCTTAGAAAGAAAAAAAAAAAAAAAGTAGTTTGATAGGCAAAAAGTAATTAGTGATGGTTTTATTAGTTTTACTTTGTTGCAATATTTAAAATGATGAATAAAGAATATATTAAAAGTTTCTAAGTAGGGTGCCTCATATATGCCATATTCAGAGGAATTATTTTCTGTCTGAAAAGACAGTTTTTCATAGTCAAAATTCTTTATAAATACCAGTGAAACTGTAGAAGGGTGCAAAAACTCATTTAGGCTGTTCAATGTGTGATATATTTTCATGTTCTTCTTTCAATTAATGTTTTAAAATTTGTCAAAACATTAACATCAGATTTTTCATTACATTTCTCTGTGTCATGTCATAAGCATTTTTAGATTTTATTTTTACTTTTTAATTCCGCTTTCACAGAACATTGCAAAATATTAAAATTAGTGAAAGGAGGAGAATAACCAGCTCTATTGCCCTTTACTGTAGTATTTTGGGCAGCAGTGCTTATGACTCACAGCTAATAATGTTGAGTACAGCAGCTAATTGTGTGAAATGTTCCATTTCTTGGAATAGGGACATTACATTTATTGTCATCTGCTCTATTGGGTCTTGAAGTGAGGCTATTCTCTTTTTAAAGGAACTATACCTGTATATTAATTTATTTCATCTTGTATGAGAGCACTCCAGATTTATACATCAATTTGTATTCCTCAAAAGCTTTTTGTGTGAACTTTTACTTTTCTGATAAAAGTGAAAATTTCACTGTTTCATAGAAGCAACTAATTTAAATAGAATATACATGTTGACTTCTTTATTTGTAATACAGAACTCAACATTTCAAGATCAACACAAGGGAAATTCTTTCTTATGTAAAATCATGACTGATTATTTTTATTGCATTAGAGAGGGATTAAAATATTAGGAGGATGGAAAGTCAAGGAATGGTTTGGGGTGGTGGTATTTTAGCATTATTTGTTTTTCATGGTTTGTTTTCCAGGAGGCAAAAAAATAAATGAAATTGTAAAATTAGAGATGCCTAGAGGAAAAATACATTTTAAAACCTAAATCTTAAATGAAAAGTCCACACTTGGAAATTAACTTGTAACTTAGTCTATGAAATATTTTCTCAGTGTATCTCTTATAAAAGAGAGGGAAGAAAAGAGGCAGAATAAGAAAGCTTGAATTTCAGATGTTTCTGCTAAAGAATATTTTTCATGGCAAAAAAGGAATTGTTCAAATGTTTATGATTTCTGGCAATTTAGTCTTAATTACAAATAACAGCTTGAATTAGATACACTATCAATACATCATGAATCCAAGCTGCTCATTCTGTTTTATAACCTGATTCTGCAAAGCATAGTGTTTCCCACCATGAGTCAGTGGACTGCTAATGGGAGCTTGTAAATACTTATTTGCTGATCCTAATAATACTTGCTTAAAAATCAGAGGTTTTTTTAGTTGCATCAGCCAATTGGCTCTGGAATAGATCTTATTCCTATAGTTTCATTAAAATATGCTTAACTTAAATATGGTGTCCAGCCAGCTGGCAACTAATTCCTGGGGTCTTCTGTTAGGCATGCTTGAAGTAGTGGGAGTGAAGAGACTGCATTTGATGCAAATAGTCTGCAAGCTGCAAAAAACACACTTCTGTCTGGAGAAATACAACTGCTTGCTGTCATAATATGCAGAAAGGAATTGGCTGGGGATGAGTCACTTCAGTGTGGCTGATTGCCCTGATGTCTGGTACTAACCAAGTATTGCTAATTATATGCATATAATTTGTATGTCTGTGAGTTTATATTAAGTATGTTTTTAATGTACAGAATGATACCTACTGTGAAGTTCAGCATTTCTCAGTGAAAAGAATTTCCCTTTCCCTTCCCATGCCTTGCCCTTCCAGAGAAAAGAAAAATCTAATAACATCATCAAGGGATAAATTTCATCCTTACAAAGCAATACCTATGGAATTGAAAACCTCTTATTCCCATACAGAAGGGAATATGATGGTTCTGGAATGAAAGAGCTGGGCGGGACCCCTGGCAGGTGTTGAAGGGAAGACTGACCTTAAGACAAAATAGATTTCTCAGAGGAGAAGGAAGAATGGGAGTGTGTGAATCCTCATTCCTTGACTACCACCTCCTCACAAAGGAGACTAAAAGAGAGAGGTGAAAGATTAACTTTAGTTTACAGTCTCCAGGTTTATCTAAATGTATTTTTCTTATCTATGAATTTTACTAACAATTGAAACTGGATTGACTGTTTTGGATATATAAATAAAGGCTTGCATTTATCCTTATGCTTGTTAAGCACTGACTAACAAGAATCTGTTAAATGTATAATCTAAAGTCTTGTAACTACTTAACAGGTGTTATCTCAGCAATGACAATCTCTAGGACAATGAAAAAAGGTAAATAAATATTTGCACTGTTATTGATAATATGGTGCTGAAAGACAACGATTTTCTGTATTTTCAGATACTATAAAAGTTGGCAGAATGGTCTTTTTGTTAAAACAAGTGTAAGCCAAACAGTACTTAGGAGGCAAGGACTCAGCTGGACTATGAGGTTGGAAATTCACGGGCATTGTGCTAAGAGACCACCCAATGAATTGTTCACTACCTTACCTGGCATCAAGCATCCCTTTGAAAATCTGGATTACTTTTATTACTAGAAAATAAGTGGGAAACTCAAATGAAAATAGTTTTGTTTTCTATTTGAAATGTGCTTTAAATTCCTCTCGGAGTGTTTATCCTATTGAGAAGCCTCCCTTTACCTGATGATCAAATAGCCCAGTAGTACTTTCCCAAAGTGCATTATAAATTTCTTACATTTGTTTACAAATGTAGTCTGCAAGACAAAGAGAGAGGTGTTGAGAGAATTGTCCTCCCCTCTCCAGAGAGCACAACAAAGCTGAATTTGGAAAAATTGATAAGAACCTTATACTTTAAATAGAAGGGAAAAATGTTGATAAGAGACTTGCAAAAATGCAAATATCCTCAAAAAATATATATTGGAAAGACTGTAGAGAGATTACTCCTATTCCACTAAAGACAATATTTTTATTATCAGGTGAATAGAAGGCTATTCCCCCTCTTCCATGTGTATTCAGAATGAGAAACCAAGAATGAATTGCGTATCTCAATGCACTAATATGAGTGGATCAAAATGTTAACTCTCTAATGTTGATTTCTTAGGATAACAAGAACTCAAGGCATATTGTCAGACAGAAAACAGAACATTAAAAATAGTATTTCTCTTATGTCTTGACTGTTTTAATGTTAAAAAAAGCAAAAAGAAAAAGCTAACACCATTGTTGATGTGCTATATCTGCGGGGCAGTAACCATGACAACTCAGCTAGCTTTTCTTTTAATTTATAAAGTAAATATAAGCATTTATAGAAATATTCATAAAATGTGTTTATACAATGTTGATAACATTCATGGTTTTTAAAATAAACCTTTGTCTGTATCCCATATTTCCTCATATTTTATGCATTCATATTCTTCACAGTTGTCAGGACTTTTCAAATGTTACTCTTGTCATTTTGATATTTTGCCAGAATTAAACTGGGTTGTTTTGATTTTCTTTCAGTATTTTTTATTACATTGCTTTGTCTATTTTTCCCACTATATTTTTTTTCTAATTCCTCATGTCCCTACATTTTTCTGAAATGTTAATAGTTTTCATTTAAAACAAGATCTAAGAGTTTATTGATTTATTGTATTTGGGTGTGTGAGCTGTCCTGCCAGGTTTGTGGAGCATTTCAGAACAGAAGCTTCCTGATGAGTTAGGATCCAAAATAATTTAGCCTGAAGCTCTTGGCAGCATCTCTGTTTCTTCACAGCAGTGCTGCACAATGTAGGGTTAGAAAGTTAGCATTCCCAATAGGTATAATTTTGAATATCTGCCCAAACTGAAGAAAATTAAATAGAAAAACGTGTGCCTTTGGATTTCAGAAATTCTGCATTGTTTTTACACTAACTGAACTTCTTTTAACACAGTTATGTTAAAGGGCAAATTCTGTTCAATTTATAAATATTACTACTTCCATCATTTATTTGCTTGCAGGAGTGAAACAAGCATGCTTTGAGAGAGGAGCTTGAATTTTCTGAAACTGATGCTGAACTGTCTGGCAATCAACCTTTACATTAATACAGGCATTCAAGATAAACTAACTGTGTTTCTGATGAGAATAAAATGCCTGAAAACCTGCCTCTGTCTTTGTTTACCCTGCGATAACTGAGAGAATGAGTCAGCTGGGCTTAAACAGGGTGACCAATATCCCCTAGTTTCAAACAAAATCACTGCTTTAGTTCAATGGTTTTACTTATTTTTCCTTTTCTTTTGTAAGGAAGAAGGTTGGGAGGTTTGAATCCAAACCTTCACCTCTTTCTTTTTATTCCCTTTTTAATTTGTTTCTCCTTCAAGTGGTCTGGTCTCACCATCTTGTTTACATCTCATAATAATTAATATGCATTTCAAAAAAGATAAGAACTACACAAAAATCAGCTCATATAACTGATGTGAAATATGTCTGAAAGATATTCTACCATAATGTGTTTAAAACTTGACAATTCAGTTTCCCAATTGATGTTTTTTTCAGTGGCTGTTTATTTGAAAATCATCAGAAACATAAGAGCCATCCCTTGTTTAGGGGGTCTGGTGGAATGAAGTATAAAGTTTGAGATGAAAGTAGGTTATTAATAGAAGTGATTTCTCTCTGATCAGGAGAATAAAGGTTAAAAAATATCCACTATACATTCAGTTTACAGCCATTCAAACAACCTGTGATAGCTGCTTAGGTTAAAGTTACTTGTTAAAGAGAGTTAAACCATAGCAGTAATAAATGTCTTTATTAACTACTCATTTGATTCCTCTGATGTTGAGATTAATATACCCCTTTAAGTTCTCCCTTGTAAACAGAGGAAAAACTTCACTGCAGCCCATTGTAAAATGGTTTTAATGCAGGCAGCAACAATAAATATAGGGGTATTTTTCTTTCTCCACTCCATCATTTTAGGGGAGATGGAAGAATAAACAATTAGCTGAGACAGTTTTAGTTTTAAAAGGGCCAGAGGAGAGAGAACTCCTAAAAATCTTATGCTCACTTTCCCCTCTGTCTCATATCTGACCCCCCATGAATCTGAGTAACAATCCACTTGCAGTGGTGTCATGTGAGTCAGTAGAATACACTCAACAACTTCAGACATTTCCTACTAGTACCATTGCTTTATGAGAGAGGGTTTTTTTCTGAGCAAATATTATAAGCCTGTTTTCATTTTTATGGAAATATTCCTAGTACACAAACCATTTGAAGGTGACATACTGAAAAGTGTTCTGTAATGTAGGCAGTAGAAAATATTTTATTTTGGCTATGGGAGAGAAAATTCAGCTATTCATGTTTTACACAGTGTTGCTATAACCTCTTGTCAGTACAAAGCAGACAGAAGTAGTTAATCATTAAGGTTTCTTGGAAGTTTTTAGATTTAAGCTTGTGAAGAGTGAAAACTATCATTTTTACTTGATTTACAAAGAATAAAAACCATATTCTAATGCAGTTTATTGTGCACAGTTAGTTGACTGCATATGAGGATGCATTATTTTTTTGCATTGTAATGTTATCATATCCCTTACAGCTTTAGATCAGCCCAGATAGCAGTAATGTAATTCTTGATTTTCCTATCGCTGGTGTACATTACTTCTTTTAATCTTGCATGTAAGTGTTATGGAAATCTATTTACTCTTTAGTCCAGGCCTCAGCTGACTCTTTAGGATTACTATCCTGTTATTTGAAAGCTATTTAAAGAATTAAAATGACAACTAATGAAAAGGATTTTGGTTTGGAGAGTCAGCCTGCAGCAGGTAATTTTTTTGTCTTTTGCAGTTTAGCACAACACAAGCATGGAAAGGAATAAAGGCTAATATGCCTCAAAAGCAATCAAATACTCTGCCATAGTTATCTTCCAACTCCTCAGTCCTCTCTACCAGGAAAAACAGTGAAAACTTAAGATGAAACAAATGAATTTTCTTTTCTCAGGAGAGATTTGAAATTAATTGGAAGGTTGCTCAGGTGGAGATTCATGTGGCTGTAGGTAGAAGAGATGGAAGAAGAAAAGCTGTGTTACCAAAGGTAACAGAGAATGGAAAATAGTTTATGCAAGAGTGCAGAGAATGGAAAAAGAATAATAAAGTGCATGTAGAGGTGGTATAAATTTAAATCTTAAATTAGTCTCCTACTAGAAGCCTAGCCTAATTTGTCTAGGTTCCTTCTACAGCCAGTGGATAGAAAGAAGTGCTCCAGAGAGTAATTTGTTTCATTTGCCTTTGACACCTTAATAGTCAGGATAAATAGAAAGGGACAAATTCCTTTTTAAAGTGCCTATTTTTTTTCTGTTGTTGGCAGAGAGTCTAGAGAACTATGGTAAGGTAAAATAGGTCTTACTAGGATTTGGATCTTACTAGAATCTGAGATATGTTTGTGAGGTTTTACGTTTAGCATTTTAAACTGAACATTAAAACACATGAGTGTTCTTTTTTATAGCATACTTTGAAGGTGTGAGAAAGTTAACACTATATATTCAATAAATGTGTTCCTATTGATTCCAAAATAAAGTTGAGAATAACAAATTTAAGCCAATTGACTGAGGTAAAAAGGAAACAGGACTCTATTTAGAAGTTACTGCACTTATAGCTTACAAGATTTAAGGCTGTTCTTGATCTACATTGTGTAACAGAATGAATATAAAACAGTACTATTGTTTTATGATTTATTAGTTTAGATTCTGGAATCTGATCCTAGGTCGACTGAAGCCACTGGAAAAAACATTGTTTCTTCAAAGAATGAACCTTCTGCAGGACTGCATGTTCTGCTGCGATAAAACCCATTAAGTCCTAGTACGAGCTTGTCTTTGTAAGGGAACTAGTGCTGTAATCTCTACTAGAAGAACAACAGGAAGAACAACAGTCAAACTGCTTACTGACCTCTAAGTATATGCTTTTTATATAAGAGGAAATTAAATGTGGCTTTTCCACAACTTAAAATATTTGCTCTACATCATAAACAGCTGGGGAAGTCAACAGAGAAAGTTGAGGAATAAATTTATCTATATTTTAAGAAAAGGAGTATCTGAGTGACTGAGTGCAGTTGTGAGTTCAGTTTTTTAAATTATTTATCATTAATTAATTTTCTTGAGTTTCTATACATATTCATAAATGTTTGTGCTCATGTCACCATTATGGGGGTTTGCAATTTGCTTTTTTTTCATAAAAAAGTTCCTGTTATCGAAAAATCTGGGCTTAATTCAGCTTTATGTTTTCTATTCCTTAAGTAACATGATGATTGTATTAAGTCTGTATAAGTACGATTAGAACTTTTTGCAGCATACAAGTAGTTCCTTAGATGTTAATAAGAAATGTGAAATATTTGAATGGAAAAACATGTATTTCTTCCAAAAGGGGATAAAGTCACTATAGTTAATATCAGCTATAGATAGATTCCGGTGTTAAATTTTTTATAGCATAGAAATACATCATAGAGAATATGCTGTTACTTTTCAGGGAGTTTGTACTTCTGTTGTTACAGCAGTTAGTTTTGGAAAACTTTTTGCACAGTGATACTTAAATATCCATGCAATTTTGTTCCGTGGCAAATTGCCATACATGCTAACATTGCTCTATTTATAGCTTATAATTATTAGCTTCTAGTATTAGAAAATGTTGTCCTTAGCAAATTGGGATTATTCAGTCAACAATCAAGTTGGATTAATGTCTTTTTCATGCAATCAATATCTCAGAAAAAGTAGAATATATCTTTCCCTTTAAAGTCCTTGAAAATATAAAACAATCACAAAATTATTCTCCTTTAAGGTAAATTTTACGTAAGGCATTTGGTACTAACAAACTCTCACAGATTTCTCAAGTGATATTTCTTTTCTACAGAATATATTCAGTTCTGTGAGAATACCTCTCTGTCAGCTGCCTTTATTATTGCTGAAATTTTGTCAATAGTGCATTGAAAAAAGACTCATCTTTTCCCAAGTTCTTCAAAGTCTTCCAGTAAACAAAGTGGCAACAAATAAGTGGCAACAAGCACCTGATGTGAACAGCTCTGTACAACTGGGAAGACTGCTAATTTGGGTTAACAAATCACTGAGCTCACAGGAAAAACTCAAATGGAATAAATGATTCTCTATGACCTAACACAAGTACAGGGGATCAAGATATTTTTTCTGGGCATAGAAAAGACCATCAAGCTGTGTAAGATGTTTTCTGAGTCCTGCAGCAATGTCATGAACCATTAAGAAATCTATGGTAAAACAACTGTTGTCCTGCTGAATGTAGTGTTTCATTTTCCCTTCCCCTTCCCTTTCTGCTTCCCCTTCCCTTTTCCTTTTCCCTTTTCTTTTTTCCCTTCCCCTTTTCCCTTTTCCCTTTATATTCTATTAAATATCTATTGAAGTTCTATTAAATATCTATTGAAGTTCTATTAAATACATAGACAATCTGCTGCTATTGAAAATAATTAACAGTTTCAGTTCCACCCCTGTGTGGGTTTCCTGAATTGTCGTTGTTTCAGTACCATTGCTGAGCTATTGTTATGCCTAATCTCACAAAAAAAGATTGTGAAGACATACAGACTTCTAGTTAAAATCCCCTACATTAGTCATTAC
>JAYRBT010000001.1:105275701-105295209 GCA_036023395.1 Myiotriccus ornatus
GACGTAGATGGATTGCCTTACAGGGCTAACGAGCTCCATCTGCCCGGGGAGTGGCCCTGACCAGGAATCGAACCCGGATCTCTGCGGTGACAGCGCCGCGTCCTTAACCACTAGACCACCCGGGGCTCCCTTCATCAGATATCGTACAGACAGATAAGGAGATTAGGACAGGGAGATCACTTACTGTTCACATTATATTATGCAATAATATATTAAAACTAGCTAACACTAAAGAAGGCACGTTTTGGAAGTAACAGTATCAAAATCAATTTACAACTGTGGCAGAGGACATGGATGTCTTCTATTCTTTGGTATACAGACAGGATTTTAGCAAAAGCTGGATCAATTAAGAGGGCAAATGCTCTGTCACAAGAGGCCATTTAGAATTTAAATTTCTAGTGGGGCTTAAATACTACTGGTTTGTGGGGAAAAAAAAAATCAGTGGTCATTGCTTCTCCCTCCAAAAACTGTTTGATCTTTGTGTAGCTGAAGATACTCTTTAGACTTCTGTCCTCACAGTTATTTAGAACTCTATCCTTTATTTCAGCTGTTACTCTTCTTTTGCAGTATCTCTGAATTCTGTAGGTTGTGCTATGCAACCTTTCTGCTAGACTGGGAAGTGCAGTAATACCTGACTAATAAATTATAAATAGATTAAGATCTTCATAAGTCTATCACAGTGATGACTCTTGAGTATGTTTAAGTCTTCAGTTCTGAGACCGGGGTAAACTGACAGCAGTAGACATAGATATAGTAAGTGATACTCTTCCTGGAGCAAGTGATAACTTTTGCACCCACTATTTTTGGTTTGCATCTCTTATAGCTCTGATTTAATATTTCTTATGAATATATATATATATATAAATGATCCATAGGCATTTTCCTCCTGAGTCATTTTCCTTAAATGTCTGTGCTGGTGGTATCACAGGCCATCTCCATGGAAACAATTGTGATAACACAAAGACCGAGTTGTGACATCACTAAATGAATCAACGAAGAGAAGGAAGGTTTGTGAATAGAAAAGAAACTTCTATTTTAAAAATTATTAAATTATAGCAAGAAATGTGTAATAATGTCTATGTAGGAGATACATGTAATAGTGTTTAAGTTCTTTTTTCCCATGAAAAAAGTAATTTTTTTAAAGTATGTTGGAATATGATGGCAGCTCTTTACATTAAATCCCTGTCAATCCCTTTTAGCTGACAGTGTGAGCATATTTAAATAGCTTTATAACTACAGTACCATATGTTGCAGTGAGTACAAAAATTCAAAATTCTCAATAGAAAATATTCTCTGTTTTAAGGTGAATAGAAAGAGTGACTTCATTCCTGATATTGCTGTCTTTGTTGATGTAGCTTCTGACACAACTGGATTATATGAAATCTATAAATACACTCCTTTTGCAAGTTCCATTTTTTTATGGAAATTTGCTGTAAGGAATAAATATCTCAGATACTTTCATTTATATATTTGCCATATAGCTTTCCTTTCTCTTTGTTTATCCCCAACTTAGAGAAATAATTACATCACTACAAATTTTTTTTCTCATGTTCTGAACATCAACTGACTTTTCTATATGTTTTGCAAGCATACACTTAATCTTCACCTAATTAACTAGAGCTTTCTTTAGCAGTTATCATTTTACTCTGTGGGCTTTTTAGAGTTGGACATGTATGAAAAATATTCAACACCTCAAAAATCAAGTCATACATTTATTACTGTCCTGAACACAGCAAGTCTTTCATTTGTTTATGTTTGATACATGAAATTCCTATCAGTTCCATTTGAAAAAGCAGCTTCTACTTTCAGTACCAAAGAATGTAAAATTTTCTTGTATTTAATATTTCATCCAAGGCATAGTTTAATCAAGGTTTGGCAATAGAACTGATTAAATCTATTTTAAATTCTGCTACAAAATTGTTCATCTGGATGTCCAGACTTACTCATGAATTCTTTTTAATCAGTGTCAGGTGCCAGAACACCCAAGACAGCCCAGAACAGAATAATTAGATGAGTTTTCGCTTGTGGCTGCATCCTTCAGCCAGTTCCAGGAAGTTTCTAAAAGACATGTGTAACTGAAATAAATGCTCACAAGTTCCTTAATCCCTTATATTTGTCATTTATAACTCTATAAAGGGTATTTAGAACTGCCACATGAATAAGCAAAGACTTTTACTTTGTGAATTGTTTTGCAGATGTCCATTGTGGTAGTATCTTTTCTGTACCTGCGGACGGAAAGAGAATTCTGAAGGACTGTGAAGTCCATAATAGTTGCACCAGGGTGTCAGTAAGAACAGCTATTGCAAGGTGAGGGAAAGCAGTCTGCTGCAGTCTGAAAAATGAGTATATTCTGAAAAAATCTCAAGCTAAATATCCATCCGTAGTAGTTTAAACTGCAGAGAAGGTATTTTTCCAGCAGGTGGACAATGTCCTTTAGAGATTATTGGAATAATGGGAGTTTTGCTGTGGAATATCATCATGCAAGTTTTGGTGGTGAGGTGAGTGCATCCAAAGAGAAATGAAGCTAGTGAAGGATATAGAGAACAAGTTTGCTGAGGTGTAGGCTGAGGGAACTGGGATTCCCTCATCCTGGAGAAAAGGAGGTTTGGATGAGACCTTATCACTCTCCTAAAAGAAGGTTGTAGTGAAACGGGTGAGTTCTCTTCTCTGAGTCCACAGCAGATCAAGAAAGCTATTGGACAGCATGCTTCCTGAACATCCTCATGCTAACTCTATTACATGAAGCCAAATCTGTGTGCTTTAGGACAAAGGAAAATTCTCCTTTGTGGTCCAATAATCAACTTTTACCTCAGACCCCATGGTTCATTCAAAACTAGTGTAATATAGTCAGGTTGCCGTTGCTCCCAAGTCCAGCCTATAGTGGCATGTATTCCTGGTAGCTGCCCATCCACCCACCCCACACATGCTGCAAACATGTCCAGCCATAGAAACCAACATAAACTGAGACCAGTGTCTTTACTGGCACTGCATAAACACGGCCAACATAGACAGCACACACCTGTTGCTCCTCTCTGGCTGATCAGGGTTTAGGTTTATTCACCCTAAATCTTTTAGTTCAGAGCCACAGCCGCATTCTCAGAATGTTACCTAGAATGTTGCCACATACTCTAAGTCTTTTCATATCCCTATGCAGATCCCCATCCCTTTATCGGGTCATTGGCTCAGAGCTTTTTTTTTCTGAGTGTGTCCTCTGACTTTCTGGCTAGTCCAGTTCAAAATTTTAAAGCAAAAAAAAATAAAATATACATGCACACTTGTAAGTGCACACACAGATCAGAGAGGGATCCTGGCAGGTCACATAGAAAGGGGCTAGGAAAACATTTTAATAAGAAAACAAGACAGCCTGCAGTGGTCAGGTGCAGGGTTCAACCAGGCAAATGCATTGATCTGCACTTTTCTCTTGCTCAGTTAGCCCCCTTTATCTTCCTTCCTCTCCAATTCCCATTCTTGTTTTTTCTCCATCCTGACTGATCATTCCCTTCCTCCATCCTTTTTCTCCTCCCAGGTATAAAGGCCATCCTAAATTAAATAATCACAGTTTTGCTGCATCCATAAGTAAAATTGCCATTTCTGTTCTAGTTTCCTAGGGCATTCCAGCCTCATACACCAGCCTTGCAGGTTATTACCAAGGCCACACTGACATGGAAAGGTTTCCTTCCTCAAGAGGTTTCCAGTTCTCTCAGTTACCTCTGGGGTTTGGCTGTCTATCACCTGGGTCTCCTTTAACTACCTCCGAAATCTGACTATTTCTTACAGTGGGATCTGTAGCAGCTTCTTACTCCTACATCCAGCAGCTTCTCATGATCAGCTCACTTAGCTTAACCTCAGACAAGGGCTAAGTGATCTGTCTATATACCTTAAACTGGACATGGACCCTGCAGTTCCTCTTCTTTCTTTTGGCTCTCTGAGAAACAATTTTAGAAACTAATGAACTTACAGATTTGCATCTCTTGATAAATAAATTGTCAATTTACCGTTTCACATTCACTGGATCAAATCTGCTTTTTTCTGACTGTGCAGCACTCTATTCCATCAAATATATTTTTGCAGGAGAACTACAGTATTATTACACTGTTAGGCAAAAGTGCATTAAGTATTATTATAGAAGCATATGTAATTAATTTTTCACTGACATACAGAATTAATTTTTCACTGCCTTATAAATGAACTTTGATGGACAAATCTTCATATTTTAATCTTTCTCTTTAATCACTACAAAGGAGTTTATATATTATTACCAAGAATATAGCAACATTCATTGAAATCTGAAGATGTATGCCTTTATTGTTTTTTTTTTAATTTGAAATTGTAATAGACAAGGAAGTTAGTTTCTGTTTATGGTGAAGTCAAATAAAGCCTAACACATTAAAATTTCTGCAAAGATTGAGACAGTACTTTCTGACTGAGACTGTTTTCTGATCTTAAGAGTTTGAGATTTATCATTTCATGGACATTTTTCTAGAAGTAAAAAAGAACTAAACATCAATTCCTTGCTTGTAAAGTAAACAAATGGTCCACAGAAAGTCAATCTTTGTTCTACTTTTCTAGAAAAATAGGTGATACAGATACAAAATGTAGACTGACATATAATCGCAATAAATCAGACACTGCTAATGCATTAAAGTCTGTAGGTTAGATAATTTGATTAAAAATTGGTTTTATATTTGTTATTGAAACTGTCCTCAGAGTCCAAGCCTTTCTCAGAGTTTCTCCAGAGAACAGAAATGTATTTGGAGTGCAACAAGTGATGTTGAAATGAAGTGCTATTATCTCACATGGGCTTTTGATGATTAAAATGTACAAGATTTGAAGTAAAAATAAAATAAATCTTGAAGTTACTGCGAACAACTTGGGATTTTCCAAAATGCAAATAGGAAAATGGCAGCATACGCTGTACAGAAGAAAGCCAAGACATCAAAAGATGTTTTAGAATCTTTTGTTTCAGAACAGTGTGTGTTTGGTAGTCTTTGGGCAATTACTGATAGATGTTTGCTAAACTTACCAAAACCCTGCAAACCGAGGCATCCTCTAAATTTTCTTTTTCATTATTTTTCCATCTGTTGCACTAAAACCCCCAACTTTTTTCATAATATCAAATTTAAGTTCTCTGTTCTGCAAGCTTAATTGTTTTCTTCTTGTCCTTTCCCAAGCGGATATGTTAAATAACTTATCATTCTCTTTTTAATCACATTTTTTATACTGGAAGACAATTATCACTACCCCTATTTCTTTTTCCCTTTTTTCTCAAGCTAAATGCATTCCTTCAACCTTTCCAAGAGATCTTATTTTTTTGAATATTTTTATTTGTTTTGTTCCTTTTTTTGTACTTCCATCAGTTATGTTTCTAAAAATTCTGTCACCTAAAACAGATGTAGTACACTAGTAGAAGTCTTGTGTGGGGCAAACAGAACAGAAAAACATACACTTTCTATATGCCTCATTCAACGCTCCTATTGATTACACTCCAGACTAAAATTAGCATTTTAGCATCATCTTGTACATTTTGTCTATTCTAAATCCAACATAATCTTCTTCATTTTACTACTAACCTTCTACAGTTTAGTTCTTTGTACTACTGCTTACTTAATTTCATACTGTGTATTTTGGACATTTTCTCCAAATAGTCAAAATTATTTCAGATTTGAATGTTGCCCTCCAGAGTGTTTGGAATTTATTAACCACAACAAGTGTAACATATGTATTTTCTATTCAGTAAACTTAAAAAAATATGTAGAGACTGACCTTTCAGTAAACTTTTCAAACTGTAGATTCTCCACTTTGATTGAAAACTACCTGTAGATAGTATTTGGAGTACAATTTTTCATCTAATTATGTGCCTACTTTGCCAATGATTCAAGATATCTCTATATGTTACAGTATCAACAGCCTTTCTGCAGTTCTGATATAACCCCTTTACTGAATATTCTTTATTCAATAGTATAGTTATCCTGACAAATAAATAAATTAAAAGACTTTCTACTGTTCAGTTTAAATACATCAGTTTGAGTTCTTTCACCCACTGACAACATGGTTTGTTCTCTGTAAGTTCATACTTTATTTCATAATTAACTCTTTTCTCTTTTTTTTCTGGAAGCAAAATCAAACTCACTGCTCTATAATTTTACTGACCATGGTTTTCTGCTCTTCTTAATATAAGTACTGGGTTTTTTCCCTTCAACCCTCTGGGACCTTCATTCTATTCCTAGTAGTCTCAGTACTAATTGCTAAAAGTTCAGACACTGCATCAGCTTGTTCCTTCAGTGCTCTGGGGAGAATTTCATCAGAACCTTCCAAATAAAATGAATTTAACTTTTCTCTGACTGTTCACACACTATTTTATCCTATACTCATCTTTTGATAAACCTTAATTTTGCTAAATTTCTGATTACAGTTAATGTTTTTTTATTTCAACAGAAACATAACAAAAAATACTTACATGCTACAGTTTCTTATTTCTTCTCTTATTTGTTTCTTGTGAAAAACTTTATTTGCTCAAATAAATAAAAAGTGTGAAGGCTCACAGGAAAACTCAAAAATAGTACTTTAATAAATGTATTTTGCTTCTTTTTTGGTTTAGGACTATCTTTCTCTAATGAGCCAAACATTTATGGTATATTAATGGATATAAATGGTGAAGAGCAAATCAAGTGCAAAGCAAGTATATATTATAATGATCAACTTAAGTGATTAATAATAGTGTCATCTTGGTTTATTCAAGTGTAACCTAGGTTCTATTTAGTGAAAGTCTCCTGGAAATTTATCACAGTGTCATCAAAGTGAGAGAAAGAAAGAAATGCTGAAGGTGGTGATAATGAGCTATCAGGAACATCTGGCAATTATTCTTATCTTTAAAGATTTTTTAGCACGTAGTGAGTGTACCCTTGCCAATATAAAGCAAAATGAACACGTAGGCTCTAAAGATATGCTGAAAAGTAAAGTAAAAATTCAAATTCTCTTTTCAGTAACTCATTAAAAAAATACAGAAGTTGCTTTAGAAATTTCTCCCTAGATACATATGAGGAAAAAAATAGACCTTGAAATAAATTAGATTCCCTGGAGTCATCGTCACTAACAGAGCTAGACACAAGCCCAGGTATTTCAGGTTATCAACATGCAGAGAAACCCTTACATTACTGAACAATTTGCTGAATCATGACTTCATGCTATTCAGTTTTCATCAGTTGCACTACCATAGCAATGACTGCTGTCAGTAGGAAAGAGTAAAGAGACTAGTGATAAATTATGATGATGATGATATCCTTTTTCATTTGCTTAAGCAGTTTTCTTTCATGATATTCTTTGATCTTTTTAACAGTGTAGTTCACCAAACAAACATCACCATTTTTAGTATAGATTATAAATTTTTAGTTCACAAATCATTTATTTCAACGATGGACCTTTGTGATATCACCAAATGAGTTTTCCCAGTTGGAACTCGTCAAAAGAAGAAAAATTTAAACCAGATTGGGATGGAAACAGTTTATTGATGAATAAACAACAAACAGTTACCCAGCAGTCAGTGAACTATACAGACAGGATCAAGACTGGTAATAAAACAGAATAGCTGCAATACTGGAGGCAGGGTGCTGAACCTGTACAGTTTTATAGACACTTATAACTTATCACAAATTTATCGCCAAAGGCTCTAATCCCACCAAAACATGTGTGCATATACAGAGACATGCACACGCTTGCAAGCCTCCTCTAGCACAGCATGTGTGCTGTCAGCAAACCCCCAGTCTCCTCAAAGCAGGTCTGCCCTGCTTGCACACCCCTCCTGTGGGAGATGTGGGAGCTGCAGCTCCATGTGTCTGTTTGCCATCCCTACCCTGCAGGGATCACCACTCACAAGGGCCAGGACCCTCAGTTGCTGGCACTGGCAGGGAGGCTGCTCCCTCTGGGCTGGGCAGCAGCTGTGGTGCCACAAGGCGACCTCTGGCAGTGCTAAATCAGGTTTCACTCCTGTTGTTTCCACTCCAAAGTCTCTTCCTCCTGTTATGAATTTTCATGTTGTTTTTATACTTCTTATCAGGCTAATTCCTGCTTTGTATCAGAGGCCTCATAATTCTCTGATTGCTTTTTAATCCTGCTGATGGTTACATCAGCATTCTCTTGACAAGACCAGTTTTAAGCAAATGGATCCAGACAGTTTTGAGTATTCAGTCCAGTCATGCATAATATTTCTGTTCAAATTCTCATTTCACCAAGTTATGCAGACCAATCATTCACCAAATGTTGAACAGGGTAAGTACCCTACAGAATTTAGCCCTAAGATGTTAACTTCTAAGAACTAGTGAAAGAAAAAGATGGAGTAAAAGAAAAAATACAACATTTCACAGAATCTCAGAATGCTTCAGGTTGGTAGGGATCACAGTGGTTCAACCTTCCTGTTCCAGCAGGGCCACCTGAGAGCACATGGCACAGGATTGCATCCAAACAGTTCTTAAATGTCTCCAGTGAGAAGACTCTACAATCTGTTCCAGTGCACGGTCACCCACAGAGTAAAGTTGTTTCTCATATACTTGTGGAACTTCCTGTGCATCAGTTTCTACCTTTTATCCTATTGATTGGCACTTACACCCTCCCTTCAAAAACTATAGACATTGATGAGGTCCCCTATCAGTCATCTCTCCTCAGGGATAAAAAGGTCCAGCACTCTCAGCCTTTCCTCATAAGAGAGATACTCCTGTCCCTTCATCATCCGTGTAGCCACTGGCTGAACGCACTTCAGGAGTTCCAAGTTCTCTCTTGTACTGAGGAGCCCAGAACTGGACTCCAGATGTGGCCTCACTAGGGTTGAGTCGAGGGACAGGATCACCTCCCTCGGCCTGCTGGCAGTGCTCTTCCTAATGCACCCCAGGATACCACTGTCCTTCTTGGCCACAAAGTCCCACTGATGGGGGACAACAAGCCTCACTACTGGCTTGTTGTCCCCCAGGACCCCAGGTCTTTCTCCACAGAGATGCTTTCCAGCAGATCAGCTACCAGCCTGTGCTGGTGCCTGGGATTTGTCTTCCTCAGGTGCGGGACTGTGCATTTCCCCTTGTTGAATTTCAGACAGTTCCTCTCTGTCCATCTCTCCAACCTGTCCAGGTCCTTCAGAAGGGCTGCACAGCCCTGTGGGATATTGGCCACTCCTCCCAGCTTTGTGTTGTCAGCAACTTGCTGAGGAAGCATCTGTGCCTTCATCCAAGCCACTGATGAATAAGGTTAAATGATAATGGCCCAGTGTTGAACCTTGGGGGACACCACTTGGCCTCTAACTAGATTCTGTCCCTCTCATTACATCCCTCTGGGGTCTGCCATTCATCGAGTAGATTTTAGATCTGTTGAAATGAAACGCAAGTGTATTCATTAAGAAACATTTATCTGCAAACACTCAGTGGCATACTCTCAATATTTAGACTATATCCACTGAAATTAATGATGCTATGCTTATACATCTTAGCAGAGGACATCCAAGAAATACTTTATAAGTGTGAATGTATTTTGGGAACTGTGAAATACATAGCTTTTTCTTCTTCCAACATAATTTCATAAAGAAGCATGCCTGCTGCCCAGTTAGTTTCCACAACAAACCACTTTTAATATACTCTTCTGTTCTCACTGTGAAAGTATTGGAGACCTTTTACATTCTTTGGCTGAGACACCAAGGCACTCTAAAATTTGCTGCCTAACAAAATGGAGAGAGAAATTATCCATTCAGGCACTAGCTAGAAAAAGTTTGACAAGTTTGTCAAAGCTAAGAACAAAAAAGCCTTGGCTTATAGAAGAACCTTTTTGTAGTTCTGGAATCAAGGACTGGCTCTGGGATATTTATTTTAAGCCTGAACTTCCTCCCCATCCAGAACAGGCTTCAGATCCCGTCAGGAAGGAGAGAAACGGTACCACTGTCCCATTACAGATTTAGGTAGCCTTTGAAGGACTTGGTGGATTCATGACAATCACCTTTTACATTAATACATCATATAAAATATTCTAACAATAGCTTCAAGACCGTGCATACCAATAACAGTATGTTACTGGTAGATACAAAACAGCCTATCAAAAGAGATTCCAAAGAAATTTCCTAGGAAATCAGAAGAAACTGATTTTAACACTGATGTTGCACCTAATCTATGGCATAGGTCTGCCTCGTGAAGCACTCTGACCTGTCCTGATCAGAGGAGTTGATGGAGGTTCTTTTTCTTTTCCTCATGGGGCATATGAGAGATAATGTCTTATTAGATGCACTGCAGTATTCACAAAGTGTTGAATGCTTATACCTTGGACAGGACCAGCAGAGTGTAGACAGTCTCAGAAATTTCAGTTCAGTACACACAAAGATCATTCCTTTAACAAAGGATTTGTGATTTTTCTTACTATTTCTTTAATTCACTTCCATTTCACAATAATTTTTTCATTCTCTTTGGCTTTCTTTCAGACCCATATGCATTCATTTCCATGCAGGAAGCAGGCAGGCAATCTGAATGCTGCTCCTTTTTTTACTGCATTGCTTTCCATTGTCTTCATTGTTAACCTGTGTCAACCACTCTGCCAGAACCTGCTTTGCTGTGATCACACAATCTAATTTCCCCCTTTTCTGTTCTATTATTATAGTCATTATTTTTCAGCTATCCAACTGCACTTAAAATAACTAATCAGCTGTGTTACTTTACAATTAAGTAAAAACCTAACCTTTCTATATCACTCATGGACAACAAAACACTCTAATTGCAAGTTGACAACTTATTACTTCTTTATTTCCCCTTATTTTTCTGCACTTCTTTATCTTACAGTAGTTTAAAATTCTTATTTTGCTATTTACAAATTATTTTTGGTTTTATTTTTTTTACATTTAGGATCCTCTTCCTTTAAAAGGATTTTTTCTTTTAATACCATCAGAGTTTTTTTAAGACAATTGGATTCTGAGCTCCACTAATTAT
This sequence comes from Myiotriccus ornatus, assembly GCA_036023395.1. Lineage (NCBI taxonomy): Eukaryota > Metazoa > Chordata > Aves > Passeriformes > Tyrannidae > Myiotriccus > Myiotriccus ornatus. The sequence continues at coordinate 105,286,648 of JAYRBT010000001.1, forward strand.
AGAGCTCTCCTGATAAAAATCAGTCATTTCTCACAAGAAACATTTCTGTTTATATGTATTACACACGTAACAGTCTAAAAAAGAGTTAAAAATTGCTGTATCCTTTTCCCCTTTGAAGAAAAATTGCAGCAGGAAGAAAGCATGCAATAAAGATTAAAAGTTTAAAAAGTGCTATTACATCATATTACAAGGTAAGCAAAAACTGCGGCTTGACTTTGGCCACTAGCATATCTGTACCCAATCTTATGAACCTGTGAGCATCTCATTCATTCACCATTCTAAAAGAATCTGGAAGAGCTCATTGTAGAAACACTGGAAACCCAGCTGAAAACACCCCAAAACCCCCATCCCCAATTTCAAGACACGATGACAATAATAAGTCAATATATTTGCAAAGTGTTTATATTCTGTAGGTGACAAACCTTGACTTACAAGCTTTGTGTCTAAACTTTGGACTTAGAATTTGTCCACATTTCCTCTCAATCAGCATTGAATCTCTTTGTACAGTGTTATTTCAATTAATTTTTGCATGGAGCTAAATGACATTTTAAAAAGTCTGTGTTTCCATATAGATTTTAACTTCTTATCACTGTAGGAAAAAAAAAAATCATTTGGACCAAATTGTGGTTTTCAACTTAAAAACCTGGAAAAAGTGTAACGTATGTTGTACATGAATTGCTGGTCACTGCCTTTATTAACAGAGTGCAAAAGACATTCAAAGAAACTATTGCCTACATATGGCTGTACCTATTTTTTTTTTAAATTGAATTTGGTTATTGTATGCATTTTAAATGACCATCTCTTTGTGATACAAGCTGTAAGCACGTTGTGTTGGAGAGCTCATTTCACACAGATGATGCCTCAGGTGCATAAACTCAGACTGCAGGCGCCAATTGATCTTCAGAGAAACTTTGTTCTGCAGGCACAAGTCTGCCAAAGCCCTTTGTTTTGTGATGTAGCACAAGAGAAGCTACTTCTGAGAGGATGGAAAAGAAAGTAAGAAGAATATATCTTGGCTTAGGTTAATCAAAACTCTTTCTCTTCGTCTCTGACAGAAAATGATCTGAATGAAAGATGATTTTGAAAGGTGGACAAATGTATTTTGAATGTTAGGCTCTTGCTGCCTATGGTAAAAGCACAGTCTTCTGTAAAGAATCCTATGCATAGAAAGCAGACTCAGTTTTAAACTTGTCTCTCTATTCTATTCTTTCTTTTGAATAAAAATGGAAATGTAGAATCATAGCCTAACTATTTATGGCCTTTGCTAGCTAATTTCCAGTTGTTCTTTTCAAATATATATATGAAAAAAATAAGTACAGGAAAACTTCAAACCATGCAGAGAATGACTTATTTTTGTTATCAAGAAATCAATAAATGTACTTGTTATTAATACAGAATAACATGTTTTAAATACAATTGCCATGAGTATAACTGTGAAGAAAGAAAAATTGCTGTAGTTGCAATTTCTTCATGCTGCTAAAATACACATTTCTATGTGATATTTTGGTAAATGAACATTACAAAAAACCATATCTGTGTTGAAGGATGGATGTCTTTACAACAGCAATTACTTCCTTCTGTATTCCCTTCCTTTCACATCTTTCCCCCATAAAGTTCATATCAAGCATATTTGTAAATTATAAACAGTTAAATGTTGTGTTCCTGTCAAAGGAAAATAAATAACATAATATTAGAGTGATCCAAATCACGTGTGTAAGGACACAGTCAAGAACACTAAGAAAGATGCCTTTTCCTTCTTGGTCTGCTGAAGATCCCATGTACCAATTTTTTCTCACCTGCCTCACAGAATTAATTACAAGTACAAAGACAGTGCCATGTGGAAATAGAAGGAGAGGTTGGAACTATAAATAAACACAAATATAGTAATTTTAGCTAAGGAAAGACAATTTGTGCTCTCAAAAGCCGTTTATCAAGAGAAAGAACAGTTGACCTGCAGTTCCTGTTTCAGTTTCATCTGTTGCCATCAACTGTTCCTGGGGCAGACTAAAGAAGTGCATCAGGTCAGAGCAGACAGGAGGTACAAATTTTGACTGCTTTTTCCTTTTCTTTTTTTTTTTTTCCCCCCCAATAATAAAAATGCAATATATTTGTTTAAACACAAATTGCACTCAGGCAGCTGCTTATTTTAAAAGCTGACTAGAGATTCACCAAGAACTTAAATAAAAAGTGATGAAAATGTAAATATGTTTAACAGACAAAATATGCACTCATTATTGAAATGCCTTGCTTAATCTTCTGCATCATGCAGCCTTATTTATACACCTTCCTGACAAGAGCAGCATGTGGCAACCAAAATTTACATGATTTTTTATTGTGTGTCTCAAAGGAATACTTAGGTAGAGATCAGAATTGGCTATTATGGAAAGTGAGTAATATGTTACCTTGGGCTTCATATTGCTAGCAACTCAGTTGGAGATTGTGTCAGATTTACAACACAGTATCTGGCTAATATTGACAGTATCACAATCTCTTTCAAAGCTCTTGAAGCAACTGTCACAGATGTCAAAAGTGTTATATTTTGACGTGAGTGGAGGAGGGGGATTCTGTTTTCTATCACCCTAAATTTACCTCCAGAGGGTACCAAGCCTTTTTTCATCCCTTCTGTAGAGTTTTATCACTTTCTTTCTTTTTCAGGCTTTCAAAATTTACATCTGGAAGCAATCTGCCATAGTTGAATTGCATTTTATTTATACCTTGAAAGCAGCAAACTTTGCACATGTGTTTGGCTTAGATCACAGCATTGATGATCAGGACTTATATCATGCAGGTTAGTATACTTCTAAATGCTCAATATGAAGTATTTTTTTCTAATCTCAAGGTAAAAAAAGTATTACAGTTTACCTTAGTGTTGCAAATTGGCACTGAATTAAGAGCTCAACACATCTTCCCTGATTGTACCCTTTGGCCCACGTCACTATATCTACAAATTCAGGGAATCAGTTGTAAATATTTCTTCCTACTGAGTTATTCCTGATGGACAACTCTACCCAAGGACATATGTTCTATATAAGTGCATTGGAAATTTCTTGCATATTGGTTTATTTTTAGGAGTCTTCCATCTTTTCCTTATCGTCTATTCTTACAGTTTAGGTTCACTTTACCTTTGAGTTTCCCACCTACATTTTGTTTTAATTCATGTCCAAATAGTTCACAAGACTGTGTTTTCTTTCATGCAATTGTAGAAACAGAGGGAGCAGAGTTACCCTTTGGTAGCTATTATGTGCTGAGGTTGTCTTTAGGTGTAGGCTCAGCATGCAGGAAGGGTATGCATCCAGTTTCAGCTTCTCTGAGTTACAGAGGTCCTCCTGTGGACCTCATTACAGTTGCTGACCTTTTAGGTATATATTCCTCTGGTAACAGACCTTTAGCCTTTAACTATTCTGGCACTATCTCATTAATTTCTACCTCTATGCCATCTCTCAGGCAACAGGAACTTTCACTCAAAAACCTTACTCAGGAAGCTTACTAAAGCAGGATACATGCAGTCTTCCTGACGCAACACACTGATTAGAGAAGCTTTTTCATTTCTGTTTTGAATTTTCATACTTTTTTGTGATTTTTTTTTCTGCATATTACAAGACCTAACTACTTTTGTCATTTTTTATCTACTTCAATCCTTATAAATTATTTTAAGTCTTAGTAAAATGTGAACTGAACACAGTCTGCAAGCATTAGCTATAAACATGCTAATTTGGGTATTTTGCCTTCACGTTCCCACTTATTTAACAGGAATTTGTTATATTATAAATATGTTATCTGGATCTATTGTTATTACATTTCTTGCTGAATACTGACTGCCTTGTTGTTATCTAAATGTGTATTACACAGCTTTAAAAGAAATGGCATAATGTACGTCATCCAAGGCCATCTATAGCTCACAAATTATTACCAGTGTTCTCCTTTTGGACTCAATATTAATCATATGTCTTCTGAGTGTCTTACCCTAATGGTAATTTCTACTTGCTTCATTGTTTTCTTACTTTAATTGTAATAAACTATTTCTGCAAGTAAAGGTGAAAGGTCCATAAAGTAGCAAATAATATAAGTGGACAGTTAAATAGAACACAAAATAATTGCATGCTGAAGAATCCTATGGGAATTTTTCACAACTGAGTATTCAGCTATGTTTAATTTAAGATTTATGATCTCCTTCACAAAAAAAAAAAAAAAAATTGCTGTCAATACAAATGGAAAATCAGAAGACTTTATCAAACTCAGGTAATATATGTAAGCAGCAAATGAGTCTAAGAATACACTGCAACACAAAAACCGAAGTTGCAAAGTTATACGTTTCATAGGGGTACCTGCATTTCCCCATAAAATGCATCAAGAATCTGCAAAGGCTACACTGACATAAAGACTCTGTATGGTGCTGTGGACACAAAAGTTTCTCTCATATTTCTATCTATCATTACATCACAAGGAGGTTCAAATGTGAATTAGTGAGTGGAAAGACATTTCCTAATTTCTCGTGATGTCTCCTGTCATGATGCGTGTTGCATTCTAGAACAAGACAGAGTCTGTCTTTACTTAAGAAATCGGTGTACCTGAATAAGTTCCACCTTATTTGCTCATGGTAAAAGTCAGTTTCTCTTTTGGTTATATCCCCTCATGGTTTATCTGTGCCTTGTTTGTGCTTTCACAAACTCATCTTAGAGGTAGGTCAGAGCTAGAAAGATGCCTAGAAGGTGACTGTAATGTGTCTGACCTATTAGAATCATAAATGGGTTGAAGTAGAGGTTACTGCAGTAATCAGAACTTACACATCCATGTTGTCTTTGCAAGGAACCATCTCACTTTGCCTTAGTTTTCTTGTAGTTTTTTTTTAGTGTTGTTTGGTGCTTTGTTTTTATTTTGGTTTTGCTGCCTTACTCTGTCCTTAAAAAGAGTTTTCACTCAAGTTTTTAAAAGTCTTCAGTAAAGATATCAGGTGTGATAGCTAGCATATTTTAATATACGATAACCAAAATAAGCCATTTGGAAATGACAATGCTCCTAAACATGAAGAAAATATATGAATACATAAAGTAAAACTTGTGGATATAGGAGGAATTTGAAGAATTTTTTGATGCAGTAGTTTCACTAAGAAAAAAACAGAAAGACTCTAAGTAATATCGTATTCTCATTTGGCTTGATGTCTCAGCTGTTGTTAAATGGCATAATTTCAGCAAAATCAATGAAGCTGGGCTAATCTGCATCCTTTCAGTTGAATGGAACTATACCAGTTCACACCAGCTGGGAGACCAGGCTGCTCCAGCAATGGCTTGTCCTTGGTTTTAGTCATTTACGGTCAGCAGATCTGCTTCAAGTTATGGTCATTCCAAGAAAGATGTTAAATTCATTTTTGAAAAGGAGGCCAGAACTGTTTTATATGGAGAGATGTATGGAAGTGCTTTGTGCCAGATATCTTTTACAAAAGGATTTGCATGCATAATTGAAAAGTAGGGATGGTAGCATGATGAAAATATCTGGAGGTAAAGAACACATAGAAAAAGAAGAGTAATGTGAAATGACAGCAAAAATATGGATGAAAGTGGCCAACTGAGTATCTGCCAACAAACACTGATAATTCATTTGTACAGTTTTAGGATTTCTGGGAAGCAAATGCTGTTCAGTAGATATGTTCATAAATGGATTGAAATTACTCTTCAGTAAAGAGAATGTAGGGAAAATATCAGAAGAGTCATAGTGATGCATTGTCTTTCAGCATGGACTTTCATTTTTGTTTATTTATTAAAAATTCTTTATGTTGTAGAAAATTCTATCATTTGACAGGATCATTAGATTTAATTAATTAGGATTTGCACATGCCTATTTAGTATTTCAGCTGTGCTGGTTCTTTGAAGCTTATGAATTGATTGTTTTTTCAACAGCACTGGGAATCCAATCTATCTCCTGGCTTGGCAAAGCCTTTCGATGTAACTCTCAGCAGGCAAAGTCACTGGGCATGTTTTCATAAAAGTCACTCCTATTATTGGGCCTTAGACCTCCCCCGGGGAAGTATTCACAGCATAATTAGTTACTGAAACAAGAAGTCTTTTCAATTGCTTTCAGAACAACTTCAGTCTGGTGACTGATAGGAATATGAGAATTCGGGGAAAGCTTACAATAGTAAATGCCTTTAATTAGGGGGGGGAAATACCAGAGAAGGCATTGAGTCATGCCTTCACTTACTCTGCTCTAAAACATGCCCTTAATTTTGTTTGCATAATTTTTTCATTTAGTTTAGACTAGATATATGTTTAAATGAGGTCCATATTTAAATCCAATAACAAAAATAAATCCTTTCTCTTTAGCACCCAGGCTATTGTTGGTCTGATTTTAAGCTATATAAACTCACAGTTTTCTGCATATCTGCTCACCCTTGTTTATGCATTCCCAAACAACATCTCTGAAAGCAATCTGTTGCAAATACTGGTTTATACATATACAACTACTCTCTGTTTACAAATAGGGTTGTTTGCACAATAAATGAAAAATTTTAATTGGAACACTATCCTCCCAGTTATTTGATGACTAGATATAAAATTTGTACCTTTGAATTGTATGCCAAGGATGCAATTAAATGCAAACTATTATCCACTAGTCTTGATTGTACATTGGAGAAAAGCTTGGCTGAAACCTATTTTCTGGTTTTTATATCGGTTTGTTTGATTGCTAGAAGTTACAAAAATGTGACTCCTACATTTCTTGAGAGACAAAACACCCAAGGCTTCTTATAAATGGAACAATAGGACTTCAAAGATAGTGAAATATTTAGTTACTGTTTACTGTGAGAACTGTTACAGGCTTTGAAGAACGGTTATTTGTTTTATAGCAACAAGCACCCTAGAGCTAACAGTGTTCTTTTTTATCCTTTTGAAATAACAGGCAAGTATTAGCAGAGAATATGTGCACAGAAATTCCAGCAAGTATGAGCAAGGTGCTTAACCAGAGATAGATTTTGATATGAACTGCTGGACTTTGCCCATGTGTTGCAAAGTCATGCCAGGACTCAAATTGGGCCTTCATCATCATACTATTTGCTCAGACAAGCATGGTCCCAGATCAGAGAGCAGGAGTGTGCACTCCACGGTCCCAGATCAGAGAGCAGGAGTGTGCACTCCACACACCATCTTCCGTGCATGCTTTGGGAAAAAAGGATGGAGAAGAAGTCCTGGAACCTTGCCAGCTGCCCTAGCCATTGGGTGGGAAACACACTATCATTCACAATTGATTTACACGAGTCTTTTTCTCCCAAGTAAGCCAGACAATGAGAAAGAAAGTTAGAGTGTTGCCACCCTAGGTAAACCTTTTTCTAACTGCTTCCTAATACAGTGATTCAACTCACTTATTCCTTTCTAATATACTTACTCAGACACTGAGTGTTTCTGCTCATAAAGAGTTTAACTGGCTTCTGGAAGAGAATGATCACAATAGAAAGTGCTATAAGTAGTATACACAGGTCTTCAATTTTCTGTAGCTAAGTCTGCCTTCATTTTTGTACATCAGAACTGCCTTTATATATGACAAGTTATAAAACACCCAAAATACATCGTGACAAAATGCATTTCCATTGTGATCTGTAAGTGACTGTATTCTAGAGCATTAGACATGTTTTACTAAATACTATTTGGTTTTAAAAAAACAGCTATTGCATCAGATTTTTGACTTCCACTTGCAATAGGGTTGTTGTATGCAGGAATACATGGAGAAAGCTTCCTGCTTCTGAAGCTGAGCTTTACTCCCTGCCATAGCATCCTGGCTGTCCATAGGATAGACCAGGTGGCATAAAGACCTTTTGGCAGGAGCAATGGGCTTGTCAAGCCCTTAGGATTCTATCCCTGTCTTTAGTCATTCTTCTTTTAATAAATATCAAAGATGCTGGTCAAGGTTTTCTTCTTGCCATGTGTTTGATCACATCAAACAAAATTCAATTAATTATGACCTGAGAAACTGGTTTAGGGTATCAGACCTCAGGACAAGATTTTGCTGAAGCTACACCTACACCTGCTTCTCTTTTGCAAAATATGCCAAACTAACATTTGGCCAGAGAGGCCAGTACAAAGCAGTTTTGAGCAGCTGATGTCAAAGCAATAGCAGAAATTGGCTGAATCTCACATTAATGTGGTTTCCCACTTTGAACCACATCAAAGGAAAAATGCTAATTCTCCAAGAGAAGGCAGAATATTTAGGTGCTTTGTTGGTGCTGCTTTCAAATAAGGCAGTTTAATGAAAGTAGACAGAAGGAAAAATGGCTTATGACTGTGTCTTTGGAAAGGGATGAATAAAAGGTTTTGCACCAAAATATCTGCCCTAAAGATGCAACAGTGTATCTGAATATCACAAACCAGCAGATTGAAATTCTAAACTGAATCTGTTTGCACTGAAAAGAAATATAGTATTTTCCCTCCCTAGCAGGAAAAAATAATTATTTTAATATGAACCATAACTGTGTAAATCCAGCTTTTAACTTATTAAAAAAAAAAAAAAAAGGGAGAAGGGATCACACAAAATAATACATGCTATTACTCAATACATGATGGAGGGGAGGGGAGAGGA
>JAYRBT010000001.1:105304384-105329737 GCA_036023395.1 Myiotriccus ornatus
TGTGTCCAATCATGAGTTGTTATGTTTATGCTAAACCAGTGGTGTGTGTACATGTGTGACACCCAGAAGTGTATAAAAGTAGAAGCACTGTTGCAATAAAGGGGCTGGTATCCCTGATCACCGTGTCGTCCTCCCACCCCGACCGATGACATCAACTCTCTTCTCTTACTTTTCCTTGATGTTCAGAAGAAGACAGTAATATTTAACCTGGTATTTAAAAAAAAAAAAAGTCAAACATTTGTGTGTTTTGAAAATGAAAGTATCAACATACAAGCTTGGCTTTAGAATTATTTGAGATTATGATACCAGTGGGGTACCATGGGGGCAGCTCATGTAAATAGAAAAAAAATATAGAGTGCTATTTCAACAGTAAAAATTACCATGATTGAAAAATATATTTGATGTAGCAGATGTTACTGATACAACTATAATTTTCTTCCCCAGGAAAGGCTGATGTATTACCACTGAGCATTCACATAAAACAGCAGTTCAGTTTATCCATAAATTTTCTGAGTATTATGACTGTCATGTCAGGTTCATTACCAGAGAAAGAAACATTTTGTTTGCCATAGAGTCTCCTACAAATCACAGTATCCATCCCATATACAATATAAATCTAGTTAATATTTCTGTTTGACCTCCTTTGCTTTGGGAAGAATATTTTGGCTTGACAATGTAATACACATATAGAACCATTTGACCTTTACTTTCTTTTTTTTTTTTTCCTTCCTAGAACAGAAAATTTAAGACATATCTCCTGCCCTAAGATCTTTCTGAACTATGTTTGTTTAGTGTTAATACTTTCAGTCCAGATCAAGCCAGGTCAGTGGCTTGAATGAGATCAGTGCCAGATTTACAAAACAGAGGCAGGAAAATGCTTATGCGCTGAAGACTTTCACACCTGATGTGGTAATAGATGTGGCTTTCAAGATATTTATACTCCTGTGTCACCTAATAAGTTACTTGTTGATCCAGTTGTTAAAATTTGCTAGGCGGAATTCTATTTATCAATGTAATGAATTTGCCTGAAGAGCGATGCTGAGGAATTTTTTGTTGTTTGTTCCCGGGCAAAAAAAAAAAAAAAAAAAAAAAAGTTTCAGTAGATTCAATAAGATTCATATCTAGAATGTTGTGGGCTTGGTTTGGAGTTCACAGTCTGCAAAATGGTGCCTCTCAGTGCTAAGAAATGAGAGTGTTGTGTTAGAAATCCTAATACCTGTTCTAAGTTTTACTTAATTGAATAATTGGACAGCATCTGTTAACAGTTCTTAAAAGTAAAACAGAAAGCTAAGATTACAGATCTCATATGTAAATGTGTGTTTTTTCCTCCTTGGCAAGGGACACATTTTGATTTTCTTTTTCCTACCTTTAGTTCCCCAAATCACTGGCATATTTTTTATGAGCTGCATAAGAAAAGCAACAGTACACAGGTCACTGAACCTTATTTTCAGAAGCTGGAAAATGTGGGTCTGCAAGCCCTGAAACAGAGGGACAAGCTGAACCCTCTGATTTTTCTCAGGAGTACTCTTCTCAGGGATTAAAGATGGATCTTCATTCCTCAAAAAGAGGGTACAGGTGTTCCTAAGGAGTCATCAGCATCCCTATGGAGGTCTCTGACATATCATATTCTTGGGGATGTTGCTCCTTGTCCCCACTCCAGAGTCCTCTTGGGTTTAGTTTGAAATGATTTCTTCTGACTGTCTAGGTCCTTCTCAGTAGTTTCCAGCTAAACCTGAAATGTTTCAGGGTTTCCCCCTGCATCTGCTAACACGGTCTGTCACCAAGTGATGAGCTGAGTTTTTGAGAACTTTCTTGCGTCTTGGAGTCATAGGGCTTAAACTAACCCCGCCTGGGCAACAGTCAGCTGGCTACTATTCAGTTGCTAAAACAGGTGAAAACCAGCTCAGATGCTGGCAAGCTCAGACAGGTCTTGAGACCCTGCTCTGTCAAGTCTGTCGAAAGATTATGGCTTTTTACTAGCAGTAAAAAAGAGGTGTTTACTGGGCTGCATGAACTACTGTTTATTGTAGCAAATGTTTCTTTTTATATACATTTTATTTTACTGAATTTTCAGTTGTAAAACATTAGATTGTGGGTGGATGTTCAAATAAATTGAAAAATACACACCAATTGTGTTTGCTTAATCTAAACCACTGCTTTAATGTTCACGTAATAAAGTAAGGTATGTTGGGAAATCTGATTTTTTTATATTTTCTCGTTGCTAAAATAGGTATTATATTACTTATTTAGGATTCGTAAAACGGATAACAGGTATTGCAGACTTCAGCACTGAAAAATCTTTACACAGATTCAAAAAGTTAATAGTTTTAAATAAAGCAGAAACTTTCTGAAGATGTGAACAGCATGGTTGGCATAAAATTTGATTTTATACTTGCATGGAGTATTTTTGTGAAGATTTACAAGCTAAGTATGATTTTAATATATTTTAGCTTTCTATTAATATAACTGTGTTTGTGTTCTTACACACTTAGGGGATTGTACAAGTACAACGAATTTAAGGATTAAGGCAAGTATGCTTCATTATCTTTATAGTCACAAAGAGACCCCTATGAGATTTTGAAGAAAACCCTAAATTTCTGTGTAGGCAGGTTCATTTACTTACAAATGATGTTTGCCTTTAAACCTTTGCCTGTCTTTCACATTTGTTGTCATTGTGTTGAAGCAAAACCAAGGATAGTGTCAAAAAAGACATTGCTAGCTCTACAAAAGTACACTTTCTTACTGTTTTTAAAAATACAAAAGTTGTTTCAATTTCAACAAATTACAAATCTTAAATTGAATACTAAAATACATCAGTATTTGGAGGTTCATTTTCTCAGTAAAACAACTCAAATTAATAAAATATTAACATTTAGCATATAAACAGTTCCAGGACTGTTTATTTTGTTTAAAATTCTTACATTACGGTGTTCAGATCTTCAAATTTTTAAATTTTCTTTTAAAAAGAATCAAGAAAACTTTTCAATTATATATATGTACCTACACGCATGTTAGGAAGAAATGGAAATGGACTACTTTAAGACTTTCTTATTGATAAAACCATTGAACTGAAGCCCTGAAATACCAGAAAACATTTTAACCACAAGGCTGTGACCTAATATTTAATAAATCGCTTAATAGAAGAAAGAATTTAGACCAGTTGCATCTGGCTGGCCAGTGTAAGGTTGACCCATACACAATGTAACTACTACGGTACATGATCAGACATAATCTCAGGCACAAAAAAATCAGTGTATTATTATGATTCCTTAATTCATTGTAATGAATATGTGCTTAAGATCTTTCTATGATTCTTATTCTCTTCTTATTATTGGACTTGAAGTAAGCAAAATATTTTAGTTACAAGTCTGATTACAGATATGAAAACAGCTATCTTGGCAAATAGATCAACAAATCAGATTTTGTAGTGTAAAAATATGAGTTAAGGCAGAATACTGTAATGACTAATGGAAAAGTGAATTTTACAAGCAATATTAAAACATACCATCATATGATATCTATTACATAAACCAAAAGACAGTTGCATCATATCTGAAATGAACGTAGCACCATTATTAATAACCCAATACTTTTCACAAATTACTTATATGATTTATGGTAACCATCAAACAATGTATAAATCAGTAACATAGTTATAATTCATGTCCATAACTTATAAATCAATTAAATTATTTCTAGAAATACATGATTCATAAAACTGGCATATGAGTTAGTGTAGGTGTCAGTCCACTGTTAAGAAAATCTGAGATGTAATTAATTGTTTTTAAGATCAGCTTTTAAAGTACTTTTTTAAATTACCACAAGCACATCATATGTAACAGCAGTATTAATACCTCTTCCCATCCTAGCTTGTGGAAATTCTCTGCAAAACTCTCACCTACAAAAAAACAATTCCCATTACTGGGCTACAGCAACAGGAGTGCAGCCTTTAGAAGTGATTATCCTCCTTTACTCAGTGCTTCCTGTAACTGAAACACTATACCCAGCTTTGGGTCCTCCAGGAGTGATAGTGATGGATTTAAATGGGTTCAGTGGAGGTGAACCCTCAAGCAAGATGGTCAGGAATTGGGGCACTTGCACTATAAAGGAGAAGATAAATGAGTGGGACTTGCACACACTGGAGAAGAGACAACTTTTGGTGGCAGTGGTGGGGGTGCTAAGACACATGCTAGTGTCTGTGGGGGATTATCAAGAAGACAGGGATAGACTTCTTATTGACGTGCACAGTGGGTAAACATAAGAAACAAGTCACAAACAGAAACAAAGAAATTTCTGATGAGATACAGGGGGAATAAAAAGCCATAAGAATATCTCAGCATTATTACAGGTTTCTTACAGAGGACGTGGAATCTTTATCCTTGGAGATGTTCATTATTCAAAGCCCTGAGCTTCTTGATGTGAATTCAGAGGTGCCTCTGCTTTAACCATGATACTGAATTGGAGAAATGCCAAGGGCCCTTAAAACCTCAGTGTGTTGCTAACCTATGATTCTAGGTTCTTTCTCTGCTTTGAAATGTTTCAGTATTCAGTATTTGTTTTGTCCTGCAGCAGAATATAAATTAAAGTGTTTTCCTAGAGAGGCAAATAGACCAATAGTTGGGTACCGTACTGTCTCCAAGCCCTTTGAAGATCAACACCACTTTAGGTCTTGGCCTTTGTTATGCCTGGTCAGACAGAAGTATTAGAGTTACAAATGGCACTGACATTTAAGTAAAGTTATGTAAGTATAACAGTCTGATGTTCAAAAAGCAAGCATTGGAAAATGTATAAATTCTTTAGTCCAAACTAAAAGAAAGTACAGTAACATATATATTTTTCACTGCAACACTAGAGGTTAATCAGGTTTATTAGACTAGAGATTGTTAAAAAGAAATTATAAAGTGAGAGACGAGACTGGACAAGGAATGGGCCAATAACAAGAATTAATTCTGCAGCTGACATCTTTGGCTGAAACTGTGGTCAGGCAAGCAGAGGCCAGTGAGTTATGATTAGTTTTTGATTCAGCAGAAATCATCAAGGAAAGTTAAAGAGTTATCACCTCAGTGTCTAGGCATATGTTTGAGACAGAGGTCATAGGGGCTGTAGGAATTCTGAGTCTGCTTTGGGTCCATCAGTTTTGTTTAACTGGGGGTTGATGCAAACATGACCCTAAGAGTGGCTTAAGGGTGTACTTCTGGTTTGAATGAAACTAGCAAAAAGTTCTATGATGAGGATAAACACAGATTTAAAGTTTAGAATATAAGCCAACAGGAATATATGAGATGGACTTTTTTGAAGGTTAAATTGAATACTGACATAAAGAGAAATAATCAATAAAAATTTAGTTCTGGAGAGGGCAGAATTCCACTTTATCAAATTTCTAAGATGTTATTAAGAACTGAAGTGAATTCAACCTTTGGACCAGGCAAATTGACAGGAAATACAACAAACACTGTAACTTTATTAGTTGTATGCTCTATTGTGGATTCAGATGATACAGAGTTCTTTTTCAAAAGGTTTTCAACAAAGTTTTTTTTTTTCTGAAGGCTCTGAAAAAAACTAAACTGTCACAGTATAAAATGGAAAAGGAACTATAAAAAGGAGAGCTACATGGGAATTTTGTTTTTCAAAATCTGAAAGTAAAACAGCTAAAAGAGCAAAATCTCTGCAGACACAATGGAGAGTACTTTAAAGACACTGTCCTGAATGTTCTGGAGAATACATACCACCTATCAAACAAAGACTTGAGAAAGTCCAGAAGGAATATGACAAGGGTAAAGGAGGTCATTAGAAGCAAGAAAGCTTTCAGAAAAGCTTCTCTCTATACAAATGAGAAAAAATGGAAAAAATTCAAAAAAGTTCAAAAAGTAGGATGAACAACAAAAATGACAGGAAATGTGCTCAGGTTATACAGCAGTCACTCATGCTAACATGCAGCTCTCTACAGATAAGGTGTAGGGTTAAATTCAGCCTAGACTGTGCTTGAAATCACTGTCTCCTCACTACAATGTCTTCTGAAGTAGCATACTACAATCAGTAATGGCAAAAATTGCATGTATTGTGCCATATTCTGAATTATTAATTACAGTGTATAATCTCTCTCTTAATATTTCTGACTCAGTGGGGAGGAGTGGAAAGTATCTTGTTTAGATTTTCTGGTTGTTTTTTTTTTCAGAAGAAGTCTTGGTAGTAAGTCATATGTTTGTTCTGGAAGAACTAGAATAAACCATTTTCTTTAAAGAGTATAAAATAGAAAACTTACCTATTTGGGAAGAAACAACAAAGTGTTTTCTTGCAAAAACAAAAAATTGCTTTGCAATTGATTTGACTTTTGAAAGTAAGTTGTCATATTCTTAAAGTCTTTTGTGGATTAATAATCTGTTAAATGTTAAAGGAGAGGAAGTCAGAATTAAGTAACTTGCACAAAAGAAGGGCTTCGCATGAATATATAATGAGGAGAGCCTTTTAACTTATTGATTTGGAGAAGTTTGGAAAGTAAGATAAAAAGTTTTCCAGTGATAGGAAGATATTCTGGAAAGGGTAAACCTCAAGAATAAGATTTGATAATGCAGCACGTCTGAGAGATAAAGTGCTAGTCAGAATTCAAAGCTGATATATGCAGAAGTAATACAATCTGTTTGCCATTTGACTGCTGGATGAGAAAAATGTTAAGTATTCAGAAACAGCAATAGGCTCCAGAGCAATTAGGAACTTAAGAAAGTCATAAAAATGAAATTGCAGGTTGTTTTTTTTTTCCTGCAAACATAATCTCCCTCATTAGAGGAGACAAAAAATGGAAAACAGAATTCTAAGAATTGTTATGGAATACATAAAGAATAAAGAACATCAGTATAATATAATAATCCTGTATTTTGAATATGATATGCAGTTGTAATTATATCGTCAGACTACTATATTTTAAGATTTAGACTAAGGAAGTAGAATGATCAGATGCATGCAGCATCATATTCACATGAAAAAAATTCCAACCTAGAGAAGATGTAATTGAATGGTGGCATGAAACAAATTTTACTGAAAAGGTAAAAGGAAGAAACTTCTCAGCAAAAAAAAAAAAAAAGGGAACACCTAATGAAATGATGTAGCACCATATTTAGAACAAAACTCGTTTTCTTTCATGGTTTGCTCACTCTGTCTTGGATCTTTGTGCTAGAGTTTGCTTTCCATTTCAAGTGTAAATAGGCACTCCCATTGATGGTCAAGCAGCAATTTGCAGAAGAGAAAGTTCATAATCTGTTATTTGACAGAAAGTAGGAAGGCAGAGAAGCAGAAGTTACTCTCTTAGTGGTCTGGTAGCAACCATGAAGAGTGATTGGTTTTTAGACTAGACAAAGGTTTGGGCTAGACAAACATTATTTCTTTAGCACAGATCTGGAGCCCAAACTTCATGGGAACATAAGGTCAAAACAAATCTCCACAGAACAAGGGCAAGATTTCGTATAAGCTAAATGTAGCTATCTATCTATCTTTTTAATTTTTAAATGAGATTGTATGATTATTTTTAGCATCTAAAATATTTTAAGGTCACCTGCTATTTTTGGGGGCAGGATTTATATTTTTTAATGACACTGAATAAGAAAACTAAATTATTAATGCTATCGTAACAATACCAGTCTGTGATCCATATGCTTTCTGGGATTTTATCTAGTAACAGGAGATATTTATTTTCAAGGCAAACATAATAAAAGCAAGCAAGATATTCCAAACCTTTAAGATTTGACTAACAACTGCTATAGTGTTCATCAAACAATTGTCCATTGTTCTAAAAAGTTGTTTGTAGCATAAAGATGCTAAGCTACTTCCGAATTATTCACAGTAATTAATGTGTATTAAACAGTTGTTCAGCAGCTGAAGATGTTTTTCCAGTACTTCAGGAAGTATTTTTGCACTTTCATTAGACAGTGATTGAATAGAAAACAAAACCTTTTATTAGCTTCAAACTATGAACATTAAATTCCCACTGTCATCAGCATGCAGATAAATACCCAATTCTACCTAAATTATTCTTTAACATCCAAATTCTTCATTTGTTTTTAGCCTAATTCTGAAGACTTAAAGGAATTTTGGTTCAGGTTCTTCAAAGCCCAATTTTTTTGTTCTATGTTATTACTTAATCTTAGTTTAAAATTAATCATGAGCTAAAAATCAGCACCCTCACTGTTTCACAGATAAACTGTCAGGAAGGATTGTCTTTACTTCTGTAAAGACCTTCATGCAGCTATCATTCTCACACATTCCAAGGAAATATCTGTAATACTCTATTATTCATTCCTTTTTTATAAACTTGTAAAAGCTTCATTCCACCAAAACATGTGAATGAGTGCCCTTTTTCAATTGTGCAATCGTCTAAAACATTATCTAGTGTTTTAAAGGCCAGTTTCGATCAAAGAAAGGATATATTTGTTTAATGGCCTTTAGGGCCACATTTTAGTATGACTGCAATACATAGTGTATGAACTAGATTATTTGATAGAAATGTTCATTTTTAAATTAAAACCTTACAATTTCATGTTATTATACTGCCGATATCCCCAACATTTTCAGCTGTAGGTCCTTGTACATTTTTTGTTGCAGCTGAAACTTGCACTCTCTCCTGAGTCTGGTATTGCTAAGGTGTACAACAGTTATATAACCGATGTATGTTCCTCAAAGTCTCCCAGGGTAAAAAAAAAAAATTAAACTTTTATACTTCTTTCTAATTCAATGAATGTCTTGTGTAGTAGTTCTTTTAATTATCAACACGACTTTACAACTGGATTTATGGATTTATGCCTGGATGTATTTGAAATAGTTTTAGGCATTTTTTAAAGTGTATGTTAGAAAATGTCATGATTGACCTTCCTTCTGTTACCTTACAAAAAATAGAACTGTCAGATTGCTTTTTTTAAGCTGTTGATCCTAGAAGCATATGGAGAAATTACACAGTACAAGCTTTATACTTCATCACCTTATCAGCATAATGAAATAGTGCATTAGGCATTCAACCAGGATCGTGATCCAGCAGCTACAACTTGGGTGTGCTGAGTCAGCTTCTACAGTAAAGGACAGAAGAAGAAGACTTATATATTAAAATCAGAACATGATGCAATTAGTGGAGAATAGGCAAAATACAAATTTTCTTACCAGTTTAAAAAAATGTACTCAGTTTCAAATAAGAAAATTAAAGAGAGTGCAACTGAGTTGTTAAAAAACAACCATGCCATCAACATTTCAGCTTAAACATGTCAAGAAAATCTACTTAAAAAATAAGAACTGATTTCAAGTTTTCTATTTGGCTATAAAGTCCAGGAGGAAAAACACAGGAGAGTATGTAAATAAAAGGAAACAGGATGGAGCAGAAAAAGAAGATGCCTTTTTTTTTACTTTCAGTAAGATATTTCATAGGCTTCTACTTTGTTTGATGGTATATGTTAAGGTTTCCTTGTTTACACTAGCACATTAATTAATTAATTTATTAATTTATTTATTGTGTAAAGGTTTTATCTTTCATTTTTAGATGTGTGACAGTGAAATTATGAAGCATAATTTCAGTGAAGGAAACTTTATCTCAGATGGCTATCAAAATATGGGACTTACAAACTGCAAGTTCGTTTTAAGGTTTTCTCCCTCAGTTATCTTTGTTTGACTTCAATTGACTAAGATCTTAGAAATTTTGGAAGTTCAAATTTTTGTCCTGCAAGTAATAACTCACTGATTCCCACTGTGAACCATTAATAGTTGTCTTATACCTTTATTTAGACAGTGATTTTTGCTTGCATGTGTTTTACAATAAGATTGTGAATGTCTGTGTTAATCAGTGAAACAAATTTCCATAATATTTTGCTATTCAGTTTTAGGACTGGCTAAAATTATGACCTCTAGCCTATCTGATTCTTTGGGGAACTCATTAGCCTGGGTGTCTAGAAATGCCTTTTATAGCAGATGTGACTGATGTGTACATCTTGCCATTTTCCATATTCTTTTAAAGTACCACCTGGCAAAGCAGTTACCAGAAAAGCCCCATGTGATTGATATTTTAAGTCATTGGTATTTCTGTTTTCAAAGATTAAGCAGGTGGGAATTATGCAATTCTGTGGGAATTAGTGAACTGCAGGCTTCAGAGGGGGTATAAACTTGAGTAGCTAATTGAACATTATGGACTTACCGTATTTTTGCTGTCACAGTGTAGGGGACTAGAGAGCAGACGAGCCAAGTCACACATTTATCTACTGGTTAATTAGTGTCTTGATCAATAAACTAGTTAAGCTGAATGTGAATGGTCTCTTGAAACATTACTAACCCAATAATGTTTAACAGTCAAGATTTAAAAATCTGTTTGATGATCAGTTTTCATATTTAGACACAAAATAAAAAAATTAGGAAATTATGCAACACTTGGAGGATGACAGAACAAAGTCACTGATAGTGTATATTTCACTTTGTTAAAGTCAGCAAGATCCAGTAGATTCAGTAAGATTAATGGACTTGAACTTCAGTAAGAAGAAAAGTAGAAAAAATATTTTAATATATGATTAAGAAAATAATGAACCATGCTGAAATCTATCACAAAAAAATCTACAGTTTATTCAATTTAATATGATAAAACAAATTATCATAATAAATTACATGAGTAAGAAACTCTAGTTTATTGAAATAAAAGTGAGGATTGGCCTTTATCGAGGACAGAATTTTATTCCTGAGAATAGTTAACACTTGTAAACATGTTTATCTACTTGCAGAATTTGTTTTGTAAAAATACGTTGCCACTCTTTGGAGAGTCCAGTGAGGCTGTTCTCATGGCAAATGACTGGTTACCCTCTCACACTTTCAGTGACACCCAAAAGCGTGGATTTCCTTTTTATCAGCTACCTAATTCTAATGAATGTGAAGGGTAGATTGCTTTAGGTTCTTCTTTCTAGGTATAATGAGAAAGGACAGAAATTCAATTAAATTCCCAATTACATGCACTGTCTTTTTGGTGTTTTTCAATCTTTTATAAAAATTATTTTTTTTAGGACATTGTGTTATAAAAATACCAGTGCTACTACTACTATTACTGCCACTACTATTACTTAACAATGAAAATAGTAAGATTAAATTTTAAAAAATTCAAAACTGTAGAGAAGAAAAGACACCACTGTATATTCTTCCAAAAAATATTTTCTAGCTTTTCATCACTAGCTTTTTTAATTACATTAGGACACCAGACTTCCACTGGGGAACTGAGTGTTAGACATGTTAATTGTGTCTAATGGCTTTTTCAAGACAAAAAAGTCTCAGGGACACAGTGAGTGCTTTCACTCCTCACCTTGCTTAGGAGAAGAGGCAGACTTTACAATGCACTGATATTGCTGTAGCCATAATTCATATAAAATACACATTTTTGATAAAAATATTCAAACTCAAAATCACCACTGAAAACCACCTGTTAATGACAAAGCAGAATATTGCTTATGCAAGAACAATAGACATGGCCAGCCAGCAGTCGTGGCTGATATACAGGATTGTGCATATTTGGTATCCATGCTACGGGCTGAGAAACTGAAAAGTAGGGGAAATAACTGTGTGCAGCACATGCTGCTGGAGGCACTTTGGAGCCTGGGGGTGACAGTCTGCACGTGCTATCAGGGATCCCAGGAATGTGACTCAGCAGCACTTGTATCAGTCTGCTTTGAAAGGGCACTCAGTTCCATGTAAATCAAAACCTTTTGACACTCTTGAATCCAGTGCAGCTTTAAAGGCCAGTTTTAAAGAAGAGATTTTTGTGGGTTTGAATCCACTTGCCAATATGTATTATGCTGGAGTTCTGAGACTAGATAAGGTCTGTATTTCCAACTGAACTGGCAGTTATTTTCCTTTCTCTTCTGCTCAGTCATGAATGGTTGATTATTTAAAGTAAAATACAAAGGTTAGAGAGTTGTGCCACCAATACTTGCAATAATTTAAAAAAAAAAAAAAGTTGTTTAACATTCTTGTGTTTTCTACCTTATCCAAAATAAAAAAAATATATGATGTGGTATTAATTTATCTATGGTCAATAGAAGATATTAGCAGTCTTTTTATTCTTACCTATGAAGGACATTGGAAAAATCATATCAATCTGAGTGTTTAATTCTTGGGTTCACAGCATTTATGAGTACTTCACTTTAGGGTAAAGCATAATAAATCTTGCTCACTCAAAAGGAAAACTCGACATTAATACAAGAAGGAGGACAGAAGGAAAACTGATTTTTCTACATACTATATAGATTGGAAGAAAGAGATCCAATCATCACTTTCAAGTTAATATTGTACCAAGTGAATGTAGCTTTCTGGATACTAAATAGACACGAAAGTACCTAGCTTTATAAGCTCAAAATTAAATTCAATCCTATTAGAAATCTAAAGGGTTGTGTAAACTACATTAAAAAGCCGTGGAGGAGAATGGGTGGCTATAAGGTAACATATTTGTATGATGTTTTATTTGAGGGTGGCAATAGTGCAAATTTTTAGG
Organism: Myiotriccus ornatus; assembly: GCA_036023395.1. Classification (NCBI taxonomy): domain Eukaryota; kingdom Metazoa; phylum Chordata; class Aves; order Passeriformes; family Tyrannidae; genus Myiotriccus; species Myiotriccus ornatus. Next base: position 105,316,875 of record JAYRBT010000001.1, read on the forward strand.
ATATTTCAGTTTGAGATAGAACTCTAACCCCTGGAAGTATGATGGTCCTAAGTATATTGGAAGTAGGATTTGAATTAGGTGGGTGAGGAGACAGTGCAACCAGTTTGTAAGTGGACATAACCTCTAGCATCTCCCTGCTTTTGTACCAAGGAAGTCCAAAGTTACAAATGTATAATATGAAGGTATTTAGCATTATGGTGGGATGTGAGGTACTTGTGTTAAACCATAACTGATTTCAAATTATATATTTTAAAAAATCCAAAGTCAATAAACAGTCAATAAACCACCAAAGCTTAATCTTTTTCTGGACAATGAAGATGAAAAATCATAGAAGCCATATTTAGTAAATGAATCCCCAACCCTAGAAGTGTTTCTCTCAAACCACTCAAAAGACATAGAATAACAGGGTCACATGTCAGGTCCAATCAACTGTTCAAAGCAGGACTTTGGAGCAGAGTGCCTGGGGCAATGTCCAGTTGAGTTTTGAATACCTCCATTGCTTCTTCTCCTTCCTTTACATATCTCTGAACAGTGTGATTCCAGCCTCTTTTTTGAGTAGTTGTGCATATACATTTTAAAATAAACAGAAAAACAAATTCAAAAAGAAGGACACAAAGAAACTCACCATATATGAACTAGATACTCTGGATGCTCTGAACTATGCTCTGTACCTATCTCACTTTGCAACACCATCATCAAATTCTTCATACTGACTGGGGCCCATGCAAGCATAGAGACAGTACAAAGCAGAACCTTTTATACTGAAACATTTTTTCTGTGTTCTGCCTCTTCCCATTTCCTCTCTTTCCTCACACTTCTTCATATGTCTGTGTCACCTGCAGGGGTTTGGCTTTTTTTTTCCTAAATCACTGTTTCAGAAGAAAAATGAGAGGAAAAAGTCAACAGCTCTAGACTGCACTTTGATGGCCTCACGGTAATAATCCAGTAAGAGACTGAGCAGCTTTTCTGGGCAAGGCAGATGTCTTGAATAGGCTGCCAGATGGGGGTGGAAAACAGAAAAAAAAAAAAGGAAAAAAAAGAGACATATGTTCAGCATGCAATACAAACTAGAATTCGTAGTATGATAATACACACAAATCTTTCACATTGAAACTCTGAAACATTTATTTATGCATATGGCAGGTCCCCTTTTTGCATTATAACCAACTATAATATTAGAGATTGGCATTATGGCATTATCTGCAATAATATTGGTGGTCTATTTCATGTAAGGAGACTGGTCACTGATTCTGCTTTGGCTCTTAAATATCTTAGCAAGAAAAATAGAACAAATTAAGAAATATGATTAACACCTGAAGGTACTCCTCCCCTCCCATCAGCTCCCTTCCCCTCTCCTCCCTTCCCCTGCCCTTCCCTCTGAACAAAATAAAGAAATCATTTGGCCTACAGTCTAATTGCCTTTGATAAATTCTGAATCATCATTACAAATTTAGTCTCACAGATAATTTGCAACGTTCAAAACAAGCAATGGCACTCAGATTCCTGAAAACAATGCAATCACTAATTGAAAGACCACGTACAATTACATAACAATATATAATTGGATAAGTAGAGAGAGCTCAGATTTTGCTTCTACTGTCAGCAGAAGATATCTTTCAAATTTTATCAGGTAATCAATTTAGCAGAAAGCAACCAGGAAGATGGTTCCAAACACTGGTTTCAAATGTGTTTTCTTAATCATCCTTTCCACAAAAAATAAAATAAAATAATTAAATATGCTTGAATTCTGATCCTCATTAGGGATTGTTATTGCAATATGTAACTGGTAGAATACAGAGCCATATGATTGCATCTAAAGGTTTATGGTATTTTCACTATCTTAACCATGGTATACATATTTTGTTGTATACAACATTTTAAAAATGTTAGCAATGGTGCTTTCCTTTCCTAATTTCTGGGTTTTTTTTTCCTCTACATTGCCATTATGGTTTCATATGTGAAAAAAAAAATCTAAAAAAAAAAATATGGTCTAGATCATGGTTTACTTAGAGTACACTTTACTCATTTGTTTCTTTCTGAGACAAGTTACATTGCTGTAGAAACAGATTTTTTCCCTCAGTATGTCTTGAGGCAAACCAGTGTTCTGAATAAGAGAAATGGATCGTTTTGATCTAGCAAAATAGAACTGTTTTTCTCAGAGTTAAGATGAGTATCTCAATAACTGCGAAGGAATAACTGTAGAGCAAAGGGCAAGATCTCTCATCATTTGAAGTCCTTGGAGAGTATCATTCTCACTTAGATGAGCTCTTTGGACAAGCTCTATAACAAATTTGGGATTAAAAATAAAGGGAAATATTTTTCTGCCAAGAAAAGGTCAGGACGTTTAATACAGTAGCAATAAAGGATGTGCTTCAGAAAAGCACAATTATTTTAGTTCAAGGTGTGATATGTCAGCTGCATATCATCTTTTCTCACTCTGTAGCAGAAACAGGCAAGACAGCCCCAGTGTTCTGCTGATTATTGACAAGTTGTATTTCTTTATTGAACTTTACAGTAATATTCACCCTAACTGGGTTTTTTTTGGAACACCAAAGATGCACCTAGTAATTACAAGATTTTAGGGTTCTTACTAGAAATAACCACTCCACTCCTTTCCAACTTACATGATGTTTTTATGCATTTTGAATGTATCACTCTGGAATAAAATAAATGATAAATTTAGACAAATAATACTACTCTAGATTCAAAAACATGCTGTAAATTATTATCCTGTACCTTCAAACATTTTCTTGCAAACCTAACAGACAGCTAAAAGAATATGGAATGTAAAAGACATGCATATTCCACAAGAAAATAATAATATATAAATGTTAACTGTAATTACTAATGGGGTGTTGTTTTTTTAAATGTTTTTACATATATTGCACACTGCTACAGATTTTCATTTTAACTTAGGGGAAAACACCTTTTGAACTTAGAACTGTTCATGTTCTTTTATGGTTTTGACTGTTTTACCATAGCAAATAATTTAAAAAATAAATATAGCAGAGGGGAGGATTGTCATAGTTAATTTGGAGAAAATGCTTTGTTTCAGAGAAAGAAAACTAGTGAAGCAGCTATTTACAGAGTCGAATTCAACTAGAAGGAAAAAGCTGGTTAAGACTTCAGTGTAGAAGGTAGTTTAAATGAAAGTCATCCCAATAAATCAGAGAACAGCCTTCTAAGAAGGCAAAAGTGTGAGAAAAGCAGTGTGAGAAAACGGGGCTTCTAATAAACAAGCTTTGTCAAACTCAGGTATAGAATGTAATCTAAGGAACATATGGCAGTATAATTAATATCAATTAATATCTGAAACAGATTCTTCAAAGTGTAACACTAAACTAGCCTGGTGTCCGAGAAAGGCAGCAAGACTGAGGGAGACTCCTACACCAGAAAGGAATTGCAGAATACTAGAAACTGGCACATGTCTAAGAATAATTTTGCAAAAAAATAGAACAAATTTATAGAGATAAAATTGGAAAGAGTAGGGAGCAAAATTGCTTAAAACTAGCAAGAGATGGAAAAAAAGGCAAAGTTCTATAAGTGCATCAGAAATAAGACAAATTTAGTGCTTATTTCTGAACAGAGCTTAGAAATGTACTTTAATTCTGCATGAGCATACATTTGTGTACATATGTTAGTACAAAGGACCAATTTTTTTCACTAGCAAATTGGAAGCCTTTCAGACAAACTATCTCAAAGGGGAGCTGCAGATTTATGCTTTTTTCTGTTATAGACCTAGCAGTTTAGTGAGGATCTTAAGTAAAGGACTTTTAAGACTGAGGCAAATTAAAGAAGGATCAAGGGAGGAGTGGTTTTCCCAAACAGTTAATCAAATCCTCAGACTACATGATCTTATAATTCATATAAAACGAAATTACATACAGCAAAAGAAACACTAAAGAGACACTAAAGTTTAAAAAGTAAAAATATCTGCATCTGCCACAAAGCGATTACAGTTTGTCAGGGCAATGGGTGCAGGAGAGGGTGAAAATCTCCTGCCCCCACAAAAGAACCTTTTATCTTCCATATATCCATAATACTCAGCCATTGAACATTTAGTCACATGACAAAATACCTTCTTAACACATTGACATCAAAAGTAGGATCATTCCCCAAAATTTTAAGTGTTCTATTAAATTCTAGCCAATATAAGTATAGATATACTTAATAGCCATGCAGCTACTTTATATAAGTGTTTAATCTTATCCCAGATCTTGCTAAACCTTTTTTTTTTTATTCCTTGTCTGGGTATTTTTTTTATCTTTGGACCTCTTGTTTATGGTAACATTAGGACTCAACTGCATAGTATACACTTGGAATTTCATATCATAATTCACTTGTAGATTGGCTTACGTATAAGAAAAAAACTTTGCGGATCTTACTCCTGTTCTTTTCAGAAACAGAACTAGTGTTCACAACTCACAGTGTTGTTGTGGGGTTTTTTTTGAAGATGTTTTCCCTAGACTCAGAGGCACACAGCAGCAATAAAGATCTTAAAGCTAGACAATTTCTACACAAAATATCTTGAGTTTTGTAGATGATTCATATGACTGAGCCAAACATTTGTTGTATGGCCCAACTTTGAGAGTAAAATAGTAGCAAATTTTGTCTCTGTGATCAGTAGAACTGAATTAAAGATGAGTAACAATAAATGCAACAGTCCTATCAACACGGGTAAAAATTAATTTCATTGTAGTTGATTTATATTAATTTTGTTCACTGTGAGATTGAAGTTGCTAAGACCTTTGAGGTCAGTGCCGGTAGACGACTTCCTATACTGAGTACAGCAAAGCTGTCATTAAGGTTTTAAAGTTAAAAATGTTTTTATTTGAATAGATATAAGAGAGGGGGTTTTGTTTGTTTTTTTTTCCTCTGTATAAGCAGAAGAAACATCTTCAAAACAAAGTTAAATTGACTGAGCATTGTAAAAGCTTGCAGTGTTGCTGTCCAGAGTTTAACATATATTCATAGACCCATTCACTTCACTTTGATCTCATCTGTATTATTTCTATTACCTTCAGCAGAGTTAAGTTAGCCTTTCATTTGACAGACCTATTTTACTCTCTTTCACAAGCCAGTTTATCCAGAAAGATATTTTTATTATAACTTTGCCTTGCAAATTTTACTGAGTAATTTAGGTTTGATTCTGTAAGCTGAAATAAATGAAAATTTTCTTCTCATACAATAGCTGTGATGAGAATCCTGTTCTGCCATGTCACTATAAGGAGAGCAGTAATTACAAGGTTTCTGACAACATCAGTGTTTGAGGCTAATCCCTTTCTAAAGAGGAAACAAGGTTAGATGAAGCTCTGCTGGAAGTCCTTTTATTTGCCATGATGCCAAACATCAAACTACAAAATCATTTTACTCTCATTATTAACTTTTGCAAGGGATGTACTGCTTTCCACTGAGTTGTTTTCAAGTCAGTGGGGAACAGAAAGATGACTTTATCAGCAGAGAAGGAGATGAAGAGAATTAAAGAAAATTTGATGAGGTGTAAACAAAGTAGCAGCTTGAGCTGGAGGGTGAACTGTAAATTGTAACATGGTAGTGAGAAAAAGAACAGTTTGCAAAAATAGCTTAAAAACTGTTAAGCATCGAAGCAAACAGGAAATTTTTAAAGCTTATTTAAGCAGTAAGTTAAAATGGTATTTAAATCCACACAATAAACAAAAATATTTCAACCTTCAGGCATAGTACAGTTGTTTCCTCAGACTGCCCTTACACTGCTTCAGGATTAACTCTGTAATTATGCCAGATATTCTACAGTACTCTTGTGTTGAAAGGTTTAAAAATAGGACTTGTATGTTTTAAATGGCTTCACCTAGACTTTTAGTTATTAGAACGTGACTGAAAACAAAATGCTTGATGGGTTTTCACTGTGTTGCAAATTCTGTTGTTTTTTTTGGGTGGAACATCCATTGTAATAGCTTTAAGTAGATATCTCCCTCGGTGTATGTGGATGTGCTATTCATTAGAACTGCCAAAGTAAAATAAAATTTGAGTTTGCTTAGACCAGCACAGAAAAGTTTAACTATTTTTAAACATGAAAAGCATTTTCTATTTCTGTATGACTTTTTTTACCAAGTCTTAGTATAGAAATGCACACAATCCTGTAACTTACTCTCTTTTCTCTTTATTAAAAAGGGATTTACATCTATATATGTTATTATCTTTATTAAAAATAAATCATCATACAACCATACTTATACTCATAGGTAGTCTTATGTGTAACATGGGTGGTTGTAGAAGTGATCTAATATTTATGAGTCTTGATTCAAAAGCTTGATTTTGAAATGAGCTGTGTATTCAACCTATACTGACATTGGGATGAAAACCTCTTTCCCATTGGAAAGAAAAGTAATAATTCTGCAGGATAAAGGATGCCTTTAAAACGTGGTTGGTTTGGGTTTCTTTGTATGTTTAAATTGAAAATCTGGAAAAAGAGCATGCATTGTACCAGTGGGAGAGAAACCTCTTCACGGAACCTGTGAGTTCTATGAAGAGCAGAGACTACAGAACTGTCATATTTTTGAAGTGGTATTTCAGCACACTAATGTTCAAAAGATTCAGTATTACAACATTTGAAAAGCTTCATATGGATACACAAATCTATAGCTGAATTGATAATCTCATTTAAACATGAAAAATGGGCAATTCTTGTTCCAGTGGAGTGACTTTTGCACAGTGTCCTGTTTCAGAGATATTACTGGCTTTTCCAATTGTCTGTTGCAAGTGGGCCATAATTTTTTCAAATGTGTTCCACCTCCACAAATATCAGAAGCAACTTTGTAAAAATATTCAGATTCCCCTTCAACATCTCTTCTCAGTCTTTAGCTGTAAACCACTGTGTACTTTTTCTTTCTTCAATATTTTTCCAAAACTTGGGGAATGTGCTTATTTTCAAAAAGATATTACATATGCTCAAAATGGGAATAACAGAAACTATTGTCAGAATATGGGTTTCAAACTTTACTCAGGCAATTCGATATCGACATGTAAAAAAGAAAGAAGGCATAAAGCAGACAAGAAAAAGTCAGAAATTTTACATATGAAACTGTGTCTCATATATTAGTAATAAAATAGTCTTAAAATAGTGTAGAAGTAGCTACTTTAGTTTTTTCATCTGAATTTTGATATGCAGGAATTTAAGAAGGAGTTTTAGAACATGCACAGGAGGAAAACGTGCGGAAAAGATTGCAAAGACTAGAGTTAAGACTTTACAACTCTTCTGAACCTTACTAAAAATTAATGATAATGTGACATTTTTCACATTCCCTGAGTATTTTAGCTTCACAAGACCCAATAAATATTTTTTAATTATTGTCAATTCTTCTTTCTTTTTCATATATAGAAAAATGCATTGAATATTAAGGTTGCTTTGGAGGATAAATATGCTCACATATAAATCTCCACAGGAAGGATGTGGCATGAGGTACACAAACACCATCAAGGCGAAGTAATTTGAAAATATAATACTTTTTGTACCCAGATTACAGACCAAGGAACTTGGAGATGTGATGATTTAGCATAAGTTTGTTATGCAATAAATGAACACTTGAATTAAAAAGAATATTTTTTTCTCATGATTTTCCTGCGTGCAAGGACCTGGATAAGTCCAAAGTTTGTCTGATGACGATTCATGTGAGTCCAGATAAGAGAAGATGACACAATTTCCACAGAAGAAGGGCAAGAATCAAGAAGCTGAAAGAGCTTTTAAAGAATCTTCAACAGCTCTTTTAAACTGTGTCAAGAACAGCAGTAGTGCTGCTGGTCCTGCCCATCAGTCACCATAATGTATCAGGCTTTCAAATTCAGGACAGTCAGATGTAACTCTTAGTAACAGCTGCAACGTAGTAGGATTTACAGGTATATCCAATGGTACCAGCAACTAATCAGAAAACTGATAAGGTTGCAAAAGCTTTAATTCCATGTCACATCTCACACTGGCACAGAAGAGGCTCATCTTCCTCAAACTGCATTTCTTAGTTCCTCTCCCAAATTAGAATCCTAAACTTTTCCCTGTCCTCACCTTTCTACTGTAACACCATCTCAGCCTACTTTTCTAATTGCAAGCCCTCTCCCAGTTCTTCAGCTTTGTATTTCATGTCTCCAGTCATACTGGTTTTGATGGGATGCACAGGTAGGGCAACAAATAGAGATTTCAGTTCCGAGAACTTCAGAGAACTTCCTCGAGACGTACAACACCCATTTCATTTCCTGGTTCAAGATAATGCTTCACTTACCAAATGCTGAAAAAACTGAGGCTGCACATCAACCAGGGGGAATGCAGAGGGAATGTGATCCCATAGCATTACACTGAAAATTATTCAAGATTTATTGAGAAAGAAAAGAAAGAAAAAAATGTGTGATTGCTTAGTGAAGCACTGAAAGCATTCAGATATGAGGGGACAATTATAACTGTAGTTTCTGCTCACAGGGTTGCATTTTACTCAGGGACTGAAGAACTGAAATACAGATAGAACTTTAGAAAAAGGGACAGAACTTCCTCCTCAGAGATAAGGCGCTCAAAAAGTCACACTTTGTCTCTGTGTAGTCTATAACATCAGATTTGTCCTTGCACAACAGCACAGCTTGGAGAACTTAAGTACAATCTATATATTGATGATAGGGTGCTTTTGAGAGATGTGTGGGCTGAAACCCCTGTTAGGTTTTTGATTCAACTGAACTCCTACTTCTAGACAAATTCTCTGAGGTATTACATAAAAGATAGACAGTGGCATCCTTTTAGGAAAAAATAGCAATCACAGCTGCCTTTTATAGGATGTCTGAATGTGTTCAATAGTCTCAGAGCCCACCAGGCTGAGCTTCTCCTGATACCTCAGAAGAATGCCACAAACTTACACCAAGCCTATATAGGAAACACAGATTTAACTTCTCAGTACTTATGCACAGGCAAGGAGGCGGAACTCACTACATGAAGAGAAATTAAAGACTGACCTTACATATTTTTGAATGAATTCTACCAAATTCAATTTAATTCCTGGTTTGCATAAGTGAAAAACAGAAGTGCAAAGATACTTAGGAGTCTAATATCTCTTATGGAATCTTATTTCTCCTTGATTTCAGTTGGAATTGTGGTATATATAAAGAGGGGTAGGGCACTCAGAAGTCTTTGTGAATTTGGTCCTTTTATTCTTTGCAGCATAATTTTGGAAGTGTAAATAGAATCACAGAATCACAGAATATACTGAGTCTGAAGGGACCCACAAGGATCACCGAGTCCAACAACTAGCCTTGCACAGGACCATCCCCAAGAGCCACACCTTGTGCCTGATAGTATCATCCAAACACTTGTTGAACTCTGTCTGGCTTGGTGCTGTGACCACTTCCATGGGGAGCCTGTTCCAAGGCCCAGCTACCCTGTGGGTGAAGAATCATCCTCTAATATCCAACTTAAACCTCCCCTGACACAACTTCAGGCCATTCTTTCTGATTACCACAGAGAAGAGATCAATGCCTGCCGCTCCTCTTCCCCTCATGGGGAAGTTGTAGGCAGCAATAACAATGCTTCTTTGTAATTGGCTACAAAACTTTGAAAAATTTCAGGTTTAAATTCCTTCACAGATACAGGATATGATGTGGGAAGGATGATGCAACAGCTGCCAGCTTTGTTTATTTAGTTCAGGTGCTGACAAGCAGCTGAATCTTTCTGCATTGTACTAAGTTCAACATTTGAAGACCTCACACCAAAGCCCCAACTACATTAACAAACGAAAGCTTGGAGAGGAACATATTTTACCAATACCAAAAGACTGAACACTACTGAAGCTGGAGGATCTCTTCTTCCAAATGATTTTCTGTAGTGAAACCCACTCTCCACTCTGAGCCTCTTCCGTAAAGACCAGTTACTTCAAATGGCTGTCATGGTGTGTTTTGTCAGTGCCAGAGGTCCTGTGGATGTTTGTGGTCTTGAAAGCAACCACATGCTTTCTCCTCGGGGAGAGGAGTGTTTTACTTTCCACTCAGAGCCTTTGGGTGTGCAGCTCAGACAAGTCTGAAACTGCTATTTAACAATGAATTAGAGATATGATTCAGAACAAGATGAGAAGCAGATGAGTAAGTATATGCCAATTTTTCATAGCCCTTTTTTGGAGAACCACACTTCCAAGTGTCAAGTGGGTGAAATCACAAAAAGGTGTTTCGCTTTTACTAAAAGGGTCAAGTATTTCAATATGGGTTTGTCTTTGGAATTAATTTAGTGTAATACGTGCTCTTTTTCCCTCCCCTTTATCCAGCACTCCAGTTCCTGAAATATGTATGATGATGCATGAAACACAAATAACTGGTTACCATAGGAACAACTGTAATAGTGATACCAAAGCAGGGTTGGACTTTTTTTCAGGATTTTTTTTTTCCCCTTAATACCATACTTTGTACTTACATAAAAATCCTAGCCCCTTTTCATTTGCAAATCATTCTGGAAAGATGTTCCCATTTAACATGATTAGACTATAAATCCATCAAAATTTTCAGTACATTTGCAGTAGCCGTGTGCATTTTTTACTGATAGAAAGATGAACACTGGAAGAATTTGGTATCCATGACATTGTAAATGACAGTCTTATGATAAGCATTACTGCTTTAAACATTGCCATGATGGCATTACTGAGGTAAGCAAAGTATTTATTATGTTTCTCTTCTTTTTCGCTATCATAAGCTGCCCTCTTACCCCATCCTAGCATGCACCTATGAGAAAATACAAACATATGTAAGTATGATTAAAGCAAAATGGCAGGTAAATTTTCAATCTTCTAAATGTGAATGGTATTGTGTGTTATTATCTATACACCATCAGGGTCACAAACTGGGTTTCAGACATTCACTAACATATTGCCACAACCCTGTGCATAGGTTTCTAGAGAAGTAATCAAGGATCAGCCTGCCTTGGCGATGCTTTTCCCCTCAGTTTTCCCAGGAACTGGCTTCTTCATTGCTTGCTGATGGGAAGTAAATTTTTTTTTCCTTTGCTTGCACACTTATGACATCAAATTTTTGCTTTACTAAACTGCCCTTTTCTTGACCTATGAGGGGGTTTTTTCCAGTTTGTTTTCTCTCCCAGGAACCATCCTTGGAAGTTTTCAAAAAATGTGTGGATATGGCATTTGAGGATATAGTTTAATGGTGAAAATTATGGTGGTTTTAGGCTGGAGGTCAGACTTAAAGGTGATCTTAAAGATTTTTTCCAATTTTAAGAGTTCTATGATTCTACCATTGTGTTAAGAAGGGGAGTGACACAGCAGCTTGGTGGGCACCAGGCCTCCAGTCAAGGTCAACCCACCACAATCAATGCTTAACTTAACCTCCATTTTGGGTAGCGCAGATTAGTAGGAGAAACATAAGTTAATGCTTCATAAGGCTTCCTTGGAAAGAAAGAATTTCAGTTAAAAACAGTTAATAACTTCTTTCCTTTGGTCAGGTGTATTACAGTGTTCGACTTAAAAAATAAATTAAAAACATTTTAGGAGAAGCTGTAAAATACCCGCTGATAGAGAATGTGAGCTACATGTGGTTGGAGAGGTCTGTCTGCATTGCTGTATTTCAACATAGTAGTTCTGTGTGTGTACCATGTTTTCCTGGAGTGCTGGGGTGCTAGGGTATGTTCACATTGCAGCCACAAGAGTTTATACTGAGCTTTAAATGGTTCTGAGACTACTGTTAGCAATAGATCTGACTAGCTTGACTGTATACTGTAGTCACCAAAATACCTCAAGAAGTGATATACAAGTTTTGAAAAGTTTTAATTTTCTGACCAAACCCACATTTTAGTGAAAACTCATACATCAAATCTATTCTAAAATCTTTCTCCTGTCTAATAAAAATTAGTTATTATTCAATACCTTAAAGAAATAGACACTGTTACAAATTTTCACCTTTCAGAACTGAAGGTTTTTCACAGTCAGTAGGTCTGTATCACTTCATCAGCTGAGAATATAAATTATAATATGGGGAGATCTCTGTTCCTTTTTGAAGTGATACCTCATGTAATTGTAAGTAATAGTGAAGTTTACAGAGGCTTTCCCATCCACTGAGAGAGCTACTGTAAGTGGGCTCTTAATGTTTGGGTTTTTTTTCCCATGCAAACTATTTAATTTTGTTGCAAAGCAGATTCATATCATAATTTTTTTCCTTTTGACATATAGAATTTAATTATAGTAAACATTTGACACTAATTAAATGGTAGCTTGAGAGGACCTGGTTTAATTTATTAGATTTAGATATTTAACTGCAGTGCAGTTAGTGTGTAACCATGTTTAGGGCTATAAATTCCATAAAACAGTAATTAATTCCTGTATACTTGCTGCTTCATTAATCTATGTGTTTGGATACCTACAAATGTAAAGGGTAGTAGATATATTTTTTTAGGCAGTGAAGAAGAAAAAAGTTTTGCTGTGTAAGAGAGAGTAGAACTTTTGCAAATCTGTCAAAATACTATGAACTTCCAAGGAAAAAACACCCTGAGATGATATATCTATCCTTCCTTTAGGACTTAATGCACTCTCTCATTCCTTAGTGGATGTTTCTCATGGTACAAAGCCAACATGTACTGTTTAGGTGGTATAATTAAAGGCTATGAGGTTACTGCTGTTGCCTCATGTCATCAAGTTTCTGTTTCTACCTCTGTCAGCACATCTGTGCATGGGGCTGTCCTAACCCAGCGTGTCAAAATGATCCAGCCATTTACATTACCATTTGTAGTGGTTTCTGTGGCTGGGTTTTGGTAGCAGGGGGGGTTACAGGGTTGGCTTCTGTTAGAAGCTGCTAGAAGCTCCCCTGTCCCATGGAGCCAATGCCAGCCGGCTCCAGGATGGATTTCCTGCCACTGGCCAAGGCCAAGC
>JAYRBT010000001.1:105329837-105386993 GCA_036023395.1 Myiotriccus ornatus
AGGGATGGACTCACATTGGAGAGGTCCATCAAGGACTCTCTCCCTTGGGAGGGACCCCATGGGAGTAGGGGAAGGACTCCTCTCCCTGAACAGTGTCAGAAACAACAACTGACTGTAAACCCCCATTCCCCATCCCCCTGCACCACTGGGGGAGGAGGGAAAACACTGAAGGAAGGAGGGGTGAGGTGTTTTTAAGATTATTTCTCACTCTTTTGCTCTTATCCTGTTACTAATAAATTTAAGTACTATCCCCACTGGTTTTGTTTTGTTTTTTTTCTCCCCTCTGTCCAGTTGCAGAGGCAGAGTGAGAGAGTGGCTTTAGTGGGTATCTGGCATCTGGCCATGGTCAACCCACTACACTATTTCAGAAAAAAGCTAGGGGAAGCTGTGCCTAATTAGCAGCCTCAAGCAGCAGGAGGAGAAATGACAAGCAGTGAAGTTGTGCAGAGCTGAAACCCTGTTTGCAGAATGGTGGGACGACAGAGAACTGCAGGATATCATCAGAATCTGAACTAGCACCCTGGCTAACCCTGATAAAAGTTATCTCAGTGCAGCAAGTTCACAATATTAACTATGTTATCTTCTGTTTACTGTGGCATCACTGTTTCTGCTGTTCCCTGGTAACACTGAATCACTTAGATGAATAATAGGAAAAATGTAAATAAGATATTCTGTAGAACTCAGTGCCCTTTTCTGTGAGTTATGTTAAAAAAGATGAGCTAATTTTTGGAACCAAGCAACAATTTTCCACAAAATACTCCTTTTGTTAGAAAATTAAAATTATTGCTGGTGAAATGTTTTTCAGGAAAAAACCAACTTCTTAATTTGAGAAGTAAAATATTTAATAATAAAAAAAAAATTCCTCTGTGACAAAATAGATATTTAATCATGGAAATTTTATTTTTTTTTTTATTTTAAAATCATATTTTCATAGTAAAATGCAAACCTCATCCAGTTCAACAAGGCCATGTGCGAGGTCCTTCATCTGGGTGAGGACAATCCCAAGCATGGATACAGGATGGGTGATGAGTGGATTGAGAGCAGCCCAGAGGAGAAGGACTTGGGGGTACTGTTGAATGAAAACCTGAATATAAGCTGGCAATGTGCAGTTGCAGCCCAGAGAGCCAACAGTACCCAGGGCTGCATCCAGAGCAGCGTGGCCAGCAGGTTGAAGGAGGTCTCAGCCTCCCTCCAGTCTGCTCTGGTGAGACCCCACATGGAGAACTTCCTCCAGCTTTGTGGTCCCCAACATAACAAGGACGTGGAACTGTTGGAGCAAGTCCAGAGGAGGCTCACAAAAATGATCAAAGGGGTAGAGCACTTCTTCTGGGAGGAAAGCCTGAGAGGGTTGGGGTTGTTCAGCCTGGAGAAGGCTCCAGGGACACCTTATTGTCTTTTAATACTTAAGGAGGGCTTAGGAGAAAGGTGGGGACAGACATGCAAACATTCAAAGTTACGTTTAACAGGACTCTGAGCAACCTGATCTAGCTGAAGATGTCATTGCTTATTGCAGGGGAAGTTTGACTAGATGACCTTTAAATGTCCTTTCTGATCCAAATCATTCCAAGAAAAAATAAAAACAAATTTTAAAACCCCTGTTGCTCATGACCAATTAGATTGCAACTGGTGTCAGGATTTTTTCTAAACACCAAATATTTTTTTCTGAAATTTCAATTTTGTGATGTGCAAATCAATCAGCACAAAGAAGCAGAGAAAAGTATAAGTGTACAGAATTCACATAGCAACAGGGAGGCATTTTAATAGACCTGATTATGAAGTAGATGGGGGGGTGTGTGCATGTTGGGGGAGAACTGCAATTATTTTTAATTTGCAATGAAAAGCCAAGAATTTGCAAAAAGGAAAAAATAGACAAGCAAGATATATAAGGAAATGAAAATGAGAGTAGCAGATAAAATAAAACTCATTTGTCCCTTCTGTCCTATGCATACAGTTAACACAGATTTCTTCTCTCCTGTAGGTTTAATGCAGTACTGATGGCTTCAGTATCTTCTTAGATAGTTATACCTTTAATATTGCTGATTCCTAAGAGACCATATGTTTTAGTAAACACCTAGAGAATAAAAAGCTTGCTCGGGGATCTATTTGTGCTTAAAAATAAACTATTGAACACAGTTGCTTGGAAGTACAGTCACTGAGGCTGGGAAATAACTTTGATACACTTTTGAGAAATATATTTGAGGATGACAGTGCAGAGATTGAGACTGTCTTCTGAACCCACTGCACCCTCAACAACAGGGGGCAACTCAGGCTTTAGTGTCTTAAAAACATGCAGGAAGCTGATTAACATTTGATTTATGTGTCTTCTGTGTTTATTTGTTTAGAAAAATGCCCTGCCTCTTCCCAGTAATCCAAATCCTATGTTGTAGCAGTTTCTATGGCAACTATGCATTTATTATTGAATAAAGAAAGAATTATGTAAACCAAAGACATAAACTATACATAAATTATCAATGCATAAATTGCTACTATCCTGGTTTCTCAGTCCAATTCTCTACAGTTTGTGTATCAGCAAGTAAGAAATATAAGAAAAATAAGTAGAGGGTTTCACTCAACCTTTTATTCAGGAACATTATTGAGCCAGCTATCTGTCTAGAAATTCTGATAATATCTGACTCAAATCATTCAGAAATCATAAGTCATTCCCTTAAAGTCATGAATCTGGTTTTAAAAATCTTGAAATTAATTAAAAAAAACAAAAAACAAAAAACAAAACAAAACAAACAAACAAAAAAAAATGAACCCTCCCTATATTTTTACTTGATTTGATGGCAGAAGAATGCTATCAGTTTTGAAAGGTTTTTTTGAAACTTAGTTGAGCTACCAAGGATATATTTTAAGGATGGAAATTCAGATTCTGAATTAATTTTGGTATTCTAATAATTTGTTCTGCCTGCTGATATACATCAATTCCAATATCAGTTCTCTTAAAAACTGAAAGATGTACTCAAAGATGGACTCCTACTCCTCTTTAATTAGTTCTCACTGTTGATTTCTGTTATTTGTCTCTGTCAGTGTAAAACAACAGTCAAAATCTCATTTGCAGCTAAATGTAGTTGAAATTCAGGAGCTGTAGCCAAGGTTTCAGCCTTTAATTTCTAGATGCCAACTGAAGAGTCAAAATCTTGGAATCTTTCAAGGCATTGGAAAAAAAAAAAAAAAAAAAAAAAACAAAAAAAAAAAAAAAAAAAAAAAAAAAAAGCCCTCCAAATCCTACTGCAATACTTGAATTTTGAGAGTGAAAATGTTGAAATAAAACATTTTGACACTTTCTGGAATTAAATGTTTTGAAACTTCCATTTGAAAATATTTGAAATGTTGCTGCTGTGAATCAGAAGAAAATTGTTCTGTTAGGGAAATTTTTGGCCAAAATTGCAAATCCATTCATAACAACTGCCAGACTTTCTGAGGCAGACAACAAGATCTGAGCTCAAGAATTCTCATATATGCTGATCATAACTTGTCAATCTGACTTCCCATTATTTAATCTTTGGCTTTGCCTGAGTAACCTCAATCAAAAGCAAATCTTTCTAAATAGCAACAACTTACTAAATGTGCTTAAAACCCGTGCTGTTATTTTTGATACGAAACCAAAAGAATATATATAGGGCAACAAGGTTGTCTCCATAAGTGCAGTGCAGGTTGATTATCTACATGTGTTATTTTACTTCATAAAGTCATAAAATTACCTTCATTTACGAAAGCAGTGTGTAACACAACATTGCACATAATTATAATATTTACAATTCAAGTCTTTCACTAACAAACAGAATTTTTTGTTTACCACCATGTTTATTCTATTATATCAGTGGGGTATTTAACATGGATGTTTTAAAGTACTCTTGAAGCTTTCCAAAGACAGAAGATTGAACAAAAATCCAGACATACTCCATGTTTAAAATAGAAGATGCAATAAGAAATTTTATGAAGGAAAGACTGTATTAGCATCTATTTCATTATTTGTTTTCTCTATTCAGTAATTTACTTTGTCTATTCAAGAAGCTGATGCAAGGAGAAAATACTCAATCCACCTCCAAATCTTCTTGGATTTTTGAGGGTTTAAATTATCCTTCAGTGTATTATAAATACACTGTTTGTTTGGGATTTTTGTTTTATAGAAAATATTATGCAAATATTATGCAAGTACATACCTCTTTTGGATGACTTTTCAAGTCTTTCCAAGTGAAGATACTAGTGAAATATGAAGACATATTGCAAATGTTTTACTCATATTATATTGTTAGAAAATAAGAAACACACCCAGTATTTCCAACAGATAAATAATTTCCATTCTGCTCTCTTCTGAAAATATTTTTTATGCCAAAACACTAGAGAAAAAGAAAAGTACTATCCTGTGTAGCTCAGTGAGTATGCTGGTTTGGGAATCCAAATGAAATACGGTATCTCATAAAATATCCCTTTCTTTTTAATCTTTAAGAGATCATGAGATAACAATACAAAATGTTCTAATTCCCTACAAAAGCAAAAGGTATTTTAAGGAAAATGTGATAAATTATCTATTCTTAGGTTTCAAGGAGTATTATGATACATTGTAGAATTTTTGTACATAAAAAAGCCTTTAGCACCTATTGTGGACTTTGCTAAAAATGAATACCTTACTCTGGTTACAATATAGAGAATAATTATATTTTATTTAACATTTTTCAATAAGATAACTCATTTTTCCTTTACAGAATACCATATCCCTATGGACCACACCCACATATTCAATACCATGCTTTCTCTCAAATTCAGAGTATTTCTATTTGCAAACTCAAAAGAATGGTATTCATGTCATAGATGAAATAATTCCTTATCCCTTGTTTCTCATTAGAGAGGAACATAAAGGTCTTGCTGTTTTTTCTTTAATTGGTTAATCCTGAATGCCTTAAATATCTGTGCAATACTAGTAATTTATTAATTGAAAAAGCAAGATGGGTAAGAGGTGTATAGTAATCTAGGCATTTGGCAGAGCATTTGGTCATCAGAAGGTGAAAACAGAAAAATGGATCTCTCAGTTAAACGTGTATCAAGGTCACAGTCTATTCAATGTCATTGAACAGATGTGATTCCAGTACAAGAATAAGGGGTGGATTTCTTGGCTCCTTCTTCCAAACAGGTTCTGCTCAGAGGAACAGAAATGCGGTCTTTGACTACTGAAGATCAAGAATGACACTCCACTCACTCCCGTTTAGATTCATGCATGCTACCTGTAGATGCATCAGTGTCCCAAAAATGGATCTTCAGATCACATGCCTTCTCTTGCTAGCAGCAGTGGAAACTGGCAACTCAAAATGGGAACATTTCAGAGCCCAACCAAATTCACTATAAACCTTTTTTTCTCCCTCCAGTATTTCCTGTCCCACTAAATTAAGTCGTGCTACAGATTGATTACATACTGCTAGAAACAAATTCAGGCTGGTCTTGCCTAAGTGGGAAGGAGGTCAGAGAAGGAAATCCATATAAAAGAGAATCATCAAATCATTTAATGGTTTGAGTTGGAAGGGACCTTAAATATCACCTACTTCCAATCCCCCCTGCCATGGGAAGGGACACCTTTCACTAGAACAGATTGCTCAAAGACCCATTCAGCCTGGTCTCGAACACTTTCAGGGAGGAAGCTTCTACAGCTTCTCTGGGCACCTTCTTTCAGTGTCTCATCATCCTCACAGTAAATATCCAAGAGCATCTGCTCTGCAGTTTTGCTTGACACAGAGGTGAGACTGACTGGCCTGTAGTTCCAAAGGTCTTCTTTAATTCTCTTCCATAAAATGAGGATTATGTTTCCCCTTTTCCAGTCATTAGGAACTTCACTGGGCTGCCTCAGTTTTCCAGATATGATGGCTAGCAGATTAGCAACCTCAGCTGCCAGTTCCCTCAGGACCTGCAGGTGCATCTCACCCGTTCCCATAAACTTATATATTTTCAGGTTTTTTAGATAGTCTTAAACCCTATCATTTCTTACAGTGGGCAGTACTCGATTCTTCCAGTCCCTGCCTTCGGAATCTGTAAATTGGACAGCACGGCTACAGCACTTCCTAGTGAAGGCTGAGGCAAAATATTGTTGAGTACCTCAGTCTTCTCCATATCAGTTGTAGCCAGGTATCCTGTTTTGCTCATCAGGAGGGGGCACAATTTATTTCAAATTCCATTGTTGTCCTATGAACCTGAAGAAACACTTGTTATTTTTTTACATGCCTAGCAAAGTGCTTTGGCTCTCCTCATTCCCTCCCAGAACTCCCAGCTGCAAAGATCAAGAGGTGGATGAATTGTCCAGTCATCTCCAGAAAAAAAAAAAATAAAACCTCCCTTCCTCCCTACATATCTGAGTTTTAGCTCTGGAGATAGTGTTGCAGGAGTTGCAATTAAAATGGTATAGGTTCTCCTCCCACCTATATGGACCTGTATCTAAACTGTTAGGAGTAAGTGTTCCTTTACTCAAGTAAGTGCATACAATGGGTACACACCAAGGACCACCCTATGGTTTACCTGCAGGACTGTGGAGAAGGCATGGGGAAGTGGTATGGAAAATTTACCTTGACCCTAAAGGCACAGGTGCATGAGTTGCAAGGAAACAGAACACAAAATGGGGTTCTTATGGGAAAATTGTTTCTCGAATTCCAGTGCAGTTCCCTAGATAAAGGGCTGATTTTAATTCTGATCTTAGTAAAGGGACTTCTGAATCATATTTACAAATAGTGAGTAATGAATAGTATGACCAGGACTAGAGAGGCCCTGCCTCCAGCCAGATGGGGGAACAGGATAACCAGATTTATTGGATTGTGTCGATCTGATGGCCTGGCACGTCAGACCCACAGGAGTGTAAGGCTGTAGCGCATGTTGGTGCACAGTCATAGAATCATAGAATCATAGAATCATAGAATCATAGAATCAGATTGGTTGTAAAGGACCTCTGAGAACATAAAGTCCAACCCTTGATCCACTACCACCGCAGTTACTAGACTATGGCACTAAACGCCACATCCAGTCTCATCTTAAAAGCCTTCAGGGACAGAGAATCCTCCCTGCGCAGCCCATTCCAATGCCTGATTACCCTCTCTGTAAACAATTTCTTCCTAATATCCAACCTAAACCTCCCCTGGCAGAGCTTAAGACCGTGCCCTCTTGTCTTAATGATAGTTGTCAGAAGAGACCAACCCCCACCTGGCTACAGCTTCCTTTCAGGTAGTTGTAGAGAGTGGTAAAGTCTCCCCTGAGCCTTTTCTTCTCCAGGCTAAAATGTATCCTAATGCTATCAAACTACAAAGGGGGAGAACACATTTGTATTTCTAGAGTGACAGGCAGATCCCAGCAACTAACTATTGGAGTCCAAAGTGAGCCTAATGTGGGATGAGTGGAAAATGCACCCCACTGTGACTAGCCCAGAGACTCTGCATCCCTGGCATAGACTAACTCAGGGGAGGGCATTTCAATAATGAAAACGCGTACCAGTGGGCTTTTGGTATAGCTGTCTTGGAGACACAGGAAATTAAAGCATTTGTCTATCTTAGTCTCTCAGAGCACCCTTCTGCTGTGGGGTTGATGAGTGTCAAAGATCAACTGATACCAATTGCATGGTGTCCTTTTTCCGGCTGGGATAGAGTTAATTTTCCTCCTAGTATCTGGTACAGTGCTTTGTTTTGGAGTTAGGATGAGAACTATGTTGATAAAACACTGTTGTTTTGGTTGTTACTGAGCAGTGTTTGAACTAAGACAAGGGCTTTTTAGCTTCTCAGCACCCCACTAGCAAGGAGAGTAAGCGGCACAAGAATCTGAGGCGATACAGCCAGGGCAGCTGAACCCAACTGGACGAAGGATATTCCATACTTTATGACATGATACTGAACAATAAAACTGGGTGAAGTCAAAGCTGATGGGTCCCACTGCTTGGGGAGTGGTCACGCCTTGGTCAGAGCGCTGTGAGCAATTGTGTTGTCCATCATCTGGTTTTTATGTTTCTTTATCCTTATTATTGCTTTCCCTTCCTTTTCTGTCATATGAAAATTGTTGTATTTCAACCTAAGAGTTTTACCTTTTTTTCCAGTTTTCCCACTGCAGAGGAGTGAGTGAATGGATGTAGGGTGTTTAGGCACTTGCCAGGTTACACTACAATATTATCCCCACCTTTGCTGGTGATGCATTTTGGTTGTATGTTTTGGTTTGGCTAAGCAAAGTTTCAATTTATACTTTGTCATGGTCATTCCATGCGTAGAAGTGAACCTACACAATTTCTGCCAAAATTTTTGTTTAAAAGAATCTATTGCCTAGCATTATCCAGTGGTTTTCTATGTTTACTTTTGTTTTTCACCTTGAAAGGAATGGAGTGCCTGAATACACGAATACCATCTGGGAGTAAAGCATTCAAATAACTCAGTGTTATGAAGCAGTCTGTATTTTTTCCCTGTGTTCACTGATTAGATTAAAGTAAATCTTTCTGTTCTATGGATAGTTCCCTAGATGATGGTACTGTAAGTTTCAATTTTATTAACAATGTCTGTTTATCTTGATAACAACTCCGTAGCTCAAACCTGGGGGAATAATAGTAACAGACATTTCAACTATTGACTACTCTTATCAGCATTTGTAGTATCAGGTTCTATTTTTTTTTTCTTTTCATGCTGTAAATTAGCCTCAAAACTGTTTGTGCAAACTCCAATCCAGTGACCATTTCCCTAACATGACTTAATAGATTGAGGTGTGCAGAAGCTCAGAATGACCTTTATGTGCAGTTTTACAAGTATTTTCTGAATGCTTTCAAAACAATCATTGTTACTATGCATTGGTGACACGGGTTTAATTTTTGTTTTATGAAAAGCAGTTTGAAAGAAACAAAAGTACAGTAAAACTTAATAAGGGGCATATTACTATGTTACCATATTTTAAAAAAGACCAACAAGATAAGAAGGTGCTAATCTTCTATATTTTCATAGTCAGACCTTACATCTGGTACAGTGGCTGGATGGCCAGGCCCAAAGAGTGGTGGTGACTGGAATTACATCCTGCTGGTACCAGTCAGCAGGGATATTCCCCAGGGTGAGGTCAGTTTCAGTCTCTTCTTCCAAGTAACAAGCGATAGGACAAGTTGCACCAGCAGAGGTTTAGATTGGATATAAGGAAAAAATTCTTCCTGTAAAGGGTTGTCAAACATTGAAATAGATTGCACAGGAAAGAGGTTGAATAACCATCCCTGGAGGTAACAGACATGCAGATGTGGCACTTTGGGATGTGATTTAGTGGTGGACTTGGCAGTGATGAGTTAATGGTTGTACTTGATTATCTTTTCCAACCTAAATGATTCTGTGATTCTATTCTATGATTTATCCTATGAAAACTGAAGGTAGGCACCTAAGTTAAGCACTCCATCTAACCAGGGCAGGTGCTCTTTTTTTCCTTCCTTAGGAGCCCAATTATCTTTGCAAACCTGAGACACTAGTGGCCTCAGATATGCTTATGCTTGAAATGATTGTTTGATTTGCTCTTATGTACTGGTGGCAACAGGTTACTCAAATGCTAGAGGTCTATAACTCCACTTTCCGAAAGAATACATTAACTTTTGGCAGAAAGTAATGAAATACACATCATGTGCAACACCAGAAATAGAAATAGATCTGTGTTTGAAGAGTATGGGTGTGTTGGACAGCAACCAAGAATTTGAGTTCAAGGTTGACCTTATGGCACTCTGCAGTCATGGAGCTGACCCCCCATAAGACCTGGGGATAACCTTTGTATCTTTGTGTGCTGGATAAAAGTTGGCATTTCTTGTATTGTTTATGTAATTTGTCCTGGCCAGAGCTGTGTCTTGTGCAATAGTACAGTGGTTCCAGTTAGGCATGTAAGCAGTGCTGTAATAGAAAAATAAGATGAATATTGATAAGAAAATAAATACCCATAATGAAAGTATGCTGAGATGTCTGAAGCATAGACTTCACTGCAGTTTTTACTTTTAAATAAATACATTGTCTTTTAAAAAGAAATGTACCCTAGGAACATTTGCAAGTTTTCTGCCATGTCATATATAAATCTATGACTGGATAGATTTACCTTTCAAGACTTCATTCTAACTACTACAATAAGAAGTACAAATCACAAAGCTTTTAATTTTATCTGTTTTATTTGCATATAAAATCTAGACCCTGAGCATGCTACCTTAACGTAATTCCTTTGAGGCACTTTAATCAATGTAAAATTAAAGTTAATTATGGTAATTAAATCTTTTAAAAGTGAAAGGTGACTGGAGCACTACTCAGCTGTAGCAAAAGCCTAAAAAAATTAAAAAAGGGAACTTACTAACATCTTCTTCATTAGTTTGGAATTAATACAGTGCCACCCTAATGCCTCTGATGAAACCTGAATTTTAAATGAAAGGCAGAATTTGTCTTTCACTGCCTGGTGTGTGACACTAGAGATAAATGACAGACATTGTTTTATCTACACTGTCATTGTTGGTCTCTCTTATTCAATTTATGCATCTCTCACTCCATAAAACACTAAATACCTACATTGTGAGACTTCATTTGTGGTGTTCTTTGGTGTAATCTTCAAGTAGGTTCAGCTGAATCAGGCATTGATGGGATGGTATTGTATCCCTGACGCTGTGCTCTGATCTTGTTATTGCAGTGGCCAGGATCTCAGCAGTCCTCACTGCAGCCTCTCCTGGTTGTCCATTCTGTGTTGTAAATTTGTAGTTACAAAGTGCTCCATTTAACTTTTCTCTGAGCAGCTCCAATACCGAGAGAAACACTAATAAATCTGCACTTCAGCACTCACTAAAACAGAGATCAATTTGGTAAGCACCAACATGGAAACAAATAGCTATTAATAAAGGAGCATAATTGCTGGCATTAGTCGCAGCATTTAATTTCACCAAAGCAGTAGCTGGCTCTCCTCAAGGTGAGGATTTTCTGTGAGGTATTTTCAAGTGTCATGGCTCATGTTTTATAAATAGGCAAACCTTGCTTTCAAATGATAAATAAATCAATAAATACACACAGCTCCCTCCAACAACATATTGAAAACACTTCTGGTTAAAAACAAACTGCATACATATAAATAGAGGATTGGAAGATAACAAAGTCTAACAATTTGAAAGATGCACTGCAATACTAGTCAATGACTCTGAATAGGTGTGTTTTTCCTCCTCGGAGAAGCATATGGGTTCTGGGTGGTTGTTTTTCCCTTCAAAAATAGTTTTTTAATCTGCTCAGAACATAGTGCTAATTGCAGGGAGCATAAAAATGAAAGCATGAGAATCTAACTAGACAAATGAAAAACAGCTTGATGAGTCAGTAGCCCATATTGTATGTCAAGAAGACAGACGTTTACCTTTATTCTCCCTAAAGTTCACTGCTGTCACTGCAAAGATAACTGCTCCAGGCACTACTTCATTTCCTTACCAAAGACATAATCCTTGATTCCAATTACTTCAACACATAGGAAGACTTGCTTTCTATACTGCCAAACTGTGTTAAATCAAACTGTGTGGATTTAGTAAGCTGCAGGTATGACCAATACATAATGGGAGACCATCAAAGAATTTTTGGTTATTATACACACAAGAGACTCATAACCAGACTAATGGTGATTACCATATCACCAAAATAGGAAGAACAGATGTGTTTGGGCCTTTTTTGCTGCTGAAACTGACTTGACTGATTGGAATGAGAGAAAAATAAAAACCAAACATGCTCACCATTAAAGGGGCATGAAGAGATTAAAAATACTACAACTTCTACATGTATGGTAAATTTTAAGAATCAGCAGAAGCACGTCATTAGGTTATGCAGAAAGAAAATTAGAAAGGTAAAAGCTCAATTAGAAGTTAATCTGGCCAGTTCTGTAAAGGATAATAAAAAGTGTTTTTATAAATACATTAATAGCAAAAGGAGGGGCAAAGAAAACCTCCATTTTTTATTGGACATTGAGGGGCATATAGTTACCAACGATGAAGAAAAGGCTGAGAAACTTAACACCTTCTTTGCCTCCGTTTTCAACAATGAGATAGGTCATCCTCAGGACAATTGGCCTCCTGAGCTAGCAAACAGGGACAGGGAGCAGAATAGCCCTCCTGTAATCCAGGAGGAAGCAGTTAGTGGCCTGCTGAGCTACTTAAATACTCACAAGTCTATGGGACCAGATAGGATCCATCCTATGGTGATGAGGGAGCTGGTGGAAGAGTTCTCCAAGCCGGTCTCCATCATTTATCAACAGTTTTAAATCACCATGAAGGTCCTAGATGACTGGAAGTTGGCCAGAGTGACACACATCCATAAGAAGAGCTTGAAAAAGGATCTGGGAAGCTACAGGCCTGTCAGCCTGATCTTGGTGCCCAGATCATCTTGAGGGCGATCACACAGCACCTACAGGATGGCCAGGGCATCAGACCCAGACAGTGTGGATTTAGGAGGGGCAGGTCCTGCCTGACCAACCTCATCTCCTTTTATAAGCAGGTGACCCACTTGGTGGATGTGGAGAACACCGTGAATGTGTCTACCTGGACTTTTACAAAGCCTTTGACACCATTTCCCATAGCATACCCCTGGAAAAGCTGGCAGCCCATGGCTTGCACAGGTGTACTCTGTGCCGGGTTAAGAACCGGATTAATTCTTATCAAAGGGACCTTAATTACCATCTAATATTAGCTTTTGCTTTCAAAAAAATATGTTTCTATGTGGGCTTCATTCAAGTCTGGTCAGAATTAAGCATTGTTTGCTTAAGTTTTTGAGTATTCTAGGGAAATAAAGGCCCACAAGGTCAAATATGACCAAGTCAAAGCTGATTCAGTCTTTTCAGCTTGCAGAGACACTATCATCGATTTGGGAGATATTGGCAGCTTAGAGCAATAAAGAAAAAGTTTGGACATTGCAGGTTTTTCTCTTGGCAAGAAATGCTATGATTCTACTAGCAAAATGACCATGTGTTTGAATTAAAGTGGCCATCACTTAAATAGAGATCTGAAAGAGTATAAACTTGAACTACTTTTATTTCTTGGATCACCAAATGCAGTCCTAGAGGTTTGATTTAGTATGTATTAAAGATACAAGGAGTTTCATAGATTGTAACAATACAATGATTTTTGTGGATAAAGTTATTAAAACAGAAATCCAGATCAATTTGTGTGAAAATAAGCCTGCTCCCCAACAACCAATTGTAAAGTTAATTGGACTTTTTATAAATTTATGCATTTGTCAGAATTCCTTACCTAAAATATCAGAGAATTTGGGATGCAATACAATGTATTTACATTAAAAATCCCCATTCTGTGTCAATTTTATATAGAAGAAGCTCCCTTTATATTCAAAAGTACATGATGCTCTATTTATGAATGAAATATTTCAATTACTGGAAAAAACTGAGTCATAAGTTTTCACTATTTGTTTAACTTGAATAATGTTATTCAAGATGACCTGCAAAATCACAAATACTTTGTGTAAAACCTATCCAATTTATTTAACAGTTAAAAATAAAATTATTGTTCTGAATACTACCCACAGAAGCTGATTCAATTTTTATGTCTATGCCCAGTTTTTGATAGTCACATAATAGATGTTTACCTTATTATAACAACTGGAAAGATTTCATATCATGAGAAAACCATTATCATTACTTCTGTACTTCTGTGCAGTATGTAACTGTATATATATATGTATGTATGCATATATATGTGTATATAAATATATATATGTATAAAAAAGACAATGATGGATTACTATGATTTGGCTTTCATACACTCACCTAAAAGGAATCAAATAGATAAATCTTTATGACTCTTTCTTCTACCTTAACAGTAGGACTTATCAGAAGGAATATTGTACTGTTATAGGGTACAACAATATATTGTTCCAAAATATATTAATGAGAGCATTGTTGAATCACTTTCTAAGATCCCTACAGAAGACTAAGCACAGTTCATTTTTATTCTATCACTTCTTTTCAGCTCTGATAGAGTGAACAGTTCTTTCACAACTCCCTAGGATGTTGTAGCATCCCTATAAGAGCTCTAGCAATGAACTCCATAGAAAAAGGCACTGATAGTGGATTTTGACTGAAATCCCTCTTTATGGTGTCTGAGGTAGAAGATCCTATCCAGGAAATAAGCGAGTCCAGCTGCTGACTTGGCTTAGCATGCAAAACAAGCTAAGCTTTGCTTAGTGAGGGAAAGTAGTTATTCTGCTCTAGAGCTAAATTAAAAATTGTTGACTGATGTGTAAATTAGGAGCTTATTGAAAAGGCACTGTGTTGTGTTTGAGGATTTTTTAAATGTAACAGTAAGAGCACTATGTATTAACAGCTTCATATCTTCTACAAAAATGATGATATATAAAGGATATTAAATAATTTTTCTGTCTCAAGCTCTTTTCATTCAGGTATACTGTCTTAAATGCAAGACAGTAATTAGAAAACTGGAGTATTACCAATCACAGAAGGAAGTTCACATTAGAAGCTAAGATCAGATATTTCTGTGAAGGTGTTGTTTCATGTTCAAACTCAGTTTTTCCCCATATGGCTTTTGATGTTCGGTACATGATCTGGGATCTTTTAACACAGTGAATGGCTGGGTGCCTTTGTACATAGAGATTTGCTGCACTTCAGTTATGCTTCTTATTAGTACTTTGGAGTAAATTGGAAATGCTGCAAAGTGTATAACAGCAGCAAGAAGAAAGTTCTGAACTCTTGCTCAGGAAGTAATAGATTGTCTGTTACAAAGGGCAAGCATGTATGGATCTACCCTTTCTGTCAGGGGAGGTTATATCTATTGAATTGGTCACCACTTTCTATTAGTGAATCCAGTAAAGATATTGTTTGCCAGGTTCTCCCATAAGGGCCTCTGTATATATTTTGATCTGTTCCTTGAGCACCAAATTCACATCTTACTCTGAACAGACCATTATCCTTTCCCTCACTGAAATTCACAAAACTCAGTTTTTACATGGTATTCATTGCATCTGGATTGATATATTGCATACTTTATATAAATATTTATTTAAATATATACTAAATGGAAAGCATCATTCCCCATGTTAAATCTACCTCAGCAAGTTGCTGATGACACCAAGCTGAGAGGAGTGGGTGATAGCCCAGAGGGCTGTGCAGCCCTTCAGAAGGACCTTGACAGATTGGAGAGATGGGCAGAGAACTGCTGGAAATTCAGCAAGGGCAAATGCAGGGTCATGCACCTGAGGAAGAATAACCCCAGGCACCAGCACAGGATGGGAGTGACCTTCTGGAAAGTAGCTCTATGGAGAAGGACTTGGGGGTCCTGGTGGACAACAAGCTGTCCATGAGCCAGCAGTGAGTCCTTGTGGCTAAGAAGGCCAATGATATCCTGAGTGCATCAGGGAGAGCATTGCCAGCAGGCCAAGAGAGATGATCCTGCCCCTTAACTCAGCCCCAGTGTGGCTGCATCTGGAGTGCTGTGTCCAGTTCTGAGCTCCTCAGTACAAAAGGAGACTCGGAGCTCCAGGAGTGGGATGGTGGAGGGCCATGAAGATTATGAAGGGACTGAAGCATCTTTCTTACAAGGAAAGGCTGATGGATCCAGGCCTGTTCAACCACAAGAGGAGACAATACACATAAATGTATTTACACATAAATGTGTAAATAAGTATTTAAAGGTGGGTCATGAAGTCAGGTTCTTCTTGTTGGTGCCAGCCACTAGGACACAAGACAATGGGCAGAAATTGATGCACAGAAAATTCCACCCGATTATGAGGAAGAGTTTCTTTACTGTGCTGGTGACTGTGCACTGGAGTTGTGGAATCTCCCTCACTGGGGATATTCAAAGAGCCATCTGCACACAATCCTGTGTACTGTTCCCTAGGACGACCCCGCTCAAGCAGGAAGGTTGGACTGTGATCCCTTCCAAGCTTACCCATTCTGAGATTCCATTATTCAGTAAAATACCTGGAACAGATTTAAATAATATAGACCTATAGTCAGATGTCCATTTTTACTCTCAGACATACATTTCTTTTTCACTGTATTTTATACCTGTACAAAAGTACCTCCCCCGTAACAAATCTGCGCATTGCTGGAGCACCCCCAGACCCAGGATGTCAGAAGTACTTGTGATTTACAGTCTGTTCACGGCCACTGCAGTCACAGGATCTGAGTGTTGCTCCTGTGCTGCTTTGCAGCAAGGTAAGCACTAGGGCCCAGCCTGGCCTCCTGTTTCTGCCCTTTGCAAAGGAGCCCTGTTCTGTGAATGTGGGGTAGGAGCACAGCCCCAGGCTCCAGGGGATGGCAGGCTATGTCCTTTCTCTTTGAAATATCTAGCCCAAGTCTGGGAAGAGCTGTATCCTGATAGAAAATATAACCAACAGTTGTCTCAGTGCTCATGTATTTCTGATGATGTTTTGTGATGCACCTTGTAGTGCCTGCTATCATGTTTTACTGTTGAACAGACATAAAACAGTAAGTATATACTTTTTACATGTGGAAGAAAACACAATATCTACACCTGCACCAAGAAAGAAGCAGTCATAATTCAAGCTACAATAACATTCATTCTTATTAACATAAATGCACAGAAAATGGAAACTGTGTAACAATAAATGTGCATGTTTGTAGTTTTTGAAACTTCACTGATAAAGTAGGTAATGTCAATGTATAATGACTTCAGTGTATAATAACTTAATCCAAGACATAACTGAATGTTCATGGTCTTGACTATTTTCACCATATGCCTCTTATCTAACAGATAAACAAGTAATATCCTCAGTCAGTGAAGGTGGCTGTTTATAGCTTTCATGTAAATGATGAATTCAAGTACCGAGTTATAAGCTACAGAAGGAGAAATTCAATTGCTGTAACCACGCAGTTATATAACTTGACCTGCAGGTGGAGGAACATTTGAATGTACTGAGACAAATTAGAAAGTCTGTTCTGTAATCCGATATAAAGTATTCACAGTTATTTTTCAAGCAAGAGTACTGAAAGAAAATCTGAAGTAGATTTAAAAGAAATGTTTTAAAATAGTACTGACAATTTAAACAAAGGAAATAGTTTGAAGAAAGCCATAAATTTTTGATGTAAATAAAACATTTAACAAATGTATTTCAATAGGCATAGGTATGAAAATAAAATATTTGGATACTTTTTTTTCCCCTCTATTTAGTCTTTATAGCTGATTACCACAACTGAATTCTTATGATACATCAGCATTGGATGTAATTGGAAACAGTTTAGTGTTAGAAAACCATTCTCCAGTAGTGCCTCCTTTTTGTTTATTATTGTTTCTCTTTTCTACTTAAATTATCAATATACACAATATACACATTAACTTAAAATATTAACTATTTAAATACTTCAAAGGTTCCTAATATAAAAACTTTCATGATTTAGCCAGTATTTTCATAATCTTAGAATTTCACCTAGTAGTCCTTCATTGTGGAAGAAACTGTCCCTTTTTATATTCATCGGATCAACAATTGTGCGGAAGTTGAATCATGTCCTTTAGAAAAATATTTCTGATTTCAATGTGTTGAATTATGAGGGAGTTTCACAGCCACTTTGTTTATTATTTTTATGGTTAAAAATCATTGTCCAAATCAAATATTGTTCTGTCTTCCAACTTATTCTTTACTTTGTTGAAGTTTCATCAAATCAAAGTTAGTTATTCCTTTGCTCGATTAAAGTCTTGTTTATGGTTAAATGTTCTGTCCCTCTGTAGATGATTAAAATTATCATAAAATTCCCTTTTATCTTTCTATTAAGGTTATTCTAATCTTGAATCACTATTGCAGCTCTTCTTTGAACCCTCCATTGCAGTTTGGCATCTTTTAGAAGGGTACAAATTAAGTTCTATTTCAGTAGGCATGTCATTGGAGTCACTCCTATATTCACATTCATTATTGCAATCTGCAAAATGCAGTGTGAGTGTGATCCCATACCTAGCTGCATGCAGAGATTTGTAACCACCTTTAAATAAAACTATTTTCCAAAACAATAAAAGTATTACTATAAATATTATGTAGGATACGTTCTACATTCCTTGTCTGCATCTCTAATGCTCTGCAATTGGCTTAATTAAACCTTAGCCTTAAGTCAGTCCAATATTAAAAAGTCAAGAGATAATTGTATCTCAGTGTGTTTTTCAGCACTGTTGCTTTCATGTCTTGAAGATTCTGGGTGAAAGCAACACATGTGCAAGTAAAACTATTTCTACAGGAATAATCAAGACCTCAGCTAAATAAGAACACGGTTATCAAACTGACTTATAACTTTTAGATGTAACTTAAAAAGTGGTTCCTTGCAATCTCAACATAGTTTGCATAGGAATATATTTATTATTTCAGAATAAAGCAAAATTTATATGTTTGTTGGACTTCTGTAGCACATTTGTGAAATCAAAGTATTTCTTGGTAACCATAAATTTCTATACATGTCATATTAACATACGCAAATAGCAAACACGTCTGCATAGTTTTAAACAATCAAACAGTACTAGAAATATTAATGTGCCATGTTTCTAGGCAAAGTCCACGTTAGATACCTTTGAAATCTCCCAAAATTAGTCTCAAATACAACTGGAAAACAATAGAAGCCATTCTGTGCTCGCATCACATACATTTCAGAGACTCTATTGCTTTTTACTTTGAAAGAGTAAGTCTACTTTTTATTCATATCACAATTATAATCATTACTCAAATGTCATTCTTAAAATGTCATTTAAAAGAGAAAACAAAGGATCAAAGAACAACTAAAGGGTGACTGGATTACTAGTCTGTGCAAGCAGAAAGGACTTCTTTAAGAATATTGATGTATGTGGCTCCGTTTGTTTTCAAGAAAGAACAAAGTTATACAAAAAGGCTTAAAGAGGTTAATCACCACTACACAAGAGGAGGATACTTAGGTTTCTCTAGAGTACAATTTATAGCAGTTGAGTCACACACTTGGTCTGAATTTAGTCATCCAGTGGAGCTTCTCTTTCTCTCTATTGATAATAAGGAATACATACATGTAACTGGCATAAGTATATACATAGTATAAACTTTGTGAATGCTACATATTTTTCACCATATTATGCAAACTTTAAGTGCCATCCAATTAAATAACACTCAAGGAATCCAAATCTTCCTTGATGATCTTCATTGCTCTGCTGTATCCTTAGCTGCCCCTATTATAGCATACAGGAATTTATTCCTACCCCATTGTCCTAAAAAAATATTCATTAAAATTTTTTTTAACATCTGCATCTGGTTTATAGAGAATTATATCATTGCTACTTTTTTATAATTATGAGTTATTTTGGAAAACCTATGTTGATCTCAGACCAATTAAGGGGTATGATAAGACACATTTGTGTTTAAATTATTATAATTAAGTCAAAGGATGAACGATGGAGGAAAATAAAATATTAAGACATGATAACTGGAGTCAGGCAAGGGATAATTCTCATGAAAAGAAGAGCGTGAACTTAAATCTGTCTAATTTAAATCTTGGAATGAAGCACCTTATTTGTAGTAACCCATCCTGGAGGTTTTGACAATGTATGGTACATACAAGTATGCCATTCAATAGAGATTATTATCATATATAATACACATAAATTAAAAACAAACAAACAAAACTCCTAAAAATACCCAAAAAAAACCCAAAACACACCAAAATAAAAAGCTGAGCTCACTAAGTTGGAGGCATGGTGGTATAGGTGCTTTTCTTCAGCCTATATTTAGGCGCCCATATCCTTTAAGCAGGTTATATTAGTGGAAGTAGCTATAGCCTAGGATCTGGTCTATTTTACCATCTTCTAAGGATGTTGTAATAGCTACCATATGATGCCAGTTGATGTTGATATTCCTGCCAGATTAACATAATACCATACCACTGTTGGCACACTGGCCTGCAGAAATTACTCTGAGGGGTTAATTTGTAAAAAAGGATTAATTGTAAATGCTACCACACAAAGTACAACCTTTTAAAAAAATCTGTTTAAATGGATACACGATGAAGAAAAATAACAGGTAATTTAAAAATCTGCTGATTTGACCAAATGACAACTCCCTTGCCGCACTTTTAATTGAAGAAGTGAAAGACCTCAAGGTTTTCTCTCTGCTTCATTTCCTTCTCATTTTTTTCTGCATAGGAAAAAAAACAGAAAGAGAACATGCTTCATGGATCTCAGCATAGATATTATAGAATTCATAAAAGAGATTCTCAAGGCCAGGTTTTTTACCAAATAGCATCCTTTGCAAAATCAACAGTATTTTACCTTTTCTGAACTTACAATGTTAATTTGACCCCAAACTTCCCTTTCTAACTCTTTCAAACAGAATTTTGTAGCCACAAGACAGAAGAAGAGTCACAAGGCTCTTAGTGGTGTAACAGAAAATGTGGAACGGTAATGAGAAACATGAATTAATTTTAAGAGTGGGACAATTTCTATTCACAGTAGAAAGAACTCTTCCATTTTTCTGAGACAAAGACAATTAAAGTCCACATCATTTATCTCTTCATTTGAATTTAATGACAACGCACCTGGTTTAAACCTTTCTGGAGGACAAATGTTGGGTATAAATGGTATCCTGAGTATAGGAGTCCTGCTAGACAGTACTCAGAATATTTGAGGGTGGTTGACCATGAAAATGAGCAAATTTCTTGAAACTGAAAAATAACCTTGAGATACAAGGACTACAACTGGTAAACAATCAGAATGCAGTACATTTCTCTGTGTGCTGCAGAATAAGCCCAGTTGTAAACACTTTCTTTTGAAACACAAAGTCAAATAATGGAGAGGCTTTTCCAAAATATTGAACCAGTATGAAAAGCTTCCTTTTGACATTTGGGTGATTCTGGTCTCATCCATTCTACACTGGTATTTTCTTTGCCAAATCCAGATTATTTATAAAACTATTCAAGTGTAACAAAAAGCAAAAAGCTTTGAACGTGTCACAAAGGATTCAAACATTCAAAATGAAGTATAAACTTTATAATCTCCTAAGGGTTTGGAGGCTTGTTTGTTTGTTTGTTTGTTTTAAATAGAAAATTATGGTCATATTTTTAAATAATCCTTCTGTTTGATACATTCCAACTCAACCCAAACAAATAAACACTTATTCCTATTTTGGTAACATATTGCTGCAAGATGAATCCTCATATACTACCAGATGCCATATCAATAGGTGTTAAAAATTGTAAGATAACATTTCCTTTTATTTTTTTCTAAACAAAGGATATATAGTGAAATCTTTATTAGTTAAAAAGTAATAATAAAAAGTTTATTCCTTTGCAGAGAAGTATTAATCATGAGTCTAACCCAAGGCCATTGAGAAGACTGTCAGCCTGGATGGATAAGACTTTAGGAGAATTCCTTGCATTTAATGAGTGTAAACTTACACTCCCCATCACATAAACAGTGAGAAGTACAAATATATGCTCATTTCGCTCCAGTGAGATGGGGAGAGAACTAGAAGGGTAAAGTTTTGTGGATTGAGATAAAGATAGTTTAATAGGTAAGGCAAAAGCTTCATGCTCAAACAAAGCAAAACAAGGAATTAATTCACCATTTCCCATGGGCATGCAGGTGTTCTGCCATCTCCAGGAATGCAGGACTCCATCACAGGTAGCAGTGACTTGGGAAGCAGAAAGCCAAACATCATCACTCCAAATGTGCCTTGCTTCCAACTTCTTTCCCTTGGTTTTATGCTGAGCATGACACCATATGGTGTGGAATATCCCTGTGGTCAGCTGGGCTCAGCTGTCCCAGCTGTGTTCCCTCCTAACTTCTTGTGCCCGCCGGACAGTGGGGTGGTGTGAGGACCAGGAAAGGCCTCAATGCTGTGCAAGCACTGCTCAGCAAAAACTAAAACATTCCTGTGTTATCAACACCATTTTGGTCACAAATCCAAAATGTAGCACCATACGGGATGATATTAAGCAAATAACTCCGCCAAAACAACCATGTAAGGAAACAGCAGTTTCTGCATGGAATAGGAAACACAGGAACAAACACGCTCCCAGTGGAATTGATTAGGGTACATTTGTGTGCTGTGACTAAAAATTTTTATGGTTTAATGAGAGATCATGAAGAGATACAGTCTTTTGCGGTTTTTCCAGTAGGAAAGAGTCTTAGCAAATATAAAATGAAAGACAGACCTGTCCTGCTTAAAAATATAAATTTCCAGGAGTATTTTTTCTCTAATAATAAATTATTTATAATTCTATAGCAGAACATTTTTTTTTTTCAAGGAAATATATTAGATATTTTCAGAAGATATAGGAAGTTAGTTTTCCATTCCTGGTATATTTTTTTGTGTAAATATCTGACAACTAGCTGCCACCTCAGAGTTAATAAATCTGAGAACACGTTTGTAAGTATATTTTCATTAAATATTTAATAAATTTGCTTCTAACAAATTTATAGAGTAAGTTACTTACGTTCCCGACCACTTAATAAGGAAATATATCTCCATATTTCAGCAGATAATTTTAAAGACATAATACTCATTTCCAACAGAAGTTAAATGGGATAAATATGAGAATTTATGTCTGTCCCAGTTTAAATGAGACACAGGTGTTTTGCTGAGGATGAGTTATGAGAAAAAACTCAAACTTCTCCCTCTAAGCAATTATAAATCCAAAATTAAGAGGCTCCTATTGAAGGAAAAACAAATTATGGAAAAGGAAAAATAACAGCCCTTTATTAAAAGGTACATGTGTATTAACAGAGACATGGAAAGAAAAAGTAAAACAACCAAACAATACTCCTATACCCACAAATAATCCCCTTCAAAAACAAACCGATAAACAGGCAAAGGTAAACAGTTCAATTTTGCTCCCTTTGGTGCAATTCCAATCACAGCCAACAGGGGGTGCTGTCGGGTCACTGGAGACGCAGAACTTCTAATGTCCTGTGTCAGCCACCAGGGTATGCTGGAGAAACCAATCCAACAAAAAAAACGTGGGCTTTCTTTCCCTTCCCACACACTGGGAAAAGGGGAGAGAAAGAGGGGGAAGGAAAAAACCATCACCAACAACAAAAATCCTTCACTTACTCCAGCTGGACGAAACTGTTCTGCACAGTCCTCTCTCTCCTCGCTGATGTTGTGCCCGGACCAGTGTCAGGGAAAGAAAACAAGCGAGAATGATGATAGGGGAAAGGGTAAAAAATAAAACCTCCAGGAAAAAAAAAATAAAACCTCCAGGAAAAAAACAACAGCTCCTCTATGATGAAAAGGAAATCCGAGCAGGATCTGCAACTAGTAAACAGGTCGTGGACCCACACACACCAGCCTCCACCATGACCATGTGTTCCAGCCACAGCCCAGCCCACCAAACTTCTCCTCCCCCGTTGCCCAGGAGACGAGAAAAAAAAGTAAACAATAGCCTTTCATCTGCCCTGTTTCATAGGAGACTAATTTTTCAGCCATTAGTGAGGGAGTCAGGCCTTTTGTTCACCTAAGTACTTATCTAATAGCTCTGCACACAGTGGGCAAGGTGGAAGGGAAAAAATTCCTGCAAGGTTTTCCAGAACTAGATAAACCATGACAATGTCCTTGTCACTTAGAACCAGGACCTTACAATATCTGTAAAAAACACCTAAATTCAAACAAAGAATGGATATTTTAATATGAAAATAAAAGATGGAAAGGAAATGAGGGTAAACTGCTTTGTAAATACATAATGAAAGACACATTTTTAAGTTATGAAGTGGTGGAGCGTCCACCCTATTTTTGACTATTATGTAGTGTAATTTTGGTTATTTACTGTCAAAGTTTTCACTTCAGAATTCAGTTAGAACATCCATTTCTTGACTTCATTCATTATTTTTAGGAATGTGGCTCTAAGATGAGCAATTAGAGTTGCTAAACCCTCACCAGCTGCTCATATAAAAATAAAATCTTTTTAAAAGTGGTCATTGTTTTATGTTAGTGAGCAAGATATTAAAAAACAAATGACCGGTCTCTTCCCAGAACTTCTATAAATCAAGATCATAAATCAAGATCTAACTAAATCACTGTTTTACAGTCCTAGTTATAGAAAATACTTAATTATTTGCATATATAGCACTTAAACACATGCTAAAAATTATACTAATTCCTAAATTCATACAGTTTCAGTAGGGGAAAAAAGATATATAAACTATTCATGTGGCAGAAATTCTACTTAGAGCAGGTTTTCTAAGTTGATTCCTTTTACTCCCTTTCCTGTGATAGTGTAACTTCTATTACAGTTTGTATAATCTTCATTAAATCAGTATATATGCATAAACTTAGTATAATTATTAATAAATTATGAATAATAGTAACTATAGTATTATTATCTAAAATTAAAATGCCTCCATGCCGTGGTATTCTTACGTTTTTTGAGAACCCTTCAATTTTTCAGTCTTAAACTGCTTCTGAAATCTAAAAGGTTTAAAAGTAGGATTCACATTTAGAACACTGTTACATCCAGTTCTGTTACAGAATTTTCTTTCATAGCTGGAGATATGACAGATGCTAATTTTAATATGTCATGAAGAGCTATAACATTCCTTCTTTAGTAATTTATTGCATGCATCTGTAAGAGTTATGACAAGCTTTGCGAAATTGTGTTTCCATTTTCATTGTAATGAACAATTGTCTTCTAAGAGGCAGCAGAAGATGTTAATGAGTTTTTGCTTGTGATTTCTGAGACAAAATATATTGGCAGAAATCAGCAGCTCATTTTCTTAAACACAAGGATAAAGCATGCATTTTACTTTGAGCCTAAGATTATGCCACGCATCAAAAGAAAAATTAAGACTATTACATTTCCATGAGTAGTAGAGCCAGTGATTTACTATCTAATATTCTGCTTTGGAATATGACTTCTACCTAAAGGAATTAATAATACTTTAAAATTATTTTCAGTACAGGTTTCTTACAGTATGCACTGCAATACACTCAAACATACACATATACTCATAGTGTGTCTGAAATATAAAACCCGTATAACATACAAAAATAAGGTATTTTGTATTAATATAGAGGTATTATATAATATCCATTGCATATGTAGGAATTATATATATAATACACAATTATTATTTTATATGTTATCACTATTCAATTTTCAAAATTATTCTCCAGCATAAAGAGACTGAAAATTGAAGTGATTGACCTAGATAAGTTGGCTCCTGACACTAACTATTATCTCTATATGGTAAAACAAACAAGAGAGTTATAAATAATACAGATTTTATTTTGCTCAAAATAAGTCTTGAATTAGGATATTAAAGCAGAATAATCCATATTTGGAAACAGGAAAAACCCCAGTTACCCAAATCTCTATTAACACTTCTAGAAGGGTTCATAGACCAAAATTGTTAGAGAATATTATTTTTTAAATTATTTTTTGCATCTTAAAAATAGTTGAAAATCCCCAGAGTGCAGCATCATACGGAAAAGAAGCCATTCTGACCTTGCATTGGTAGGAAGTTGAATATACTTGTGCCAAATTTTCCAGAGTGTAACTAGAAAGTGACCTGAGTCAGTTGCTGACTGATTTATCTCACTGAAGCAAGGCTGGTCCAGACAGCAGCTGCTTGACTATGATGTCATCACTGAAAGTAGCATGAAAGTGTCAGCCCTTCTTATGCTAAACTTATTCTGGAATATTTCACTTGATAAACTCCTAATAATATGGAAAGACCTCATCATCTACTTTAGATAGTCATGGCCACTCTTACATAGCTATTCACTGCATAATAAAAAATAAACCAAACTGCTCGTGATTAATTTCAGCCTTAATTAAGCTTTTAACCTTAAAGACTTAACCCTACCAGGCATTCAAATTTATTCACTCTACATAATTCATCAACTCTTGATGGACTAGCTTTTCAGTCTCATGAAGAGAAAATGAAAAGAAAAATATACCTTGGGATAGAAAATATGATGGTAACATTGTTGCAGTGGTCATTAAACCATCATGGAGAAAAAATCATTTCTCACAGACATGCAGATAAGTCAATTAAAGGAATTTTTATATCAGTCAATCTAATGGATATTAAATAAATAAATACTTTTCCTTTTTTATGAATTGGAAATACCTCAGCCCAAAGGAATCCTAATTATTTAAGGACAGGGTAGTTGCACAAAATATTAAATAAAAAGCATCATAGACTTACATTTATTAACAGGTATGTTTCTGTGAAAAAGTTGTATTGTACTTGAAGGGGAAATACTTTTGGTATATAAAAAGGTGACATTTTCTCACAAAAGCTCTGTAAAAAAAGCCAGATCATTCAGCATTTTCCTTAATTTCCTTAACTCCAAAATGGAGTCCAGAGAGAAGTTACAGAGCTGAAATTAGCTTACACCCATTAGGACCAGTATGCTTTCACCAAATACAATTATTCTTCAGTGTTCATTTACCTAAGCAATTGAAACTGCCTGCAGCAAGGAAGGAACACAAGGCTAGACCTCAAGCAATCATAAAAACTAATTTTAAAATTAAGTTAGAGTTACTGTTCTTCAGTAAGTAGAAAAGCTAAGAGTCTAAATGAAAACTTATAAAGAAGAGAAGAAAAATTCCACTGAAATATATGGAAATATCCTAAATTTCTAAACTAATTTTTGATCATGAATCCACAAGTGTTATGGAGAAATCAGCTAAGTTAATTAAAACCCTCTGCAAAAAAGAGGAAAATATTTTTTCTCTATTGTGTGAAAGTGTTGAGACTGAAGTTATTTAAGTTACTGCTGATTAGGTGCATTGAAGTCCAAATGACTATAAGTACAATTAAATAAAATTATTATAAATAAATAATATATTATAAATAAATATACTTTCTGCTTCCTTTTAAATATTAACTCCCTATTTTTTTTAATTTTACACACAGAAAAGTTTAACCTCATTCTTAAAAGTTTAACTTAACATTCTTAATCTATTTGGTTTTTTCCTATACAACATCACTTTTTTGCTCATTAGCACTGACATTTTGTCCCCCAGAAGAGTGTTTTATGTGCAAAATTCATGCTCATACTCATGCTAATATTTGATGACTGACTAAGGCTTCATGTATTTTTTTACCTCTAATATGAAGGTTTTTTGGGTGTAGGTCTGAAAAATATTTATCTTGTCTAAAAGCCTGTAAGACTTTTCTTACTTTCTATCTGGTACTTTCCTACTCTAATGTACGTTATTCTTAACCCCACCTGCTCAGAAGTTCCATAAGCACCTTAAAAGTTTTAAGAATAAAACAGAAAAGTGTGGAGCATTGGATTATTTTTTTTCCCCTAGAATAAATATTTTCATTTCAAAATATAATTTTGTTCCAGTTTGGATCATAAATGAGAATATCACCATGTCTCACAAAGCCAAATTCTTCTAAAGAATCTACTAAAAATCATCTAAATTATATCTGTTGATATGGAATAATTTCAATTTTGTGTTCAAATATTATCTCAAAATCAGAATAGATTGTTACTGAAAAAAATTACTAGAGCATTTTCCAATGGAAAACATAGATGTACAAAAAACATTCAAAGTAAATGTTTAGGTCTGTGATAAATGAGTTTTTTTCTAAAGTATATATATTTCACCAACTATTATTTGTTAAATTCTGTTCATAACTACTTTTTAGACAGCTTAATATTTACCATTTAGATGGTTTGAGCTGCCTCTTCAGATGTTTCTTTAATAGCAAGGCGCAAACTGCAATTGTAGCATTCTGCCTCCTTTTTCCCCAATAGGTGGTATCAGTGGTTAGAAATGGACTAATAGAAATTAGAATAACTATCTTTTGTCCCTAAATTCTCTCTTTTCTTCTCCCCCTCCATTTTTATTCCCTACAGATATCAGAGCTTACATTCACTAATTTTCTTTTCTGTTCTTAACTTTCCCCAATTTATTACAATTCCTACATTCTCTGATTTTTTTTTTAGGAAATGTTGGAAAAATCATACCTATGTTTCTGAGTTTTTCATTAGATCATTTTGCAAGTTAAATAGAGTACTTGTGAGCAAAGGTAAAATGAGGAGTTCCTTGCTATATTAATTTTTTGTTGTTGTTTTATCTTCTGTGCTCTAGCAAAAGCATTTGAACAATGTGCTGCAATACTGGGGTAAAGCCTTCTCACAAGACAACGTCGTTTCTCAATATGAGTTCTCCCCTGGCATCCTTGGGTTTTCTTGTTTCATGCATTTATGTGCAGGTTTTCTGCTCATTCAGTATAACCTCAGGCATACTGTGAAAAGGAGCTTCCAGCTGAAGCTGTGCTGCTTAGGCAAATTTAAGAAGCCTCAAACTGTGAATATTCTGGCCCTCTGCTGTCTGTCATAATTTGCATCCTCAAATCCCCTCCTCAGCTAACAATTTTCCTGAGTAACACTTATTCATACAATAGTTATTTTTCTCCTCTTTTCTATAACAAAGGTGTCTTTGTTTGCATGTACAAAAGCAACACTCTCCTCTGTCTGAGCACTTTAGAAATGACCATTCTGTCATCTGCTCTGCTCAGTTTCTAATTATTGATATACAGATCATAACACATCCATTTTGTAGCTGTCCACCTGAGCCTTCCTAATTTCCTTTTTTCTCATTTCTCCTGGAATAAAACATTTGAATTGTCGGGAGCCTCTGTGTGTGAAAGCAAAAGTATGAGGACTTCTCTGTTCCTGCTTTGTTTTGAAAAGGTGTGCAGATTTGAGAACACTTGCCTAGGAAAACAGAACACTAATCTTAAGTCACCCTGATTCAAAGTGATAGATTTCAGATGAAAACATTTGAAGTTGTATGGGAAAAAAGATAATACAAACACGCACCTTAACCTAGTTCGCTCCCCTCCTCATCTCCGCTTTCTTTCAAAGGAAAAAGGATGTTTTTTCAGTTTTCCCTCACCTGAAAAAGAAAACCAGCAATGTTTTCGGACCTGAGGGCTCTAACTAAGCTGGTCTCAGACCAGCTTCCCCCTGGATCTTCTCCTGGCACTTCGCCCCTCACTCTACAGCCCAGGACCCACATCAGTCCCTTTCCCAGTGACGGCACAGCAGGGAGAGTCTCCACCACAGACCCTGAGATGATGGTTGGATCCTCTGGACTGTGTGTGGACTCAGATGCTGCCTGATGCTCACAGGTGTAGGAGGTGCCTGGTCAGCACTGGAGCCACCTGCAACTCCTGTTCCAAAGTACAGTTTTTAGCTTAGTTTAATACAGCAGGTGAAAAACTGCTTCTGTTAAGTACTCTTTAGGGATGTCACTCTGAAAAGCAGCAGCCATTGGTGGACAAGCATGCACAGATAAAAGCAAACACATCTTCAGCCATTAGACTTTAGTTCATAACTCTAGGTGAATCAGATGCCTGGAAAAGAATTATGTTAAGTCAGGACGTTTAGGATGAATATATTTCAGATAAATAATTCCAATATTTATCTTAGAACTTCTTGCTTAGTTAAAATGAACTGCCTGCATCACCTAGAGTTTTTTTTGTACTTGTATCACTATTATTCTCTGAAACTGTCCATAGAAAAATCAAGCATGTTTCCTTTAGTAATAACCTTCTCAGGTTTTTATGTGTTTTATAGAATGTAATTTCTCTTTTTGTTGTCTTGGACAATGACTGAAATGCTTTCTAATGGCAGAAAAACTCCTACATCTCTAATTCCTCTTTGCAATGCTATGTGTGTGTATGTTGTGTGTGCATCTATGCATAAACAAAAGTTTATCATAAATTTATGTGTGTGAGAAAGACTTCTAAAGACTTCTAAGATTGTTTAATTGTGGATAAATTCACAGGGCTCAGTCCTGGGGAGGAAAAAAGTAAAACAGAAGAATGAAAGGAAGCAGGATGTGGGAAGTCCTTAATTTTAACACAATTCAAAGTGGGAATAGGAGTTCAGGAGCTGGAGTTTGAATTCCTATCAGATAATTTCTATTACAAGTACTGGATTTTTTCTTAAGTGTAAAGGAATTTTGAAGGAGAGAAGAGCATGAACAACACAGTATAGACAAAGTGGAAAAAAAATCCTAAAAAGTAAAGGTAAAAAACTGTCATTCACACAGCAACAGAAGAATAAATACATTTACTTATTTGCCTGATTTTAATTATATAATTATAATTAATTACTACATATGTATTTTATACGCAATTATATTTGTATTATATATTATATATGTATCTATACATGCAAGTATATATATTTTTTTATAATATATATGTAATTATATAATTCATAAATACTGCTTAATGTAATGTCTAATTCTCAGATCTCTACAGGCCTTTAAACATTATCTCCAGGTTTTACGTATGATGACGTTTAAACCTGAGTTGCCCAAACAAACAAAAGCATTATCCAGTCTTAAGTAAGAGCTGCTCTGTCTTGGGCAATGAGGACACTGGAACTGGTGCCTACTTTGGCATTCACCATAATGGCATTCCTGGTCCAAGACTTGTTTTATTTATGCTACAAAACTAAATGTGCCCAGGGCTGTTCCCCGGCATTGTTGCTTAGTGTCAAGGAGTGTCTCATGTTTATACCATTCACTTCCTTCATCTCCAAAACACAGCATGCACATCCAAACTGCCCACTGGAAATCAGTCCTGAACTGTGCTGCTGCCACCATCATGCCCTGGAATTTTTTGGGGGAGTGATAGTTGTCTTTCCAGTAAATTATTTTGGGGATCATTCTTAAATTTTTCAGAAGTAATTGGCTATTAAGAAGAAAGACCT
The DNA here is from genome assembly GCA_036023395.1 of Myiotriccus ornatus. Taxonomy (NCBI): domain Eukaryota; kingdom Metazoa; phylum Chordata; class Aves; order Passeriformes; family Tyrannidae; genus Myiotriccus; species Myiotriccus ornatus. The sequence goes on from JAYRBT010000001.1 coordinate 105,360,485, forward strand.
AGTTCCTGGAAACGTTCCCTGATGCTCGTTAACTTACAGGTATAGAAATACCTGTGAAACTTGCTATTCACAAGAACCGCTGTATCTCTGTGGAGGATGTTTTATCTTTTTAAGAGGAACCTTCACACTATGTTTCACTATTTGTAGCATGTAATATCAATTTTAGTTTAGAATAAAACACATTAATGTTTGTAAAATAATAGCCCTTGTAGGAGATTTGAAAACAAATTGTACATCCAGTGTGTGAAAGTGGTTTGAGAATGAATAATGTACAGTCAGCTTCTGAAACCTTTGTGCATAATGAATAAGACCCAATTTTTTTACTCACCAAGTAATGTAACTAATTTATTGGAGGTCTTTTGATACATAATGCTACTCAAAGTGAATGCAAGATGAAGATTTGTATGATAAATTATAAAAACATAGGCTTAGTAGCTTCTACCTTTAAAATTTGATTAATAAATGTCAGCATTTGAAGATGCTACAAAATTAGGATTAGCTGATGCACCAGATGGTTGTCTTCCCTTTCAGGGGACCCTTGACAGGCTGGAAAAATAGGCCAGGAGAAACATCTTGAACTTCAACAGAGACATACACCAAGTCCTGCACCTGGGAAGGAATAAAGTCAGGTACCACTACACACTGGCTGAAAAGCAGCTTTGCAGCGAAGGACCTGGGAGGCCTGGTGGACACCCTGTTGACCATGAACCAGCAACAAAGGCCAACAGCATCCTGTGTCACATTAGGCAGAGGGTTACTAGCAGGTTGAGAGAGAACATCCTTCTTCTCTGCTATGTCCTGGTGAGCCATATCTGCTTCCAGGGCTGGATAAGAGAGACAGGGACATAGTGGAGAAAGACCAGCGGATCGCCATGATGATGATTGTAACAAGATACGTATTACCTTTCTGATTACACTTCCCTTCTGTTCCATTTAGTTAAAGATATAATTTGATATTTTAAAAAACCAAATTAAAGACCCCAGAAAATATTTTTTTTTTTTCAGGCTAACATAATTTGTTATAAAAAATGTATGCAGATACATATATCTCTGTGTGTGCATATAAATTAACATTGTGCCCTAGAAAATACAAAATAAATTCAGCATAATGTTTTTGATAGAGTGTGCCTTTTAATATGATAATTATGATGAAGATACTTAAAAAGAATCATAGCATTTTCCTTCTAACTGAACAAGTAACTTTGGAGGCAAATAAAATTATTCTTAAAGCTATGCCTTTTGGTATGTCTCTCTACACATACTTGGGAATCATTAATTTCTTTAACCTGCATTTTTCAGTAATAAGCCTTATGTATATTATCAATAAGAGAGCTACATTTCCTGTTGGAAGTGATTTATGTGAAAACTCAGTCCAATTATACTGCTCTTTTTCCACCTAGAAATCACTTAAATAGCTGTGTTCTGAAAGGTTAAAAGTACATGCTGATTATTCGGTATCTTTCAGATCTTTTCTGATGATAGAGAGAATGTATATAACCTGAACAATATATCTAAAAGTAAAGAGCTATTTTGTAGCTACACATTCATGTTTGTATATACTCTGCATGGTACTTGGATGCAAAAATGGTCAATGACATTTTCCCCTTACTGTAATGCCCCCAAGAATTATTTTAAGAAAGACAGAGAGCGATTCCTGTAAGAAAAAAAAAAAAAAATAAGTAGAGATTACCTTCTTGTCTCTGCAATTCTCTGACTGAATTTTTAAAAAAACATGCAAATAAGTACTAGTTCTCTGGCTCCATCAGTAGACTGTCCTCACCTCCTGCAAGGTACTAGTGGGAAATGAATACATCTGTTTCATTTTGCTGAAGTCCTGTAACCCAATTTCCTCAGTTCATCTCTCTAAAGAAATTTGTTAGTCACATTTTTTGTCCACAGCAAAAAATAAGATTCGATAGTAAATTTCTCAGGCTTTCATCAGCCCATTAAGTAGTTGCACTTACAAATTTCACAAGCCATCCATAACTACTAAAACTCCTTTCACTGTTCCACTGTAAACCTAATAATAGGAGAATCAGAGGTTAAGTGTCCTTCTGTACACTTAAATGAGAATGGAAAGAACATTCATTATTCAGGAGGACAGTGCAATATAATATACTCCTGAACACAGCCTGCAAAACAATCGTTTCATTGATTATTGTAAATGACGTCTTAAAAAACATGTGCACAGTTCTGCTGGTAATGTATTATCTGACTTCCTCAGATCTCTGGGTGAAGGGTGTATTGAACATTTCTCATCAGAGAGATTCAGCCTGTCATGAAAAATGCCTATGACAGCAATTGAATACAAATAGAACTTCAGGGCCTATGCAAATAGATGAAATGTATTGAACTTGACATGTCTAATAGCAGGAACACTCAACAGTGTTTGTTGGCCTTACAGTTATTGAAACCCTTAAAACATAAGCTTTCCATTGGCTGCTCTTATTTTATCTCTATAGTTTTAAATACAAATTGTAGAAACAGGGACAACCTGCAAGGATTCTTATTAAAGAGGCTGAACAAATCAAGTCAAGAGCATTGGGGGAAAATGGATGTCCTCTGCATTAGGGTTTGCTTACAAGAGGCTTCATAAGGACACAAGAGGAATATTAATTTACAATGCACAAAATGCTCTGTACACTTTCTGCACATATACACTTGTGGTGCATGCGAAGGCACAGAAATCTTTCTGAAGAGAAAAGCAGGTGTCTAAAGATCTGTGTTCTTTATAATTTAATCTATATTCAAATATAGTGTGTTTTATGTGTACCCAATAGCATCACCTTTGAAGAAAGTACTTAAAAACATGAACCTGTGGAGATCAGAAGATGCCTCAGAACTTTGCTCTTGCAAACATGAACCCAGGCTTAAGTTTACCCATTTTTTATCATCAGTCCCTTTGACTAAAATCTCTAAGGCTAGATTTTCAGGCATTACCCATACCATAGCTCTTGCTTCAGACCTTTCTTCAACATGATTCAATTCAGCTACATAAAACTACATAAAAAATGTTGGGATATGTTGTATCTATGTAAATGTTATTTTTCTTTTATGAGAAACTGCACAAGTGGATACTTTAACAGGCCCTTCTTTTACCAGCTGCAGTTCACCAGATTTTCTTGTTATACTTTATTTGTGTAAGGATAACAAGGAAAAACAGGCCTAGAAATGATGTGGTTCAAGTCTGAGTTATTTTCTCTTTTATTTTTTTCATTTTTCTGTGATATGAGGCAATATCTACATAGTTAGAAGAGCTGTGGAGTTTAAAACAGCATTTATAACTCTGTAGCTATTAAAAAAAGAAAGGAGATGGCAACAACCATGATTTCTTCCTTTGTAGAGAATTTGAAACAGTTGGTGGCATTACCATGGCACTCCAGTTCTGATCTCCAGCTTTGAGACAACACTAAATAGCTGAAATCAAAACCTCAGCAAAATATGTTTGTGTCTATCACTTCAGTGAAGACACAATTTCAACTGATCATCATGCCAGTTGGACAGGGGTTAATGAAAAATTTAAGAGTATATACTGGGTAGATTTGATCTTTTCAAGTCAATGTAGCAATCACAGCTTCTCTTCTGGGAAGCCAGAAGGGAATATTCTGGAAGGATATTGGCAGAAAAAATTAAATTATATTAAATTATGCTTCTAAAACATTTAATGAGGCATACTCATGATTCATGAAATGTTGAGTGTTTATGCTGCCATATCTACAGTTAAGCCAAGGAAACTATTTCTGGAATTATGTTCATCTTGAAATGGGAATAAGGAGATAATATCTTCTTATATCACAAGAAAAAAACCAAAATGGCAATTTTTTCAAGCAGATAATTGTATGTAGTTCACCAAAGGTTATAGTGATGTTGCTAGCAGCAATATGTTTCTGTTAGCATTTTGTTGTAAGTACTCTCCAAGTGACTCAGTGTGTATCTCACTTATGGCAAAAGGAGCCAGACTAACACTGGGCTCTTTGAAACTTTCACTCTAGAGGATTACCAGTGTGTTCCTTCATGAGGTACTGTAATAACCCCAGTAATAAACATTATTTTTATAGACACCTACATGCACACACCCACACACAAAATAAGTAAAACAGAAAGAGGGCTGTTTCATGTCAATAACTGAAAAGAAACTATGCTTCTCCAAATTACCTCTTCTAAATGCAGTTTCCAAAGAACATATCCTGCTTCATGGATATGATTATTAGCACCTTCCAAGACCATCCAAATGGTAATAACTTTTCTCAATGAAGAACATTTCTCCAGAACGGAATAGATCAGACTGTCATATCCACATTATCATTCTAAAAACAACTGCTTACTGATGGCACATCTATAAGTCTTGAGAAGAGAGATAATGAAAACATAAACTTCAAAGGGTCTCTTATAAAAATGTTTTTGCATCTTTGTGATACATTCACTGAGATAAGCTATGAAAACATTGTGCATTTGTTTGATTTTTTTTTTTAAAGCTTCATAAAATGCATCTTGGCAATTTATGTTTATTTTTAGTGTGCTGAGATTTATTTGTTCGTTATAAACAAAGATCTTCAGGACAAGATCTTTTAAGTTATCCTGGAGTGAAAATCATATAACAAAGGCATATAAATAATCACTGCCTTCTTTCAGAGATACAGCTGATGTGTGTTGGGTTTTGGGGTAAGTTTTCAGTTTTTACACTGAATTAAAAAAGTACCCTAAAAACATCAATATTTTGTAACTATGGCTTCAGTAAATTTCCATTCAAGATGATTGGTGTATTCCTCATTTTTGCCTTTTTAAATCTCCTATTCTTAAATTCTCAGGTATTCAAGACAGAGTGGGCAAATGAAGTACATGTCAACTTTTCCATTTCTTTTATTTCCAACATGTACAAAAAATCTGTTGTTTCCAAACTCTTCTCCTCATAAATGCCCTGCCTGAGATAAATTTGAATCTGATAACAGTCTAAGTCCTTGTTTCAAATTATTTTTCTTTTATACATGTTCATTATACAGATGTGCCTGCTGGAAAGCAACCTACAGGAATCTGGGGGAGAGTTCAGCTACTTTTATTGTCTTCTTTCCTGCCTATTTTTTTTTCTCTCAGTATTTAGGTATAATTTATCTAAGTCACAGTCTAAGGGTCTTTACACATGCCACAACTGTTTCTAGGATTACCCAAAGTAATGTGCGATTTCCAGAACATCTTTGATTTTTCTGTGTATAAATATTCTTCCTATGACATTTTTCTAAAGTATTTTAGCAGAGTTGATTTGCACTTTGATTTGTGACGAAAAGCTATTTTATTTTTTCCTGTGTATATTTTGCACTCTCCTATTTTAAGTGGTCTACCAGTAAGGTTCAATCTTATACCACCCTACATGATCTGTTTAATTACCATTAGCGAGACACGTTTAGAATTTGACAAACACTATTCCCATAATGTCTCATATTTCAGTATGGGTTTGCCTATTTTAAATTTGGAAAGTCTTCCTTTTTAAACAGTGGGCTATAAAAAACAGTTGCAAAATTCCCTAACAGAAGATTCATCACATTATATTAGTCATATGTATTATATATACTAGATAATCATCTGCATATAGGAGTAAAGTTACACTATCTGATTTAAAAGATATTACAATTATTCTTAGTCCAACTTTGGGATTTTTTTGAAAGAATAATAATGTAGAAGAAATAACTTAAGCACACTTGTCAATTATGGGAATAAGGATTGTCTTTGTGAATATTCTGTTTCCTAAATATTTTCACAGACAAATAAACGATCATATAAAATCTGCATAAAGATATTTTACTTTTCTGAGGGTTTATAACCTTAAACAATTCTAATAATTTTCTTTAATATACAATGCTTTTTACACCTTTATTTAAAATGTAAATTTTTATCTTCTTTTATCTAGAACATTAAACTGATTTAAGCATTTTAGCAAATACTGAATATTGTAATATCAACTTGTAGATAGTTTTCCACCTAACAAATTCCCAAATCAAAATTCTATCAAAGCAGGCTATGCAACGCATGAATGAGTAGAAGTTATATCCTGCATTCTTCCGAAGATATATTGTGATGCTAAAATAGCCTGTATAGCATGAAGGGACCAGTAGAAAGCTGCTCTTTTCTCTCTAGAATTTAGGAGTGTTTTTCCAGTTGATGAGAATTTTTTGGCATATAGATAATTGCCTCAAGCAGTAGTTAATGAAATACATGAGTTTACTATGATGACGTTTCATTATTGAAATACGTAGTTCCCCTAAATGCATATTGTTTACCTTGTTTAGATTCTTGCACTGAAATATCTTTGAATGGTATTTTGCAAATTCATTCTGACTTCTTCCAGTCTGCAAGGCCTTTATTTTTTGAGTTCAACAGTGTTATTCTGTTCTATTTACAGACAGAATTGCTATTAAGATCGATTGATCATTTTATGCTTCCTTCGGTATCAAATACTTCAATCAGAATTTTTCGTCAACTACACCAGAGATGGATGAAACCAAGTAATTTTTATGTGTGACTTCTGTCTCTGCCAAATAATGTTCATTTTGTTGTATAAAATATGGGACACCTACAGCGGAAAAACCTGAGTCCTGCTACAGGAAATATAATGCCAAGCATTTGTCTGTTAGGCAATAAGAGTTAAATTCCATCCATCTCAGTACAGACTGAAAACTTATCTCTTACATCCCAGTTGGGCCACTAAAATTCTTACTAAGAAGAAGACCTACAGTTTTATCTGATAGTGTGGTTGCCTTTTTTTTTGTTTAACTCCCAAGGCTAATTTTGTGATTCATATGGTAAAAATGCCTGCCGGTCTGATATTGGAGGTGATTTGGGAGATGTCGCTGAAGGATCTTAAGGAAATCATGTACTAAATATTCAGCCCATGGACAGCTGTAATCATGTAAAAGTAAATATCTTCAGGTGCCAAAGAAACCTTTATGAGTGAAAAGCCAATTGCCTACATACTGTAGCTTCCTGAAACACCAGATGGAACTTGATTGTGGTTTTTGAACATCCCAATATATGGGAAGCTAGGCAAAATGAGGGGGCATAAATCCTCTTACAGATTTAGCCGCGGTCTTCTTTCATAGAATGTGCATATTTGGATTTTGATACTGTGTTTGACCGAAATAAAACAAAGAAGAAAAGATCAAAGAATGTGAACCTGGAGTAGCTTTGTTCTTGTATCTGAAAGTTATCCAAAGGAAAAAAAAAAAAAAAAAAGGAAAAAAAAAGAAAAACAGCTCCCCAAACCTGTTCAGAATTGGCCTTTGCTATTTTAGTGCCTGTTTCCTTTCATGGGATTTGAGAACAGAAGATATTTTTGAGAGCTGCTGTAGAGAAAGAAAATAGCTTAGAATAATGTTATACACTGAACCACAGTTAAAAATATGTGTGACTACCATACATACAGATACATTTTCTTGTTCAGAAATGCCAGCCTATATAAATGGAATTGTTTTATATCAATTTTCTTTGGCTGAATGTTTTCTGAACAAGTTTTAGTAACTGCCATATTTGAGACATGCACCCTTCCTAAGGAGCACAATCCCTTTAACCAGGTGTGTCTCTACTTAAATGTTCTCCATCCATTCTGAATACTTACATAAGGCGTTCACTGTAGGAAAGGCATGTGCTATAAAAATATAATAAGTATAACTTGCTTTAGAATGCTTTCTTACTTGACTAGAGACAGGAGTGGATAACAGAAGCAAGGCCTCTGAAGCATATTCAGGCCAGTGAAAAATAATAAGCTATACCTTTAACAAGGTATACATATCAAGATATATATAACTTTATTTGTAACTATCAGTCACAATGGAATAACAATTTAACCCTTCTAAAATAAGCATCTAAGCTACCTTAGTGCCAGAGTGATTCTTTTTCCCTAACAAAATTATATTTAGCAAAAATAGAGTGTCACAAAAAATTAGTGGAATAACTGAAAGAAAAAAATCTGCTGTTCCTCTGACTTATTTCAAGTATATTTTAGTGCTTATAAAATTTTAATTGCAAGTCAACCGTGTTTGAAATCCTTACCAATGAAGAGTATTTGCCTTGATTGTAGGCAGCACATTAAATCTTTTATTTCAGAAAATCTGATCTCTTAAACAAATGTCATCATTTGATTCCTAGCTGACATCCCTTTCTTACTTTTATAAATTTGATTTTCCACAATGAATGAAGCAAGAATCATATTTCATTTTTATTTTTATTGCACAGAATTTTCTTCTATGGAAGACAAAATCCATAAACAGAAAAGGAAAATTAATTTCACCAAATTCCGTTTGAATCAGAGACTGACTCCTTGAAAAAGACCTCGATCTAAGGATAATGCTTAGTATGTTCCTAACTTGAAATATATGAGTCATTTCCACTGACAAAGCTCAGTTTTGCTAAAGTGCAGTGTTGATTCAGATCCACTTTTTAAGTTTTTAACACCTTAGTCCTTTAAGGCACAATGAACATCCAATGTTACCTGCACATTTGGGTGTGGAGTAAATATAGACTGACTTACCAACATAAAGCTGGAATCTTATTATACTTGTCTTTTAGCATAGTAGACATATAATTCATAAGCAAGCAAATTAAGTAGGACAACATTACCACCCTCTTGGACAGGCTGACTTTAAGTATCCTTTGGTGACTCATTCTATCCTATTTTATGATAAACTTCTTTTATATAATCCTTTCCTTGAATATGCCATTAAAGGAGGATGACAGAACGTAGGAGGTGAGAATGACTAGATGAGTATTCAGCACCAGGTTGGTATTCCATTAATATGATCTACCATTTCCTTATCGTCAAAGAAAGACATTTGCTTGGATATCTGTAACAATACAGTTTTATTTTTACTAGAGTCTCACATTAAAATAACTCTCCATCCTAGTAATTTGTTTCTTTAAACCATTAAATTATTTATTTATTTAGTGTTGGCAGAGATTCAGACAGAAATATTATGATTTCTCACCATAGGTGCTGTAAAAAGTATGCTTCTGAGTCCTACACAGGACACAGAGTATCCTGTACCCTGCTTTCTTTTTCCTCCAAACACCCAACCAGGAAAAAAAAGCCCACCAAACATATTCTTCTTATAGTTTCATTAAATTTTATTACAGAAATAAAAGCGATGTTTGTTGCTACAACTACAAAGACAGAAAAAAACAGTCAGAATTGCCACTAATTACAAATCTTTGATGGGAATATGCTGGTAGTATTTTTTTCCCTGTAGTCTGTGTCTGGTAAGCGATCTTTTTTTCTGACCATGCAATCACACACAAAAAAAACCCTTAAAATACAATTTTTCCAGACAAACTTAGTGAGTATACTGGCTATAGTGAGATTAGAATTTCACACAGAAGTGTTTTTTTCTGTCCATATTAAATTACATAGATTGATGTAACAAAGTTTCCTGTTTCTAAAATATTGCCTATTTGACTGAATTTTCCAGGAAAATTTGTAGAATTACATATAGAGCCAAAAACATTGCTACCATCACCTTGTACAAGATAGGCAAGAAGTTTTGCTGGTTTTGGCCGGAGTAGGGTAAGTATTCTTCAAAGTGGCTAGCATGGGGCTATGTTTGGGTTTGTGCTGGAAACAATCTTGGTAGTGGAAAGGAGGCTGTGGGTGCATGGGAAGGTGGGAGGAGACACGGCAGGACCAGCTCACTCCAAATGACACAAGGGATGTTCCACATCATGTCATGCTCAGTATATGAAGAGGGGGGAAGAAGGAGGAGCTGAGGAGTGTTCAGAGTTATGGTGTTTGTCATCCCAAGTCACCACGGAGCTTCATGGGAAGCTGCTTTCCTGGAGATGTCTGAACACCTACCTGCCCATGGGAAGTGATTAATGAATTTGTTGTTTTGCTTTGCTTGTGCATGCAGCTTTTGCTTTATTATTAACAGATCAGTTAGTTGCACCAGCCATTGCTATCTGCAAGGTAGACACCAATTTCCAACATTTAAATTTTCCAATAGTTGTGTCTATACCGAAAAAAATTCTGTTGCTGTCCTTTGTCCTCTCCACTCTTCCCTGCTTTCCTAAGCCTCTGGAGAAAGCATGTAAGTAACTTTCATTCCTGTACTCTGTCTATATTTAGTATACTTTTAACACACTTTATATGTGGCACACTTTGAGGACAATCCAATTGCTATCTTGAAGGCACTTGCAGTAGCTTGGTTGTATTTATGTTCCTGGAAGGGAGAACAAAGCAATGAGCACTGCAGGAGTAAGTTTCATGCTGTTTCTTCTGTTTAGTATGCCACAGGTGTTTGGAGGGAAGGAAAGGGAAAGAAGAACGGAACAGAAGAAGGAAAGCAAGGAGGAAGGGAAGGAGGAAAGGAGGGCAGGAAGTAGGGGAAGAGGGAAGGAAGGTGGAAAGAAATGGAGGGAGGTAAGATGCTTTCCTGTGATAGTCTGAAAAACAGCATGGATATTGCTCATAGGAAAAAAAATTGGATTTGGATAGATTTTTTAGTTGAAATATCTTTGAAAATCTTGTACAAAATACAAGCTTCCACTGAATTATGCCATTCTAACACTTTCAGTAATAACAATAATTTAAATTTTAAAAGATAAGTGTAGGAAAAAACCCTTACAAACACATAGCTATTTTTCTGGAGAGGAAGTTGAGCAGCACTGCTTCTGTTTCTTCAGTAATTAAAGTGGCAGGCAGAACTTGGAATGCATTTGTAGCAGCAAGAGGTTCAGCTCTTACCCTGATTTTACAAGTAATATTACAAGTAAATAGGAGCTTATATTCTCCTTTGGGATATATTGAATTATGTCAGTTCTAGTGGTAAAGGGACCAATGTCTGCATGATAAACTCCTCCTCCCATGAGAGGGGCCTGCTGGATGCAGCTCTGGTGCAATTGCTGGCATTTTCAAATCCATCCCCATGTGGTAAGAATCTTGTGCTCATCTATGTCCAGACTAAGCTGTAAATCAGTCAGCAAATATGTGCTTCACACCCTGCATACTACAGTAGGAGGTTCCTTATATAGTGGTTTTGTTAATTCAACCTATTATAATCAGAAGAATAGAAGGAAAAGATCTTATGCACATCAGAGAGGGGAAAAACCAGACAGACTCAGGATATTCTCAGGGAAAAGATATATCTTGTTGTGAATAGACCTAAATGTTTCAAACAACAAACAAAAACCACCATGGGGCAGGATGATGTTTAAGCAGGGCAGAATTCATAGAGGATCCATCACTTGCTTCTTTAAAAGGAGAAATCCTATTTATAGCTTTTCACTCAACTATCAAATTAAAATGAATGGAAATACAAATTTTGCTTTTTCCAGTTTATTTCTCACTTCTTGTGTATACTTTCTCTGTAATGATGCAAGTCTTAAAAAAAAAAAAAAGAACACATTTTCTGTTATTTTCCTCTTATATATTTACCTCTTATATATTTCCTCTATATATTTTCCTCTTTATTTTCCACTTTTTACCAGTTTTCCACTTTTTATACCAGAATATACCTCAGGTGTACTCTAAACATAAAGGACAAAACTTGAGGGTGTGTTTTAAGGCAAACAGAGACAATTATGATAGCAGCAGCTGAGGCTTTAGGAAACTGAAACATCCTGAAGCTGAAATACTCAATTAAAAAAAAAATAGAAGAAGGAATATTTAAAAATGAAGCATTCACTTTGCTTACAGTAGATTCCCTTGCTCATCTTCTTCTGTAATAGTGGTAGTAGTAGTGACATGGAAATTAAGTGACATCAACCTTTGTTTACTTGCTTAGTTTACAGAAGGTTCACCAGTTTTGAATACAGACCAAATATTTACAATGAAATCAGGCAAACTTCCACTTGACTGAGGCTTCAACTCAGTAGAAAAATGAGTCTCATATTCCTTTTATTAACATTCTGTGTACAGCTTTTTGTGACAGGTGGAACTTTGGTCAAATGCAAGGTCTCATTACTAAAGAGATACAGCTTTGGTTTTATGATAGTCTTATTCTGTGTTTGATGCAAACTTGCTGAGCAAATAATGGTTCCAAACTGTCTAAGCTTATCTCCATTCCTTTTTTTTTTTTTTTTTTTAATAATTCGATGGGGACATTAAACTTCAAGAAGCTATCACCTGAAAGCTGACAGTTGCATTTACAAAGATGTGTATCAAGCATCAAAAGAACTGACACAGCATATTTCACTGTAAGCTTTGCCACTCTGATTATGAAATAATTTGAAAAGTAAACTTTCATTAAAGTATAATGTGGTAGTATAAAACCAAAATTACTGTATAAACATTTGGGAAGGTGCATACATGGAAAATGGCATTTGCTGTGGAGGTTCATAGCAATTTTGAAAGTGCAGGAGGGGCATAGAAGATACAGAACTAATGCTTTGAAAAGTCTTCTCTCTGAAGTCAATGAAATTTTTTCCTTTTTCACTAGAGTTTTTGTCTGTATGTTTCATATAACTCTGAAACAGTTATTTTATTGTAAATAAGGAAGTCAAATTCCAAATTTGTCATTAATCTCATGCTGACACAGTCCTTATGATCTGAGAATATAAAATTATTTTGGTTTTAAATTCCTTGTTTACAATAAAGTAACTTTTTTTTTCCAAAAAAATTTTTAAAATAATATAATTCTTTCTGATTTGAAATACACAGTGTTCACAGCATTTCCAAATGCTTATTGGTTAAGACAATTTGATATTACTTCATCAATAGATTAATCATTATTATAATCTCAATTAATATATATTTAATTACCCCACTGTAATCAACAAAAGAAAGACAACATATTCCCACACATTTTAAAATGAAATAATTTTGTGCAAAGAAAGAATTGTTTATTTATGCACAAATCATAATACTAGGCAGAGTTCAGTACTGGTGAGTTTGCCGAACTGTGCTATTTTGAGTCGTTGTCATACATTTTTATAACTTGGGGCACAGGGTTGCATATGGAGTGTCAGTTCTTCCATTTTGAATGAAGGATTTAACATAAATGTATCATTCACATATTTGAGTCTCTGTTGGTATCAGTGAAATTCTGACTCATTGAAATCAGTAGCAAAATATACATTGATTTAAATGAAGCTCAGGCTTCTACAATAATTTTAAAAAAAATGGGGGGATTTTTTTCAGATCAGTTGCATAGACAGAATAGAAGGTGATGGAGGTGTAGCTGCCATTCTGTTCACTTCTTTTATGTACCCCAGATATATACAGCACAGCTGTACAGCTAGGGGTACACAATATAAAATTGCTGAAAGAGGAAAGTACATGATATCACTAACTCGTGGATTTCATGAACACATAAGGTATTACCAATTTTTGAAGCTATTGAAATTGTTCTGAAGTGTGTGCAAGGCTTTATTGCTTAATTAATTTTTTTTTTTTAAATAAGCCTGATGCTCAACTTACATAAGTTAATGTCAAAACCATTTGAAATCATACAAACAAAGGCAATCATCCACATTTATAATAAAATGCACATCTTGCATACTTCCAAGGCCTGGTATATAGAAGACGTGCTGTAGTCATGGCATTTCAGTAGAACATTCTTTTTTTTGGTGTATATGCATGTACTCAAATAATCTCACACATCTTGGATTTAGATTTATTACATGCGCTGATTTGAAAATAATTTTGTTCTTAAATTCGTACAATACATGAATTTTAAGAGTTAACTATTGTTGATGTTCAATTCAGAATTTATTATTAGGTTGTGCTAATATACTTTAGTTTTGTCAAACATTCTGTTTATCCCTGTGATCAGGTGAATAAACAAGGGTTGCCCAGAAAATTGACTTGTAGCCTATAAAATTCCCTTCACCTGTGACAACTTGTAAGGGTGATTTCTGTGTTTCAAATTCCCCTTTGTAAGCTGGCTCCTGAAGAATGTCACTGAAGCAAACCTGTTGGTTTGCCTTGGAGTGGTGTACCCGTCCTCTATTGTAATTTTTTATTCTGTTGAAAGTAAAATGAATGAAAGAAAGACTGAAAGCTGATCAGATTAATAATAAATAAATGTTGCTGCTTTCAGCCACAACTTAGTCTTACCCAGAAGCTCACCCATCACCTTGTTCATCATTCCTTCCAGCAAGTCTCAGGTTTTGTTATTCATTACAAGTTTAAAAAAAAAAAATAATAGAAAGGGAAAGATGTTGAATCATTCTGAGCAAGCAAATCTGTTCTATGGAGTGACTTGTGACAAGCTGTGGAGAAGTTGTGGCAGTACCAAAGTTTAACACCCAGGATCTTAGATAGTTATCTTGAACACAGGGCTGAGCGACAGAGAATCAAGGTGAAAGGAGATAATTTGGGCATTCTAAAAAATTAAATTAAAAAATCCCCTTATACTTAATCTGAAGTGCTCCCTCTTGGATTACTCCATAACTCATGTGACCTGATCTGTAGGTCAGGCTTGGACTGAGTACTGCGTTTTCCTGCTCAATTCTGGCAGAAACAGAGACGCAGATAGAAACACAAAAGATGAAACTCCATTATAATTACTTTGTACAACACGACTACCAACGTTATAATTTTAAAGTAATTCTTTCTACAACAGTATTAGAGAGCCCTGTCTTCTATCTCTTCTTCCTGTAAAACATGAAGTTGCGTTTTATTAGTACTAAACTATTGTACAAATGTATACACAGTTAAATTACATTAATATATATAATTAATTTGTATGGATTATATGAACTGAGCAAATACAGAAAATTATTGCTTACGATTTTTTCAGGGTTTCTTAAAAAACTGTGCAGGAGAGATTATAAATCACCTTCTGTAAAGCATGAGTATGAATATTAGATTTGCAGCTGAAAATAATGAAATTGCATACAATATAAGGAATAGGACATGTTGAAAGTGTCTTAGTGTATTTTTTTCCAAAATATTCCCATGATGTGTTTTCACACCAGTAATGTTTTCCCATCTCAGTAATACACCATATTTATTTTCAAACTTGCATAGTTATTTGAATCATTGAGAGAAAATACTGGAAACTGAAAGTTCCAGTCATCTGAGAGTTTACTGTTCTGCTTTTGACTGTGGATTTTTTCAAACTTTCATTTTTAGATACATGAATAAATTCTGATCCAGACACAAAAATCCCTGTAAAGAACATTGTTCCTTCTGCTCTCAAACTTTCTCTATCCCTGATGCCTTTATACACTGCAGTATATAAGAAGGTGTTCTGGAAATATGACTTCTGACCAGGAATCTGGATTTTCATCAGAATTTTACAAGTATAATTTAATGTAACTCGAATTATCAGAAGCTGATTAATAATCAGACCTGCTGGCTGGATTAGTTAAAGACATGTAATACTACTAATCAGTACTACCAATCAGTGTTCTATGACAGCTAACTTGTATTTGCAGTCAGTTGAGTAAGATGCTTCTGAACAAGAATTACCACTGATTTTGATACAAATGAGAATTATTTTTGATGTCATTACCTTACATGTAGTCAGACAGAATGTGGATAATCACTGCTGTTATAAGCCAACAGATGCTGTTGCTTACAGTTTAGAGCCCATTCTTTGTCATGGAAACAACTTCTGCCTTTCACATTAAGGTTCTCTGCCTTAATGAGTTACATATTTGCTAAAGGTTTGAGGATGTTTCACTTCACACTCCGATTCATTCTCACAGCAGTTCTCTACGGAAACTTTTGTTTCTGTGCTTGGTACTTTTCAAATATTTTTTATTATTACAGGCAAGAAAGCTTCCAGCAAACCCTTTTAAGATCTTAATGGTGACTGCTTTTGCAGGAGTGACTCAGAGAGCAAGCATCTCAAACGTTTATTCCCACATGGAATGAAGTGCAGTAATCATAACCCTTCAAATGCTAAGCTGGAGCGCAGTAACACTGCTAGTACAAGCAGATCTAAGACCATCCTGTGACTGAAAGGGACACTTCTATCCTTTCATCCCTGTCACATGTTTTTAGTCTCTGACTGTTTTCCAAAGCAGGATTCAAGATGTAGGATCAGTTCCATGAAATTGCTTTGGAAAAAAAAAAAGAAAAAGAAAAAAAGAAGATACTGACTTTTCAATTTGCAGTCTGTGAGGTTAACTCATCTGATCTTTTGCTGATAACTCATATAGGTGCTGTAGAGTCAGTGACTAAAGGGGTAAGGTCCGCTGCTTTTGGTCAGGGCTGGCAGCAAATTCAACAGCAGTGTAAGCCAGAGAAAACTATACTCATAGCATCCTAAAAAGGTGGTTTTCCACTCAGTCCACAAACCATTGCACCTACGAAGCAAGGAGGTAACATGGGGCACTGCAAGGTGAGGAGTCTCTGGTAGGGTGGGGATCTTCCTAAGCCAAGTGCATCAAAGAGGAAGAGTACATGGTACATGGGTAAAAAAGGCTTCCTTTTACTTCTGACACTTCCCGTATACCCTGGGAAGACATCCTACTACAGTCACAGTCCTGCAGCAAAGAGATATCTCCCTGAATCTGCAGCATGGGGACTGAGGAGCTGCTGTCTGACACACCTCAGGTCTGACACTCTCCTCTGGGTTCAGCCCTTTCTGCACTTCCTATCCTGCTTCAGCTGTGATGAAGATGCTTAAAGAGGAAGAGGAAGGGTAGACACTGATCTCTTCTCTGTGATGAGCAGTGACAGGACCAGAGGGAACAGCCTGAAATTGTGTCGGGGAGGTTTAGGTTAGATTTTAGAAAAAAGTTCTTCACCCAGAGCGTAGTTGGGCACTGGAACAGGCTCCCCAGGGAAGTGGTCACCGCATCGCGCCTGACAGAGTTCAAGAAGCATTTGGACAACACTCTCAGGCACATGGGAATCTTGGGAAGGGTCCTTTACAGGGCCAGGAGCTGGACTTGATGACCCTTGTGGATTCCTTCCAACTTGGCAGATTCTGTGAAGTATTTAAACACCCTTCCCAGCCAGTTTTGGTGGAAATGGAGAAGAGGATGATTGGAAAAGCTCATCTGGCCAATGGGAAGAGAAGGGGTGGTTAATTCCAGCAGGGAGGTGGGAAAGATCAGGTGGGCGAGGTGACATCTCTCAGCATCAGTCAGCACAGCTGCAGCTGGGAGAGGATGTCTTTCTCCACCCTTTGTACTAAGGAAGGCTAATTCCAAATCTAATAAGCAGCTTCTGTAGTTTCAAAGGATGAATTTGGGTCTTAATGAAGCATGAGTCATATCCCATGAAGGAGGTCAGAAATACTGCAATTGATGCTTACTTCATGGAAATTATATAGGAGAGACCAGTTCAGGGGCCTTGGTTAAAAAGCTTTTGCATGTCAGTTTTCTCCTTGTTACATACCTCGTTTGAGTGAAGAAGGCAAAGCCATTGCTTTGTGTAGAATTCTGCAGTGCCAAAAACAATAATTTCTGAAAGGAAATAAAAATTGTACGGCATGCTTTCTTCTTTTATCTCTGTTATTAAAAAATGGTTTCAAAAAAGGATAGAGAAAATATATACAGAAGACTTTGATTACAACTCAATTTCTATATTCCTCTAATTTTCTCTTCTATACAGGGAGGTTAGCATGTGAAATTAGATCTTCTTCAGCTTTACGCATCAACTAGTTGAATTTAAAATGGAATAAGTTAATATTCCATTTATTGTTAAGGAGAACAATTAGAGTTATCACTCCAAATAAGTATAAAAAGATACTTTTAATGATTTTTCTGGTAACGCACTGTGCAGGTTTAAAGAAATGTTTCTGGATGATATTTAATTCCATTAACCTCTGGCAAAATATGACTTACTTTCTTTTTTTCTCTTATTCATTTTCCTGTCATCATTAAGTGCTGTATTGCTTTCCTTAATGCTGGCATAAGGAACACATACTATTGGAAGGAACAACACTTAATCCAGATCAGGTACAGGCATCATAACACATCTGACTGTACCTTCAGCATAGATTGCATTCAGTATTCTCAGCTGGTCAGCCATCTAAGCATTTACAAAATGTCAGCTTTCACTGTCAGACAAAAGTGGGTAACCCTGCCTGGCACAGCCTTAGGCAGAAGGTTAGCCATCAGGGACAGGGGGTGGGAATTATGCCCCTTCTCTCTATATTGATCACAAATATTTTGGAGTATTTTTTTAAGTGCTTTTCAGCACCGTGTTATGTTTGATGTTGGATTTTATTCAGATACTGGTTGTTCTCTCCACAGGCAACATCTTCTAACAGGAAAATAAGAACAAAAAAAAAGCAAGGGAAATTAATCTGCAATAGTATATTTCATACTGTGAGAGCACAAAGGAGTTGAATTACAAAAAATTTATCTTGCCCTAAATTTATTAGCCATAAATCACTATCAGGCTTTCAGAAAACCTGATATACTCCAAAAAGATTGAAAATGCTGAACTCTTCTTTCTCTAATAACATTTTTTTTTCAACAACAATAATCACACTGTATCCCACTGTTAGGAAATATATAATAAAAAAACAGAGAGATTACTGATATTTTATTTTTCATTGTCCTAACATAAGTAAATGTTTATGTCAATGTCATGGGTTTGCCAACCAGCTTCCCCCCGGGGCTGAAAATAGTTTTTCCAGGTGGAGCAAAGCCAATCAAAAGTTTTAGGAATACCTCTGCCAATTATATATTTGAGAAAATGGAAGAGAAGGTTTGTTGCACAGAAGAAAAATGGAAGAGCCAGTGTAGCAGCCGGCCCTGTTGGGCCCAGGCATGCGTCCCCCACCCTGGGCCAAGTCTGGCCCGGGCGAGGGGGGCCAGGCCCCCCTTCTGTCTTGTAACAGAGAAAAAAACCTTAAAACTTTAGAAAAGAACCTGGATGAGACATGCTGCAGAAGGAATTCTGGCAGAGAGATAGCGCAGCCTCCAAGGTCAAAGCTGGCAGCCAGGGGAGAGAGAAGCCCGAAGGGGGTCTCCTTCCCCTCCCCTCCCCCCCCCATTCTCTGCCTTCAGCAGGGAAAAGACTTAAAATTTAAAAAAAAACTCTGCCACCTGTGGAAGACTGCTGGGGAGCAGAGACCCTCCTCTGCAGCTCATGAAGGAGTCCACACCGAAGCAGAGGAGTGCATGAAGAAATGTGACTCCGTGGGAGGCCTGAGATGAAACAGAGTCCTGCTGGAGACCTGTGGCCCATGGAGAGAGAGACCTGCGCCGGAGAAAGTTGGCTCGGATAGGATCTTGTGATCCCAGTGAGGGATCCGTGCTGGTGCAGCTGAATTTGTGACCCCGAGGGACAACAGAGAATGGAAGAACTAGCGTGGACTCACGATAGAGAGGTCCATCAAGGACTGTCTCTTGTGAGGAGGGACGCCACGGGAAACAAGGGTGGACTCAAAAGCCATTATCCCTTGTATACGTGGTGAAGACACGGTAAGGCAAGTGTCCCCTTGCAGTCCATGGAAGATCCCCCAGGACCTGGGTAACCCCCCAGCCTCCGGTCTCAGCCCAGGAGGGGGTAGGCCCAGCCCTGAGGTCGACATAGAAGAGAGAGAGAAAGAGAAACAGTTCCAGCTGTGAGGAATCAGAGCTGTCATCCCAGAGATAATAGAAGAAGAACTTTTGAGTGCCATAAAATTATATAAAAGACCTGTAGCTCCGGAAATGGAAAAGAGACTGCTTCTCCTCCTGAACTGATACAAGGGGGGAGGGGTATTTCTGTAAATACATAGCACTTTTGCCTAGTTAAAATTGTTGTATATATAGTTCCTTAGTTTTTATCTTGCTAGTAATAATTCCTAATATTATTCTCCCAACATCACATCTCTTTTGTCTGCATAAACCTTCTCTCAACTTACAACAATTGTGTGGAAGGCGAGAAAAAAATTGGCCCAAAGTAAATCCACGACAGTCAGCATAGACAACTTTGGAGGAAGAGTTGGTTCAAAGAGTGAGGAACAATCTATAAATAGTACACAGATACAAAATCCAGGGACGTAGAGTGAGGTGGGGATGCTTTTCTGACAGATGCACTGAAAATGCATCTAATTGCACACTAAAGGCATACAGAAACAATGAGTTAACAAGATATTTTGATACAATTTTATACTACAAGTTATCAATGCAATTCATATTACACTGATCATTAAAAAAACATGACAAAGGATAAGAGGAAAATCTTTAAACAGAGTAAAACATTGCATGTGATATTCTAACAAAAAATACAGATACTTCTGGGTACAGACTCTTCTGAGGATTCTTTATGCAGCTTTGGCACAATTTTCCGCCTGGAGCTATACAGTAAAGGATCCAGAGAAAGCAATCACATGGTATGGTCTCTAGTGGACAGCTGAAATTCATTTTCTTGGGAATGGCACATCGTCCAAGTGTTTAAATAAGCAATTAAATAAGCTGTTTCAGACATGTATGAGTTGAGGCTGTTTCACGACTCCCATAGAAGTTTATTTGGAGACTGGATTTCCAAAGGAGTTTTGGAGAGAAATACTTTTAAATAAGTCAGGTCTTGCCTAAGAAACTGTGTTTTTCAATGAGACTTCACATTCTTATGCTTTTCACACACCTACTCTTACTAGATGTGCTTTGGAGAGTGGAATGTTTTTATTAGTGTGTGTTGGGTTAGATCTAGTGATATGTTGAATGATATGTTAAACAATATTTAACAACAGGATTTTTCTTAAATTCTCCTGGCTTTATGGAAATGCCAGGTAATTTGAAAGTCCTACTAAAAGTTTGCCATTGGCATCTGTCCATTTTGCACAGGCCCATATAGATACATCTCCTTTTTCAGACCATAACTTGGCATTTCCAAGTGAAGCCTACTACAGTGTGTACTACACATTTATACTGATCAGAGTAAGAGAAAAAAAAATACTGCATTTAGGCAAAGTTTGCTGTTACCTGGCTGCTTTTTAATATGAAATAAATTTCTCCCACTGTTTCTCATATTTCCTTTATGTACTCTGTCAAATCTAAATAGCCCATCAAAGTAGGGATTTATTCAGGTTTTTTTATAATGGATAGCACTGAAAAACAAGTTAGCCTTACTTTTAAATACACATGATCTAAGCCTAACCAAATCATAAGTGTTTCCTTTGCTCTTGACAGAGCTAAAATTATAATCTCAGTGATGTATCTGAACACTATCTCAACAGTGTTATTCTTTTAACTATTGGGAATTAGCACATCTTTTAACAAACATGATAATTTGTACTTTCAGAAAATAATTTCAGCAAAGAGCTTTTCAGCTGAAGATATGTTTTTCAGTTCTTGGTAATTGTTCATTTTTCCTTTTAATTGCTGATATATTGTTCATTATAGTATGAAAAAGTCTTGAATAACTACAATAATAGATATTTTAAATACTGCTTAAACTAGAAATATTTTATTTTTTTTGTTTGACATGGAAATACTCAGAAAGTGGTTCTAAGAAGAAAGGAAAATAGCAGAAACCAACCTCTTTCTAAGATTTATTTTTGTGCTCCAGTCTTCTCCCAAATCAAAAAGAATTTCTGATGTCAGGTGGGTCAGTTCTCTTGTGAATTAATTGGATTTTCTGCTAAGGAATTCATCTCACAGGAGATTTACATTATTGTGTAAAAATTTTACTACACTCTATTTACTTGAACCTTTCAAGAGCATGTTTAAGGGCAGGTGAGAGGGGAGTAGGGGCATAAGAAAGTTAAAACCAGGATGGAAAAGGAGTAGACAACTTACTAGCCTTTGGAGGTTATTGTAGGATGGGAGTACAACAATGCAAACCTGGGGTATACCTTGGTGTTCACAAGAAGTGAAATGTTTCTTGGTCAAGAGTACTGGAAGTACAAGGCTTTGTCTTCTCATCTTCCTGAATTTCAGCTCAGTAGTGTTTCTAGAACAGATCTGTGGAGAGAAACAATAGATACATTAAGCTGAGTTCCTGTGATTCACTTATAAACAGTGGCAGAAATAGTTTTGGTACACTATGTAGCAATTAAGCTGCACATGCCTTTTTAAAAAAAAAAAAAAATCTCACCAAGATACTCAGCATATTTGAGTTTAATGAAACTATCAGAAATACTCTTAATTTTAAATATTTCATAATTTGCTTCATGCACATTTGCTTTCTATATTGTAGGGGTTTTTTGTTTGGTTTCCTTAAAACAAGGAACTGCAAACGAAACCCTTAATAATTATAATGACTGTAACAACAGCTAGTCTTATATTGCTTCTCATCAGGCTCTTGTGGTACATTAAAAGCAGCTGTGCCAAAAAAATACTTGCAATCCAGAAATGTGAGGTGAACACACTGCTACCACGTTCATTAAGCACAGTTTTGCTCTCAAACAGCAAATGCAGAAACACGGCAACAGAAGGAGAAAATGATGAGGATGTGGCCTGATATCAGCTGAGAAAGCAACCTGTGTGGGGAGTTAGTTATGAAAAAGAAACTGCTGTGGTATTGACAAAGACAAACCATCTTTAATCACACAGTGATATCTCTGCTGCAAGTACAGTCAGGCAATGACACTGCTACAGGATGTGAAACGGCTCTGAATGCACAGACAGGGTAGAAGTGACTGGGCAGGGTGCCTCTTCTCTTTCAGTCACCTGTCATACCTGCATGCTGTGCTACGGCAATGTTGTGAACCAAGGAAAAAGGGAGCAAGGGGAGGGAGAATATCCGGTAGCTGCAGGGAGAAGGGAAACAGTAGGTGATTATTAGAGATGACATTTATCATAAGAAGTAGTTTAGAGCCAAAGCTTCATCCTGATTGCTCTGATTTCCCCAATTTACATTAAAATGAGTGATATGTGATATATGGAAAAGATGCCTTCATTACAAAGATATTGTAATTCACTATCATTTTACTAATTACCTCACTTGTGGCTTTCAGTGCTCTTCAAGTCCTGGTTATAATCTTCTTACTAATTGCTGACTGCAAACAAAATAAAGTTATACAGCTTGCATAAGGATTCCCAGAGAGCAAAATATTTGCTTTGTGCCGCAGATCCAGGCTGGAATTACCTGTTTTCCTGTACCATTATTTGTCTTACAGTATAAGAAAGAATGAAGTATTCAAATGCAGCAGTGATATGAGAAAAAAACTGGTTTTACTATGTTATACAGCTATATATTCACGTCCACAGTATTTTCTGTGAAAACACCTTCAAATGAATCCGATTTTTAATGTGTTACTTGTTTATTTTTTAATATTAGGGTAAAATTATCAGCTTAGAGACAGTTGTTTGCTACTTTAATTCCATTCAAATTCTGGCTTTCTGTATGAGAAATGTCTTCATTTTTTGATATTGCAGGTTTCATTTTTTAAATATCTGCCACTGGAAACAGCTGCATTGAAGAATTTGTTCCGTGTTTGAAACAGCACGTGTTTTCCTGATAATGCCTAGAAAACACAACATGGTTGCAAGTGAAACTTTTGCAGCATTATTTGTAGGCACAGTTGGAGAGCCCTGGGTCACAGCCTGGGTAGAGGTCCTTAATACAACACTGCTATATATAGATTTCCTCATAACCATGTTTCTGAAGGCTTTTCTAGGACTGAATAAAGACACAGTACTTTTTTATTTTTGGTCTGTCATTTTTTCTTGGGCTTATCATCATGGAAATGGGCTTTATTGCCCCATTTAAAGGCACAGGTCGCACACATCAACAGACATACAGAGTCATAGACACATAAACATTCTGTGAACGGCAGTGAAACTTTTTATAGCACCTTCCTAATGACAAATGTGAATTTACAGTTTTTCTTCTAAGGATATGTGGCAGTTGAAAAAAGCTGGATATATTTACTTCCCAAAGATGCTAATGTGAGTGTTTATGAAGATGATAACAGAAATAGAACAGAATAAAACAAGTATTTTCATTTGTATCAATATGCGTCTTTTGAGAAATATTTGAGACGCCTACCACATCACAAGGACTTTCTCCTCTTTCTAATTAGTTTCCATCTTCTGTAGTTCTCCAGACTCCTAATATAACAATGAAAGAATGAAGCACTATTTTTCTACCCTACTCATCTCTCTCCAACATTCCTTTGTCCTCGAAGTCTTAAAGTTCTGTCTTTTTGGAAAAGTATAGACTTACTCTGCTTGTTTATATTCTGCAAAAATCCATCTCCCACTTAGTCAGCACACTTACCTGGAAAGAGTCTTTAAAAATTCAGCAAGAATACGATCTAGAGCTGTTCTTCTTCCTAATGATGTAGGTCCTGTATGTCTCAGACACTGCATGTGGGTGAAGGCTTATTCCTCTTTAAAGAATGGGGTTAAAGTTTTTTCAAAATTAAAACAAACAAACAAAAAAACACCCAAAAATGTTCATTTATGTATTCTGCAAAGCATCTTAAAATCCTTGAAGACACTTTTACAGAAATATTTTTTTCCTTCACAATCTAAAAGCATAAACCAGAGAAACAGCAAGAACAGACTAAAAATAAAATCTCACTTTTTTTTTTTTTTTCTCATAGAGGTGTTTCCATTCCCCTTTAGAAACCTGATGTACATTCTGATGACAGAGCATTATGTTCATCACTAATAAATGTACGATTTCTTCAAGATTCTTTTTCTGAGCTCCCTTTCTCTATAATTATTCAACTAACATAGTCCATCAGAAAGAACAGATGGATTAAATAGCAAGCTGATTGAAAAAAATGGATTATATAATAAAGTATAAATGCATATTGGACTTAAATGATGAGAATAATTTGCTTTCAAATTGCAGTGCTTTTTTTCATCAAAGGCAAAATAAAGTCTTTAACATTTCATTTCTGAATCTTGTAGATGAAAAAATCTACAACTCTTCTCCACAGGACATCAAATCAAAACAATACAAATTAACCAGGAGGCTAATTTTCAGTTAACAGATAAAACTGTGGAGTTATAGACCATTTAAACAAACACATATTCTAATATACACAATAGATGCTTTAAAGTGGTAGAGCACAGCTTGTGTACTGTTTGCCTCATTATAAAATAATTACCAAATCATGAAGTTCTACTAAATCTTTTCAAAGTCCTTTAGTAGAATTCAATTTTATTAAACATATTGGTTTGATGATGTCATCAAAATGTTGATGAAAAATGAAGAGGATGGCATCTGTTAGGGTTATGGCATGAATAAGGGATAATGATCCCTCAAATCCATTTGGTAATCTACAAGCTTTATTAGGAAGTAATTTAGTAGATTAAGACTATTTGACTCAGAAATACATAATGAAAAAGCATCAGCAACCCCTCCATTGCAATAGATGAGCACTTATTAATTTGTTGTTCCAAACTAGAACTCCTTTGTGTGTAAGGTTGCAATCAAGCGTTCACTGCCACGTGTCAGTGGCAGTCATCTGAAATGTAATGACCTGCTTTTATTTTTCCATAACATTGAAGATATTGTAGGTTATCCTGATACTTCTGTCCCTCGTTCTTTTCCTAGACCAAACTTAGCAAATGGGTGTGGGTAAAAGTCAGCTATTGAAGTATAAGCCTTTAAAACTGTTTCAAAGCAGGAATAACTTCTTAAAAGGGTAGAAAAAGTTCTCAAAGAAGATTAAAATAATTAAGAAAAACCTTTTCAAAGGGGATTTCAGTGGGCTTCAGTAACAAAGTCCATGCTTACTAGTCTCCTATATTTAGAAACTAACCAAGGTGTCATCTTTTGTTACCTGAAGGTCCCCTAGACATCTTTCTGCCCTTTATTGTCTTTGCTAAATCTTTCCTAACCCTATTTAGATCCAGCAAGTGAGTGCTCTGACAAGTCACACAAGTAAATATCCCCACTTTTCTGGCAGAGGACTCTTCTATATAGAAGAGTTCTTCCTTGCTCTTAATGAACCTTCTCAAGATGACTGTTGAGCTCTGGATCTGGAGCAAAGATGGAAAGTGCCATTTGGGAACCTACCAGGTTTGCAGAGAGAGAGGCTCAGATACAGCTACTTTTCATTTTGGCAGGTGCTTGTAACTCTTCACGCATCATGTCACTTTTTCCAGGCAGTAGATTACCTAAAAAAAGGTGAGTTTTATTTTCTTCTTCATGAACATATATAAGTTCGTATTGGCAAAGAGTTTTTAGTTCTACCTTTATATATTTTTCAGACTTATAAAAACACTTAATTTTGAAGTATCACATAGTTCAGGTTGTGGTCTCTTATTAAGTACTATTATCAGATACGGCCAATTTCCAAATAGAGATTGATCAGCTTTATTAAATAGATTGTACTAGTTTAATAAAAATGGCTATTCTCCATAAGCTGCTACATTTTTCCTAGAAATTTCTCAGTGAAATAAAATTATATATTATTCCAGGCTCACAAAGAAAAAGAAAATATTTATTCATAGCTGTTAATCTGTGAACAAATAATTTAAAAATAAATAATATTAAAATAAATAATTTCTAAATAGTCTAGACTTTGAGGAACTAAGGATCACTTCCAAGTCAACTGTCCTTGTCCTTATGGGAGACTTCAATTTGTCAGAAATCACCTGGGAGCAAAAACCTCAACTCTGGACATGAGGAGAGCAGACTTCAATCTGCTCAGGGAACTAGTAAGGTCCCATGGGAAAATGTTTTTGCAGGTGCTGGAGTCCATCAGTCCTGGTCACTTTTCAAACATCA
>JAYRBT010000001.1:105387093-105405596 GCA_036023395.1 Myiotriccus ornatus
GAGATGCTGCTTGCAGGTCCAGGGAGAAAATTTGTGGGGCCAAGGGTCAACTGGAGTTGAAGATGGCCAGAAATGTGGGGGACAAAAAGAGGTTTTTAAAATACATTAACAGCAAAAGGCAGCATAGAAATAACATCTGATGTAGAAATAACATCATCTTGTAGAAATAACAGGATGAGGTGTTTAATGCATTCTTTGCTTGTCTTCAACAGTCCTGTGCAGGGCTGAGTTGGACTTGATGATCCTTGTGAGTCCCTTCCAGCTCATGATATTCTATGATTCTATGACTTTTTTGATAAATTACTCCTCCTTCCATAAATTTATATTGCACTATCTACTAACAAAAACCAAACCAAAAAAAAACCAAACAAACAACACAACAAAACAAACAAAACACTCACTTCTATTTCACATTTAGAAGGAAAAAACACACTTACATGTACTCTTACTTTCATTCACTTTTATAGCACTACACTTTACTGCAATCAGAATTTAATGCCAAATGTCCTCAGTGCTGCTGTTTGTGTTTCACATCTGTATGTTTCACATTACCTCCAAAGTCTCAAACTCATCTTATGTGCAAAATGTTCCACTGAATATTGTGCCTGGAAATTTTTGTTTATGATACGAAAAACAATAACATTATTCCACTAAATATCTATTTTACTTTATTTTACTAGAGGTCGTTCACAACATTTGACAAGAAACTGGAGATCACTAAACTTAAGTGTCAAACTATCAATAATATCTCATAATTGCTAAAATTATTTTGAACCTGGTGTGAAATAATTAATGATTTCACCAGTTTGGACACAAATCAGTTGTACAAGCAAAGTAAGCTAATTCCTTTGGGGATATCAATGTATTATTCATCTCAAAACACTTTAAATTTTTAATTTATATGCACATTCAGCAATTTTTTTTTTTTAACAGCCATTAATACCTTGGGAAAAACATTTTTATGAAAAGATTTTTTAAGAAATTACTTAATTGCTAGGTATTATTTTGCCTGAAATAACTGTTTAATCCATGCCGTACTATCCTAGCTCTCAATTACATTAGGAGTGGGATGATGAAGTGGTAAATACTTTAAATACCTTTTTATACTATTCTTAAAACAATTTTCATCTTCCTGGTTTTGACAGATATTTATTCTGATATCTTGCTATGCACAGTCTCTATAATGTAATACAGAAATTATGTGTTTCTGTTGCTGAAGGAAAGCATGTAGATAGAGGTGTGTGTGAAGTAAAAAAAATTTTATTTTACTTACATATTGTCGATATTAGTAGTTTTTTAACCCTGGTATTGACTATATAAAGACTTCTTTCTCTTCCTCTGAAAATATTGGGTATTTCTGATTTTATTTGTAAATAACAATGCAATTTATAAAAAGAATAACAGTACTTTTGTCAGTTGGATTCAGGTGATAATAGAGACAACAATCAGAGAAGCATATTCCCTAATACTGTCCTTAATGCCATAAGTAAATGCAAGTTTTTCACTGACATGAATCAGAAATGTGACAGAAGTCTTTACTTTCCATTTAGGTTCTTAACACTTGTTCAAGTATCATTAAAATTTTCCCACTGCCAATGGTCAAGCCTCAGCAAAAACCTCAAAAAAATATACCTAAAACATTTAAAACAAGCTTTTAAATTGTACAAACCTAATCTGTGGATTAATATTTTTTATTACTTCATAATTCTCAAGCCATATTTGGGAGATAAGGTCTGCCTCAACAGATTTCCCTTTGAAGGAAAACTATTTAAATCCATTATTTTCAATATGCCAGGATATAATCTGCCATGGAATCATTTGTGCAATACTCATTTAAATCTGTGGAGTCCCAGTGTCAAACAACTTAATTCAGTGAGTTCTGGTGACCTGACTGACGCTTATATCCACTGTGTTCACAAAAAATCTTGCAAAACATCAGACCATACCTATATCATGTGTGCAGTATTAGAATGTAGAAACCTCAGTCCAGGCAGTGGCCCTGTTTCTGATTGCTGACTAAACTCACAATAAATGACAATCCTCATCTAAGAGAACAGCAAACATCAGTGATATGCAACACATGGGATATGGTTTCCTGAAGTTTTTTGAACAAACCACCAGATGTTTCACTGATCATCAGTGGCATTTCATTTTCTAGTCATCAGTGGGACTCCACAGGTCTTGCACTCCATAGTGACCCTGACCTCTTTCCAGTTTTGTACCAAAAGCTTCCCTATACATGGATCAGCAGGGAGAGGGATGAAGGAGAAAGGGAAATTTAATCAGTCCTGTTGGCCTCTTACCCTTTCTAGATATGATTTCCATTCCCAGTGCAGCAGTGTAGATGCTCTGTAGTGGGAACAATTTCCTACCAGGGCAGACACAGGGGGTCTAACAGACAAATTATAATACTAGTAGTAAGGTCTCCTTACACATCAGTAGAATAGATGAGAAGAAGGCTTTCTTCTGCTCCTTTCTGTTTGGGGCAGTTCATTCGGACAGCTTTTACTACTTGCAGTCAGTTTGAAAGGAAGAGTCACTGAGCTTCAAAGTATGAAGTAATTATTTAATGGGTGATACAGGTGACAGATGTTAAGGAAGAATGAACTACTAGGCTAAACTGTAACGTGTCTCCCTAAATCTATTATAGCACATAAAACTTATTTGCTCTCTAGGAAGTTGTCTCTCAGGTGGGGATGGAACAGCATCAACACATCCTCAGTGTTGCTGAGTTGAAGTTTTGAGATTCCTGTTTTATTTCTTTAGTGCTACAAATATTTTCTGGAAGCATTTTTCCTGTTGAATCCTTGGCTTGAGAACTGTCCCTTTTTCAATACTCAGACCTCTGCCACTCTCAGTCTTTCTTAACCCTTCCTTGCTCCACTCTGCAGACTTTCTTGCAGTGTTTTATCAAAACTTGACAGCCTTCTCAGAAGTTTAAGCCCTGGCTACACAGATATGCTTCATGGAAACCAGGCCTTGGGCTCAGAGACCCAGACCCCAGGGATGAGGGGAACAGGGAAAGGGATGTGACAGCTCGTGCCTGGGGAGTCAGGAGAGTATTCATGTTCCTGGGGAACATCTCTCACAGGGCTTGCAGCCTTCAGGAACACTTCCCCACCTCCTTTTCTTCTACCAGTCAGCAAGAAAATGTCTGATAGAAAGTTATCTCGGACAAAGTCATAAATACATTGTTGGACTGCAGCGTCAGGAAAATCCTGGGCCTTTCTCAAAACGATACCAGGAAATGCTAAATGTTTTGTTTTGTGTTTGGTTTTGGGTTTTGTTTTTGTTTTCTTTTAAATGAGAGATGTCATAAAATGTACAAGTGCAACAAGTTACATTTTTTTCTTATTTTTGTAAGCAGTGTCCTCCACTCACTTTTTCTCTGTATCTACCTTTCGGATTATTTAAAAAAAAAAAATTTAATACATTTTTCTTTCTATTCAAATAGGAACAGGAGTATATCTTTTAAAAATATTACACTTCTTAATTTATCATATACTGATTTCTTTATAGGCTCATAGGTTTCTAGAAGGACTTCATTCAAGTAATATATAGAGAGATTTTGTAACCCTAAAAATAAAATTTAAAATAAATAAATAATAAAAAATACTATTAAACTATTTCATTAATGCCCAGTAAATTCAGAAGAATTTCATTGACAAAGACCTCTGAATACTCTTCTTAATATTAAATAATTCAGGCACAATAGCCTTTTCATTTTGTGCTTTAGCAAGCTTGTCTCTCATCACCACTACACATTTCTTTGTCTGTATAAGCACTAGTTCTTTGATCACTGATATTTCATCATACCATCTTCCTCTTAAGGATTACTATTAGTGTCAGTCTGTGTTTTTGGCACCCCCATTTTCGAACAGAGAGATGTAGTCTGTGACTGCTGCTACAAGGAGTCTGTGTTGTCCATCAGGTGTCCTTGCTCAGGAGGATCTTTCTCAGCTTTTCCACTACCTTGCTTCAAGACTTCAAGCAGGTCACTTTATCTCTGTTTCCTTGTCCCACTTTGCTCTCATTTCTCAGCTATATTTCCTTTGGGAAATGTATTTGTTTCTTATAGTGTGTGATGTAAAGATACAAATTGCAGGTGGGTTTTCTGATGCTGCAGTTCCAGTATCAAAAAAACCACCAACACTATTCAGAATGAAATGCCAAAGTGTCACATTCCTTTAGTGAGTCTTTGGCTGTTCATCACCTTGCTTTGTGCTCCTGGAGCCAGAAAGAGATTTGCCATTGGCTTCAATGAGAGAAGGTTTAAATGAGTACCTATCCCTATTATCACAGTTCAAAAGAAAAAATGCAGTATTAAGAGGGAAAATGTTACCTTAACTTCACTTTTTTTTTTTTTTAATATGCATATTTTATTGTGACCTGTTTTTTTTTTAATATCTATGTTAACTAGGTTTATCCCATTGAGTTATTTCACAATTAAAACAGAAATAATTCCATACAGGTTGAAAAAATCAAATTTGTACTGCAAGAATCTTGCTCATACATCAAGGGATGAATATTGGTGTGGGTATTTTTCAAATTCTCTGAGTCACTATAAAGTAAGACTTTCTAATTTTTTTTTCTCCTTAGCTTAAAGTTTTTCTATCCCCTCTCTACCTCATCTTTTGATTGTTGTGTTTGAGCAGTCTAATTCTGCTGGGAGAGTATTCCTTATTAGCATTTGGAAACTTTCCTATAAGGGTAATAGAGCTCCATTATTTTGAAGTTTCACACTGTATTTATGTCTTTAAAGAAAGGTGACCTGGAACATGTTCGTAAGTCTATTCCTTTTGTTTTATTTATTTATTTTACATCTAGGACTTCAACTCTCTGCTAAAGCTTCACAAAATTCTCTTTAAGGAGCTAGTAGTCCCTGCAACATATTCACATGTTTGACAATAAGCTGATGAAGTCTTTAAGGGTGTCTAACAATACTAGTCAATAGACAGCTGACAAACTACGTTGGAATTCCTGTTTCAGTGTGTATTTGCTCACACTGGTAAATTTCAAGTTTCAGCGTACAATGTGAAGAAAACACTTTTTAAACTGCTCCATCAAATATTTGTTTATGAAAAGATGTCAAAAGGTTTGGGGTTTTTTTTTGCTTTTCAGTACAGAGGTCAGCTGTTAATTCTTAAAAGCTATTGCTATTATCAAGACAATAGTTCGAGTTATTTAATTGTCAGTATACATGTAAAATTAAGTACCTGTGTACTTGCAAAGTGAGGTTACAAGTCAGGGAGCTAAGACCCTAGGAATGACCTACGTAATCCCGTTCCAAAACATTGATTAGCTAAGGAGAGACCATTTCATTCCTTTTCACATGTTTACTGGGATTTTGTTTGCTCTAATAACTCATGGGGTGATTTCCAATCAGACTCCTGTGGTGTCTTTAACCAGTGTGAGGTAACCTAGTAACAATGCATATTGAAATGGAGTGTAGAATACAAACCATCCCTGCCAAAGAATTGTGGGGAGGAATGCAATGTCTCTAAGGTCTTAGATGATTATCAGAACGCCTCCAATGGTGATCTTCCATACACAAAAAAAATGGCCATTTATGGTTGGTCACCCAATAGAAGAGAGATTCAAATTAAAATAGATTTCAGAATAGGAATACTGTATAAATACATCACCAATATAAATTTCTTATTTCTCTTTCTTTTTCTCTTGTCTTTACTTGTGAGTAAACAGATGTGTCTGAAGGGAAAGAAGAGCATGACTACTTAATAGCTGTTCTAAAACACAGATGGGTCCTGAAGGTTTTTATTTTTACCAAGCCAAAGAAGGAAAACATATCAGGTATACTGCATATGCAATCTCTGCTGCAATGAACCCATAATGGATCCTAACTCTGAATATGCCTAATGGAAGCAATAGTTTGAATCTTAAATAATAAAACAAAGAGTTCTTCACTGCTCTTTAATCCCCTCTGGGAAGCCCAGTTAATTAAAGCTGTTTATTACAACTTGATCAAAAAGCCTAAATTCTATGTGTCCTACATCTAGCTACTACAATATTCTCTGTCATTGAACCCTCACGAGGCCCTGAAGACTTTGACTTGGTAATGCAGCCATCAAAGAGATAGACTAACTTAGTCTTTAGTCAAAGCTGTTTGTTTCAAGGTGCAGTACAAAACATGCTCTAGGCTTCCCAAAGCTGCAGTCTATTTCCTCCTTAACTTTATTCCAAAAACCTCCTTGCCATACTTAATTTAGCATTTGAATCAAATTAATTATTTTATAACAAGACTGGTGTGGAGAATGTAAATTTCTTATTTAGCATGGAACATTAATTGATGCAGTGGAATGCTCTCCTTGAGCAGCTGCTGTTACCATTTATATGTTCCAAATAAATGGAAGGTAGATAAATGTAGTTCACACAGACACACACATACATGCACACACACACACTCATGAAGCATCAAGATGAAGGAGGTAATAAATAGAGGAATACATAAGTCAAATAGAAAAGGAAAAAATGAGCATTTACAGCTGCATTTCTCTCTTTAACTTTAGGTGAAAAAAAATTGCACGATAGCTTAACTATCACTACCTTATTTAATGAAAAGTGTGATTACTGATGAATATTTTCTTACCTGTATTTGTTAAGTATTAACCAAAACCATGATCATTATGAGATTAATCTTTCAATAAAGCAAACACAAAACTCATTTACCAAGATTTTCTTTGGCCCAACTGACAGCTCATGCTGGAAACAGTAATGATTTAAATCTAGTGATATAAAAGAAAATAAAATCATTTCTCTGTGAGTAATTTTAAAATCTTTCACTACAAGTTTTTTACGCTGTAAGAAAACCCTGTATTGAATTATAAACTGGGACAAACAGCAACCAGAAACAATAATCTAGAATTAATCTTACCCTGTGTTGAATCCCCTTTTCTCTCACAAAACACAATCAAAAAATATAAAATACCTAACCCCTTAGCAAGTCTGGTTTTTAAATTCAAGCTAAGAGAATGCATGCATTTTTTATAACAGACCTTTTTAGTTCTGGACATCTGAAAGAAATAAGTTTTCATTCCACCTAAGATATTCTTGTGGCTTTTACTCATAACATACAGGGTATTGTACCAGACAGTTTTAAATATCAATTGCTGCCATTT
This sequence comes from Myiotriccus ornatus, assembly GCA_036023395.1. Classification (NCBI taxonomy): domain Eukaryota; kingdom Metazoa; phylum Chordata; class Aves; order Passeriformes; family Tyrannidae; genus Myiotriccus; species Myiotriccus ornatus. Next base: position 105,394,230 of record JAYRBT010000001.1, read on the forward strand.
TACATTAAAGATAAAGCTTGCAAATGAAGTCTTAATGCCTTTGTTGATGACAACCACTGAAAAAGCCAGATGATTTAAGGCCACTTAAATATCTCCCATAGTAGCTTCCCTTTGCAAAGGGTAAGTGGATTTAATTTTCCATTTTCAAATTTCAAAAGCATAAACCTCCCTTGTGACACACAAAGTCCTGTAGACATGTTTAAGGCTCTGTAACTGATTTTTTTAAATTAAATTCCTCCAAAATACAAACAAGTAACTGGTATAAGTACATGGAAGCACATGCCAACCACCTGACTGAAAATAAAGTAACCTCTGAAATCAAGGACAGACACTAAAATAGTTGTTTCATGTTCTTACAGAGGAGATCTGTTTTCTCCCTAACAACAGTATGATCAGATACCTCCCCTAAAGAGCTGAATGTGCTGCAGGTGCACAGTAAAATCACCATCCCTGATTCACACCTCACTGTCAGCTTTCTGCCAGCTGGCCACAAGTGTGTTAACACCAGAGGTAAAGTCCTCCTTGTCCTCTTTCTCTCACTGTAGTGTTTTGAAACTTCCACTGTACAGTCAGACAAGCGATGTAAATCCATCTGTATTTGTCACTCAGAGAGACCAATGCAAAGGGCTCAATAATACACCAGGACTTCCCAAGAGCATCCCCCACGCTTCTGCAACACTGGAATCCATGTTAGCCCTCTGAGGCTTTTTAGGTAAACCAGACCATGTCCTCGCTTTCCCCGCTTCGTCCAAGAACACTTGAGGCTCTCTCAGTGCAGCTGTTGTGCCTCCTTTGGAAATAAGGTGCTGTTCAGTTTTCTCCACATTTTGATTCTATCATTCTGTAACTGCTAGTGGCACGTTGTGAAGAAGAGTCATTCACTTCATCACTGGAGCTCAGCCTTATGTTTCAACACACAGGGAAACTGATGTTTGTGGACCAAAACAAACAGATCATCCTGTTAGGGCAAGGAGTCAGAAAAGATGGGTTTATATTTCCTTTATTTTTAACCTCACTTTTCAAGGGTGTTTTTCACATTTGCAACAGGGTTTTGGGTTTTTCGGCATATATTTGTAATGTGATCTGTTAAAGCCGATCTTATTACATTGCAATGGTTGCAGTGATTTTTTTCCTGTGTTTTAATTTATTTTTTGTCCCCTTAATTTAATCATATTTACATACATAGTGGTAGACTATTTAGTGAATTCATATAATCCCTGGGAGAGCATAAATGTCTTGTTCTGTCCCTGAAGGACATGCAGTAGATATACTGATTTACTAATATGTCCCCTGACAAAAGGGCATTTTAGTTTCAGCAATGTCTTTACAACTGAATACTTCTTTTTTAGTTTCATTCCCTTGACATTGCTTACATGCCACAGTTAAACAACAAAGCTTTAATCTATATCAAACTATTTAATCATAGGGAAAAAAGCAATAACATAAGAGAATCTACACATTAAATTACAGTGAACACAATGAAGAATGTTGCAATGCATGATTTTGTATTTTTATTAAAATACACTCCAGGCTGAGCCAACCAGCAAATATTTTGACAGTTGCCATCCTGACATAGGACATTCATGCTGGAATGATTGCAGATGGATAAGAAAGTGAGAATCTTCAACAAAGCCCTGAAAGAAAGAAATCCTCCCCAGTATTTATCATTGGAAGGCCTGCTGTGGATGATCTATGAATACATATTCTGACTGATCGAGAAAACACATTGGAATTTTTGCTGCATTCAGAGGGTAGAAATTTATGGGTTTAATTCAAGATAATAGGTTATTAATTCTCAACAAAGATTGTTATTTTGTTTTTCTTATGAGCTGGAGAAGCAGAACATAAATTAAAAAAAAATGTTTGCTCGAATGAAATGAACTTCAGGAAGAAATTACTCAAGATGGCACTTCTGGTTTTCTGCTTTTGAGTTCACACATGCCTTCTCAGAACTAATAATGTAATCAAAGGCAAGGGATCAAGTGTCATCTGCAGTTAGCAATGACGTAAATACTGTAGAAAAACTTGTCAAAATACGTTCTCTCTGATCCTCTCTCTCCTTTTATCTCCCAAGTCTTTCCTTTTCCTGTTCCTCATCTACTTTATTTTTTCTCCACCTTCTGTTGCTTGTAGATAGGAGCTCATGATAAACGTAGCTAGTTCTTTTCTGCTCTTTGACAACATAAGAACACACTGTAATCTCTTTTTAAACAAAGCAACAATGTAGTAATCTGTTCTGAAAATTGTCTTCACTTCTGTAAATCTTTACCATACACCCTAATAGTGTCATTAATAGTAGTAGCAATAGTATTGTTACTTGTTATTTATCCTACAAAAATGTTGACTGCATTAGGCATAGTGCAGATATTTTCAAAAAAAACCAGGAGTGTAAGGATTTACTTACAATTTCAGTATAAAAGGAAGGGCAACAGTTGGCTATGGCATGGAAATAAAAATATAGAAAGGTACAGTAAATTAAATTATGAGAGAAGGATCTTATTATACTCTCTGTCTGTGATTATAAACATGGAACGGTCTATGTAGATATCATAACAAGAGACAGAACTGAGACACAATATAAGTCAGTGAAGTGATTCTCTGAGTATTTAAAAGTAAAATCTCACTAATATATTTGTTTGAACATCTGAAAGGCATAAAAATAGCTGGACATTGATTGACTGCTCTAGACATTGTGCTATTGATTTATTGCTCTAGACACAGTTAAAGCTTTTCGGACAACAGCAGAGAGAGTAGAAATTGAAATGTGAGACAATAAAGGCCTAAGACAAGAGAGATGACAATGAAAATGCACATTTTATTAATCATATGCAGAAAAATTGCAGTCTCTGAAGAAATCATGCATAACATCTAAGCAGTAATTTTGAATTGACAAGATGTTGATGGTGTTCACAGTATCTGTGAAATGAGGGAAAATAGGTGCCTTCAAATGAAGTTTAGAAATTTTGATGTGATCCTACATATGAATTTTAGCTCAGACACAGCGAGTTAGGCCCAGAGAAGGAGAGGAACCAGATAAATTTGTTCAAGTGAAAATGAGGATGGAAAGAAATCCAGGATTCCAATAGAAAATCTTGATGATCTACTGCAGAAATTTTGAGGGTACCTTGAGTAGAATTTGAAGAAGCATTTGAAATGGTAGCAGAATTTGGACAGGACAAAAACATGGAACCTAAGTGAAAGACAAAATTAACAATAAAATGTTAGCTTGTGCACTCAAGGTCATCCAATAAGACTAAGAAACACAACGATAGAATATTGATTCTGAACTTTGCCCAAGAGAAAGTTATGAAAGACATTGAAGACAGACACAGGTTTTGTAACAGGATAGGTTAGCCTATGAAATTTTTTTCCCTGACATGAGAGAAAAAAAGAGCTTAGGAGTTTTCAAATTTACCCACAGGCAGCCAGAAAGTATGATTTAAATCAAAGAAAGAAGGAAACATGATGAGAAAAAAATAATACCATTATATGTAATCTATTTCCACTGTAATAAAATTTCTACACATTTTTCCTCCTGTTCCTAACCTTAGCTCTCTATGAGTGTCATTCCACAGACACGCTCCATGCTCTATCATTTGCTGAAGATTTTCACGTCTTCTGCAGGAGATTCTTTTTATAAAGTGACTAGAGCAGTTTATAAATTCTGAATCTCGAAAAATGTATTGCTTGGAGTAAAAGACATTTTATTTCTGTGAGTTTGAATTCTCAGACTAAGATTATGTATCCAAAACATGTTCGCAAAAGCTGAATATTTATTCAACTTAAAAGAGGAATCTGTGAACTTTTGTTTGTAAGATCTGTATGTCTTCATCTTCCAGGTTTTTCATTATCTTAAAATCTGAGAGTCTGAAAATAGCTTTACTGGTGCTTCTCACTTGCCAAGCTCTACTATGACTCTGACTGTTGAATACCTGGTCATGCAGTACATCTCTGAGTATTTTTGTTCAGTTACCAAGGTATAAATGACCTGCAAGTGCTCCAGCCCCATCAGCCTTTGTGATCTCCACAGCACTCACTCTGGTTTCAATGCCTTTCTTGTACCTGGGGACCTTAAACCAAGTGCAGTTCCCAAATGTGGTCTCAAGATTGCTGAGTAGTGGGTGCAATCAATTTGATCTGCTGGCTGCACTGCTGTTACTGCTCTTGGTCATCCTAACCTCCTGGTCCAGGGCCTTTCATGCAGATCAGCTTCCCAGTCCCTTAGTTCCCAACCTGCAGCACTGTCAGGCAGCCTCTGCATTGTCCTTGTTGAATTGCTTATGGTTCCTTTTGGCCCATCCCCATGTCCTCTTTAGGTCTTCCTTAATGGCAGACTTCCTTTCAATTTGGAGTTTTCTGTAAAACTGATGAATAAGGTCTCATTGCTGCCATGTCTTTGTTAAAAATGTTTGAAACAGGACAGGTCCCAGGAGAGAACATGGTAGTACTCCACTTGCTACTCACCTCCGTAGTATGTCCCATCAACCTCTACCCTCTAAGCTTGATCATTCAGTTTCCTCCACTGAGAAGCATTTATGCCTTTTTTGATTTAAATTCAGTTGTTCAAGAGCATTAGCCATGCAAATATCTAAAGGTGGGTGTCAGAAGGGGTGTGTCAGACCCTTTTCAGTGGTGCCCAGTGATAGGGCAAAGGGCCATGGACAGAAACTGAAACACAAAAAGTTCCATTTAAATATGAGGTAAAAATTCTTTTCTTTGAGGGTGACAGAGCACTGGATTAGGTTGCCCAGAGATATTGTGGAGTCTCTTTCGCTGCAGCTCTTCAAAGCCCACGTGGATGCAATCCTTTGCAAGCTGCTCCAGGTGAAACTGGGAGTTGGACTAGATGACCTGCAGAAATCCCGTCTAACTCCAACTGTTCTGTGATTCTGTGATTTTTGTCACCTGCATTACACCTGGTGGCCCTTCTTTTGTCTTTACCTGTGTTTTGCTGCAGTTCCCTTTCATTATAGACACACCAATGGATCTATCTTCTTTCCTTTGTAATTTTCTGTCTACCTTTCTATTCCCATAGCATGTCTTTTGGAAGACTACACGTTCTGTGTGCTTTGAAGAACTTCCTAAATATGCAGCGCCAGCAACAAGCTTTCAAGTATCTGTGGCTGAAAAAATAACTGGGTCTTACAGGGACACGACTACTTCACTCTTTCACTAGTCTTCAACCTTATCTGATGCAAAATTTTTTTCTATTTCAGTTCAAGCCAAACTCTATGAATGTCTTTAAGCTTGTAGAATCCCCACAATTTTTTTATTCAACAGGAATAATTTTCAGTGATGAGAAATTAAGTCTTCACACTGTTTCTACACCTAGTACAAAATGGCCTTAAGCAATGCTTAAACACTGCTCCCCTGAATGCTCTGCTCCAGCACAGTACTAACAGCACTGACATTTGACTCATCTGGCTGCAGCTCTCAGCTTGAGTGCCACTTTCCAGCCATTTACTAGGCCCACTGGGACCTTAGACATAGGTGTGCTACTGGATCTCCTTTTAACTACATCACTGATACACTGACATTTCCTTGAAGCTATCAGCCTTCCCTCTTTGATATGGAGATTCAGGATTGCCTTACACAGCAATTCTAATTCTTTATTGTAAGCAGACAGTATTAAAGGTGCTCTCATGCTCCACGCCACTGAGCTAAAAAGGCAGGAAGAAGGGAGGATGGAAAGGAGAGAAGGGAATAATGAATTTTATATTTTTACAGCATGGTATGAAAATACATCCTGGCAATTTTAATAAGATGAAAATCAGAAACACCAAGTCCCACTTTGGTTGAGGTTTGTGTCTTTGCAGTGCTGCAAACTAAGCCTATTCCAGCTGGAAAAAAAAAAAATTGTTCCTTTGTAAATTCCACTACTTGCAAAATTTCTAACATTTCATATTCAGAGACACATTTTTTTGTAAAGGGAAACCAATGTATTTTTAAGGAACTGTACTTTGAAGCCTGAGAGTATTTTTCAGGGCATTTAAGGAAGAGAGATTGCAGCACTAGCAGCAGCTCATGAGAATCACAACAGGCAGTAATGCACGGATAGCTAGAGCTCTTTCTTGTTGCTAAGTAGAGACTGACCATCTTTGTGAAATTATAAGGAACACTACTTTTAGTTTATATCATTCCAGGCTGCATTTTTCTTCAGGCAATTATATTTTAAGAGGAGAAAATGTCTTAAATGTAATTGGCTACAGAATTGCTATGGTAAATCTTTTACATATCCAATATTAAATTCAACGAGGAAAGAATGGTAAACACAAAAACACGCTGGTATATCAATTATTCCACATATTTATTTAGACATCATACTTTCATTTAAAGTGTGCATGGCACAGACCATATAAACCTTTCTAGTTCCTAAAAAACTATTTCTGTCAGTTTTGTGTACAGGGTAAATGAGGACTGGAAAGAGAACCAATTTTAAAACAGAAACATTAAAGCCTTGAAACTTTATTCATTGCATAAAACCAATGTAGAAGCAGTATGTAGTATATTTAGTTTATTTTTTGTTTGTTTTTTCTTTCTGTCTTCTGATTGAAAATATAATAAAACCAATCAATACATTTCCCTTTATGAACCATTGAGAGCTTAATATGTTTTCACCAGTGTTATGTTTGTATGAAAAACAGGTAACACACATAGAAGACACTTCATTTTTAGATTAGATTACTTTCTGTGCAATTATTTTTCCTTAAAGAAAGAGGTTTTCTGACAGAAATGCATACATGTGGCTGTAGGTGGCATAGCAGTATAATTCAATGCATTACCTCATGTTACATAGTTTGACATGTATTATCTTCTATTTAGAGACAATGGGTGCAACATTTAAAAATGCAAGAGAAATAAGTTTCTGGAGTTACTTCCTGTAGGCTCTGTCCCAGGTAGGAGTGAACTGGGTCAATATAAAGGGCAGTGCAAGGCCAGTAGAAGCAGCACATTTTGTAGATCATTGCCTTATTACGAATGGTCAGTTTCAACATATTTACTTGCAAAAATTAAACTCAATAAAAGATGGAACAATTTCATAAGCTGCCTGGAAGGAACAATTTATATGTATATACACATTTAAAGTAATATCCTATAAAATTACCTAATATTTCCAGGAAATGTTAAAATTATTATAGAAAGTAAGGGTATTGTTGAATTCTGTGTTACTTAAAATTAATAAAATTAATCTAGAATTTTTAGTAATTAGCTAAACAAAGACAGATCTAATGTTAATGAAGTATTTTTTCCAGGACGATAATCACAAGTACTTCTATAGTCAGACAAATACATTTGAGGCATACTACTCTGCTGTTGCCTTTAATACTATTGGATTCCCAAGGTTTTCAAAAGTAAGTTATGAATATCATATTTAAACAGTTCGATAAGGGAATCTGTTTTTTAATAGATGTATGTCTGTTCCACCACTTCAGCTAAAACCAAACTTTCAGTATCACAAACAGTTCTGTTTCTTCTGAGGGCATTTGAATTAAAAAAGAGGTTTGGATCTTGTATTGGGTGCATCAAAAAGGTGTGGGTAACATAGGGCTGTAGGAGTGGTCTCTGAGAGAAGAGATCATGGACTGTCCTTTGCTGGACGTATATGGTTCCAACTGGCTTCAAAATGAACCCACCACAGGACACAGCTGAGGCCATCAGCCAAGCTGGTGCCAACTGAGAAAACATATTTAAGAGACAAAAGTATCACAGGGAGAGAACAAAAAAAACCAAAACCAAACAAACAAAAAGTGAAAAAAAACAGCAGAGGTAACATGAAGGTCAGAGGAGGAGGAGAAGGAGGTTCTCCATGGTAGAGCATGTGTTCCTTGCAACCCATGGAGGACTAGCATCAGGACAGATGGATATTCCCGAAGGAACTGCCACCCATGGAAAGACAGAACAGAAGAAAAGTGTGAGGAGTGGAAGGGAGAAACCACTACGCTCTGATCCCAACATCGTCCTAGCCTGTGCAGTTCCATGCTCTTGTCCAGTGCAGTTCAGTGAGGCAGTTCCTTGCCTCTCTGAAAGGACTGAGGACTGCTACAATGGCAAGAGGAAAGGATAAGATTCTGGAATGAAGCTGAGCATGGGAAAGGGGGAGGAAATGTGTCTCCCCTACATTTTATTGTTTGTATTTTTTTTCCAATAAATTTGATTAATTTCCAAAAATTAGGTAATTGATGTTGTATTTCACTTCTTTATAACTGGATTTTCTTCTTCCTGCTCTTTCTACTTTGTCCTCCCCCAATCCTTCTGAGGTCAGACAAAGCGTGGTTAGGTGGGAATTTGGCTGCCATTTGGGGCCAACCCACTACAGCAGGGAAGACCGGCTGTGCAAAGCCTGAGCTATGACAGCTCCAGAATCACTAGCAAGTGGATGGGAAAATGACAGCTTCCTGCAGTCCTTGATAAGGGATTTCACAGTTGTCATAAGTTTTGCCATGCTGTGTCAATGTGTCAATGATGGTAAGGTTTCCATATAGTTATCCTTTTTCCTCAAAAATTATGTAACCCTTAGGGCTTAAGTCTCTTCTGTAGTTAATCGTTGATGACCTAGCAGTCTATTTTGGCTTGAATAACTTTGGTTCCAGTTGTCAATTTTAACTCAACCTATTAGGTACACTTCAGATTTTCATATCCTAGACAAAGGAATAAAAAAAGTGACACTTTGGAAGTAAAATTTGTTGTAGCAGTAAGTATGAAGCTGAAACAAATACATATAGAGGCCTTTCCAATTGTTATTTGTTATATCAGATGGGCCTGATGTTCTGTGTGCAGGCACTACTAGGTGGAGTTTGACTAGATGACTTTTAAAGGTCCATTCCAAACCAACATATTCTATGATTCTATGATGTTAATAGTAGGATCTGACTAACAATACTATTAGTAGTGGGAACTGACTAACAACTGCATTAGGTATGTGGAGAGAAATCACATACTTTATGTATTAGTGGAATTCATTTTCAGTTGCCTATTAAAATTATTTTGATCCAGTAGAAGAAAAATATACACATTTTGAGAAGGAAATTTTAAAATTTAAGTAATTTTCATTGACATTTCCAAATTATTTTTTTTTAAATGGTTATACACACACAGGAAAAATTAAACCAAACGGAAGTACAAACCAAACAACCACAATGCAAACTACATGTAAATACAAGCCAAATTATATTGGTGACCAGACTTTTTAATTCAAGAAGATATTTAGAGGAAATAAAAAATGTTACTAGAAAAATAGCTGAGTAAAACCAGCATGAATACTCATGCAGCAAACAGCAATAGAGTCAGAGGTAAAAGAGGAAATGGAAACCAGCTGTCTGATATGGTTATTCTAGAATATCTACAGCAAAACCCTTATGTGAATATGTTATCAAAAAATATAGAGAGTGAGATCCGAAAAACTGTTCTTCAAGTGATATAAACTCTCAGCAATCCGTAACTATTTGTATCTGTCATAACAGGTGAAAGTGGAATCAGCCAGAAAGTCAGCATAAGAACCAGTTTCTGCTGCTAGGAAAAATTTCAAAGCATATAATTTTTGTCTTGTGCCTGCCGAGGTCAACCCTTTAGCAGTGACCATCAGTCTTGAATAGAAAGAGGATTAGGAAGTCTTATAATGTTCTTTCTTATAGACACCTACATAAAGAGGTGGCCCAAAGCATTTAGTACTGTTTGCTGATATTGAAAACACACGTGGTTAGAATATTCCTTCCTTTTTACGTTTACATGCACTGTAAATGTGTGTAAATGTAAATTCTATCCATGCTGGGTAGAATTCAGGTAAAGTTTTAGATTTTCACATGTTACATGTGTTCATGCCCACTGAAAGATGTTCAGTGCTGTGACTTTTCCTGCCCCAAGAACTTTTCTATTGCAAAATATGTACAAAACTAAAGAGAAATGCAGATGCAAATTTTGTAATCTGTTTTCACTGATAAGGAGCAGGTTATTTTTTTACTAATTTATCAATTCCATGTGATTTCCTGTGCAGGATCACTAATAACATCTGTAGTCAAGACTGCAAACTTTCTAGTTCCATTAATCACTTTTCAGTGGCTTCTAGTCTTAAGCAACTGTTACCTTTCCATTTAAAATACACCAAGCTTCTGCTCTGTTTGAAAGGCAATTGCCTCACAGGTGTTAGAGAAGTAGTTCAGCCCTTTTTGAGAATGAAGAATCATTTTCTTACATGCTAAAATAACTGGGTTTTTAAAAAAAAAATTCAGCAGATATTTCAGTTTTGAAAAAAGTTTACATTTAATAACATACATCCATAAGGCTGCATTATGCTGAGGAATATAGTAAAAAAAAGAAGAATGGTTCTTGACTGAATTTATATTAATAATATTAAAATAGCATTTGATTGTTGAAAAAGGAATTGTAATAAAAAAATTCATAAGTTGTGTTATTTTGTCTTCCTCAGCTATATTGTGGAAATATACCAAATATATTTATGTATGAAGGTAAAAGTCATATTTTCAAACTCATGCATTTTTCAGCTTTCAGTTAATTCATCAAGCTCTTGAAAGATGATGTCATTTACTCATATTTTACCCCAGATAGCATCCATACAAGGAATTCTGTGCTAGGAAGACATAAGTAGTATTACTTCGTTTCTGTAACAACAGAGATACCTACACCCACTAGAAGATTTAGGCTGAAGAAGACAGGAATAGTTGCCAAGAAAAAACAAAAGACTCAAACCAGTATACTTTAATTGTCTCATGAATGTCCAGCGCACATCTGGATAAACACATCATGTGGTGGGTGAGCAACTGGCCAACCATGTCCTGGGGGGCATCAGGTAAAGCATCGCCAGCCAGTCGAGGGAGGGGATTGTCCCTCTCTGTTCTGCACTGGGGTGGCCTCACCTTAAATATTGTGAGCAGTCTTGGGTACCACAATATAGGAAAGACATTAAACCATTAGAAAGTGTCCAAAGGAGTACAATGAAGGGCCTTGAGGGGAAGCTGTATGAGGAGCAGTTGACGTCACTTGTTCTGTTCCACCTGGAGGAGACTGAGGAGAGACATCATTTCAGTTACAACTTTCTAGTGAGGAGAAGAGGAGGGGCAGGCACTGATCTCTTCTCTGTGGTGACCAGTTACAGGGCCCAAGGGAATGTCCAGAAGTTGTGCCAGGGGAGCTTTAAGTTGTATATTAGAAGAAGGTTCTTCACCCAGAGGATGGTTGGGCACTGGAACAGGTTCTCCAGGGAAGTGGTCACAGCACCAAGACTGTCAAAGTTCAAGAAGCATCTAGATGATACTCTCATGCACATGGTATGACTCCTGGAAATGGTCCTATGCAGGGCCAGGAGTTGGACTCAGTGATCCTTGTAGGTCCCTTCCAACTCAGTATATTCTG
>JAYRBT010000001.1:105436261-105449885 GCA_036023395.1 Myiotriccus ornatus
TATCTCGCATTGGCCTTTTTAGCCATCAGCGCGCTTGTAGCAAGCGTGGGTAGAGCCCTTCTCAAATCTTTGTTCGCAAAGCCTAGCCATGAATGTCCTAACTTACTTTTTCTCTTTTACTCAGTTGTTTACGATTTTCTTCTTTCATTAATTCCTATTATATCTTTAAAAGCTGATTTTCTATTTTTTTAAGACACAATTTTTCTTATTTGGTAATGAACTAAAACACCTTTCACTACTTTCATCATTCCCATAAAAAGAGAAATCTTTTAAATTTTTATTTTTAGAACTTACCACATCCTGCTGCATGTCAAAATTTCTTAAATGTAAAAGAAATAAAAATGTAACAGTCATTTTATATTTTAAAACTATTAACTTTAAATATTTCCATATTACCTTAATATTGCAATATCAGTAATTAACAACAGCAATAATGTGAGATTGCAACTGTTAGTCTTTTCTGTAATATATTGTTCCTTACCTATTATTTTGATAATCAGCTTGAAAATTCTAAATCATGAAATATTGTTCCTCCATAAATGATGTTGTATTTCACTGAACTGTTGCTGCTAGGCATATTCAAATCACTGCTAACGTTTTTCCTACATCTTTCATCATGTTTCAATGAAATATGACACTCATCTCCATGATTTCTTCAGAAATTTCTGCAGGTTTAGACTTATGCCAATATTTAGACTTTCACATTCTAACATGGATGAATTTAAGGCAATGCAATGAAATACAATGGGATCAGGAAAAAATTAACCTTTTTAATGAAGCATTTCTTAATGGATAATATGATTTAACTTGGATTACACTGAGGTGTCATCTCTTGCAGCCAAAAGTGGTCTCCTTCAATACTTTTAGCGGACTTTGAAGGACTAAACACTGTTTTATTTAGCTTCACATCTTTGCCAGTCAGCCAGGGCACTCAGTTATAAATAAATAGAATTAATTCTAGTGGGGAACACCTGTCACCACCAATTGGAAGATATCAGGAAAGTATGAGCTGAACAGCAGCTCTGCTCACTTCACCAGGTTGTCTAGCACTTCAGCAGGTTTCAGTGCTCAAAATCTGCTAACAGTCAGATCGGGGAATCTCAGCAAAGACACAAGATCTACCAACAGTCGTGCTATCTGTGCTGCTTTCTTCCTGTAATCTTGATGGAAACCCACCTTACTAAAACTAGATTCAATTGGGCTGTTTTAAATTGCAGAAAGATCACTTCACTAGTAACCTCACTTAAAAAGATAACATTATTATATGCTAAGAATTTGGGTAGGACCTTGGTTATCTGTGCAGATTCCCTGGTTTGATGGATGTCCCTTCTTCTACAAGATTGTGACTACAGCAATTTTCACCAATTACTTTTACAATTAAAAATTTTTCTGAAATGTGGTACATGATGAGATCATATCTGGGTAAAAGCCGCTTTGGTGCTTGTCCCACTGAATTCAGAAATTTTAACAATATTTTTTTAACAGTGACAAAAATATTTCCACATACATGCAGTTCAAAATAAAGCATTATGAGGATATTTTTGTCTGTCTTGCACCTCTATTTCGAGGATGCATCCTATGATAAGGCATGTGTCAGTGTTTCCTCAGCCATCTGAAAAATAATACCAGTAAGACATTTTTCTTGCCTTGATCCCTAGTAACTAACATTACATTACGTAACTTTGTTAATCAAAAGACAGTGTTGTCCATATTTAGTAGAAATTACCTTATTCTTTCAATGGATAGGTTGGGTTCCACTCTCAGAGGAGCCAGACAATATCCTGTGAGATCCTCCCAATGTGTCAATGAGATCTGTGAAAGTTTAATGAGCTACTTTGGTTTCTCATCACTTATGCTTTAGATATTACTGCAGAGACACAGAATTTGCTAACAGAATCTTTTTATTCCTATGTTTCACTCCTGTGTGTCTACAGTGGTCTCTGATGTTCAGATTGATAAGATTTTCAGATTTGGTGGAATATCTAGCTGAAAAGAGTCCTTTTTTTCAGTTATTAACAATGTGAAAGTACTGTCATGGTTCCCTTAAATAGTAACTGAAATTCTGGGACTTTGTCTTCAGAGTAGATTTTTTCTCTTTCTTAACACTCTAACCTTACTAAAACACTTAATATCAGGAAAAGAAAGCAGGGGTTATACGGCAAGAAACATAACTTCCCACCAGCTTGCACAAACTTAGAACCATAGAATCATTAAGGTTGGAAAAGACCTCTAAGATAATTGAATCCAACCATTAGCCTAACACTGCCAGGTCCATTGCTAAGCCATGTCACTAAGCACCACATCTAGAGTTTTTTGAACTCTTTCAAGGATGATGATTCCACCACTTCCCTGGGCAGCTTTTCAGGCTTGGCCACCCTTTCAGGGAAGAAATTTTTCCTAATGTCCAATCTAAACCTGCCCTGGCACAACTTGAAGCCTTTTCGTCCTGCCTTATTTCTTGTTACTGTCACCCTGCCAGAGAAGGAGATCAGGTTGGTCAAGCAGGATCTGCCTGCATAAACCCCTGCATGCATTATCCCCTGGTTGTCCTGCACATGCTGTGTGACTGTCTTCAAGATGATCTGCTCTATGTTCTTCCCCAGCACCAAGGTCAGGCTGACAGGCCTATAGATTCCTGAATCCTCCTTCCTGCCCTTCTTGTATTTGAGTGTCATATTTTTTGAGCTCCAGTTTTCTTGGACTTCCCTGCTGAACCAGGATTGCTGATAAATTATAGAGAGTGGCTTGCTGATCTCTTCTGTCAGCTCCATCTCTATGGCTGGGTGGATTCCATCTGGTCCCATTGACTTTTGCATCTTTAAATGGAGCAGGAAGTTACTAACTGTTTCCTCCTGGAAACAGTCTCTGTCTTCCAGCTCAGGAAATTGAGTACCCTGAGGATAACTGGTCTGACTATCAAATACTGAGGCAAACAAGCCACTAAATCCCACAGCTTTTCCTCATCTTCTGTGGCATGTTTCCCATGAGACATCCAATAAAGGATGGAGATTCCTCTTGGCCCTCTTTTTATTGATAATGTATTCATAAAGACATTTTTTGTTATTTCTTTCTGCAGTGGCCAAGTTAAGTTCTAGCTCGGCTTTCACCTTTTTGATTTTTTCCTTGCATAACCTAATGACATCCTTGTGGTCCTGCTGAGTTGCCTGACACTTCTTCTAAAGTCAGTAAATTCTTTTCTTCTTTCCCCTGAGTTCCAGTGAAAGAAGACCTCCCTGTTCAGCCAGGATGGTCTTCTTCCTCTGCTGCTCATCTTCTGTCACTTGGGGGCAGCCTGCTCTTGTGTCTTGAAGATCTTCCTCTTGAGGAATGTCCAGCCTTCCTGTACTTCTCTGCCTCTCATGACTGTCTCCCAAGGGAATGTCTGAGTCAGTGTCCTCAGCAGGCCAAAATTTGCCCACCAGAAATCCAGGGCAGTGGTTTTGCTGTCACCTTTCCTTACTTCTCCAAGGATAAAAGACTCTATAATGTTGTGATCATTTTGCCCAAGATGGCCTCCAACCATCCATCACCCACCGGTTTTTCTCTGTTCATAAACAGAAGGTCTAGTGGGGCGTCTCCACTGGTTGACTTTCTCACCAACTGTGTCAGGAGGTTATCTTACACACATTCCAGGAACCTCCCAGACTATTTCCTGTCTGCAATGTTGTATTTCCCACAGATGTCTAGTAAGTTGAAGTCCTCCAAAAGAACAAAGGATAGAAATTGTGAGACTTTTCTCAGCTGCTTGTTGAATGTTTCATTTGCTAAACTCTAGTTCAGGTGCTGTATGTGGGCACATTTTCTGATGCTTGATTTCTGGAAGAATTAGAAGCCTTAGATAGGACGTCCACATCCCATATCCTACTCCTGAGTGAGGGCCTATTTTTCTAATGCTTTTCTTTTTCGTACTTCGATATTGAAACCATGAACCCTTTCTCTTCTTTCAACTTTCCTTGCATTTTTTTTTTTTTCTCATCACAGTGGAGATCAAAGAGTAACAAATGACTTTCAAGACCATCACTCGATTAACAGGTAGAAAACAAAGTTTATCAGTATGGCCCTGGCCATAAATTCCTCCAGGATTTTATCGTAGTTTTCAGAGCTCTTCTGATTCTCCTGCAGCCATATAGGCAGTGCCATGTGCACTTTCCTATGTCAGTTGCATAGGAGAGAGGGCTTTGCAAATTTCTGCTTCCTAATGTCCCCTCTACCAACCCATTTTCCATACTGAATTTCCATACTGACCTCAGATCCCTTAAAAAGCCTCACTGCTTACATGTAAGTGCATCTGGGAGAATGGTCTATAGGGATTTTCATCTCCTAGCTCATTGTGACAGGATACTTCTGTTTGAATCACACATCCTCCAGGCTAATAAATTTTGATTGCTCTGCATTGTTAACCATCTGCTCCCATCCCCTGGGATCCCAGTCCAAGATGGAGGTTAAAAGACAACAAACTGAACTCCTGAGCAGACACAGTGCAATATAGTTTGTACACAAAATTAGTAAGCAGAGAAGAAACTGGTGCACAATATTTGATTGAGACATGCATGGATGTGCACTGGCTTTTCACACGGTCTGCTGACTTATTATGAGTAATATAGTAGCTATAAGTAAAGTTTTCTAGCACTTCTTATTGTAATACACTGTTTTCACATTTTTATATATTTACCAAAGTTTAAACTGTGGAAAAAAGTCAAAGAATGAACCTTAAAAATTAGAAGAAAGAGACATATGGTGACCTGAACCATAAAAGGAAACTCTTATATATAACGCCACCAGTCTTGAAGATCTATATTCCACTGCTGTCAGCAAATAAATTGTTCTGAGGGGCAAAATAACTACATAAATAAACTCCACTTGTGACTAGCCCCCAGCTGGATATAACTTAATTCCCCACCACTCTCTAGGCCCAGACATCCAGCTAGTTTTTTACCCAGCAAACAGTGCACCCTTGTTGTCCTGTATGTGCCACGTGATAATTAAAAATTGTTTATTTGCCAAATGAGATATAGCCCTTTGGGAAATATATGATGTTTCATGGAGTACCTGTATGTATTTGCTCATAAATGAGATAGTTGTGTGATCTTAGTTTGTCAGACATTTTTCATGACTGTCAAAGAATCCCCAGAAGACACTATCTTTTATAAAGAGTACAGTTATTATAGTTTTAGCATACTCTCCTGTTTAAAGGAAGAAAGAGAAGTTCATTATATGGGGTTTATTGCTTAATTATATATATAAGGTATTCCTTAACTATTTTTTCTCAAATTATCCTGCAAAAAATGAAAGAGTTAAATAAGCAAACATATTTTCATTTGAAACAGCACTATTTTTAGGTGTGTAACAGCTGATTACAATTCTGACAATAGATAATACATTGATATCTAAATAAAAACAAAAAATAAAAGCAGTAATGAACTATCATCTTTTTCTCATCATGTTCAAGAACATAGTCTCTGAAATGGTGTTTTGTTAGTGCTTGTTCTGCCATCACCAAGAAAACCTATGCCGTATAACATAGTAGGAGTCAGTATTTAAGGGATATCAGGAAGTTGGGAAGAGTGCCTTTATGACACGTTTTTGATGACCTATTTCAAGGAATAAGTAAAAACAAATCCTTAATAAAAGAGACAAATTTTATTTCAGAGGTTTCATATCACTAGAAAAAACAGTAATTTAAAGCCTGCTTTCTTTTTGGGAGGCAACAGTTGCAATTTTAGGAGGAATTTAGGTATGAGCTTTAACAAGCATAGAATTGTAGCCAAGGACTGAATAATAACAATTCAAAACAAAATTATTTTGATGAATTGATTAAATAGGAAGAGAAAATTTGCTTCACAATTAGACATTTTTCTAGGCTATCATATGTAAGAGCAGTGTGCAGGGAGAGAGAGAGAGCTCACAAATTCTCCTTTTCTTCCATGAGTTCTAGCACCCCTTAGGTATGGTATGATAGATAAAAGGAATGACATCTCTCCTGTGGTCAATATATATTATAGCTATGAGACAAAAGCAGGAAAAAAAAATGGCAAATAATAAAAAAAGAGATAAAACAGAAGAGGATGAAACTCTGAACTTATCATATACTCTTTAAAGGTGGATTTTCATGTCCCATTGAATTATTCATCTCACTCCACCAAAAGAAAAAAAAAAATTAAAACCTTTTAAGAAATTTGAATATTCTTATAGAGGATCCTTAGAATCCTTAGAACATTGGGTATTACACCGGGCTCCTAATCCAGCCACACAATGATTTTGAGTAAAGTGTTATGCTGTGTACATAAATGTATCAAAGGAACTATGAAAAAGTAATGTGAATTTTTGTATGTTTGCAGGAAAATCATTCCACAGAAGCTGTAAAAGGGTATATTAGAAAGCTTCGGGTGCAGGAGCAAAACTGAGCTACACTTCTGTTGAGGTAAAAAAAAAAAAAAAAAAAAAAAAAGACTAAATTTAATTAAAAAATAGGAAACACATAAGCAATGGTGGCCCAAGGATGGGTGAAGTGAACCTTCTTTATATTCTACTGCTGAAGAGGAGGAGCTGGTCCCAGAACAGATGGCTACACTGACCACATCCTGTGAAGAGATCAGTGCTCTCATGTCCATTTAAAAAGCAGTTTAGGCAATCAAACCTCTGCTCAACAACAGATGGCGTATCTTTCAAAAACAAGAGTCCGAGTAACGCAAAATGTCAGTGAAAACATCCAGGTTTAGATGAAGTTGATTTGCTAAAGAAGTTCAGAGAATGTTTGTAGGAGTCTGCTGAGCAGTCAGCTAGTTGGTAGTGTTGGAGTTCCATCATAACTTGTCCAAAATCAGTAGACACAAATTCAGATAGAGAATTTGAAAATCTTGGGAAAAAAAAGTCTTGAAAAGTATTATGTTATAGAAACATAATAGAAACATATAACAGTTTGGGTTGGAAAGGACCTCTAAAAATCATTTAATCCAAATCTCTCTGCTATGGACCAGGAGAGATTTCCCTGAGTCAGGTTGCTCAAGGCTTGTCTAACCTGACTTTGAAAGCTTTCAGGGATGGGACATCCATAACTTCTCTGTTCTAGTGTCTCACCACCCTCATCATAAAAGATTTTCTCCTTATATCCAATCTCATCTATCCCAGTTCTCAGCCTATCTTAATAGGAGATGGATTTCATCTATTCAGTCATCTTTGTGGCCCTCTTATGGACTTGCTCCAACATGTCAGTGTTGTGCTTGGGATCCCAGAGTTGGACACAGTTCTCCAGGTGGGTATTACCAGAGCAGAGTGGAGGGGCAGAATCACCTCTCAACCTGCTGGCCACACTGCTTTGGATGCAGGCCAGAATTTGATTGGATTTACCAGTTCATGGCCAGGCTCTCATCCACCAACAACTCCAAATCCTTGACAGGGCTGCTCTCGATCAGTTCATCTCCCAGTGCATCTGTATTCATTAGAAACTGTTTTCTCTGTTTAATGCCTCTTCAGCAAGTTCATACTAAAAAAAAAAGTAAAAGTGTGTGTACAATAAAGATATTTCACACCTGAAACTAACATGGTAGGAGTTGAGTAATTTTTGACTTTCAATTGTATTACCTACATCCACGGGGTTTTAGAAGTCCACTGCCTTTTGAGTCAGGAAAAAATTATTTTTCATGTTCCAACAAAATAATTAAAATATACTGAGAAATTACTACCCCATTTAAATATAAAGTCTTTTATGTTTTTCAAGGCACATTCCCAGGTCTCCGATGACAGGCTCTGAGTCCTGCCCCTTACTTTTTTCTGGAGTAAGTGTTCACTGGGAATGAACTCAACTTCTATATTTCTTGCCCACAGTTCTTTTTCAGTTATAAGAGAAAAAATCCTACAATTACATACTTGGATTTTACTTTCTCTTTATTTATGTTTTTAAACAGCTCTAGTGCCAAAACAATTACAAGCAGAAAGTTGAAGTCTGACCTTCACAGAGGAGTACCTTTGTTCTTGTGAAAATCAGTTTTGCTTTGACAAAGGGATTCTGCAAATTGTACTTCTGGACAGTGATCAGTTCTTTGTGTACATCTTTAAAACTTTTTGTCTGACATTTGTATTGAAAGAAATTAATGATAATTATACATGAGTCTATCTATGCTAAAACAGTGACTGCATTTTTGTGTAGCCTTCTCTTTTTCAACCTTGACCAATTTCTTCTTACAATTCTATTATCAGACAGTTTTTTATTGTTCTTTATAACATAAAAATAAAATGAGGATGCCTGTTCCTCTCACCTTTGATGTACAGATTTCTACCTATGAAAGAAAGGTGGAATTTTAGATCTGAAATGTATCACACAAAGTTTCATACAGGTTTTGAGTTTCAAAGAGATTTTCAAAGACATGCAGAGCTATTAATATATAACTATCCCTTACATACGAGTTCAGCACAAATGTACAAAATAAAAATATTGCATTCCCCAAATTACATAATTTTTAAAGGATTATTCTGTCTTCTAACCAGTTCAGCTTCTTATCTGTTCCATGAGTAACAACACATATATCTCTGTGAATAAGGAAAAAATGCATTCTGGCATTCTGTTCTTTCATATGTCTATAATTCTTAGAATAACTAGTATGTTAATGACTACAAATGAGAATATAGCCCTTTTTACATCTGAAATAATAGTACTATTTTCACTTGTAAAATTTGACACTGAAGTTTGGTATAGAGATGTGTTTATAGGAAACAAATACTATATTTTAATGAGGAAAAATACATGAACAGCAGAAATACAAAATTCTACACTTTGTCCTTACACCCTAACTATAATTAAGAAATAAGAACGGTAGTGTTGAAATAGGCTGAGTTTTAGAGACTAACATGTCTTTTATGTTACTTAGAGCAGTAAAAACGAGACAAATATCTGAACATTATCTTTCAGTGAGCTTCACTAAGCTTAATGAGCTCAGACTTCACCTCTTTGTTGAGGCTCTACTTAATCAAAGAATCATAGAGTCATTAAGGCTGAACATACCTGTAAGATAATCTAGTACAACTATTAACCTAGCACCACCGTGTTCGTAACTAAACCATATCCCCAAGTTTCACATCCACACACCTTTCAAACACTTCCAGGGATGGTGAACCTGCCACTTTCCTGGGCACTCTATTTCATTGTCTGACCACCCCTTCAGTGAAGAAGTATTTCCTAATATTCAGTCTAAACCTCCCCTGTCACTTGTTAGTGGGGAGAAGAGACAACCTCCACCTCTCTACTACCTTCTTTCATGAGTGTAGTAGAAGATTTTTTTATAGTGAGCAATAAGGTCTCCTTTCAGCCTTTTTTTCTCCAGCCTAAACAACTCCAGCTACACTGTCCTTTTCTGGATACACTCCAGCACCTCAAGGTCTTTCTTGTAGAGAGGGGCCCAAAACTAAACAGAGGATTTGAGGTGCAGCCTCAACAGTGCAGAGTACAAGAAATCAGGTTTTGATTTTGATCAAGTACAAAAATCAGTTTTGATTTTATGAATAAATATCTATTCCAATTTTCTAGAAACAAGTCAGGTCAGGATGCTGAGCCCTAAGCATGGTAAGTTTGATCAGAAGTAATTTGGACTAGACGTGAACAGATAATCATTCAAGACGAACATATAGCCAAAGCTCGATAATTGCAGTATGTGTAAACTGTACTTATACTTTTGGTTTCCATTTTGATTTGAACTAATCTGCATATATTTTCTGAAAGCAAGTTCCTCAGAATCTGAGATGAATATTTATTTCTGTTTTGCCCAACACAAGAACAGACAAAGCAGCCTCCAAAAGAAGTTGATTCATTTTTAATGAGTTATCAAGGAAAAGCAAAATTCAGTAATAGTGCTTGCATGTGACTAATACTTGTCTAAGAGATATTATTGCAGGCTGTCATTGCAAAATACTTTGAATAACACCACTGACACTACTACTCAGCACTGAGAGTTCAATCAGCTGATAATGGAATAGTAATTCCTTTCATCTGATTAGCATTTAGAGATACATCTTCCCACTCGTGTTTACAAGTAACTCCCTTCTTACTCACTGACAGTGAAATAAGCCATTAAAAAGTCATACAGTTTGCTGAAGAACACAGAGGAAACTGCTGGTAGAACAGGAAACAGGATCATGAACTGGATGACTTTGGATGTTCATGTTGTAGCAATAAATTGTGTCCTACTGGACACAGTTTTTTAAATGAAAATCCTTAAATGCCTGTGTCCAAATTATGCACAGTTTAATATTATATAAACTTCTCAGAGCTATTTACTCCACCTGTAGAGAAGAATTCTTCATGTCTTAATCAGGGAGCCCACTGAGAGAACACAAAAAAGGATTAATTGACTTGCCATGTTAGATAACAAGGTTTTTAAGCTTTCTTCAAGCCTAAAAGCAAAAAAAAAACCAAACCAACAAAACCCTAAAAACACAAAAAAACAAAACAAAACAAAACAAAAAAAAACAAACAAAAAAAAAACCACAAATGAACAAACATCAAAAAACCCCCAACTAAAATTAAAAAAGGAATGCTGTTTGTTTTTTATGATATAATGATTTAGCACACACAAATCAACATTATTTTGCAAGTTGTTACGATTCTAGTTTTATCCAATAAGCAGTTTTGACATTGTTGATAAAATTAATAAATATGACCTGGGAAAGCAAGCTCCATGATTTTCATCTCAAAAGGCCTTTTTACAGAAGGAGTGGTAGTGGATAAGAAATTTACAGATATTCTTAAATGTCTTCCTGATGTATAAATTTTAAGAATCCCCTTGCTATTAGTAATGATAGATGTAATTTCTTAACTAAACCTGGTATAAAACTGATTTTGTTCTCAAGTTTCAGAATCTGTCTTCCCTGAGATTTTCTGCAAGGTGTGTATGCTCTCTCAGTAGAGAACACACAAGTAGCAGAAAATAAGCAATAAGGATGAACCATAGCAATTATTTTCCATCCATGTTAATTTTGTTGTTCCATTATACTTCCCTCACCCCCACAAAGTTATAATGTGGTAATATCCTCGAGGAACAGTTGATGAGAAAAAACACATTTAAATATCCTTGGAATCTGATATAACTTTAATGTTTACCAGACCCATTGATAATAATTTTAAAAGACTTTCCAAGTTCACACCTAAATAATAATAATAAAAAAAGGTAATCTTATTAACAGAAATTTTCATTAAGTACACAGTACATAGAATTATTTTTTTAAAAAAGAAGAAGTTTATAGACCAAATGAATTTAAGACAATCAGTTCTAAATGGTAGTGGAGATATTCCCAAAAGCAAAGAAGTTCTCCCATATTCAAGGCATCATGTCCTATTATCTTCAAACTTTGTTATGATGTTTCCTGAGGACAGAAACTATGTGCAATCATTAGAAAATAAAAATCACTATGTGATTGAAAAAGATAAAATACTGCCACAATCTGCCACAGAATTAGGGCTCCAAGGACTACAGATCTTCATAGCAACTACTTTTAAACAAAGAAGGCCATTATTGAAAGTTTAAAACGAACAAAAAAACCAAAATAAAATAAAAAAGATCCACATACACTGCCCTCCAAAACCTCAACAAAACCACATATTAATTATTTCATTTTTTATAAGTCATATACACATTTCTTCCCTTGGTTTCAAGGCATTTACGGGTTTAGAAATCAATTTGCAAACTCTAGAACAGCTCAAATGAGATTTTCCTGTGGCTCATCTTTCTGATTTGCTGGAATCCAGCAAACTTTTAACAGGAAAGCTCCCACTTGGAGACATCTCCCTTTACAGTACTAGAGCTGCTTACTCAAGTAACCCTGGCAGATTTCTCTTAGAACAATGCAAATTCCCATTGCAAATTACTTATTTAATATATGTAGAAGGAATAGCTTTCTGTATGAAAGACTGGACCATATCACACAAGATTTAATTACCTAAAAAAATAACTTCATAGTATCAAGAATACAAAATTCCATTGAGTAGTACAGATTTAGTCAACACATAACTCTGTGGAGGGTTGTCACAGCAAATCAGAGTGATAAGGCTAGGAGACCTAACTTTTTGTGATTTATAATAAATTATCGCTGCTGTTCACTGAATCTTGGAGTGCCTCCAAAAAAGAAAAAGGATTTTCACCATTCTGACATTCAAACTTCACAGCCCAGAAGACTCTTTGAATTATTTTAGAAATGCAGGCATACTTGTGAATAACAGATGCACCTTGGGCAGCTGTTTAACAACAGCACAGAGTTTGTGACTGTTTTAAATCTAATTTCAGAAAATCCATATGAATATCACTGCACTGATAATTTGTGCCCCATCATTGTTCTTTCAGCTTTCTCATTCTTCCTTCAGATGTGTATCCCAGTCAAATATACTGGATAAAATGTTGCACTTTCCTTCTTGAGATTAATTTGGTTTCTATGGGATGTGTGACTAAAAAAACTAATCTCTCCTTTTAGTCTTTATTTTAGTTATAATACATTTTTTGTCTATTCTAATATAAATACCATTGTGATTATTCCATATTTATTTAACTTGATGTAATGGACAGTTATAGTTCATCCAAGACAAATGTGTTGTGTTTTTTTTATTTCCACATAATCCTTTTTAGTATTTATAGTCTTTAAAGCTATGGCAGCATTTTCTCCCTGTTTATCTCTCTCTTTCCCTCTCTCTTGATCTTATTTTATTACAACATCCACATTTTTAATAAGCTTTCTGCAGACTTAACTACCTCTCCCCCTAGGAAATAATTCCTGTTCTTATGCCCTAATGATTTATTTTAGTGTTTCTATGGAATAATCTTGTAGACATTTATTCATGGCCAGCAAAGTCAGTAATGTGCTTTTAACTGCTCCATCCACCCCCATATCAGTGCAGAATATTATTAACACCTGTATTTCTAGTTACGTGCATATTTCCTCCACATCAGTTCCACTGCATTGCTCCCTTAGGATCAGACTAATAAAGGCAGTGTAATGTTTACAAATTCTAAGAAGCTTTTTCATATGAGTTTCCTAGTGATAAATTAAATAATAAATGAGCATGACCTTTTTGCATTTGAGTTGGTTGCATTTCCTGAAGGATTCCTATTCCTATTGTGTCCTGATTCTTCATGTCACTCCAGTCTGAGCTCCAGCAAATAAGGCAAAGTCATACTAACTGCAAGAGCAGCACCAAATATCACCTTTCTTACAAATGCCAGGCCAAAGAATAAGTGAGGTTAGTGCCTAAAACTGTGAATTTGAATGAGGCCTTTAAACTAAAGCTAGATCTGTGATGAAATTATTTCTTTTTTTAATTTGGAAGAAATTCTGAGGCAAATGAGAAAGGAGACTTGAAATTTCTGCATTGCAATTTTTCGCTCTGGAGAATTCATAAAAAATAGACTACAAACCATTGGCTCAGTTCTGATCTTTGCTCCAAGACCAGCTCACAGCCCCACAATGTTTCATACATGTGTGGTGAATTGATAAATGAAGTCTGACCATGCATACAATTCTATGTCTATTTTGCTAAAAACTATAAACTGTTTTTAACCACTAGACCACCACTACGTCCTGAGGACCTCACTGCCACCGTCCAAGCTTGCTTGGCCCCGGCAGATGAACCTTAGGATTAAAGGGTGGG
>JAYRBT010000001.1:105449985-105464362 GCA_036023395.1 Myiotriccus ornatus
CCTAAAAAATCCAATGCGCAGGCTGGAAGGTGTAAAGACCTTCCCCGGTTCTTCGTTCGCGAAGTCTGGCCATTATGTGTTATGTTATAAACTGTTTTTAACCCATGTCTGTGTATAAATGTGGGTTCTACTTATATAATTTTTGTCTACCATATGTTTCATCTTGGCAATCTTGGTATTTAATTTTAGAGCATGTAGTTTCATAGTTACTGACAAGAAATGATACATATATCTCATTTTGACTATTTGTTTTCCAAACACACACATATATAGTAGGAGAACAAAAAATATAACAATAATTTACCTCACCTATACACTATTTCTGACATAAAAACTTGGGTAACTCTAACTCAGCCAGTACTATCACATTAGCAGAAGTCAGCATTTTGTGAAGGCTGGTGCATGCTCATTGATGTGACAGACCGATTGTAAGTTGTTTTTTTCTTTATTTAACATGCTATACCTTAGTAGGCACATCTTATGAACTAAAATGTTGTGCTGTGTCTTTAAATTCCGTCAGTGATGGGTAATACACCAAAAATGCCTCTGCTCATATCTATATTTCACTGAGCTACAATCCTTTCATCTACAACAGCCTGACATTTTTAAAACCCTAAAAACTAGCCAATAGTCCTTAAAATAAAATAAGTAATAAATAACTTTGTCTTAGTTTCTTCTTAGTAGCCAGCACAGTGCTGTGTTTTGAATTTAATACTAGAATAATGTCGATAACACACTGATGTTTTAGTTGTCGCTGAGCAGTGCTTACTCTAAAGCAAGGACTTCAGATTCCCATGCTCTGCCATGGTGCACAAGATACCAGGACACAGCATAGCCAGGACAGGTGACCTAAACTAGTCAAGGGGATATTCCATACCACAGAACACTGGGCTCTCTATAGCATCAGTCTGTGGGGTGGTGAACAATTGAACTATGCATCACTTATTTCTCTTGACATTTATTCCTTGACACCACCTCTTCATTACAATTAGCATTAGTGTTGGTTTTTGTCATTTTATTGCTGTTTTGTTGTTTTGGTTGTTGTTCCTATAATTTGCATTATTAATATTGTCATTATATTTTATTTTTAAAATTATTAAACCATTCTTGTATAAACCCATGAGTTTGACTATTTTTTTTTCCCAATTCTCCTCCCCACCAGCAGGGTCAGACTTTGAGCAACTGAGTGGTACTTCATGCTGATCGGGATTAAACCGTGACAAACTTGATTAACTTTTTTTTTCTCTTTTGTTTAATTTGATAGAGAACTACAAGGAATAGCAATAAATGAGTATATAAATATTTTCTCCCTGATTTCATATTTTCTTCCTTGTGCTCCTGCTAAGTCAGTTTTACACCCTTTCCTCACAAACAGTAGTTCTTAAACCACCTAAATCTCTAAGTTCAGGAGTAATGTCTGTACAGTTAAGCTTGACTCAGAAAATAAGGTGCAGATGAGACAAAAGTGATATCTTCAGGATTTCACTGAGTAATATTTAAAAGCAAAATGTTTTCTGTCACCCTTTAGAAGACAACATTCATAATTTCCAGGGAAGTTTTCAAAATTAGACTAATTGCTAGACTAGAAAAAATATGTTTTTCATTGAAAATTTTTGTTCTTGGTTATATATTACCTTTTGAGGAAAATAAATCATTTTGGCTTAATTTAAAACTTGATTTAATAAAGCTTTAGAACTAATTACAAATTTTAAATAATATTTAAGTGTTTTCTTATTATTAAAAATAATTTCTTACTGCAGGCACTTCTGAAACAGGTACAAGGTAGAAACAAAATGCTGCTACCAATCAGCGAATGGTTTAAGAGATTTGTAATGGCACAGAAATCTTTTATTTTCTTTGAATCAGTTCTTAGTTCAGTATAAATCAAAGTAAGTCTACTGATGTCAGTGGTTATATATGGAGTTACACCTGCTGAAGATCCATGCTTTTTGAGGTCAGAAAAGGCCAGACATTAAAAGAGTTCTTCTGAACAGTACAAGCCAGAGAACATCACTCCATAATTATCATAGTAACCTCAACAATTTACTTGTGGGCCACTTTTAAAATATTTTTTCTCTTTAAAAACATCTATTCTATTCTATTCTATTCTATTCTATTCTATTCTATTCTATTCTATTCTATTCTATTCTATTCTATTCTATTCCGTTCCGTTCCATTCCATTCCATTCTTCCTGTTCTGTTCTATTCTGTTCTGTTCCATCCTTTTCTAGGTTTTCAAGACTGCAAGTGCAGAAAATACCACATGTATGGAATTGTTCTACACTACATTGCTGTTCAGTCTGACCTGGATCAATATCCGTTTCCACTGACTACCTATTTCTTAATGTTAACTTCAGTGATGAGTTTTCCGTCTCTTTATTGCTGTGAAAGCATAAAAATCATAGAAACTAAAAACATTTTTGACACTCAGGAAGGTTGTTTCAGTTTAAAGCTAGTATTTTTACTGAAAATCAAATCTTGGAGAAAACTAATCAGCAGATGTACTGCTCATTCATACTGCTTATAAAGCAAAAGCCCTTGTAACGCAATTAAACCAGTAAAAGAATGCTTTGGTCATGCTTAGTGTCTGTTGCTTAAAATGGTCAATGTATATACATCACATTAATTCCTTTTATCAACATGCTCATCATTACACATTTTACTACTCCAGTGCAGCAAAAGGTCTCTCTTGTAGCAATTTTTACAAGCACTTGCATAAAGAAGAAAACACTTTTCATTGTTTGTTTGCAGACAAGCTATGCTCTGAGAAAAATATAGAGTTCTTTCCTATGCCAGAAATGTTCAGAAAAAAAAAGTTAAATTTAGCTACATGATAATAACCATGGAAATAGAAACAATTCACAGATGCATTGCTACTAGAGACCTGATTTTCAGTTATTATAATGTAAAAATAAAGCTAAAGTAATACCAAGCAATTTTACGCATAATTTCAGTATTCATCAAATATTCAACAACAGTAAACTATTTACAATTAATACATACAGTCAAAATTTCCATACACCTTTCTGGATAATAATAGCAAATTACTCAATAAAAAAATTTGTTGAATATAGTAGTAAAAGGGGTTGCAGATCCTAAGAAAGGTTTGTATATATATATATATATATATAACAATACATGTAATACTAGATTTTTTTCTTCTACTATGAAAAATTTTTATTGCATTTTTTCATCTAAGAATGAAAAAATATTGGCCTTGTGACGTGCCAGAGGCCAGTCAATTAAAATTACATGTGATGTTGTTCTTAAAGAATAATTTTAGTGCAACGGTGTATTTATAATCATATAAATCACATCTAGTAAACTCCAACTAGTATTAATTGTAGGTTTGCCTTTTCTTTAATCAAGAAACAACTGGACATCTACTTAAAATTCTAGGGTATAGAGTAAATATTTTAGGC
This sequence comes from Myiotriccus ornatus, assembly GCA_036023395.1. Lineage (NCBI taxonomy): Eukaryota > Metazoa > Chordata > Aves > Passeriformes > Tyrannidae > Myiotriccus > Myiotriccus ornatus. The sequence continues at coordinate 105,453,408 of JAYRBT010000001.1, forward strand.
CTTTTTAAGTGCCAGTAATTTTTGACAGAATTATATAATTTCAAGAAGCTTATTTTTGAAAATAAAAGCCTAAATAACTGTTAACTTTGGGCATCTCCATTTTCTTCCTCATTTATTTTTCCAAATCCAGCCTAAGCCAGATAGAATTAGAATAATGAGTTCCACCATCATGGTGTCCCAACCCCTTCATCCTGCTGCTCTACTGAGGAATTCAGATCAGGTAGGGATCACCAGGATTTCAGCAGTACATATGAAAGCTTGGAGTATTTTCTCAGAAAGAATGTTCACACCTAATCACTACTTTTCTTTCCACACATCTTACAGACTATTTCCAGCAACAACTCCAGAGCAGAGATTGCAATACACGACATAATCATACTGTCTGGCCAGCAGAGGCAGTGATACTTCTTTTTATAAAAGTGATCTGCATACAAGTGAAAATAAAACAGCAGAAAGATGATAAGTGATATAAAGAAAGGTAGAGACATTGTTCAGAATGGCATTATCTTTGCAATGTTTCCCTCCGTGACAGATCAGTAGTCTGTCATACTATTTGTGTTGATGACTGTTGGGCAAATGCCTCCACTGTATTTAAGGTTGGTTCCCCAGTAAACAACCTGAGGTCAGAGGGCTATTTTCACATCCTACAAATCTGCTCTTGCATTTGTGTTTTTTAATTATTATTTTTGTGGTCAAAACCACAGTGCAAATAACAGAGGTGAAACTGAGCTAGTAAATTGAGAAAAACAGCATAATCTTAATGGTCTTTTTACAAACTGTTTAGTGAGTGTCTACGAATAAGTAACATGTTTTTGAAGATAAGTCTAATTTACAGACAGTCTGGTAACCAAAAACAGAACAAAACAATGCAAACCAGACTGAAGTTCAAGAACATTTGGGGTGTAATCCTTTGGGAATCTGGTTTGTTCCAGAGCACTTTAAACTCTGCTACCTTCATTCCTTTCTGCTGAAGATGAATCTGATCTCTGACACCAACAGCTGCTCCAAACTTTTTGAGCTCATTATTTGCCAGCTTAATCAGTAACAACAATGCACCATTGGACCCTGTGCAGCCCCACATCCCATGATCCTATATTTGCACCACTCCAAGTGTCTCTGAATGATGGCTTCATCTGTTTTGTGTAATTTTACCCCAGGGCTCAACAGGTACAGAGGTGCTCACACTGGCTTCACACCATAGACGAATGCTGCCTAGAGGATTAAAGCATTTTTCATAGCAGACTGTTAAGCATCGTCATTCTTTAACCTTCAGTCTCTTTTCGTGCTTACTCTCTAACTTTTTAGAGCAGTAGGTCATAAAAAGGCTTTAAGCTGAAATACTGCCTTAAGCTGTTTAATTGTGATTTTAACGGGTCATTGTGTTTCTAAATTTCCTATGTACACTGGCTAAAAAAACAGAAGGAAAAAGGTCTCTTTTGAAAAAGCCTACTTTTTGAGATGAGACTACTGCTGAAAGATCTATTTAAAGAGTGGTTTGAAGGAAGTGGTTGAAGAGGTGACAGACAGCAATACTTGAGTTAGCACAAAGGGTGCCTCTACAGTAGAGAACACAAGTAGCTCATGCTGGGATCATTTCCTAGGTGAAGCAGAGTGGTTGTTGTGTTAAGAAAAAAAGGATTTTTATATAGTCCTATCAAGAAGCCAACTCACTTATATTCTGCTGAGTTGCTACTATTAATCTTGAATAAATTATTCTCTAAAGCAAAGGAAGGTATCCCTTGATGCTATTACTTAACTCAAGGCTTTTTTTTTCTTTTATTTCAAAAGAAGCTCTGTGAGTCACTTGCATGAAACCACATCTTTCCATCTTATTAAGGCTTCATATAAAGAGACTCTACCTCAGAACAACTAACTTAAAATCACTATTCTGAGTTATATGATAAAAGATTTGCCTTTAAGTAATGAGTTCTTCAAGGTTGTAAACATTCACCCCAAGAACAATATTTTTTTCATTTGAACATTTCTCATAAAAAAAGTTTATCTAACCAAAACATTTATATTTCTTCTTCAGCTTTCAATTATTTAATATGTTTTTTCAAATGTATTTCAGTGCATATCAATTGTTTTAATATTGTCATCCACTCCCATCAAGGTACTTGTGTAATAACAATAAAGCAAGGAAATTATAGGAAAGAAAAAAGGGTGAAGTTTTGGTTTTTTTTCAGATCTATTTATCACCCACTCCAAAGAGCAGGTGTTTGGCATGAAGCCTTGAATTCTGTAGAGCATCACCAATTTTCACATTTTTCTTTGAATACAGAAAAATATTTAACTCTTCCAGTTAAAACAATCTTTTCCTAGACAGAGGAAGGTTTTCTGTTAAAATTAACAAAAATTACCTCTTTTTAATTATAATAAGGTTTATGTTACCTATTTTTCATCAGTAACAATTTCCTAATCACTGTTTAGTCATCATAGTTTAATTTTTCTCTTTATGTAATAAAATCTGACATGGATTGCAGCAAAAAGCCTTATGTTATACTATGTGGTGTTATTCCAAATTGAGGATGGGTACAACTGCATTATAAACTGGAATAAAAATTTGCCTTTTTGGCATTCACAGCTGGATGGATCTTGAAAAGCTTTCACAGCTGACTGAATTCAAGGGCATCCTAACATAGGCAAACACACAAACATATTTTTTTAACAAAAAAGGAAGATATTTAGTAAGCAACCTGTAGACTGAATTACAGATGAAAGTCCCACATACTTGGTAAATCTCCCTCTGCTGGACACGCCCTGTGTTGACCCCATTTTGGACTCTACATAATGACCCTGGTGCTATTTTACCTTTTTGAGTGAAACATGCTGCAATTTCCAAGACTTTTCAAGTTTGTCACTTCTCTCTCTCTCTTCCTCCTCTCTCCCTCTTTCCCTCCATATCTTTCTGTCTCTGCCTTTAGTTCTTATCCAACCAAGCACAAGATGAATGTGGGTCCCTCTGAATACTCTCTCTGTTTTGTTGAACTTGTCTTTCAATTATTAAACTCTTTTGTCTTTCTCTGTGGGGATTTCCTTGTCTCCAAATTTCTTTATGCAGTCAAAAGTGGTCAAATTATTTTACAGAAAATTTTTGCCAATGTGCTGTCCCAGTTTACATACCAAATGTAAAATACATTTTCCTTTCTTCTACATGAGTTCATTAAAAAAACTTCTTAAAGGTAAACATCCAGTTAAGTCAGATATTTTTTCTTTAAATAAAGAAATAAGCAAATGTCAACAATTTCTTTATAACCATTCTTCTAGTCCTAGATTCTGCACATATACTGCTGTCCCAAAATTTTATCTGAGAAACACAAAAATATAAACACAAGCAACTCTCCATGCAAAATAGGACAAGTCTAGGTGCCAGAAGGACAACACAGAACGTCTTGGCATGCCTTACTTTTTATGCACCACCTACTCAGGAAGGAAAAAAAAAAATTTCATGTCTTACAAAGAGACTTTAGGAAGTGATAGATTCCTGGAAGTGTTCAAGGCCAGATTAGATGGGGCTTTGAGCAACCTGACCTAGTGGAAGATGTCTGTGCCCATGGCAGAGAGGTTGGAACTGGATAATGTTTGAGGTCCCACCCAATCCAAATCATTCTGTGATTCCGTGATCAGTGGTTAAGGAACTTGAAGGAACCAGCTTGTAGAAAACCAACTGTGTATAACAGGCCTCCTCATGAATTTAAATACTCAAAGGCACACAGGTGTTCCACACATAAGAAAGAGCAGTAGAAATGCTTTGGGATGTTAGGATAACAGCAATTGTTTCAGGAAGTTGTTGTACTTTAATATTTCTAACCTAAAAGAAAAGGTAAATTTTTATGATAAACAGTATGTTAGAAAGTTACAACACAGAACAAAACAGTGAAACCAGCTGGATGGGTATAGAATTGGCATGGTACTATTAGGATGTCAGACTGTTGTCAAGTGTCTCTTCCACTTGGATCAGGTATAATAAATGATCAACTGAATCTTAATTTTATAACATCCCGACCACAATTTCACTGGGAATCCTTTTATAATGTTTGTGGGGGTTTGGTTGGTTGATTGGTTGGTTGGGGTTCTTTTACCATCCCACAAGATTTCTTCTCTCTTGCGGTTTCTTCTTCCAGACTTCCTAGTTTTACAAATAAAGTTGCAGACTGTCATTTCTGATGAGATTTGTTTCAAATACATATATCCTGTTGTTCCTGGCACTCAGGCTTGTCCATCTGAATGTCTACCAGCTTGATTTTGTGTCTTGATCTGATCCTTTGCCTGGCATATTCAATTCTGTTTAAAGGATTACCGTCTTGGTCAGTTCACTTGTGCATTATAGGTCAGAGCTATAAACTGGTGGATGGAAAGTTGTGCTGCTGCTTTAATACTAGCAGCCAGGAGTGAATTAAGAAGATATCAACAGTTAATAATTAGGCTAAATGAGAAAGTACAGGTGTCTGAAGTAGATGTGAGTACTCACTGTATTCTGAATTTGCTTAGAATTCTGTTCAGTTGACTCAGAAAACTGAACAGAAAATATAATAGAAGTATTTAATCCATTTTGTATTAAAAAAAAAAAAAATCAATATCCCTATACAAGGGGAAATCCAGGCTCCAAATGGAAGTAATAGTTTGTTCATCAATGTTTCTGTGACACCTGCAAGAAATTAGCTAAGCAATAATGGCTTGGTGCAGAAACTGCAAGAAAATGCCTGGTAGCCATATATAAACAAAATGTTTAAAGAATATAAGTAACTCACTGATTTTATCATCCTTTCTTGAGGTAGTCTCAAAGGAGATTGGGACCAAAAATTGCATGTTCTGTTGTGTGTGAGCTCCTAACAGTGGACAGAGACAGCAAGGTAAGAATACAAGTGTTAATAAATATCTGTGTGATGTGGACAAGATGATCTTCTTTGTTTTAGAAATATTTCAAAATCACATTTAAGTAAATATAATCGTGTTTTCTGTCATTGGTCTTTACAGTGAATAGGGATAAGGGTAGAAGAACATAAACTTATTTTTGTATTATTTTCCTCCCTAGATGTGGATTTATTGATATATGGAATCCAGTTCCAAGTTTTCAGTGTATCTTTATTTTAGTAAATTTCATGAAAAATGTTAACAATTTTTTTTTTTTTTTTTTACCTAAATGACTACAGTCTGGTAAAAGCCACTGGGAAAATAACAGTTCATACCCATTCCAAATTGTGACATTGTTTAATTTTCTGCTAGGAAGAACAGAAAAAAAGCTTCTGTTTGCTCCAGTAGTAATCACAAAATAAATTCAATGGGGAATTTGTCCACTGATGCTGCAAGCATACTATAAACTCCTCATCTAACAGAAAGAAAGGTAATAAAAATACCTTTCACTAGGTCAAAACCTTTAACACAAAACAGATAAACACACTCAGATTCTGTCTATCAGAGAACAGTTTCTAATGGGTCTTTAAAACACTGGCATGTAACATCTTCATATCCTTAAAACTGTTAAACATTTGGCAGCATGTTATTAGCCCTGTACGTACCAAAAAACCCATTTGTTCTTTCCTTCCTGCTTTCACGCCCAGGTCTCTCAAGCCAGTCAAAGTATATGCAATAACAATGCAAAGGGTGAGAGTTTAACACATGATGTTATTGTTAGCATTCTATCCTGTATATGTTCCTTTCCACATTTTGCATCATAAGTGCAGCAAGAGCTGGGTGTGCATTCTGAAAGAATGAAGAAGTTGCAAAGGTAAAATTGAGTCATGTTTTACATTGCTCTTTGATGACATTTTTCTCCATAAGAACATAAGACTTCGTACTGAAAACGTGCATGTACCTTTATTTTTTGTTATTTCTCTTTTTTTTTTTTCGTCCCTCCCCCCCCCCCCCCCCCCCCCGATTTAAATAATGTTTGTTCCCCAAACTTTGGAAATACAGTTGTTAAGGATTAGCCCCTAAGTAAGCCCCACACAGCCATTTGGTCACTCCCTCCATGTAGGACGAGGAAGAGAATCAGAAGAGTGAGAAGAGAGGTGTGTTGAATTAAAGATACTTTAATAGGTAAAGCAAAAGCTGCGCACACAAGAAAAGCATACCAGGAATTCACTGACCATTTCCATGGGCAGCCAGGTGTTCAGCCATCTCCAGAAAAGCTGGGATCCATCATGCCTAGAGATAACTTGGGAAGACAAAACACTAAATGGCCCCAATTCCTCTTTCTTCCCCCAGCTTTTATTGCTGAATATGAGGTCATATGGTATAAGATGTCCCTTTGGTCTTTGGTGTCAGCTTTCACAGCTGTGTTCCCTCCCAACTTGCTGTGCACGCCCAGCCTGCTCACTGCTGGGTGGGGTGAGGACCAGTAAAGACTTTGACTCTGTAAGCACTGCTCAGCAATAATTAAACCATCCCTGTGTTATCAACACTCTTTTGGTCACAAATCCAAACCATAGCCCCATATAAGCTACTATGAAGAAAATTGACTCTATTCTAGTCAAAACCAGACAACAAGTTTTGGTTAAAAATTACTGCCTGATCAGTAATATGGCTTTGCTGAGACTAAGACCACAGAGAGTCACTCCAGCTGTCTACTGCACAAAAATGGCATTGAAGTACCTTTATAGGGCAACTGATTATGGGATATCTTAATGCTAAGAGGACAGTATACCTGCATGGTGTATTTTTGTAGATCCTAAGATGATCTCTATAGAGGCTCTGTTGAGATAGGAAAATCTGCTGCTAGGTTTTTTTTTCTCCCCACGTTGCAAGGTATGCCTGAGACTGTCTTACGTTTTTCAGACATTGAAGGGAAATGCTCAAGAAACTGGCTGAGAATATTTATTATCCACCACAACATCCTGAGACATTGTTTGATTATGCATAAATAATTATTTGTCAGGGTAGCAGATAGTAAATTGGCCTTCTTAGTGTGAGTGTTGGCAGCAAAGCACCACTGCACCCTTTACAGTTTCCTTCTACTTTTATTTCTATTGCCTCTAATTATGGTGAGCTAGTAACACAGAGAAAAATTAATTATTAGTTGTAAAATCAATGCTGTAGAAAATGGATTTTAAAGGACAATCTAAATGCAGTGTTAGATGCAGTTAACATTTGAATGCTGAATTTTCATTGCTAAGTGTGATAAAAGTGTATTAGCTCATGCTATCCTACATATAATTAGACTAGCAGTTTTTTGAGAAATTGTGCAAACAGTGTTACTGAGTCTCTCCCATATTCTTCAAGCCATTGCACTTTAAGTGTAATCAGTCACTTGGTGATTCTTTCAATACTGAAGAATTTCCTGATAATCTTGTTATTCTTCTCTATATACCTTTTTTCTTAAAGGGCTAAGTGTGTTTGTGCTTCAGACAGAGCAGGACATCTTCATTCTTCAAGACCTGATAATTCAGTGGTCACTTTTTTTTTTCTGGTGTTGAACTGCTTTGCAGATCTCCTCGTAGTCTCTGTAATTTCCATATTCCCCGGATGTAGTCAGCTCCTTCCCTACTGCAAGTCATCTGCTACGCATTTCAGATACAAGGTTGCTAAGAAATTGCTGTAGGGAACACAGCCTTCTCAGCTTGCTTTTAGATATCTTTGCACAAAAGTATTGGAAACACTGAGAACTGTTGATAAACCATTAAGTCTAACATTGACTCATATAAATTTCAAGTAAGGAATCACTATCACAGGGAATTGTCTGTGCATTTATGTGTTAAGGACCAAGTATTCGCAGATTTTAAGCAATCTTTCAAAAAATACAGGGTTTTTTCTAATAACTGTAAGCCAGGATCAAATGTACATTAATTCTGGGTACTTCAGGTTTAGGAAAAGGACATTCTCAGATAGCATTATCACCTCATGATTGAGTTCCCCAGTGGTTTGCTGAAGCTTGAAATTTTCTTATCCTTAGTCAATGCGGTGATGTCTGTCTAGCACCTTAAGCAACTTTTCAGATGTGACTGAGTTGGGAATAGGGATGTATGGTAGTACTGGACTTGGATATATTTTCATTGGGGTTTGTTTGGTTGGTTGGTTGGTTGGGGTTTTTTTGTTGTTGGTTTGGGGTTTTTTTGTTTGTTTGTTTTTTGTGTGTTTCTTTTTAATGACTTGCTATTAAAAAGGCAAATTAAGCCATCATTAATATCACGCAAATGTAATGATTGGTCTGGGACAGGTTACATAAGTACATTAACAATACAAATACCCAAATTTAGAACGTTTTTCTGAAATAGGATATGTGCCTAAAATAGGAAATAAGTTAGATACTGTGCAGATAGTTTCAACTAATAGTAAGTTAACTGGAGTAGAACCCATGACCACACAACGTCAAATTCAGTTATATATCTTCATAAAATAATGTCTTGTGATAAACCACGACTTTTAAAACTTAATCTTACATTTTTATAAACATGGTAGTTGAGAAATAATCAAAGAGAGAAAGCGTTTGATGGCACAGTGGGCTGATGTTGGCTGGATGACAGGTGCCCACCAAGCTGCTCTATCACTCTGCTCCTCAGAAGAAAAATGGGAGAAGAAAATAAGATGAAAAAAACAACTTTGTGGGTCAAGATAAAGGCAGTTTTAAAAAACAAAAACAAAGGCCATGCAAGGAAGAAAGGAAAAACAATTTTTTTTTTTCTCTACCTCCCATCAGCAGGTGATGCCCAGTCCCCTCCTGGTGGGTGCTACAGAAGACAAATGTTATAACAGCAAATTTGCCCCCCCTCTCCTCTTCTTTTCTCTTAGCAACAGATATTGTATGGTATGGAATATCCTTTTGGTCAGATTGGATCAGCTGCCCTGGTTATGTCCTCTCCCAACATCTTTCCCACTCTCAGACTACTGATGAAGGGGGAATTGAGTTGAAGAGTCAATCTTGGTGCTTTGTGAGTCCTACTGAGCACTAATCAATACACTGATATGTTATCAATACCTTTCTAGCCACCAATGCAAAGCACAGCATTGTGAGGTCTGCTACAGGGAAAATTTACTCCATCTCAGCCAAACACAGTAGAGATGCAAAATTTGCTTTCTTAATTTTAGCAATTATTTGTGTATAAATAATGAAGATATTTTCTGTTAAGAGAACGAAGACTCGAAGCCAAGTTAAATTTTGAGATGTGATCACCTCCCACTTTACAGCTCTGAAATATCCTAGCATAACAATGCCCCATAACAATGTTTTCAGAATGAAGTAGAGAATTTTTAAATAAGTAATTGAGAAAAATTACCTCTGAATGCTTCTTCCTAGGCAGGTGTTACTTCTTTACCCTACAGACACAGAAGGAAAACAAACAAACAAAAACTTTAAATGAAATCCAAATATGATAATGATTATTTAGTAGCTGTTGTTTACTCACCCTGCAGATGCTTCTATATCCATTCAGACCTCATGAGAGAACAGCAATTAACATTCCTACAACAGATTAAAATTTTAATTAAATTTTTTTAAAAAGCTGAAATAGCCAAATGGAAAAAGCAAGCTGAAAACAAGTACTAAAGGACTACTTTCTATGATTCTGTGATTCTAATTTGAAACTGCCCATTGCCACTCTCTATTGCTGTTGGAATCACGGAGCAAAAGAGCATGACTGTTTACTTATTTTCTGACTTAGCTGTAATTCTATAATTTTCCAGATAAAGTGCCTTTTTTCCTACCAATTTTATTTCAAATTGGATGTCAGAATATGCATAATTTTCATGTTGAAAAAGCAGTGAAAGCACTTAAATAAAATTCTCATCTCTGTAAATTAAGTTGCTTTCTAAAATACTAATCTTATTTTATCTTTACAAGATAAACTAATGTGCAATATGTAATATATGTTTTAGGGGTTTTTTACTGTATGCAAATGATTCAGAAATAAAGTAGTTTATTTAGTCTGTTATTTGCTCTTTCTTTTCTCTCTCATTATTATTCATTTTATAATACTGAGAATAATTTGTGATTATGACATGAATCTATTGTTTGAGTTACTCTCATCTAACCATTTATGCGTGTCTGTTTTATGAGCTGATAATAAGAAATAACAAGAAAAGATTTGCAAAGATGTCAGTCTGCTAAAATAGGAATATAGGAAAATAGGAATATTTTCAAAACTGTAACTGATAATATTCAATTTAAAATTTTGTATCTACACAAAAATTTGCAATCTTTTAAATTTCTTTAAAAAAAAAACCAAATCGTGAGAGATAAGCACAGAAGTGGTACAGAGAGGATGGACTTCATCCTTTAGGTACTCTGCATACTCAGATACTCAGTTGCTGATGAAATCTACATGAATATGAAGGATATTCAGGATTTGAGGGATCAGATGTAAAGTAAGCGTGTTTAATTTTGAAGGAAATGTTTATGCTTTCCTTTTTTTCTACTTTATTCCTTACTCCACTGAGATAAGCAAGACTTATTTACAGTCTTTCCATGAGGTGTGTTGAATGATTTTCAAATAAGGAACAATTTAAATAAAAACACCCTAGTTCATTTTTAAAGTATCCCATCATTGCCATCTTTGAGATTTTAGGACACTCCTCAGGTTGTAGAATTTGTATATGATGCTCTGTGCAAAAAATAAGAATAAGAATAGGAAAAGATGTTTTATATGTGTGTATTGGTTTTAGTGGTGATAAAACTAATTTCTTCATAATAGTGAAGTATTCTTAATTTGTGACCAAAAGGGTGGGTGTTGGCAACATGGGAATGCTTTAGGCACTGCTGAGCAGTGCTTGCACAGGGCCAAGGCCTTTTCTGCTTTTCATACTGTAGTGGGTTTCTGTGGCTGGGTTTTGGTGCTGGGGGAGCTACAGGGATGGCTTCTGTTAGAAGCTGCTAGAAACTTCCCCGTGGAGCCAATGCCAGTCGGCTCCAGGATGGATTTCCTGCCACTGGCCAAGGCCAAGCCAATCAGGAGTAACAGTAATGCCTCTGTGATAACATATTTAAGAACAGAAGGTTGTTGCACAGAAAGAATTCCAGCCAG
>JAYRBT010000001.1:105464462-105481931 GCA_036023395.1 Myiotriccus ornatus
GGGTGCAGAGACCCCCCTGCAGCCCATGGAGCAGCCCATGCTGGAGCAGGTGGATGCACGAAAGAGGCTGTGACCCCATGGGAGGCCCACGATGAGCAGGGTCCTGCTGGGGACCTGCAGCCCATGGAGAGGGGAGCCCACAGTGGATCAGGTTTTTTCCCAGGTAGGACTTGTGGTCCCTGTGGGAATCCCACACTGGAGCAGCTCATCCATGAAGGACTGCACCCCATGGAGGAGTGACCCACAGGACAGCAGTTTGGGAAGAACTTCTGCCCGAGGGAAGGACTCACACTGGAGAGGTCCATCAAGGACTGTCTCCCATGAGAGGGACCCCACGGGAGCAGGGAAAGGACTCCTCTCCCTGAGCAGCACCAGAAACAACTGACAGTAACCCCCATTCCCTGTCCCCCTGCACCACTGGGGGGAGGAGGGAGAACATGGAAGCAAGGAGGGGTGGGAGAATGGTGTCTTTAAGACTGTTTTATTTCTCACTTCTTGGCTCTTATCTTTCTTCTGTTAAGAATAAATTTAATTAATATCCCCCCTTTGAATATGTTTTGCCTGTGAAGGTAATCAGTAACTGACCTCTCCCAGCTGTTATCTCAACTCATGAATCCTTAACTCTTGATTTTTTTTTTCCTCTCTGTCCTCTCTTCAGTTGCAGAGGCAGAGTGAGAGAGTGACTTTAGTGGGTACCTGGCATCCAGCCAGGGTCAACCCACTACACTACCACCCACGAGAGGGCTGTGAGTACCCAAGAAGCTGGGAGGGGACACAACCGGGACAACTGACCCAAACTGACCAACAGCATATCCCAGACCATAGGGCATCATAATCAGCAATAAAAGCTGGGCAAAGAAGGAGGAAGGATAGGACATATTTGGAATGATGGCATTTGTCTTGTGAAGTCACTGTTACATGTGAGGGAGCCCAACTTCCCTGGAGATAGCTGAACATCTGCCTGCCCATGGGAAATGGTGAATGAATCCCTGATTTTGCATTGGTTGTGCAGCTTTTGCTCTCCTTATTAAACTCACTTTAACTCAACCCATGAGTTTCCTCATGTTTACATTTCTGGTTCTCTCCCTCATCCCACTGAGAAGTGAGCAGCTCTTCTGTGGGCGTGAGTTGCCCACTGGGGTTAAACCACAAATATCAAAAATGGCCATTTCCAGGCAAGTCCAGAAGAAAATTAGGCACTTTCAAATTTTAAGTAAACTTGAAAATTTCTTTTCAATTTTTTTTCTTAGCTCTGATAGAATGTGCAGTTTTCATAAAATATCTCATCTGATTTTTAATTCACTGTTCTTTGTTCTAAAGGAGAAGATAATTCTATCCCGCTGTTCCTTAATGCCTGATTTCTTTTGACTTTTTCCAATTATTTTCTACCATTGATTCTCCTGTTTAATATCCTTGTCAGGATACTGCTGTTTTTCTTTGTGCTGTCATCCCTTTCAGCTTTGGCTCTTTATGCTGAACATGTCCCCACTGATGTGGGACTCTGAGGAGGCACTTGTATCCATTGTCCAGAAGTTGCTGAGGTGCAAGTGACCTTATCTGTGAGTTGGACTTTGCTTGGGAAGTGTTAAGCACCACACTGATTTTTAAAACAGATGTGCAGTCACACACGTCTACTGAGATGGAAGACGGAATTAAGAGGTGGCTGTCTACCTCTGTGGCATTTCCAGTTTGAGAAGTTGGTCTGCTTATATCAATATACTGTATGTATCAGAATATGACAAAACCAGGACCACTGAGATACAGTCCTATGGTACACCCTTATGATTATTTAAGCCAGAGCTTGCCTTTATAGGCAATAGTAGCACACTATTAAATTTGTATGTACACCAAGCACACAGATGACTGAAGCAGAAGGAAAGAAACAGGAACGAACAAACGGGTTAATGGAAGATAGCAGAACAAGACACAAAGAAAGCAAAAGCTGAAGTTTTGTTACTGGTATTTAGTTTGTTCATGTTTTGATATAGGACAAGGAAGAAGTTTAGGAGAGTCAAAGAGCTTAAGAGCAGAAGATGGTTGGGGAGAAAGAGATCTCTGCAGAGTTTTGTGGGATGATTGGTGTCTGCAGGAACAACAGACACCTGGCCTTGTCTCCTTTTTGGCACTGAGGGCAGATGGGAAAATCAGTGGCTGAGGATTATACGCCCCTGTGTGGGGTTCTTGCCTTTCTCACTCTGTGTGACCCACACGGGGTCTGCTCCTCACAGAAGCACAGTCTACTCATACAGACCCACTCAGGATGTTAGTTTGGTTGTGTGTGATCTACTGGGCATGAAATGCAGAGGGAGACAGTGACCATGGACATCACTAGCAGTCTTTTCACTGCTTCTATATAAGTATCTATAAGAAGATTCCAAGGGCAAACACATATTAAGAAGCTCAGAATAAATTAATCAGTTATGTCTGTGGTATATGTGCTTATCTGTAAACTATGACAATTGCATAAAACCCACAGAGATAATGGCACTACTGTGTTTCTCACACATGCACACTGCCCTTACAGACCTCAAGGAGAACTGTATTAGTCAGTTCAATTTATTTCTCAGAAACCTTAATTTCTTTCTGTCCACTTTACAACATCCCCTCAGAGGTTTCTCACAGTAAATTTTATAGTCCCATGATATTCCATGGAGAGAGATTAATTGGAGGAGACTCGTTCCACTGTATTCCCCTGGGAAGAAGCAGATGGAGATTTTACTGCAATATCAGTGCCAGTTCAGACTATTCTGCCTCTTCCAGTATCCTACAGGTCAGCTGAGTATGGGGCTATTTATTATTTCCTCCATGCAATTTGTCAGCTAAATTGTACCATTGGTGCTTTCCAACTGTCACACCTAAGTTCAACCACAAAGCCTCACTGCTTCTCGGGAAGGAAGCAGCAAAAAAGCCCAGCACGGGGGGAAAACCTCTTTCAGAAATCTGGGGCAATTTTCCTGTCCTAGTTTGAGGATGATGGAAGAGTGTACTGTGAGTATTCATGTAATAAAGTCAGATTAGATGTCACCACTGGTGCTTCCTCGATGAGACATTCTAATTGTTTTTGACTTCAAAAATTTAGGGCAAATGAAAGACAGGATCAAGAACTTAGACACACATAGAGAGGATGAAGCTAATGGCACAACAGAGAAAATTAAAGAAAAATGTTATAAAAACACTTGGATCTTGTCACATGAATTAAGGCAAAATTCTTATGACAAACATGTTAATTTATATAAGGGAAAAAAGATGACATAACAAGATAATAGTAATAAAAGAGTAGTAAACACAAGAGGCAAGCAAATATTTTAAGTAAGATAGGGTAAAGCTATCTTCATTTAATCAGTAACAACTCACATGTGGAACATTTTTATATTGCAAAGGGGAAAGATGAAGTGTAATTACAATAAATATACATATTTTAATTACCTGGTAAATATAAACTTGACTAAACTAAAGCAAGAACAGCATCACTACACAAGAACCCAAATTACTTTTTTTTTTTTGTTTTGTTCAAATGCTTTGCTTATTTCAGGAAATCACACCCTGATTTCAAATATAACATTGTGACTTCAGTAGTTGATCCAAAATAAAAAATATTTTTAAAAAATTTTATAAACAGTTTTAAAAAATTCAAAAATTGCACTTCTTTGTTATTATTCCTTAGTTATGATATATTCGTCATTGCAGGCTGATAATTTATTTTAATTTATTCAGATACACTTTATCAGTATTTTTATAAATTTTATGTAGTGCTCTCTACATTCTCAGCAGTTAGAGGTTAATCTCTGTTCCCTCATCTTTGTTTCTATTAACTATTTGTTTCTAATTTCTCAGGCCATGCAGCTGAGAATTTATTCAGATTAATTTAGAAAGAAATTACTTAGTCACCACAACCATAGCATAATGTAGATTACAAATGGTGTATGATTCAATAGTGTTGTGAAGGGTTAATGTCAAGCAGCAGCCAAGTTTCTACACAGTCCTTGGTGGGATGGGGGAAGAAAACAGGAAGCACAAAATGTAGAAAGCTCATGGTTTGAGATAAAGGTAGATTAATGGAAGGGCAGGGGGTGAGTGGAAGGTAAGAACACTGAATAAATATATCAGTGGAACAAAAGAAATCACTCACCACCCTCTACAAGCAGACCAACATCTAGTCAGTCTCCAAGCAATGGCCACCTTGAAAGCCAAAACCACGCACTCTTCTTCTTCCTTTAACTCTGTGTTTGTGATCATGACATCATATGGTAGGAAATGTCCCTTTGGTCAATATGGGTTTGCTGTCCCAGCTTTGTGCCCTGCCAACCTTTTACTCACTCCTAGCTGACTTAATAGACAGGTAGCAGAGTAGGAAAAAAAGAAAGCCTTGACACTGTGTAAGCACTGCTCAGCAAACATCAAAACATTGATGTGTTACCAACACTGTGTTAGCCACAAATCCAAAACGTCATGCAAGATGCTATGAAAGTTAACTCTAGTGCAGTCAGAAACAGACCCAGGGTTTCAGATCCAACAGATTTAATTCAAAATAAAGTATCTCCTCCGTGAATTTGTTCAGCTTTAGTGCTCACTTGGCTTATATATTGACTCATATCTTTTCACAGATATATCAAGTCTCTTTCTAAATAGGGCCTATGCAAAGTCATCAAAGTGTATGCTTTGAAGACTGTTTTCAAATAAAAGTAGTCCCACATTAAAAAAAGATGGATTACAAGATTTGAAATTTATCACCAGTTGTTAGAAGGTACCAAGCACAGTAAGTTAATATGAAGCCTGTGTCTTGGTTCTCTAATGGCTGTGCAAGCAGAATGTCTAATAAGTACAATTACATCACATAATTGCATAAGAATAGCTGTGTGGGATTAGACAAAATCTTATATCAGAAACAATACTGAAAGGAATAGAATGGAAATAGTATTCTATTCTTACCATATATCCATGAGGAACAAAGAAGAGTTATTAAAAGTGTGGCAACAATTACATGGCATTATTAACTTTTTAGTTGTGTGAGCATAATCTTACCAGCATAACCTGCTCAGCCAGCATAAGGCAAAAGAATAATGAAGTTTTGTAGATTAATGTGTAGAGTATTCATGGCAATCAACATAAGGTTACATTTGCTGGGTGTTGCTACTGTCAGCATAGTTCCTACTTCGCTCTTTCAGAAAGCAAGCTATTATCATTAATATTTTTCCATTGTAACAGGCACAGTTATGTGATATGTAAATCCCATAACTGACACAGTATATCTTCTGAGAATCTTTTTAAAAATTACGTTTTCTGTAATGAAATGCCACATGGCACTTGAGGGGTTCTTTTTGCTCGTATATCACATAAACACAACCCCCCCCAGAAACATAAGCAAATCACAGTCCCTTTCACAGCATTGGGATAGTACATGACTTGATAGCCATTCCTCACTTATGTAAATTTTGGTTGATCTCATTTAGTTGGAAGCACTGCAGGTGTGTTGTTTACAATAAAGTGGATGTATGCTGATACTTTCTCTTCTAAATGCAAGTGTTTCATTTAATGGGTCCCACTCTAAAGAGCCTTTTCACCTTTTTGCAGATTTTCAAAAACAGATATTTAATCTGTTTAAACACATTTTCTGCAGTCTCCAAACAAACTATTGCCATATACAAATTATTAATTTTCTTTTTTTCTAGAGGAGATAACAGTTGCTCCTAAGATCCTGCAAAAACACCTGCAGAGGGTGTTTCCTGTTGTTTATGAAACAAATCTCTGTCATTCAGTGAAGTAGGAGAAAGAGGCAATAGTGTTCTTTAGTGTTATTTAAGTTGCCTTCTTGGCTTTTTAAATTTGGAAAACAGCACGATTCTGCAATGAGTATGCTATTAGCAAATAGTGGCTAAAAGTAGACAGGCAAAGATGATTAGGCAGTTCAGCACTGACAACTCTGATTTATATGTTGCTGTAAAAGCTAGAGGAGGCTGGATATCTCTTTTGAAATTAGAAAAATGAAATACTAAAAGTAGATGACATTTCAAGATGTCATCCAAAGAAGCGATATCATATTTCCTCTTCATTTCCTGTAGGGATCTTCCAAATCAGATTCTGCTGTATAGCTTTCTTCTTATCTCACCCTTAAAGTAGTCAGCATAAGATGCTCCAAATAGAGGGAGACATAAACTGGAAAGCTTACTTACAGATGAAGCTTCACCTAAATTGGATAAAATTTGTTCTCCTGATCATAATATTTAATGACTCTCAGATATTTTATCAACCTAAATAGTTATCAACCTATTCATGTCCTGTTGGAACTTCTGGTAAGCTACTGGCTTCAATACTACATTGAGTTAAAAGTGATGTGAAGTTGTATTTATTTTCATAACTTTTAATTGTCTGCTTTTTTTTCCTTGGGTCTCTGCTTTTTTCAGAACTACAGAATGAAAAAGAAACATTTTATAATCTGTTCTACTGATATATACTTGCATTGTAAATTGTGTAAATCAGTTTTAGAGTCCTCTGATACCTTCTATATTTCTAGCATTTATTAACAAAATTTTGATCTAATCTACTGCAATATAAATGTTCTTATAATTCTTATAATTATATTCATTTTTAGAAAGCTGTGGTTGCTGGCTTCATTTTTTCTTACAGTATAACATAGGTTCCTTCTTAATAGTTCATGGTTACTTGTTTACACTGACATCAGTACAGAGTTGATTCCCCTGGCTGATTCAGTTAATTTAACATGGCCAGTGTGTAGAATTGCTTGACATCATCTCTTGTTATATATGCTGCTGTGGTTTTGACTCTAGTGAAATGACTACTAACCCATTCAAATTTGATTACCATTAAATCCTCCAAAAGTCTTCATAGCTTTCTCTGACTATCAGATAATTTTGTGATATGCCATTTTGTCAAATTTTTTTCTAGACTTAATTGCATATTCAACACCAAGCCTAGTAAAATGATTATAGAGAATCCTACGTAAGTCTTCTGCTAAGGTAGGTTTTACTGTCTGAAGACTGGGGCTTAGGCAGTGTTCTGCTTAATAAAGCCAGAAGTGTTCTCACTATTGCTAATTCCAAGTTTCCAGGCTAAGTGAAAACCTTAGGAGGTCCTTCAAAAAACTGCTAACTCACTTGTTTTCTCCTTGTCCACAGCCCTGTATGAAGTATTACACACTCAGATCTGAGACACACTCCTTGGCAGTATCTCCCTGACAATATCATTCTTTACCTTTCCATTCACAAGCCCAGAAGTGCTAAGTGAGTCCATCAGCACACCATGTACAAACACATACGCAGTGCATAAGGTGCATAAGTGCATCAATTACAAGGCTGGCCATGGTAGCAGAGCTTAGAAATCAATTTCATTATTTCTTTTGACCAAAGCATGAAAGAATAGCTTGATCTTCTTATTAAAATAATATGCAAGAAAGTTATTTTAATGTTTCCCAAACTTTTTTACTCAAAAAAACCTTCAGTGTTAGCTAACATCAAATCACAAGTGTATTTGAAGTCAGAACTGAAATCAAATGTTAAGGGGCAAAGTGTTCCTAAAATTTAAGTATGTTTCTTGCATTCAGTGAGAAATATATGATGAACTGCCATAAGAACATAAATCACTAAATGCAAATGAATTTGACTGAATATATTGTAATTTACCACTACTCTGTTGATTTCAGTGTTATCTAAAAGAAATTATGAATGTTTGTTGTGTGCATATTCAACACCCTCATCAATACAAATGTGAATCAAGGATGTCTGTGAAAATCTATTGTTTATTTTACATTCTCCAAAATCCATATTTTCCTTCTATTTTCTTGCTTCTGGTATAATTCAGTGGTTTCTTTATTATTTGAGAGTCTTTAGCCAGTTAGTTACTCAGGTTCTCCCTCCACTGTTTCAAGAGACCTTCACTGCTTTTTGTTGTGTTGTGAGGGTTTTTTACCCTGACGTCAGTGTATTTGGGGATCTATTAGTTTCACTTAGAAAACATTTCTGCTTATTTAAAAGGTATCAGATTGGATCAAAACCCTCTAATTATTTTTCCGTCCTCTTGCTTTGTATCTTGTTTTTGTTTAGGGTATGGAATTTTCTTCCAATTTAATTTTCTCTATACACATCTTTAATTAGCTAGTGTTCTAAGTCCAAGAAGTTAAATTACCTTATGTTTCACTAACAAATTTTAATTTGCATTGTTACTTTCCATTTATTATCTACTGCTGTTTTAAATTCCCCCTTAGAATTTTATCTCACAATGTTAAATTTTGCCATATCTTTTCTCCATACAAGAGTGAACTCAACTTAAAACCAGCATATGACTACATACTCAAAAGCCTACATGAATTATATTCAAAGACACCTTATTTTGTTCTCTAAATTATAATAATTCAAGTGACCTAGGAATCCTGAGCCTCAATATTCTGTATATGCTTAAAAAGACAAATAAAGCAGGCAAAGTAAATTGGTTTTGTACATAAATGCAATTACAAGTATAAAAATCAAAATAAATTACAGAAGATTTGAAAAATATGAACAATTAGAGTATGTCTTCTACACAGAGTTTTTTGCTGTTTTTATTTTTTTAGTAAAGTGAAAATAATTCCTAAGCACTAGCACAAACCTTTTTGTTCAAGGTTCAAAGAAAAAGAGTATAACTTATACATTTTCATCCTATCTAATTTAACATGAAAGTGTCTCACATTTTTTGTAAACACTTTGACCTTAATAATACCTTGATAGCAACTAAGTTGATTATTAACTAAGTAAATCTTCCACTTTATTCAATCAGGCAGCATTTTACTGCACTGAGTTTCTTTTTATAAAATTGAATTTCTATTGCTTGACTTCTGTATGCTTTTCTGCTTTTAAAAACATTTTCTTGTTACTTACTTTTAAGCATATATATATGCCAATAAGTATTTAGTGCCTATTGCAGCATGAGAGTTCTGGCATTTACATCAATGCTTGGAAATTGAGATTAAATCTTGTTTTCACAAACAATCACATAGAATTCCACAGACTTCTGACAGAACCTAACCCGAAATACTTTAAACAGGGGTCAAAAAAGCTCAGTTATGCAGTTTCAAGTTTCCACCATAAAAATCCTGAGACACTTCAAAACTATTAAAATACACCCATTGTTTCCCTGTGTTTTAACCTGGACTAAGAGTGGAGGACATCCTCAAAAATGAAGCCATAATGGCTAACCACAGAAATATTTCTGCTTATATCGAATGCATTCTGAAATTCTATGATCTGTGCTGGTTCACATCAGGGCTTCTGCTTTTGCTTTAGTATAGCTTGGGACAGAAATATGATTACATTAGGCAACGAAAAATTACATCTGACTTAGCTATTAAGACTTCTTTTATAACTGTTATGTATCTACATTTCTCTTTTCAACTATGAAGCAAAAGTTCCACCACATAACCTAAGGAAAACCATTATGAAATAATGACAGCATGTACTTACCTTCCGATTTTTGTCCTGGACATTTTATGAATATCTCAGTGTTACCTGAGAAAATGATGATCTGAATTTTTGTTTGTTTGAAATCTTTGTTTGTTAAGTATTTTTATATTTTTAACAAATCCAAACTAAACAAGGTTGCAAATCCTGTTGTGTCCTATTCCTTCACACCAAGGTTATCAATAATAGATACCATCAGAAGCTAAAACTGAGAGCATTCAACTGACACAAACATGTCTCTCTAAAATGTCAATA
The DNA here is from genome assembly GCA_036023395.1 of Myiotriccus ornatus. Classification (NCBI taxonomy): domain Eukaryota; kingdom Metazoa; phylum Chordata; class Aves; order Passeriformes; family Tyrannidae; genus Myiotriccus; species Myiotriccus ornatus. Next base: position 105,474,164 of record JAYRBT010000001.1, read on the forward strand.
TAGCAAACAGAGAATCAAAAGAAATTTTTATGGCTATATGAGTGAACTCCTCCTTCAGCAGTAATTTTAAAGCCTAGAGTGTGTTTCAGTATTTTGGAAGATAAACACCAAAGGACTTTATATTGGATAAGTAATTTCCTGCTTTTGTTGGTATAAATAGAAGCAGGGTTGAATTCTCTAAGATAAATATTAATTTTTTTCATGGGTTTTATCTACTCGTCGTCAGGTATATAGTCTTAGTAACATCAATTAATAAATTGTCTGTATGAACACTTTTATGCACTGCTCCAAGCAATTCCTCATGCTTTAAAGAAATGCTTCCACAGCAAAGGATTCAATATTTGGTTAAAAAATAATACAAAAGATTTTTCCCTAAAATAAAGAACTGCTATTAAACAGATAAATTTCCCACTGTTATTTATTTTATATCAAGTTTATTAGCTCTCAAAACTGAATCAATAACCACAGAATAACTTTATATGTATTTTATTGATATTCTAGAATCTAAATAGAATTTAATGAATGGACCAGGCTATATCCAGCAAAAGAAATTTATTTTATTTTATTAAGTGATAAAACTATTATCATTTATTATACATCTTGTAAAATCTTATGGATTTTATTCATTCAAATGGGTAAAAAATCAATAGTGAGGGAAAATATCATAAAGTTATTTATTAATAGCTTTATTTATATTTTGCACAGTGTAACATCTCCTTGTAGACGGGCCGATATTCTATTACAAAATGTATCCAATATTATGGAGAGTTAAGCACCACTTAAATCAGCAGGTTGCCCAGCGATGATGTGGTGTCTCTATCACTGAAGGTTTTTAAGAACATCTTTGACAAACCTGTCAGGAATGGTTTAGGTAGAATTTATCTTGCCTTTAGGGCAGCAATAAGGGTGAGATGATCCCTTGAGGTTTCTTCCAGTCTGATTTTGGGTGATTCCTAGCACCTTCGGCAACCTTGTTTCTTACAACAGTAAGTATATTTGAGGAAGTGGAGTGACCTATATCAACCATTTCCAAGATCCTTTCTAAAGTCTTTACTATTTACTCAGATTTTATTTTCTTGGAACTGCAGCAAATGAATTTGAAGAACAGATTTTTTTGTATATGCACATATGCTCATGTAGTTAGCAGCAGTTGTTGGCACTGAATATATTATTCTCTATACATTTAGTCTTCCCTATTGTCTTTCAAGTATGGGGAGGACTCACCATAAAAGAATGACAATTTACCCCTCCTGTAACTTTTTTACCCTGTGGTAGCAAAGGAGCTTGGACTTACCCTGAAGATAAGGTGTGTGTGGCGAGGTGGACTCATCCACAAGGGAGGAGGAAAGTGGCAAGTGCCTCTTGAGCCTCAGCCCTCAGCGCATGAAGGGCTTCTCATTGCTCCCGACATCTTCTGAACCTGCAGCATCTTCTCCCCTGCACCCAAAATGCCATGTCATCAGTCTTTTTCTATGCAGCACAGAGAAGTGGGAGGGAAGAAGCAGCTGTAACTCCATTATCTTACTGTTCACATAAAAGTCCTAGCACAGTTTGTAGTTCAGTGACAGATTTCTAATCAACCAGAAACTTCAAGTGTTCCATTTCTTTTCTATTTTATTCTGCACTACCATGCTCTTCTCTCGATCTGCCTTACAGAAATGTTTTAATGACATTTTTTCAGTCCAAACATTTCAGACTCCCAGAAATCTACTTCTTTCAACTAAAATGTAGTCTCCCCCTCCATTTTTTTCAGTTCATTCCTCTATCAATTAAATGTTACTTTGAAACTCCTGAGTGGTACTTAGTCACTAAGCTCCACTGACTTTTAATTAAAGGTGGGTGTCTAATTGCCCAGAGTGCAACTGAAAATTGCCCTAAAGTCTTTCTAATATATACTCATTCCTTCATCAATCTCAAATGCCTTCTTGTACAGAAAGTTCCCAATGTAATTTTCTCTGAAAAATCATTAATCTTTTTCATCAAAACTAAACAAAAGGCACAAAGGCAGAGAGCTCAACAAGATTGTCACACCTCTCCAAATTTCTTCAGATATCATTGAAAATATTCATTTACTAGAATGACATACAGTCAGTCCCATAAAGGGTATAAATCCTCTCAGAAATTATAATACTAATTACTTCAATAGTTTGGATAAACAGCAAATGGTTTATATTTCCTACATTAGGCTCAACTTGGGTTAAAAAAACAAACAAACAAACAACCAAACCACTAAATTTCTGTGCAAAACTTGAAGGTATCTAGGAGATTATAGAATCGTAGAATAATTTAAGCTGGAAAAGACTCTTAAGATCCAACCATTAACCAAACACTAGAAAGTCCAGCACTAAACTGTGTCCCTAAGTGCCACATTTCCACACCTTTTAAATACCTCCAGAGATGATGACTCCATCGTTGCTCTGGGAAGCCTGTTCCAGTGCTTATTAAACCTTTTGGTGAACAAAGTTTTCCTAATATCCAGTCTTAACCTCCCCTGGTGCAACTTGAGTATTTTTTCACTCATCCTATCAACTGCTACTTGGTAGAAAAGACCAGCATCCACCTCTCAATAACCTCATTCAAGTAGTTGTAGAGTATAGAGATCCCCTGAGCCTCCTTTCCTAAACAACCTCAGCTCCCTCAGTGGCCCCTCACAGGACTTCTCCAGATCCTTAGGCAGATTCCTTACTCTTCTTTGGTTGCAATGATAGACTAAAGAAAATGAAATTGTTTTATTCAGCAATGATCCACTAAATGGTTGGAAAAGATGACTGCTCAGCTTCTCCAGTTTTCCTCCAGTCTTTGAAGAAACCTGGCATTTGTTAATTGTGGCCAAAATAAAGCTGGATTAAAAATGGGATTCTCAGTGTTCTCCGAGTTCTTTGAGTGACACCACCAATTTTCCTGTCAATTATCAAGCTTTGCTTCATATAACTATACTGAAGCATAGTTCCTGCAGGAAATGATTAGGAAATAAATGTCATGAAGTAAAGAGAGGAAGACTTAAAGAGAAGCATAAAAAAATGTTCCATAAGTTTCAAGACTTAAAAAGATATCTTGCAAATAAAGAAACACAACTACTACTACTCAGAGCACATAAATATCTATTAAAACAGCAAAAACTAAATCCATCAAAGAAATGAAAAAAAGCCTAATCCAAAAATCACAGATACAATGCTAGAAGAATGTTTATTAGGCAATTATTTTTTGTCCTAAATGAGTATAAGAAGCCAACAGCACACTAGGAAGTATTAATACTTATTTAATAGTTTTTATTATACAACTTATATTAACTATCAGATATACAGCCTGCCTCTGCAGCTTGTTGCTTTTTCAGTGAGAACAAAAGGATGTTTTTATTAAATTGATACAGTGGTGGGAAAAATTCAAATGTCAAAGAGCAGCAGCACATTTTGAAATATATTGATCAAGACAGCTGAAAATGAATAGTGCTTTGATTTCCCTGACTACAATTTTTCAGTGAAATAATCGTCAGATTTCAAATCATCACGTATAAACTTGTTAAACTGATGTTGCGGAAGTTACGGGGTTTTTTAAAGGAAAGGGAGACTTTGAAAATTTCTAATTCTGGGTTTATCATAATCAAAATAGCAGAAAATAATTACAAATTCCAATTAATATTAAAAGAACCAAATCTACTTCATGATCTGTTATTGGTATATGACTGATTTTAGTAGATGATTATTAATTCTATTCTTCCCCTAATTTCCATCTCATACTGTGTAATACTAATGACTCCTTCAATAAAGATACATTTTTATTTGGGATTTAAAAAATGTGGCTTCCCAGGTGAAAAAAACTGTGCTGCCAAAGTTGAGAATTTTCTTAACATCACTTCGATTGCTAATTCCTCCAGTGCCCACAGATTTCCTCCTTTAAAATGTCTGCTCCTAGAAGCACAAAATTCTTACCTAGTTTTACCATACCAGTAATGTCTTTTTGTAACTAAATAGATGAAAAAATCAGCTGTCAGAGCAACTTTCTTGTATTAAACAGTTTTGTTTGAAACATATTTCATATTTATGTAACAGTGAAAATTTACTTCAAACTAGCTAAATATGTAAAAAGTAATCAAACCCTGAACTCCACAGAATGTAAAATGAATGGCAAATCTTAAGTATTGAAGGGATTCTTTGAATTGTTGCACTAATATTAAAATAGAATGAATTAAAGTTTAAAGTTTTGCTGTAGTTCCCTTAATTCCTCTGCTGCCAATACCATCTCCCTGGGATTTTACTTTGGTAGGCAGCTCAGCCCCACACAGTCACATTCTCACTTCCTGACACTGAGACTGAGGAAAGTATCAGAAGGGCAAATGTGAGAAAACTTGTGGGATGAGACAAAGACAGTTTAATACATAAAGGGAACGCTGCATGCATGAGCAAAGCAAAACAGGGATTCATTCACTCCTCCCCATGGACAGGCAGGTGTTCAGCCATCTCCAAGAAAGCCAGGATCCATCACATGCAAGGGCAACTTGGGAAGACAAAACACTGTAACTCCAAACCTCCCCCTTTCCTCCTTCCCCTGCTTTTATTGTTGAGTATGAGACCACACAGCATGAGATGTCCCTTCAGTCTTTTGGGGTCAGCTGTCTCAGCTGTGTCCTCTCCCATCTTCTTGTGCACCCTCAGCCTACTCAGTGGTGGGGTGGGCGAGAAGTAGAAAAGGCCTTGACCCTCTATAAGCATTGCTCAGCAATAACTAAAAGATCCCAATCCCAAAACATAGCCCCTTGTCAGCTACTACTGAAGAAAATTAGCTCCTTCTTAACCATCACATGTACAGCAGCTAATGCAAACATGATTTTTATCAATTTTTTAATCTACTCAGATATTCCATAATTATTTATTTATTACAGAAATGAACGCATTTCGATATAGAATTCATCATTTGAAAGTACTACTGTTTGCTTTGCACGATCCAGTTTTTAGTATGGCATTGAGCAATATAAAGTGGTCACCCTCTCTTTAGAGTATATAATAGAACCCCACATCATTATGCAGGGTGTTTATGTGCCATAATCCTTCCTCCTTATAACTATATTGGGCCAAAATGATTCTGTGGGGAGGTGCACATTATATCTTGCTTTGAAATCTTGTTTTGTTTAAATTTCTATCTGTAAGGTATAGAAATTCATATATATATCTAAAATACCTAAAATACTAAATAAAGCTTAAGATTTCTTCTCAGAGATCCCCTTCACAATCCCACTCTATTGTATCTATTTTCTACTGCTCATGCCATTCCCTGTACCTTTTTATTCATTTGAATGGGAGAAAAGGCCCACTAAAGGTGGAAGTCAGTGGAGCTCTGCTAACTTGCAAAACTTCCTATTCCTGATTACAACTCATCTAATTAAGAAACAGCACATTTGCAAAGAAGCAATTATTGTCATTATCCTCTACAATGCCTCACATGGTTCATGCTTCAAACAATAGCTATTGATATTCTTGCTTCCCCTCCTAATAAATGATCTAGATATGATTGAAATGTATCATTTCTCTATCAGTGCAATATGGAGTGGTTATTATAAATAAAAATTGTGTTTAATACCTTATTTCATATAGTGTACATTTTCACCTTTCTTAGGGCTTGATGGCAGATGTTTTTTTATTCCATGTAATTCTAATTTCTAGAGTGGGATTAACAAAATTAATCTAACTTAATATTGGAGTAGATCAGAACAAAATACAAAAATACTTTTACTGGAGTTGGTTCTGCTTTCCTTTGCTGGACCCACATTCCAATTCTTCATTGAAGAACACAGAAAAAAGTTTACTATGAGCTGGGATTTTTAACAAGCATACTTTTAAGAAAGCCAAAGTTGTTGCTGACAACTTCATCCTGCTTTGTATATTGAACAAACCTGTTTGTACTAGGAGTGTGAAATTATTTTTCATTTCATATAGGATAGTGCCAAAACAACACAGATGTTCTGTTCAGGAGTCTGTGTTTAAATCTTTTCAGATAAGTACAGTGTTAATTTCATCTTATACAATGAAGAGGAAACATCTGTCCTACAACACATTTGTTTTAAAGTATATGCTGAACTTTTAATGTATTACCCAGACAATTTGAAGTCCAAGGTTTATGAGAATATACACAAATAAATTTATTGGGTAACAGTAAAAATATTGATTTCCTAAAGATAAATCCATGAATATAATTCCTTCCAAGACTTTAGATGGTTATGGGAAGTACAAATTTCTTCAGTTGCTTCTTAATACATACTTGTGCACTTTTTTTAATGTTTTGTTTTGCATATCACTACTTTAAACATATCACTACTTTTCTTCTGCTACCATATTTGAAATTTCATTCCTTGCTTTCAGTACTAGATGACTGTACTAATAGTTCCCCATCAAATTATTAATCTATTTGTAAGTGTGGAATTGCCTGTACCTGTTGCAGGTATTAGAATTATTTATTAAAGCTGTTTTCAAAGGAGACACTTTATTGGTCAGTGCTACTCAGATGGCCTAGATGGCCTGTGTTCTCTGGTCTCTAATCCCTTTTTTTTTTTTTTTTTGTAAAGATCACTGAGTAAGTAACAGGACCATTTATGTAAAGGCACATCAGGTGGAGGTGCCGCTTGTAATGTGCTGAGGAAATTTGCTAGCTGGAGTGCATCTTAGAAAGGAAACAAATAACTTGACCTGAATATTCTGACCAATTTACTGCTTGACAGGCTTGACATCTGGGAAAGGTTTCTATTTCTGAGTAAGACTGCTAACAAAAAAGACAATCTGTCTTTCGGAAATTTTCTAATCTCCTTGACTTCTGCCTGTCTAGGTTGACCCAGTAACTCTTCACTGGTTATGATTTTCCTCTAAATAAACATCAGACTTAAGTTAAAATGTAATAATATCTACCAAGTAACTTTGATGTCAGTGATTGTCAAGCACTCCTGATACTCAGAGTGCTTTAGTATGAGTAACAGCTATGTTACAAAGACTTCGCCTTTTCTTGGTTTCTTGAAGAGGCTCAGAAATAATCAGAACAGGTTATCTTCCACAAGGCAGAGTAGATTCTTCAAAGAAATGTATCATGCTCTTTCACAGTGTGTTTAGGGGGAATAGCTGGGAGGAATGTGTTAAACGTGAGTTTATTTTACAATGCAAGTGTTTCATGTATTGGTTTCCTCTGACTTCAATGGCTTTGGACAACAGAACTAGGAAATCATGGCCATGAAAGCCAAGCTATTAACAAGCAGCTCAACAGAAAGAGTAATAGTGATCCTTTTAACTAAATGGCAATTGTTAACCATTAGTTACCTAACTCTGCAGTGAAAGGATAAGGTTGACTTGAATTGTATTAAATTACAGGAATACAAAATATTTCTTTTCATGTCTGCAGTTTGTTCTCCTTGATGTTTCTTTGCTCTATATCACTTTTTTTCGCCTTAACTAAATCTTAGCTGCATTTTCACAGGAATGATGGTAGAGATGGACAGAACAGACCCATTTAATGAGATAGGTCTCACGGTACATGACATAGTGATTATATGAACATCAAGATGCTCTGAATGGCATTTGTTTTTTCTTGTTTTAAATATGGACATCAGACTGAGAACTCTCAATGTCTCAACAGTTTATAAGTTTTCAAGTATGACATCATTACAAATGCAAGCCCCTGGTGGTCTAGTGGTTAAGGACGCAGCGCTGTCACCACCGAGACCCAGGTTCGATTCCTGGTCAGGGCCACTCCCCGGGCAGATGGAGCTCGTTAGCCCTGTAAGGCAATCCAT
>JAYRBT010000001.1:105491556-105509717 GCA_036023395.1 Myiotriccus ornatus
CCACCTGGCTGCTCTCCAGCCACTCTGTGCCCAGCCTGTAGCGCTGCAGGGGGTTGTTGTGGCCAAAGTGCAGGACCATCTAGAAGAACATTGTGGTTTTATATCAGGCAAAGGACCTATTTAATAAAATCACTCATCTGAGAAATAACCTAACAAAACAACAACAACAAAAAGACCAGGAATTAAATGAATAAAAATTAGAATACAAGACAGTATAAATCACGTAAGAATTGAAATTGAAGGCATTTTTACTTCAATTTCATGCTCTCAAAAAAAGGGAAGGATTTAATTTTCCTAGAAGGAGCAATAGAGTTTTCAACTAAAATGTCCACCTTTTTTATTGTCAAGATTGGTTTGTATTTTGTGAATAATAGTATTTTTTATTTCTGTCTCCACTTTTTTTTTCTGGTAAAAAGTTTAACTATCTAAACAGTTACTAATATATGCAGGAAAGCAGAGAACTGAAGTTGTAGTTGGTCATACATTTAAGAAAACTTTTGCTTTATACAACATCTTTCATTTACGTCATGTTTCAAGATAGGTTGTGCAATACATTAATGCGATTGTCAATCTAAATAATATTAATTGGAAGTTATATTGGGAGTGAAATTGCAAGGAAGAAGGGAGATTCTTACAAGGGCAATTTTCAAAGGTAGAGAGGCAGGTAAGAAATGTAAAAACATTGTTCCGTGTTTTATGTTCTGCATAAAAAAGGAGATGTAGGCATTGTCGTTAGTGTCTTTAGAAGCAGATGCTACAGTTCTTGAAAGTACAATATTAAATTTTAAAAAAATCACGCAACAGTGATCCCATTCTCCTTACTCCAGCACAATTCCCCAAGGATACATGGACTTGAGAGATTTCATTATATAGATTCACTAAATGTGGTTGGAGATTAGTCACTGAAAGTTTACAACAGAGATTGAATGAATGGAAAGAGACAGAGTTCATTCCTAAACATCTAAGAAAAAATAACAAAAGTTAAGCATCAGTTATTCTAGGCTATAACAAAGAAAAGTGTCAAATACAGACATATTTTTAGGAGAATTCTTCATATCCAGAATAAAACAGATATCAATTGATTGTCATCTAGTGTTCCTGAAGTAATCAGAAATTTGATTGTTTTTCCTTTGGCCAATGTATGCATTTCTTATGCAGAAAGCTGTGAACAAAAGAAGGATATGGACCTGTTGCAGTGGGTCCAGAGAAGGGCCACAAAGGTGGTTAAAGGGATGTATCACCTCTCTTGTAGGGAAATCTTGAGAGAGTTGAGGCTGTTCAGCCTGGAGAAAAAAAGGCTTCAGGGACACGTTATAGCAGCCTTTTAAGACCTAAAGGGGGTCCTCAAGTGAGTTGGAGAGGCACTTCTTACAAGTGAACTAGTGGAAAGACAAAGGAGAATGGCTTTCAACTGAAATAGGGTGGGTTTAGATTAGATATAAGGAAGATGTTTTGAGGATGGTAAAACACTGGAACAGGTTGGGCAGAGAGCTGATGGATGCCCTGTCCCAGGAAACATTCAAGGTCAGGCTGGACGGGGCTCTGAGCAACCTTGTGGAAGAGACAGGGATGTCCACTGAAGGGGGTTTGCACTAGGATTCTAGGATCCTATGATCTATGAAAGGTTTTCAAAGGATAGTGAGATGATTATATAAAACCTGATTTTATTGGGACTGAGAGGAGAAGCTTTATCTTTTTCCTCTTTTCTCTCTTTTTGAAATATGACAGATGGAAAGTAATTAATCTAATTGTGAATGTCTACAGAGAGATGCTCAGTTTTGAGACAGACACCTCAGCTGTCTTATTCATCTTTTTATGGTCAATGGAGAGGCACAGGGCTTTTACAGCACAAAACACGTGGAGTAATTTAAATGTCTATTTCAGATTGAAATAATCTTGCCTTATGTCTTTCCACCGCTTATAAAGAGAACCTGAGGAGTTTCTTGTAGGTCTTAGCCCCATTTATTCAAATTAGATCAATTTAATTATATACTAAATGTATGCAGATGTGATTACACCCTTATGAAGAGGCTTTACGGATAAAAAGAAAAGAACAAGTTTTATTTCCCTTGAAAAGATTCAAACTACTCAGAGGTGTGTCTTAGTTATGACATCAAGACACAACTCTTATTAACCTGAATGCTCTTCACTTATTACTGTAGAGTAATGTTCTTAGAAATCAAAGAGAAGTTGAAAAAAACACTTTTTGAAATATTTTTTTATCCTGAATTTTGGTTTGGAAGTGTGAATGCACTTCAGTTCTGATTAGGTTTAACAGCAGTCATCCTAGAAAATGGAAGAATTGATGATGAAAAGAATGAGCAACATTTAAACATGTAAAATAGAGATCTGTACATACAGCTAAGGAGATCAAGCTGAAGGAGAGGAAGTCATATTTGTAACAATACTTAGCAACAAAAACGTTTGTGGTTTTTGGCTCACCGGAAATGGCGATCTAGGGAGTTTTTGTAATAGAGAAGTACATGCAAAGACTTAAAATAAATAAATATGCCATCTGTGTTAGCAGTCACTGTTTTTCTAACAGAAAAGCATAGGAGGAGATAGAAGAAGAGTTGTATTGGAAGTGAACATGCCAGTATGAAGGACTGCACAATGGTGATAGCAGGGACTAATGTTATGTTTAAGCAAGGAGGAGACACTGCTGTCAGTTATTGAAACACTAGTCAAATGGAAGCCACTGAGTACATGCGTGCAGAACCGGCCTGAGCAGTCAGAACTCTGTTACGACATGGGACAGTAGGAAGAGATGATGTCATGCAATGGGATATACTATTGAGATAGTAGGAAGAGAACGTGATACCTACTGATATCACAGACAGGGATGGAGACACAAGAGGAAACTGTAAAGATCCTAACCAAGCATTTCTTATTTCTCCTTTAAGGCAGTACTTTATTTCTTACTTTTTCGCTATCTCCTATTCCATTTTTTTCCATATGTACATAAATAAGTTTAGCTCTAGGTTAAAAGTAGAGGCTGCAAACTTGTTGGCTCTGTGAATAAACTGGAGGAAATTATAGTGATAAGGCAAAAGTTCCTGTTGAAACTGGGGGATTGTCATTTTGGGGTACATGCTGAAATCCTTTTAAACAAGACAAGCAGAAAAATATCCTAATTTTGACACTAGCTGATGGGTTAGAGGCAAAAACTACCTAACAGCTGCACTAGGGACAAAGAATAATACCCTAACTGCAGTAGCAACTTATGCAACAGGTATGCACATCCTTTTCTGCTCCCTAAAAACAGGATCATCTGTACTGCTTTCTGTCACTGTTCTGTACTTCATGCATTTATATTACCAACACTGCCCCAGGCATCAATGACAAAAAATTTATTTTGTATGGATATGTTAGGGCAAGCTTAGCTATATATAGCTGAGCCATAATTGCATTCAATGAATACAGTGATAAATATATATTTAGATAATTTTTGCTTTCTATTGAAAATCTTGCCAATTTTCTTCAGAATAAGCAGTGTATACCTGAAACATATAGCATAAATGCACACACATACAGATCTCATTTTATTCAAAATATGACACAAGTTGGATTTCTTGCTATCAAAAAGGAGAAAGTTTAAAGTTACATGTGGATTTTTACACACCATCCACTCAAGGTGACACAAAACATGTAGACTTGTAAAAGTTAGATAGGATCTACATAGAACAGATGTTTTGCTGTGAACCAGGGAGGTGTGACTGTATGATCAAGAATTAACAGTCTTCCATCAAACAGGAACACTTCATAATAATTAGAAGAGTAAGAGGTAGGGAAAGCAGTTTTCTGCACACTTTGCATGTGGGAGGGAAGCTGAATGAATAGAATTTAACCAAAAAAGGAACAAAAGCAAAAAGAAAATATCGGCTATATCTAAAGTTGTGTGAATTGTTTTCTTCCCAGAACAATAAGTCTTTCCCTCCAGGTGTGGGGAAGAGGGATATTTCATATTAATGCTTAGCATAAAGAGACCCTCCACAAAGCTCAAGGAAATCTTGACTTGAAGAAATGTGTCTCAAAATCAGGTTTTGGAGCCACAGGAGGACAAAATGGTTCACTGGGGAAAAGAAAATTCAGGCAGGAGTTCACATACAATTCCTTCTGTGCCAAAGGCAGGATATTGTTTTTATTGCCCAAATTGTAGAGTATTTTTCTTGTTGCTGATTTACAACGTCCTCTGAAAATCCATCTCCTCAGATCAAGTGCTAAATGTGGAGAAATCTGCAGAAATAAACTACAAGACATGTTCGAAACTCCAGGATTTGGCTGAAAATACCATGAAGATGTCAGGGGTGATCTTTGCAGGTCTACTGCAGTTGGCTCACAGAGTCCCTTTGCTACTAAGAGGAATTAAGAGACAAATCAATCCCTAGAAACTGTGCCAGTGAAATGATGAAAGAAGGAGACAATCTTAGACCCTGCAAAACTTACAGAGAGATGGAGTGTTAGGTGCCACAAGGAAATTTGGTAATGCTCCAGGAGAAAAGGCTGGGTCACTGCTTAAAACAGACACCTGTGGTTAGTTCCTATAGTCTGGAAGAAAGGGGGTGACCAGCACTTTGCATAATTAGGTGTATTTCAAATAGCCCATCTGTAGCCTTTTAAAACTGTGAGAAATATTTTGCACACAGTGAGTTTCTGATGAATTTTAAATTGAAATATTTGTTCTTGGGAAAACCACTGTGCCCCTATCTTGGCAATTTAACTGATACAGCCTCTTTGCAATTCATCCATGTAATCACAGTAAAACAGGTGAAAATTAGTGGATCAAAGTGAAGTGTTCAGGAAAACACAACCTATCTTTTGAGAGAAATAAAAACAAATTGCCTCCCAGCTTAGCACCAGCAGAGATAGCTGCTCTTTGTATACTATCCAGTGAACCATACACAGTATTTAGCAAAGAAAATACATTCTGAAAATAATCTCACTCTTTGAAGCATTATTTGACTATTGTTTGATTTTAATTTCCTGAAATAAATAGCAATTCCTAGTTTGAAAAATTGCCTTACCAGCATCTGCTGATGTATCTGTACTTCTGGTTTAAAAAAAATAAAAGGTTTCCTGGAGCGAATTTTGCATCAAATTTGCTACATAAGAATGCACTTCTAGAAAATTAGTGTCTCATAGATTTTCTATTGAGAGAAGCACTTTTACATTAAAAAAAAAAAAAAGCTGATTTTCATTAAGGACAGAAGAGGAAAGCAATCCTTACAACATTTATCTTTTGACAAAAAAAGGAGAAGTAATTCAATGTATTTCCAGTATATATTCAGTACCTGGTTTCTGTTTTAAATGTTTAATGTGGTATACTAAGAGTCAAGAGAAAATTATGACAACTAACATATTTCATGTATTTTCAGAGTGTAAGCAGGTAAGTAAAAGGGAATAAAAATATATATATATAAATACTTTTCATTTTCCATGAATTGATTTAATATCTAAGTGTGGTATATATTCATCGGAACAGAATTTTTAAATCTCTTCCTTTTTAGCTTCAAAATCAGTTCTTTCTGTTAATAAGTGTTAGTGGCTTTTACAAATGTAAGCAGCAACGCTGGATAGAAAACATGTATCTGAAGATTCTTTGGTAGAAAATACCCTGCTTGCTAAACTGAAATATTTTGGAGAGAAAGGAAAAGATTTATCAATGAGAAACATTTTGAAAATTACAATACTTCTAGGAAGGTAGTACATTTTTTGCCACTTAAATAATGTAACAAAAATAAGTAATTGCACAAATGAAGCATAGTAACAAGCTTTCTGCTGCCCATGCTCTCTGCCCCCACAAGCAGACCTGCTCATCTTTGAAATGCAAATCAGATAGATTTTTTTTAATCCATCACCAAGGTCTTCTCCAAATAACACTAAGTTCACTACCAGAGACACGATTTTTAATGTTACTTATACCCTTCTCTGCCTTTTAAAAATTCTTTTACACTGTATCTGCTAAGATTAATAAGAAAGGAATAAGGAATAATGCTGTCTTAAAAAAAAATGAACCCCACAAACAACAAATTAAAGAACCCAAACACAACACAAACAAACAAAAACCCCTAAACAAAACAGCCTTTTTTTCTACAGTCAATATCTGTGTTAGCTCCTGTTTAGATTCCTTATTCCTCCTGCTTATTATCACCTCTCCCCTACCATGTAGCCTCATTGATACAGATTCATCAACTGCTAATTACAACCAAGCTTCTTTCAGAATGCTTCTTTCTTACATCTTCAGATTTGGAAAAAGCATTTAATACATTCAGAGGACCTCATGGTATAAAAAGTCTAATGCTGGAGCCATGTTCACTTCCCAGCATAAGATGGGCTCAGGAATTCTCTTCTCTTTTTGTAGCTGTCACTGGAGGTGAGATTATCTTCTAGAGAGATATTTTCTCTCTGATTTCAACACTTCAGAAAGTGAGGGTCCATTCAAGTAGCCGGCATTCTAATACCAGATTGCTAAATTTAAGGTCAAACTCAAGTTTTGACTCAACTATATACTTGATATACAGATTCCTGTTATATTTCTACTCCTTGTATAAGATCATGTCAAACCACCAGCATTAAAAGTTTGAAATACTACAGAGGAAAAAAGAATTTAAAGAGGTGGTGTTAATATATGGAGCCTTTTGAGTTTTTTTTTCTTTCAAAATATCACTTGAAAGCGTCTGATGGCTTTGCTCTGAAAAGAAGTAATCTCATACTGGTATCATGACTATAAGACCATCACCTCCAAATTCTACATACAGCAAAATGTATTCACACTTTAGTAATCCCATCCTGCATCTCACTAGTACTTATTTTCTAAATTTCTTCTGAAATTACCTATTATTGCAGCTCTACAGTACTAAGGTGGGGGAGGGATACTAGCTATTTCAATGGACTGCAGTAGAATCATGTGCTATTACAATGCATGCTATAAAAAACTATTTTGGTGGAGCCCATATGTGTATGATGATATAATGGAAGGGTGCCAAGTGGGTAGCTTTAATCCTAATGATTCCTTCCTTTTCTTGGTAAAGAGGAAGTATTAAACATCTGTAAAGAGATATTACGATTTTATATGAAGAAATTAAAATAAAAAGGCTCCATGTAACTTTTCATTACCAATAGTTCATAAAAATTCAGAACAAAGTAAGATTATTCAGTTACTTCCAAAACTGAAGAAATCTTCAGAGATTCAGAAAAACTTGGTAACATCTACAGCCTGGGACGTAAGAAACTACAGGACATTTAAAATCAATAAACTCTTTACATTTTCTGTCCATTAATATGGAAATCATTACATTGCTTTTTTTGTAATGTAAGACAGTGGCAATTAACGAAAAGAATTTAAATACAGAGAGAAAATTCAACCCATGCAATTAAACTTAGAGGAGTGTTTGAGAGAACATCCCACATTAGTGCAAAATCAAAGTGTGTTTGCTAATTATTAGAAATATAAAGAAGGTGGGGTGCATTTATATCTTGTTTTATATCTAAGCTTTATTTGTGCTTCTTGGCCTGTTACACCCTACTGAGCTAGCAATTAGTACCAGAAGTCAATATATGTGCTTGAAAACCTACTCATGTAAACTAAAAATAGAAACTGCAACTTTGCTTCTTTAGTGATATTTAGAAGTTTCTGGTAATAATGCTAGCAGCCGGGATAGAGAATGAAAATTCATAGGGGAAAAAAAATTAAGAAGGAAAAAGACATTCTCTAGGAAACCTAATCATCAAAGAATGCTGTAGCAATGAGGATGTAATGGTGATGGTTTGTGTTTGTTTTCCCTTATAGCTTTCTCCATGCAAAAAATATAGGCTTATCCCTTCTGAACAACTGATAAAAATCATCAGTCTCTGATGTTAATTACAGTTAATTCTGAAGCCAAAATTTGTTATTGCCTGTTATTACAAATCTTGGCAGAGATATATCTCTTTGGTTTTGCAAAATTCAGGTTTTCCTAGTTCCCACTACACATACAGGAAATTAACTGCATGACAGCTGTGATGGATCATTTAGTTATTCTAAAATCATTTACTTTTTGCTCAGAATATACATATATATACACAAAAGGTATAAAAATACTTGGTTTCCGTTGTGTTCTCTGTCTTCTGATATAGCTTAACATCAGGAATTTGGGTGCCTGTATTTGACAAAATAGTTCAATGGCTATTTTGGACTTTAAAGTAGGTTTTATATTTTATTAATCTTGGGGAAATGAGTTTATGTCTTCCTCATTCCTAAAATCTGATCAAATTTCCACACTTTTCTTCTGAGGTAACACTCCTCCTCTCCTAATGAAGCAGAACAGATATGGAAAAAAAGGAAATTTTAAACAGAATATAAAAAAGTCTGACTATCCCAGCTTTCGGCGTAACTACCTATGCTGAGTTCTACATCTACACTAATAGATAGTTACATGTATTTTAATTTTTTTTTCTTAAAGAAAAGAATTCCTTATCCTGTATTTGAATTTATATGTAGAAGAATTAGGTGAGTTGGGAAAGCGAGGAGAAATATTTCTCGGGACAGAACGGGTTCTATGAATGTAGTTCCTAATTTAGGCAGATGTAGGACGTAACAGTTCTCACCCTTCAGATTTTAATAAGTGATTTGAGTCTTACAGCCTTTTTTTTTAGTCTCATTACCTAAAAATTAATAGTCAGTTGGCTAAAACCTGTGAATTATTTACATATTTACATATGTAAGGAATTACATTGCTTCATTTATATTTAGCTGTTTCAGCTTATGTATTTTTAAGGTTGAGAAAAGGTATCTTAAAAATTTTATTTAAAATATTTTTTGTGGGGATTTTTATCAAATTATTTCTGTAAGGAAACTAATAATTTAATATTTGATTTATGTTTTTTTAATAAAATTTAAAAATACTGTGTACAAACTGAATGAAAAATACCTTTGGTTTTCAAAAAATACCTGAAGTACTTAAAATAAAATATCAATGAATTACTTTGTTTTTGAGGTAGTTGAGTTATTTTCAGTTTTATTCACATGTAATTGTACAAACCTCAGGTCTCAGAATTTCTAACCTACGTTTTATTCGTGGATCAGGAAAGGAAAGCAAGCTTTCGTTTTCTGTCTGTTAGCAGGAAGGTTTAAAGCTAAAAGGAAGTAATGATCATGTCTTTATCTGAAGAACGGTCTACAGCTTTCAAAAACTGGGTTGTGTAGGCAATGATATTCTTAATTTACAGGGCTTATTTCTTCAAAACTGTGGTGGCTTATATGTTTTTCTTGAATGATATTTATGTTAAATTTAAGATTTTACCAAGGTCTTTAGAACAATTCTATACCAAAATACAGATTGTAATTTCTTCTTTGTCTTGACATTTTTGTTGTTGACTTTGTTGTTGGTTTTGGTATTTTGGGTTTTTTTGTGTTTTTTTTTTTTTTTACAAGGAAGCATGTCTTTAATTGAATTAAAAAAACAACTGAAAGGGTTTTGTTTGTATTCCTATGCATTGCATTTATTTTGAGCTCTTAATTAGGAATGTTTACATCAATGAACATGTAATTTTTTAATATACTGTTATCTTCACTTTTCCATTCCGTGAAACATTTTCCATTGAATGTAAATAATAGAAAACAAATGCAGAGAGTAAAACAGGAATTTCAGCACTTGTGAAATAAATACCCTGAATTTGCAGAAATCCTTTTGCTATTGTGTCACAGCAGTGAATAACCTTATTTGCTCCCAGAATATGGCATCTGGATCAAAATAAGTGGATGTATGTTAAAGAAAAAAAAAAAAAAAAAAAGCTTAAAATTATAGGCACCTTGTAAACCCATATTACATCTGAGCACCAGTCTGACTATAAATGTGGAGATGGGTAACACTGGAGAATTTCAGGTTTCAGCCCTGCTGTTCACTACAAAGTCCTGCCATCTGCGCTGCAAATATTGGAATGAAGTGTGTAAGACTCTTCTTGGATGTGCAGAGATGCAGCTGACTGTGAGGGAGAAGCACAGGGAGATGTGGCACAACTCTGTGGCACGATGTGTGCCAAAGCAAACCTCACACCACTGAAAACCAAGACACAGATTTGATGGTTGGAACAACTTCAGAGCAGCATACAGGTTTTATCCATTCGGTTCCACATATTGAAGTTTTCTAAGATTTTGAAATGCTTTGGACCACTTACATGTCTTCAGTTTTTAGACAGAATATATATTATCTTCAGCCATTTCAGAAACAAATTTACTTCTATGTGCTGTGAAAAAGGAGAATCAGAAGAGTAGGTTCTGTTGTGAAGAAATTAATTCTTTTCCTCGTACATATCTTACTGATGGTACAGATGAATAATCAGCTAACACTGAGTCCTTTCCCTTACTAATATTAAAATAATATCAGGGCTTCATGGAAATTCAGTGACAGAGTGATTTAAATATCCTTCTTGCCTTCACACCATGGATTATGTATCTTGACTACAAGATCCCAATACTAGGCTTCTTTAAAATGAGATAGGTATCCTACAGCCCTTGCAGCACCTTTAGAAAGACACGGCTTTCTTTCCAATAACTGCTCTGTAATGTGCTGTGACTGCACACATTTAACCACAATGAAGGTAAGAGTGCTCACTCAAAACCCCTGTGTCCTTCTTGAAGATCTTTAGACCCTATAAAACAAGAATTTTGGCAAAGAAGATCCCAGCCTTTCCAGTCTTTTTCATTAGCCATCCACCAAGATTGACAGCTGCCTGTCCTCATTCTCAGCTAAATGTTCTAGATAGAAGGACACAACAAATCTTTCAGAGTGAGTTTCAAAAACATCAGTGGTTTAAAACTTTTCTTGAGTCCTGTAAGGCTTTGTCTCTTATTTTCTTTATGATCATCAGTTGAAATTCATGATTTCTCAAATTGGACCTGCTAAAGCTCGCTTATGAGTGTGTCCAAGGCAACAAAACGTTCTGAAACTTATGTTTCTTGTGAGTCCACATAATTCCTAAACTCTTCTGCTTTGGTGTGTGAGGAGCACAACTGCCAAATTTTTTTCCCAAACTGTCTCCCAGGCATAGGCAGCAAAGAGAGATGTAAAAGGCAGCTACAGTGTTTTTCCATACTCAGTAGTGGTAGTACATTTTCCTTGCAGTTAATAGGAATGTGTGGCAAGTCAGTTAATTTAGATCATGGTTGGAGACATGGCTGAGACTACAGCTGAAGAGTCATCAAATGTGATATAATAATCATTTTATCTCATTTACCAAAGAGCAAATGTCTTACATTTTTTACATGTGCTGTAGCTGATGCTGCCCTGAGCTGTCATAGGAGCACTAGGCAGTCTTGGTATTAATCTGGTAATTACTAAATCAGGTGCACTGTCATAGTGAGGACCTAAGGAGAGGAGCATTAGTGAGAGAAAGGGAAGGAAAAGGTAGTTATTATCTTTGAAAACAAAAGGAAGAGGGATCAAGGAATCTGGAGATGTTTCTCATCAGAGCTTTGGGTTGAGGTGGGATGTTCCTCTGACCGTAGCACAGGCAGAGCCCCCTCCATAGAAATGCCCATGGGAGGGGGTTTGGAACTAGAGGTTCTGTAGGGTCCCTTCCAATCCAAACTGTTCTGTAATTCTATGACTGTGTGAGAAGATTCATCTATAAACACTCCTCCTGCCTTGCACATCAGCACATACGGACCTTTGATTTATCAGTGAATAAGAAACATAGATATCCTGGCTATGGGCAGCTTCTCCAAAGAGGAAATCCTATAAGGATTAATTTCCAATGAAGACTGGAAAAAACAAACAAACAAACAAACAAAACCCACAACTAAAAACCCAAACCAACCAACCGAACAAAAAAAAACCACAAAAACCAAACCAAACAAACAAAAGCCCAAACAAAACCAAACAAAAACCAAATCAACAACAAAAAACCAAGCTATTACCTAATGGGATATGTAATATATATTCTTACATGTGGAAAGGTGGCATGTGCATTCAGAGGCTGTCCAGGTCAGAGTACAGGAGTCATAAAAGCTGGTGGTTTGTGCTTTTTCATATCCATATGTAGCCCCCAAACCTATACTCATGAAAATCCCAGACATATTCAAAGAAAAAAAACGTACAGATTGTCATGGAATTTGTTTTCAAAGGTACTTACAGAATGGTATAAAATGATTACAGGTTGTGCATCCCAATGAAAGTTTGGGGTTTTTTTAATTTGTAGAAGGGTAGATTAAATGAAGGTGCACTGGTTTTGGCAATTTGATTGGAGCAATGTCTTTGGCTAGAAGAAAAATTAGGTAAAAAGTTTTTGTTTTTTTTCTTTTTTGCCTCCTATAACTCTGGTAATGTCTTCTATGGCAAAAATACAAAACACAGGTATGTACTGAATAGTTCTCTTAAATTTTATCAATCAGTTACAGGGACTTAATGTCTTTCATAGCTGAATATTTTTTTCTTCTGCTACTATAATCAAACTATTGGAATTTTAATTATAATTTCACTAACATGACTATAGTTTAGATCTGTCAGTTTTCCCATTTAATAAATATATATCTATAAACATGCCCTAATTTTTACCAAGGTCCACAATTCAGCCAATAAAATTCCTTCAGATAGAAATTTCAATTGAGATTTTTTTTCCCTGTCTTTTGGGGTTCTTGAAATTTTATAATTTTGAGCTTGCTTCCAGATATTCTGGCCATTTTTAACTTGAAGAACACAACCTTTAAAATTAAATTAAAGCCTCCACATTTTCAGTCTGTTCAAGTGATTGTGTCATTCCAACATAGTTTTAAGCTAATTAATATCAAGTAATTTTTGTTGAGAAAGAATTTTCTCCTTCTAATTAAAAACTGGGTGTCAAAAAGTAAATGCACTTCAAGCAATCAAAATATTACTTCATTTTGAAAAGTTCATCATGATTATTAGTGAATCAGATGTGTGCTAGTGGGTAGCAGTAACTTTAACAGAACAGAGGTGTCATTACAGTAGCATAAAGGATGACAAAATCCCTTACATGGAAGTACTTTCAGGAGTTTTCGTGGTCACTGCATTAGCAAACAAAACCAAAACCACAACAAAACAAACAAAAACCAAAACAAAACCCACACAAACCTGTAGTTTGCTAGTAGTGTCAGTCATCACAGTCAGTCAATATAAAAGTCTTCTGACACCTCATCAAAGCCTGGGTAAAATCAGTTGCTGAATTAGAATGAAAGATAATGGAGTCTGCAAGTTGAAAAGGGGGTTCCTGCTTAAACTTAAGGTAAAAATAAATGTGATAATAAAAATGTCATTTTTTATTTGGAAGCTGGGAAAACTCTTGAGAAAATGTTATATTCAGCACTTCTCTGACATATATTATGAAAGGTGACAACCTCAACAGCTGTAGGTGGAATGTAATTAGGCTTTATTATCCCCATTTTACAGATGGCAGTCTGAGATGCATAGCAATCAAAAGCTACAGAATGCAAAGAGATTATAACACAGAAAGAACCCTTTTTTTCTGGGATAAAAGAACTTCCAATGATTTTCATAAGCATTATTTGTATTTCACTGTAAAGAAAAAAAAAAAAAGAGCTTTCAGTTTTACTGGCCCTCAGTCCTACACTAAATCCTTCTGCAGTTTATACTCCCATTCAGACAAATCATCATATTGCAACCAAACTAGAGTGTTAAAGGCACTTTAGAGGTGTCTTATGTGTTATACCATAAATGAGGAGATCAACAGGGGTTCCCTCTGGAGTCCGGGTATCCCACAGAGCTGAATTCCTAAGCAGTGAGTAATTGCAAGTTATTTCCTGTCTGGTGGATCTAGGTGTGAGAAAAGGCAACTGAAGTGCTTTGTGATTCAGGGAGTATGGGCAGATGTGTTCTGCAATCTTAATGAGACCATTAAAGTCTCTGGAAAGGAGGAGTGGGTGTGTCTAGCTCCATTTTTAAGGAAAGAGGGTGCTAGAGAGCACATTGAAGTTGTACTAGACAGATATATGTAGTAGGATTTTCGTTTGAACAGGGTCTACTTGTTTAAAAAAAAAAAGAAACAACAACAACAAAACCACCACCACCACCACCAAAACCCAACACCTTAAACCCATTTTAAATTATGGAAGGTGCAGCTGTGATTATTAACACTTAACTGTGGCATAGTGAAAGAGGAAGAAAGAATTTTAAAACCTTGGGAGATACTCTTTCCTAGAATTTCACTAGTTAAGTGTTGTGTGCATCTGCCCATAATTTTCCTGCTTGCCCAAAACCGATTTTTTTTAGATACTCTCTGTTCTGCTTAACTTCCACAGAAATTCTTGTATTAACAGTGCTCAGTCCTAACATGTAAGGGAATAAATACTTTGTTATCATTACATTAAGTTTGAGAAAGTTTTGAGAAACTGAGCAGTGTTTAGTGTCAGTTGTCCTGTATAAAGGGTTGCCTAAAAATGCCTGGTCACCTTGCAGTCACACTCAAGTCAGTTTGGGTCAGTTAAAATACAGAAATAAAAATAAAAGGTTTATTTATCTAATTCAATTAAAACCACTTTTTCAAAAATTTTTCTTAAGCTACAGGCCTCACCAATCGAGTAAAATCTCTAATATGCTGTTTTAAGATCATATCTAAAAATTTCCTTTCCTTCTAGATTTACTTGAACTTCTACTAAGTGTTTAACCTAAATTATATTTATTCCATTTTCTGACAATTTGACTAGTAAGCCTACATGTTTGAAGAGGCAGAATTGTTCCGTTTCCTCCTTGGGTGTTTAGGAGTCCACTTACCATTTGGAGGTGCTCAAGTAGGAGGTCTAATCCACTAATTCCAAGTCTTTTTTCTATTTTGTTCTCAAAGTTCAGTGCTCCCCTTCTTTTTCCTAATTCCTCTTCATATCTTTCCAGTGCCAAGTTTGCCCTTATCTAAATTATCTAGTAGAATCTCTGGGGCTTAAATGGCCCTTAGACAGTTTTCCTTCAGGCTCAAAATCTCACTCAGTTATGTCAATCTGAATGTCGTCTGATCAGGCTTTGGCTATTTTGGATCATCTCATGAAAATTTCACGATGGCAAATACATGTCCTCACTCATTCACACTGATTGTCCCTTAAACTGGCATTTGTTGTCTGAAAGACCATCGCCTGTATGGTAAAGCAAGGAAAAAATACTTCCATACCTCCTCCCCTACCTAACTATGCCTTCATATAATTTGTTCCTCCTTTATAGAATAAAGCAGTTTTGCTTATTTCAGTGTTTTTTCTTGATTTCTTATAGTCATTTGTATGTAAATTATATTATACCACATTATACCATACTAGTTGAATTTAAATTTCAGTACTGGTATCAAATCCCCATGCGGAAAGACATGTAAAAACACATTCCTTCTTAGGTATGTTTCTAGATATAGTTAGTTATCTTTTTTTTCCTGTATAAACGTTATTGTAATGTCATCACTGATAGCATGAATTAGAACCAGGGCTGCAGAAATCTGGTGTTATCCTGGACACAAGATGGGAATTCTCTAAGAATTAAATAATTTATAGAAAATATAGATATGTAAAGTTTTGGAGAGTAACTTCCAGCAGCTTTTGTGATTCATAATGGAAGTTTATCTAATTTTAATTGTAATTCTAAATTTCATATCTTTGTCTTTTCGGATTTTTTATTGGTTTGATTTTTGTAAGTTTGTTTTTATTGTGTCTGGGGCTTTTTTTAGTGGATTAGTTTTAAATATATTTAAGTATTTGGACATATAATTTAATTAATATTTGGTAAACAATTAATTCAGCTGCAGGAAAAAAATTACCTCACTTTTCATTAATTATGAAAAATTCTTTCACATTCTAGTGTCTTACTCAAATTCAGGTAGATCATCCTCATCCTTAAAGTTTGTCTGTTATATTATTAGTCTAATCTTGCAAGGGAAGTAAATACTCCTAAGGTGTCATCTTTTTGCATCCATTTTCTCCTAGTGGTAATATACTGATTTTCATTCTTTTATATATCTCTTCAGCTTCTGTTTTTCATTCTATCTTCACTGTTCCCAGCTGACTTATTTCAGGACCTTAAATAGATCACAAATTAAACTATGCAACTTCAAAAATTACCACTGTTTACTCAGTGAATGGCTTTAGAGCAACGTGACTAATCAAACACTTGATTAAGCTTGATTCAAAGTAACTGTGTTCAGCAGTCCCTGGACACAGAGTGTTATGTCTGTCTCATATGTTCTTTGCTTTAAGGATTGTCTTCAGTTCTGGTTGAAATTCTACTGGTTTTATGTGTTTAAGGTGCCTACAACAGCTATTATTCAAAAACAAACATAAAGAAAATTAGTTTGTTTTGTTAACAACTGTTGAGTTTCCGACAAGAATTGTGTCTTTACATAAGATTTTGAGAAATAGACCAGATATTAACACATTATTAGATTATGTCAACAGTGTCCAGACAAAAATGTTCTATTAAAATTTCTTGCTTTCACTGGTTTTATTGCTCAGTAGAATAAAAAAATATTAGTCGATAGAATCCAATACTTTCTTCAAGTATTTTATCTTCTTCTGATGCATGCATAAATTGAAACTCTTAGGATATATGAATACTAGAGTATAAAAAAGGTGCTGAAGTATATAAACTTATTGTTGAAAGAATCTGGCTTTTGATTTATTTTGATTGGGATCAAGAAGAGCTTTTGGAATTTTCTTCAAATAAACACTACAGTGTCAGTGATCATGTCAATAGTTATTTGTGGTGAAGTGCCCAACTCTATAAATGACGTGTTAGATACACGAATCACTGAAAAAAGATGAAGAGAGAAACCTACCCAGGATTTTTCCCTCTTTTGTAATGTTTTAGATCAAGAACACTCAGGTGATTAGCCTCAGATTTTGTTTGCAAACCAGGGTTTTTGTTGAGGAGTGTCTACAGTATTTAGTCATGTGCCCTTGAGACATTCCTCCTAGTACTATGTTACAATACTTTGCCTTGAATGGCTTCACCAGTATTTTGGTGACTCCTCTCCAATGATGAATTCCGTTTTCTCTGAAAGTAATTTATATCATTCTGTCCATTTACAGTCACACAGTATGAAAATATATTTATTGAGTGTGAATCAAGCTTTACAGAAACGACTCTTTAATAATCATGTTCATACTGTTCTGAGATCTATGACTGGAAAACAAATTGAAGCTAGTCTTTACCATCCAAATAGATATATGTGAAAACAAATATGTTTTATTACAACACACACCTGTAGATTAAATTTTGTAGCATTTTAAAAACAAAAATCAACTTGGCGATACAATATTTAGTAAAGATTTTTTAAACATCAAGCTAATGAAGAATTATAAATAAAGAGGGGCTTGTATTTTAGTTTGAACTGAGGTGATATTTCAAATGACATTATCATACATCAGATATGCATAGGAAATTAATATGAGGTAAGTGAGCCCACAAGTACTCAGATTTTGAATTATATTCAAGTCTTTAAGAGATTATTACATTGTCTTAATAATCAGGGTATTTCTTTCAGATTCAAGAACAATAAATCACAATTCCTATATTAAAAAAAAAGAGACCGACAACCCAGCTGAACATGCAACAATTCCTTGATTTATTTATATAGGCGGAATAAAAATGAAGCTACATTTTGAAATAAGACAATAGAGAGGTGTATAGTCTGATATTTTGCCTCTGGGCTGCTAATCCTTTAATCTAACATTCACTGGGTTGATTAATTTTGTGACTTCAGGCAACTTGCTTTACTTCTTTTGACCTTCCTCAGTTTAGCTCCAGTGCTGAATAACATGACTGCAATGGAAAAAACAGGTGGTTTAGCCCCATTAGCACTCATGGATATATAAAATAACAAAGTGTGAGTTATAATGATTATGTATTGCTTAAATATGAAAGAGTTATGCGAACAAGTCACTGTATTGATATATAAGCATTAAGGACCATGTGCTCAAATTAATTGCACATAAGCTTGATGTCACGAAACGCCTAAAGTAATTTTTAGCCCTTGCATAGTTAAAAAGACCAAATATGGTTTTCATGATAGTTCTGAGAATCCAGCGTAAGAATTTTGAAATTATTATATTTTACATTAATAGGAAAATTAACAATGAATATTGAGAGAGGCTTTGTCCTTACATAATAATGGCCAGACTTCGCGAACGAAGAACCGGGGAAGGTCTTTACACCTTCCAGCCTGCGCATTGGATTTTT
>JAYRBT010000001.1:105509817-105554764 GCA_036023395.1 Myiotriccus ornatus
GGCCCTGACCAGGAATCGAACCCGGGTCTTGGCGGTGACAGCGCCGCGTCCTTAACCACTAGACCACCAGGGGCTCCTCTTGTCCTTACATTGAAGCAGCTAAATAGGCAATTAGAGCTGTTAAGAAATTACATAAGACTAACCCTAAAGGAACAGAATCCCAGATCTCAGAAGGAAAGAATAGAAAATGTAAGGTATTCTTAAGAATGATTTTTAGTTACCTCTTTGGATATCAAATTAGGTGTGTTATCATGCTTCCTGCATTAACTAATATTTACTGAGAACACCAGTGATTGAACCAACATGCAGTTTAAAATTCTGAAATGCCACTCATGTATGCTGTCAATATGATTTAATAAAATATATGTTGCTGAGAAATAATTAGTTTGCTATTTCTTATAAATGAAAAACACCATGAATACACAAATTTTCTCTTGGTTTCTTTTTTATTTTGTTGATTATTTTTTGACTGTTGAGAAATTTTTCATCCCTAGAACTAAATGCTTTTATAATTATACCTGAAGAAGTGACTTCAGCCAAGAATGACAAATTATGTAGTATGACTTAATACCTTTGCACAATTTTTGGCTCTGAGATTGGGATTCATGTATGGATGTTGATGCTGAAGATGACATTTATCACCTTGACTGAAATTGAAACTGTTTTTATTAATGTAAGACCAGTTAAGCATCTATTTACCCTGTCTCAACCCACATAATCTTTTTGTATTGGGATGCTTCATTTTCTGCACAGTGGAACACTAGGGTTTTTTCAGTGAAATCTTGGTTAAACGCACTGTGTCAGGAAGCTGCAAAGGTTGGCTGCCCCACATGAGAAGGGAAGCCGGGTGACAAGCAAGACATCAAGCAGCAACCTCTCATGCTCAAAGTACCCCCGTGAGGGAAGAAGAGCGGGTTCATGATGACAACCACATGCAACTTTGAGTCAAAACTCTCAGGCAACTCCAATAGAACTACACCAGACCAAAGACAATCAGAGAAGTCAGCCTGTGGATCTGATTCCAAGCACACTGTGTTTCAGATACCAGATTTTTAACTCTCTTTGAACTGTTAGAGTTTTTTGATTTTCCTTTTGGAAACATTATACAGAGGACATTAACCATCCAGCTCCTGAAGCAAAATGTTTACTTAGTAATGAGTCATAGAAAATGCATACATAAACACATAAATATTTTCTGTAAAACAGTCAGTGGCCTGCTTTCATGTTTAATTTTTTAATTTTCATTATTAGAAAAAATATTCTCTTTGTTTTCAGGACTCCTCCATCTTATTCCAATTATTTTAGAAAGCCCAAATGCAAGATGGGTGAAGAGGATGCTCTCAAAGAGGATATTTCTAATGATTGTTTCACTGTTTGTGAACTCAGACGTAGTAGTTTTTACAGAACTGTATCTGATGTTCTGATGACTGTTAATTGTCAAGGATTTTCAAAGGATCTGAATAAATGTGATTTTTAACTGCCTGTGTTATTTTAAGACATCTGTGGAACCAAGTTCATACATGTATTAACACCCCAAAGTACCCAATCAACAATATTCATTCATAAGATATCATATCTAGAGCTACCTATCTATTATGTATTCTCATCTATATTAAGACAGATCCACTTTAAAGTAAGCACCAAGTACTCACCTAACACCCACTTAGCAGAAGTGGGTTCTTGCAGAGAGCATACTGTGTACTGTATACAATTTTAGTGCACAAAATTTGTGGTAGTGTTGTAGAAATTCAGTTAGTCATTTTCTCAGTGCGACTGTAGTGGATATGAAATGCATGTATCAAGTGCATAATAACTGCTAACAAATGAAGATAATAATCACTTTGGCTAGTCCTTAAAATTGAATAGAGTAGCTATTATGTACATTTATTTATCCTCCAAAATGTAGGCCATTACTGTAAACAGTAATGAGCACCTCTTTAGAGTTCTGTTATCAATGTAAACTACTTACTATGTACAGATCTGCTAATAATGATACTTTAAATGGAGGCTGTGATTTCATAACTTCTAAGAATATTCAAATAAGTCTACTGAAAATCAAAACGTGCACATGATTTTTAAACCCCTGAAAATTTGAGGTTTTTAATAAAATCCCAAAAAAGGGTGGCATGTGAAAGGCGGAGAAAAGTGCTGGACAGGTATCAGTAAATCCCCAAGGGTACTATGCTAATTAGTTAGAGAATAGGAGTTTACAACCAGAAGTTGATATGTGGTTAGTCTACCTACATTTGAGAAGAATTTGTACCCAGATACTGCTTGGAGTATAGGGCACACTATCAACACTTTTGTAGAGGACTGAAGGCACAGATATTTTTGTTAGTTAGCTTATTAGAATTACAATAAAACTAGTCTGTTAGTATTTAATAAGAAAGTATTTACTTAAAATTCCAATGCTACATGTACAAACTAGTGAATCTTCATGAATCTTATGACAGAGGTAGTTAAGCATGACTACTATCTTTTGTGCCTAAAGCAGTGATGTTGATGCAACACAGACTTGACATGGGCCACCCCAAAAGAATCAGTATTGGAGCTGATGAGATTACAAATAAAGTCCCTTGGCTTTGTTCATGCTTCAGTAACACTTTTGTGTTTCCCTCGTTGTTGTTGTTGTGTTTGATTTCTTTTTTTACCCATTTATAACTGAGAGCATGTCTCTCTGTATAGTGGCTGATAAGCATGCAGTGTTCTATATCCTAATATCATCCTGGATTAAGAGAGGACTGTAATATCCCTGAATGACTGTACTATCACAGAGATACAACATTTTCCTTTTGTTGTAGTCTAGGACTGAGTTCTATAAACACAGTCTTCCTTTCTGTCACAAGAAACTATAAATCTCTAAAGGTTTGTTATTCTTTAGTAGCTGATGGGTGTTGGATGTGATTGTGGCCAAAGGGAAAGAGCTTTCATAACTCCTTATTAAACTCTGGGAATACCAAATTTACGAAAGTACACAGAAGAAAGATATAGTTTCCTTGGGTAAATGCTTATTTGGTTTAGAAGGGACTTCTTTCAGCATCAAGTAAAGGAGCACGTTCTGGAAAGAAAAATGCTTTGTTTGTATTGATTTATTTCATGAAGTCTGTGAGCAGAGAGGGCCTCACAAATGACTTGACGCTGTTGATGTAAATAAATAAGTTACCACTGGTATTACAAATACTGGTGGAACTCACAAAAATGAAATAACATGGAAGAATCGTAAATACGCCTTTCAGCCAAGGATGGATATTCCTGGAATTTTGTTGAGTGGAGATCGCTTCATTGTAAAGCAAAATGGTTCCTTTTGGAATATTGCCCAGACTTACCTAATTGTATTAACTCTGAGCAGATATTGCTCCATAAATGTCAGGGCAAAATGAGCAATGGTAGACTAGACAACCCTCTGAGATATGTAAAGAAGTGTTTCCACACTACCACGAAATCTGACTTAGGGCAGAAAATTAGATACTAGGATACCAAAGAAAATTTCAGAAAAAAAAACTTTTTCATAAATAAAAGTTTGGTCAGAAGCATTATCATGTGATTTATATCATAAAAAAGAACAAAATTGTTTTGCCAAAATTGGACATTTCAATGGATGTTCTGAAACCTGCAAATGCAATTTAAAATATTAGGAATGTTTTGGAATATGAATGTCTTCTTTTAAAGTAACTTATTATATATTACTGAAAGAGAGCAAAAAAAAAAATACAGTAAATATGGATTAGAATTGTGATTTCTTTGTGTTAAGTCTGATGGAATGTATAATTAAATTGTAAGGCACTGAGAATAGAACTCACTGCAAAATACATTTACTGTAATAATGTAAATCTTCCACATCAATTCCTTTCACAGGATTTTCCTTAGATGATATTTAATGTAGTTTTAGTTATCATAAGAAAAACAGTATTCTAGATGTACTTTATCTATTTTCCACACTACATCAGGACAGATATAGATATACAAAATAAGTTGCTCTTGCTTCAGATACTGCTGTTGATGCAAAACTACACTTGTTGACTCAGATGCAGGAATACAAATCTAACCTTTTCAACACATTTTGGTTTAGTAGGAATTTTAACATGAATTCTATTTCTCACTTGTTGTCATGGTCTAACCCCAGTCAGCCACCAAATACCACGCAGCCACTTGCTCACTCCCCCAGCAGCGGGATCGGGGAGAGTATTGAAAGAGTAAAAGCTATAAAACTTGTGGGTTGAGATAAAGCAAGTTTAATAGGGAAAGCAAAAACCACACACGAGCAAAACATAACAAGGAATTAATTGACTGCTTCTCATGGGCAGGCAGAAGTTCAGCCATCTCCAGGATGCAGGGCCCCATCCCACGTAATGGTTATTTAGGAAGACAAATGTCATCACTCCAAATGTCCCCACCTTCCTTCTTCTTTCTCCCAGTTTATATACTGAGCATGATGCCATACAGTATGGAATATCCCTTTGGTCAGTTTGAATCACTTGTCCCAGCTGTGCCTCCTCTCAGCCTCCCATGCAGTCCCAAATTCCTCACCAGCATGACGGTAGAAGAAGCAGAGAAGGCTTTGGCTCTGTGTACACCCTGCTCAGCAATAACAAAAACATCTCTATATTATCAACACTATGTATTGTGTGCGTTATTAGCATGAATCAAAAACACGGCCCCACAGTAAACACCGTGAGGAAAATTATCTCTACCCCAGCCAAAACTAGCACTCTTGTCATATAGAAAAAAAATTGTTCCATAAAAAGACTAAATAGCAACGGTAAACAGACAAAAATTTTGTTAAATTCATCTTAACTATATTTGGGTTTTTTTCATAATTACCATTGAAAGCCTGAACACAAGCAAATAAACAAAGAATGCCAAATGTTTCTACTTTTCTAGAAATAGCATGAATACCTAATTTTTAATCTTTAATTTAGATATGTGATATATATACTACATTACTTTGAAAGACAGAAACTTCCTTCAACCTTTATAAACTTTGGTAAAGCAGCAGATCTATATTTTTATAACACATTTCACACTTATTGCAAATATGGCAAATTATTCACTTAAATTGATTTATGTAATATAATATTCTGAAGTTTAGAAAGTATAAAGATGATTATTTTTAGGATTGATTTATTAAACATGTCATAAATTTCCATGATACATGAATTGAATCTTTAGGACCTTAATCTAAAGTAGAAAGGACACATCAAAAGGAGAGAACATACTGTATAACTATTCATGTGTGTGAAGAAAAATTATTTATGAAAGTATTTCTTTATGACAAAGGAGTCTGCTCCAAGAATAGAAGCAAAAGTGTAAGGTCTGAATCAGAGAGCTGAAAACCAGCAAAAAAAACTTCTGAGAATTGGAGAATTACAAAAAATAAAAAATAAAAGATGTGGGGAAAGAATGATGTGTAGGGAAATAAATGCAAACCAAGTGTAGGGATAGTTTTATTTATGATCAACAACCTTACACAAGGTAAGAAACAAATTTAATGGATGATGTGGAAGTGACATAGAGCAAGTTTACATATAGCAGTAAGGAATGTTAAAACCCTTCAGAAAGAGGAAAATGAGGTATTCACGTGAAAACTGAAAGCACTGTTGTATTCTCTTTTGAGTCTCAAGCAGAAGACATGCTTTGGAGCAATCCCTCATAGATGCTTTAGCTTAGCTACAAGCTACAGTACTTCTGGCCAATTTATTTGGTAATAAAAGTTGTAGGAACAAAACACAAATAAGCACATCCACTGAACTACCAAACCTTTCTTTACTAGCCACTGCTTGCACACTGTATTTTGTCATACATCCACAGGCCATTGGCTGAAATAGAAACTTTCATCAAAACCTGAACATTCCAGACATGCTGAAGAATTTTCAAGTATTTTACCATTCCTGAAACATTTTCTAAAACCCTACATTCCAACCGCACTTACGTTTTAAATAGTCCTGTCTAAAACTATTTATAGGGATATAGAAAGGTGTACTGTTGATCTCTGGGATTAGCACTGCGGATGCAAGCACAGAAAATGAGACTAGTAGTTCTGCCTGCCACCAGCCACACCAATGGCCAGGAGCACAAACCTATGAAAGGAATTTTTTTCATTTGTCAATCAGTGCATGCCAGTGTATAATGATATGACACAGTGAGAAGTTACATTACTCAGATAACACTTTAATCATATCTCTGCAACTTGGGAGAATAAAATAGAAGAAGCAACAAAAGTAAGTGGCTTGTTACTACAGTACAGGTCCACCGACCTCAAAGCTGAGGAGGAGCTAGATGTGTTTTCCAGTGTGGCATTTGGGTAAGTGGCAAGTAATAGGAGTGGGTGACCCTGCTACAAGGCACAGAGGAGCCCATCTGTTAACCTGACCTATTGTCTAAAGAAGGTTGC
The DNA here is from genome assembly GCA_036023395.1 of Myiotriccus ornatus. Taxonomy (NCBI): domain Eukaryota; kingdom Metazoa; phylum Chordata; class Aves; order Passeriformes; family Tyrannidae; genus Myiotriccus; species Myiotriccus ornatus. The sequence continues at coordinate 105,516,209 of JAYRBT010000001.1, forward strand.
TGCTTATGGGTGCCTGGATAGAGGATGTTGCAGAGAGATTGCTGAGGTTTGTCCATCCCTCTGGCTATTATCCCCAGATGTTTTTCCCTGTGGGCAGTAGTGGGAAAATCTGGAGAGTATCCATAGTGACTGCAGAGATCTAGGGGCCCAGGTGATGTTCCCAGTCCTGTCTGCTGGTGAGGCTAAGGGTGAAAGCTGATACTGTATGCCAACAACTGGTTGCAGAGCTGATGTCTGGAACAGGTTTAGCTTGTATGACTCTAGAACCTATTTAAGAATCAGCATCTGCTTAGGATAGAAAGGGTACACTTCACTAGGCAGGACAAAAGTATCTTTGTCCAGTAGGACAGTCATTTTATGTCACATGAAGCACAAGAAAGTAATCAGGAGTAGTCATCGTGGCTTCATCAGAGGGAAGTCATGACTGACCAACCTAAGAAACTTCACCAGTGAAACACCTTGACAAATACCTGGAGAGCAGTGAATATTGTTTACCTCAACTTCAGTAAGGATTTAGACACTGTCTCCTAGAAGATCCTCACAAACAACTTGTTGATGAATGGACTGGGTAAGAGGACGGCAAGATGTATTTGAAAGGAATGTCAGGGCCCAGAGGGTGGTGTTCAGTGGTACCAAGTCTAGTTGGAGGCCACCAATTGGCAGTATAGACCAGAAGTCAATATTGAGTCCAATTCAATTCATCATCTTCCTAAATGATCTGGATGATGGGCCAGAGTTTACCTGCAGCAGGTTTGCTACAGACACACTGGGAGGAGTGACTGATATGTCAGAGGGTTGTGCTGCCGTCCAGAGGGACCTCTACAGACTGGAGAAATGGGCTGAGCTATTTGGAACCCCATGTTCTTCAACATGTACAGAGTCCCACACCTGGGGAAAAAAGAACCCATGCACCAGTACATGCTGGAGGTCAACCAGTACATGCTGGAAAGTACAGCTTTGCACTCCTTTTAACTCTCTTGGCTGTCATTTTTGGTATATCAGAAAAACAGTATCTGGCAAATTTTAAATGTTGTAGCAAGTCTGGTGCATGGACTGTTTTCTAAATATCATGTATGTGGGTCTGGGATTATTTGTATGCAAAATATTATAATTGTATTTGAGAAACAAGCCTGTAGGTTTAAGAAGCGACTCGCACAACTTCTATGAAACTATACACACTATCTTTGCCCTGTCAGGACTCAGTTTTCATGCTCCAGATAACCCAAATCTGAGCGAGAAGGTCTCTGAATGATCTTGAATGTATGTGCTGTCACACTCTCTCCTAGCTCTTCTGTCTGTGCTAGTAACAGATAAGCATGAAGACAGGACACAGACAGGGAACATTCCTATATCTCATTTTCTTTGACCCACTCTTTGGACCTTGTCCCTACATTTTCTAAGCAAATCTTCATCAATGTAGGCTGTATCCTTAGGATAGCGCTTGCAGTACCTTATTGCTAGGTTTGTCTGCAGAATCCTCATTCAGATCCTTCTTTGTGATTCATTCCTGCATACTCAGAACTATAGCATTGCTGTAATTATCTAGGCTGGGCTCTAGGATTTCTGAGGACATGTGTCAGTGTTCAAATACCCTCAGCCACTCTAGTGGTTACATTGTGAGGAACCGTGGGAAAATGTGCCAGTTATTCCAGAACTCAGTGTAGACCCACAGACAAATCTTCACTGAAATGCCTTCATTGCCTCTGTATGCAAGCTCCCCCAAGTTTCCAGTTTTCAAAAGCTGAGTTTTTGACAACTGCTACTTCCAAGAAATTTTATCACAATCTCCCTCTTCAGTTAAGCTTTGCACTTAACAACTTTTGTATAACTGCAATCTCAAAATTGTAACACATCTACACTAATTCAGCTTAGGAAAATGTTTTTCAAGGTTTGGCATAATTTATGGTTTCCTAGAGGCAGGATTTCTCTTCTATTTTTTTAATCTGAAACAGGATTTTTTGACCCAGAACTGAGATATTTTACTGTAAAAGGGAAAAGGCAGTCTTCTTTTCCCTTTTCCCTCGGTCTAGCTATTGTGTCACTCATTGTGTCTGTCTAGAGTGACAACAAATTCACTTCATCATACAGCAATAGCTGACTCTCTGTGTTTTGTGCTATCAATTTCTGTTAGAGACATGGGTTTGGATTCAGTCTCCCAACTAAAAGCACCTGGTGCCATTTTAAATGTCCTGTGGAAACCCACCTGACCTTCATTTACTAGTTTAGAAAGAAGCAAGTATTTCGTAGGTCTCCTGTATCACAAACAGCAGCTACATGCACATGTTCCACATGCTCTGTAGCTTTCAAAATACCACTTGACATGTGTATTTAGGGAACTAGGTACCACCCAATGAGTCCTACTTGTGATATGATAGGAGATCCCATTCATGGGATTTGCCTTTATGGGACACCTTCAAAACCCTGATGTCTTTGCAGGTACTGTTACAAACCATTTCACCTTCAGTTAGAAAAAAATTAAAATTACTAGCCTTGTTTTGCTGGCATTAGTGTGTAATTTAATAGAGCTAAGAAATATATACCTGACTCCTCAGAGAGAATTTTTTATTTTGTCTTGGTTTTGGTTTGGGTTTTTTTAAGCTATTTCCATACTGTTTACTTCTAATTCATTGAACTGACTGTGACAGTGGCTAGTGGGTACATGTCTAAATCTGTACTTCTTTACAAAATGCTTGAACCTAAAATTCCTAAGCTTCTCAGTCCCTTTCAGATATTATTCACTTCAGTGTAGCACTTCTAGGAGAAAGAAAAAATCAAAACAAAAAATCTCACCCACAAACAAAAAAACCAAAACAACCCCACATATTTAGTATGTACGTACCATGTATAGTTCTAATACCCTTGAGTACATGTCTTTTAGGAAGGTGAAAATGAAACTGGTAAGTAGGCATATTTCCCTTCCAGTGAACAAAACCAAAGCTATACTGTTCTTCTATAGGCTGACATCTTTGACTTGTTGCTCACTGATTGCATGTATACAAAATCATTTCAGTACTGCTCAAAATATCTCTACCATTCACTTATCTTTTTAATTGCTCAAGTGACCTTCATGTTGCTGGTTTTATATACATTATCCACTTAAGCCAGTCTCCTCCTTTGAGCTGGTTTCAAAGGTGGAGAATATGTTCTCTCAGTCACCCATCTGGCACTCTTAATGCTTGTTGGAAGAAGGAAAAGTTTTTTCTTAAAAATGATATAAATATACACAATAATTTGTTAAAGTGTGTTCTTCATCTTTTTCAAGTGCTTTGAGACTTTGTTCAAAATCACTTTGTCTCCCCTAAATTTTTATGTAATTTGTCATTTGAAACTAATTGCTTGGTATTCAGTAGACTAATGAAATGGGGTTTTTTCTATGAACTTGTTTTATACGAACTTGTGTTCTTTGCTTCTCTGTCTGTTCCTTTTCCATCCACAACCATGACACTCAGCAGGAGACAACACGTGCCAAAGCTAATCCGGGCTACAAGTCTGTGGACTGACAAACATTGAAAATGAACTGAACCCAACACCTGTTTGTTGTCATCTTGTTTCATGGCTGAAGAGTTTTGCGCTGTGAGTCATATATGCCTTTTAGTTTAAAATATCTATCAGCATATTTTTTAATTAGACTAACATAAGTTCTAGGCCAAGCAAGACCTTTATTAGTCATATCTTTCACTTGCAAATCTTCTTTCGAGGCCTAAGAAATTTCAAGAGCGTCAGCTTTCTCCAAACACCAGCAGATATGGATGCAAAGGCATTCACAGTATTTCTGGACCACTTCCTCCAGCATCATGTCATCTAAATATTGCAGGGTTGTCCTGTGACTTGGGTGATAAAAAATCCCGTTCCCTTATTTCCATGATAAATCACAATTGTTCAAACCAGTTATATCTATATTTGAAGACTGCAGAAGTTACTATTTGGTTTTTTTAAACAAGGCTCTGTCAATCAAGAAATGGCTTAGGTGAGAACTCCTTTTCTGTGTAAAATATATCTTCTACATATAATAAAAAATAAAATAGTAATAATTCCTGAAATTAGTTTAAATCTTTTCGATATGGACACCAGTTTCTTAACTATAGAAAGAACAGTTCATATCAGAGCTCTCTATCTGTCTTTCTGCTATAAGTGTCCAGCACCTCAAGAGCAAACCATCGATACTTCTTCCTTGATTTGGGAGCTCTCCCACCAGTATCACCAGCAGGGAATACCCACCACAGCTCTCACATATAGGCTGAACGAGGGATGTTCTGTACGTTACCTGAAACGTCAGAGTCCATCAGCATATATTCTGTCATGTCCTTCATTGACTGTATGGCTTAGGATGTTGAAAGCCCTGTGTGTTCTGTGTAAACTTACTGGAGGTAAGTGTACGGACTGTGTCCGTGGCAGTTTGGTCAGTAATCGAAGTTCTGTACTGAAAGGGGTCCAAAATACTTGCCCAGAGGTTTAGCTCTTCTATCTGTCACCAAGGCCAAAAACTGAACCTGCAGTATGTGGAGTAAGCGCTTTGTCTGAGTGTGAAGATGGTTGGAGAAATTTGCAAAGCCAAGTATATTTTTTCAATGAAGATCTCTGTGAAGGAGCTGTACCCAAGATACAAGGACATTTTTCTCAAAACTAAATGTCCCAGACACTGTTGGGGGAGATTTCCATCAGTGTGATGGAGAGAAGTCCCTCTATCTGCAAGAAAGAAGCGAGAGGTGAAGAAATGTGTTTTGAAGGGGAAAGACGCTTTGTGAGGGGCAGTTCATGGAGACCTGCGGAATGAAATGAAGACAAAAGTGGGAAAAGTGACATGGACTTCACAGTGACATGGACTTCACAGTATGTATGTGGATGGTGTCAGACAGAGTTGTCCCTTGATAGGCATCACAGTAATACTGTGACATTGCCAGTAACTTTATTTTGGGACTGCTCAGGGGTCCTTTCTTGGACAGCTTGTGAATGGCACAGCTTGATGCAGAGATTCTGCTGGTTATGTACGTTTATGTTGACAGAAAACAGGCATCTAGGTTTTATGTTATGTGATAAAAATCTAATTACTGTACACACAGAGGTACACAGGAAGCTGATGTAACCCCCAGTGACGTGGGGTTATAATCCTCAGCAATCTCACCTTGGCCAGGCTGCCAGATCTAGTAGTTCCTAACACTGAGAATCTGCACCTGACTTTTATATGACCAATTATTAATTCAATTTTGGCAACTGAGGATTCACATGAACTATTTGTGGGGTTAGTAAGGCTGAGTACAGCAGGCCGATAGGATAAAGCATTGTCACCAACAATGCAAATAATTAAACACTTTCTAATCTTCGATTTTAATAAAATTTTGTAGAATATTGACCTCAAACAGAAACACTGTATCTTTGAAACCGCTGTTATTCCCAAAGACATTTTAGCCAGCACTGGAAAGAACAAATGGCAGCTGCTGACTGACAAAATACTGAAGCTCAATGGAGTGCAGTCTATAAAACCATTTAAACAACAGCAGCAACAAAATTACAGTTCTACTCCTGTTTATAATGTATTGATGGATCTAAAGTGGATTACCTGAGGCTAAACCATTGTTTCACGAACCTGTAAATGTCTAATGAATCTGGCTTTCAGCAAATACTGATTTCGCTTTCCAAGGCTGCAATAAGGTACAGAAACACTACTCATCCTGATCAAGTTCTACCTCTGAAACCTGAATTCATGTGTCTTTCTATATCCTGAAATTAGTTGTAGGCCGTTGCTCATTTCACCTTGGTCAAAAGCAAATAGAGGCTTTGATTCATGACCTGAATTGTTAAGATATATCAGACCTAAGCCGAGTGTCAGCTGCAGCCAGAAACTTGGCAAAGACACCACCAAAAGTTGAAGAATAGCAAAGTACTGCTTTTTATTATGGCAATACTAATCACGGTTGGTAGAAGCAGAATAAGGCAAAAAATTAGTGAGAAGCTGCTATTTGCCAGGTTTGTTTTCTTCTCTAGAGCTCCTTTTTTCCATCTTCATATTTTCTCAACCTTGGCAAGGTTTTTCAAGGACACTGTTGTATGGGGCCTGTTTTAAAGGGCTGCATGTCAAAGACATAAATGAAGAATTTTGTAAAGTAAGTCTTCGAGCTCAGCTAAGGCAGTGGGAAAGCCTCTTACAGTGCAAACATTGCTGTTTTGGGGGTCACATGGGAAAAATATAGAGATTTCTTAGTGTCATAATCTGATATTAGGTAGTGAAGTTTGCTAAAAGTTGGCAATTTCACAAGCTATGGATAAGACATTCCACTTGCCCACACTGCCACAATATCTGAACAGCCTGTTCTATATATTTCTTCAGTCCTTTGTACTACCAGATGCCACACATATATTATTTTCGAAAAAAAATGCATCCTTTTTATAGAGGTGTTTCCCATATCCTGGCAGAGTTAATTGCAATATGACATTCATCATTTATTTAGAACTTGGGTTTAAGTATCTGTATGTTTTTTATGCATGTTTGTTGCTGATTTGTTTTGAAGTGTGATAAAGTCTGGAAATGTTTTCTTTCTTTGTCATGTTAATTTTAGTATTTTTATTTCTGTATGTATTTAATTAACATGAGCTTTAATATATTTTCTTCTGTAATGATTGTAACAGACATTATATGTATCAGCAGAAGTAAAATTGATTGCAGCAAAAAGATCTTCTAAAGTAATAGCACTATCTGGTAAAAATATTCAAATGTACTGAAAATAGGAAGTACTTACCAACTTTTTATTTGAACGTTCCAAAATGGAAGATCCTGTAGTTTAATAGATTATGTAGTTTTTAATATCTTCTTTTGACTCATTTAACCATATTGGTTACTCTTATAAAAAGTTTTAATTTTATCCTTCCGGTGTTGAAGTAAATGTACATTTTCCACCATGCTGCCTAAACTGATTCAATAGAATTTTTATAGACCTCTTTTAAGTATTAAGCTTTTGCCTTTCTGCAGCTTTTTCTATAAAGGTATTTAATTTCCCATGTAGCACATTTTGATAATTTCATATATGCTAATTGTAACTTCTTATATTAATTTCTTGGCAGGAACGTCCTTTAGACTAACAGCATAAATTTTCACTTAATATCTGTGACATTATTATAGAACTAACTCAACAAAAGCTGTAAGAACAATGCACAAGTGTTCGTCTAAAATCAGTAATCTTTGTAACAATTTTCTAACAGCTATTTTAATGTAATTTTCCTAGAATACATTAAACAGCATTAATACATTAAACAGTATCATCAGTTTGAGTTTTATAAGGAATGGAGTTTGATATAAAATATTAATAAACTATTTATTAATTTTGCAGTTAATTGATACATTCTTAACCTATTCATATTCTTAATATTATTCAGGCAGTAGAGCAGAAATACTAAATACAAATGTTAGTGAGATCTCCTGCCTGAACCAACCACTATTTAGTTAGGAGATTCTTTTTCTTCCCATTTGTTAGTAAGAAAAAGTAGTGGAAGTTCTCAACAAGAGAAACATCTCAAGTAAAATATGTCACTTCAGGTCTTTAAGAGGGAATATATGGTGGCTCTCAGTCTAATAAGTGTGGACCACCCAAATAGATACATTTCATTCTGTGGACTTTTAATCCTAGCAGCTGGCTAGTTCTCTCTTTTTTTTTTCTTTTTTCTTTTTTTTTTTAAATTTCTCTATTTTTCTTTTTCTTTTTTTTTTCATTAAACAAACTTCAATAAAATGCACAGAAACAAAGCCATCTCTCTAGCCCAAAGGTAGAAAAAAATTCTGCATTCCACTGGTTTCAAAATATTATAATTCTTTCTTCATGCTCACTCAGTCTTTCAAGCTGTGGGGTACTGAAAAGGTATGAAACCCCATAGCTGATTTGTTTGTCATCTTTATAAGTCATCGTAGCATAATGTGGTCAAGCTAGACCTTGAAACTCATATTCAGAGTTCCACAAGATCCTTCATTACTTCCAGAGTGTCCTCAAAGTTCTTCCTAACTTGTGAATGCCCCATTTCCTGTTTTCAGCGGTGATAGAGCAAATTTTCTTCATAGTAGTGGGTATGGGACTAAGTGTTGATAACACAAGAATATTCTAGTTACTGCTGAGCTGTTCTTACACCGTACCAAGGTCTTTTCTGCTTCTCACTCCACCCTACCAGTGAGGAGGTTGGGGTTGCACAAGAAGCTGGGTGGGGATAGATCTAGGACAGCTGATCCCAACTGACCAAAGGGATATTTCATTCCATATGGCATCACACTCAGCACATAAAGCTGAGGGAAGAAGAAGGAAGGGGTACATGTGGCATTTGTCTTCCCAAATAACTGTTACACATGATGGAGCCCAGATTTCCTGTAGATGGCTGAACACCTGCCTGCCCATGGGAAGTGGTGAATGGATTTCTGGTTTTGTTTTGCTGGAGTGGCTTTTGCTTTACCAATTAAACTGTCTTTATCTGAACCCATGACTTTTCTCACTTTGACTCTTCTGATTCATTGTTGCCAACCAGGATTCAACCATGATGCTCTGACTTTGATGTTTATTGCTATTAAACTAATGTGACAGTAAAGAAAGAAGTAAGAGCTTAGTATAAATTTTGATCTTAATTAAGCTTATTCTTAAAGTAACAGAGTTGCAGCTCTTTGGAAAATGTCTATATGAGATTAATTGCCTGGCCATGAATACCTTTATGTAAACTGATAACCTTTTCCTATAAAAGCACAGTTCTTCAGGATTTCAGGCTATGTAAAGGTTTCTCTCTCAGATTTAGGTTTTGTTGTTTGTTTGTGTTTATTTTTTTGTTTTTATCTAAGTATCCCAGGCAACTATCAGTCAGACAAGACCGCAGGGCCTCAAGCTCTCCCAGGGGAGGTGTAGGTTGGATATTAGGAAGAAGTTCTTTACAGAGAAGGTAATCAGTCATTGGAATAGGCTGCCCAGGGAGGTGATGGATTCTCCATCCCTGGAGGTTTTTAAAAGAAGAGACTGGATGTGGCACTGAGTGCCATGTCTAGTAACCACAGTGATAGTGGTTCAAGGGTTGGACTTGATGATTTCAGAGGTCCTTTCAAACCCGGATAATTCTATGATTCTATGATTCTGTGTTACAAACTCAAGCAAGACACTCATTTGTGACCCTTATTGTTACACTCCCAGTTCAAACAGTGAAATTTTCTGTCACCTTTCAGCAACACAAACAAAAATGAAGCCTACAGAAGGTGCAAGGAGGGACAGATAGCATGGAAGGAATACAGGCAGATTATCCAAGTATGAAAAGAAATGCATTTAGGAAAGCTGAAGCCCACTTGGAGTTGAATACGGCAAATGATGTCTAAAAACCTGGAAGGACTCTTTTAAGTACATAAATGCCAAAAAGAAGATTAGGGAAAATGTGTACCCACTGCTGAATATGACAGGGATCCTGGTGGCACAGGGTATGGAAAAGGCTGAGGTACTGAGTTACTTCTTCACCAGAGTCTTCAATAGTAAGACCAGCCTTCAAGATTCTCAGTCCCTGGAGACAGGGAGGAAAGCCTGGAGCAAGGAGGCCTCACCCTCCCACCACCAGCTCAAGGGATGTGATTCTATTCATCATTGGTGAGGCCACACCTGCAGTGCTGGGGCCAGTTTTGGGCTCTCCAGTACAAGAGATATGGAAATAACTGAGTTCAGTGAAGGATTCCAAAGATGGTGAAGGGACTGTAGCATCTCTGCTATGAGAAAGAGTAGAATTATTCAGCCTAGAGAAGAGAAGGCTCAGAGGGATCTCTTCAGTGTTTACCTGAAGGGAGGATGAAAAGAGAATGGAGCCAGGTTCAGCGGTGCCCAGTGACAGGATGAGGGGAAATAGTCACAAACTAAAGCACAGGATGTTCTGCCCAAACATCAGGAAACACTTTTAGACTGTGAGGGTGACTGAGCCTTGGCACAGGATGCCCAGGAAGATTGTGAAGGTTGTAGAGTTTTGAGTATCTTTGGAGATATTCAAAAGCCATCCAGGCAACCTTCTGTTAGGTAGCCTTGCTTGAGCTATGTGGTTGGACAAGATGACCTCCAGAGATGCCTCTGAAACTCAGACTTTCTATGACCCTGTGAGATTGTTCATAGAAAGTTTTTACAAGTGAGATGCAGCATTAGCTTCAATTTGGGGATCAGTGCCCTCAGTCCCAATTTTTTTCCCCTGATACTGTCTCAAATGCTTTCCTTAAGACAAACTGAACGGACAAATGAGTAAGCTGTAATGGAGAAGTCTGAATCAAGAGCCCATTGTGGCAATCATCAGTTTTGAGGACTGAAAAGAGTAATGTAAAAGCCTGGCAGCTTCTTCTACCTCCGGAGTGTTACATCTTTTCTAGGAGTGTACTGAAAGGACTAAACTGGCCCTGATGAGAAAACATTTAACATCAATCCTAAGGAGAAAGTTTTTGAGTGTCTGGCCTTACCGTCTTTTTCTTCTCTTTTATTCTTTAATGGTAAAGCTAAAGGTTTTAATATTTTATATGTTATATAGTCCAGGGAATAGAGATTTTTTTTTAAGTTATAGGATTTTTCATCAATTCTTAGTCTAAAAATCTGTTGTTCCATGTTTCTGCAACAACTCAGAATTAGCCACAGTCACTTCTGCAGCCCTTTCAATCCCACATGCTTTTCTTTCTGTCCTTCAGTGCATTGCAAACTCAGTAGGACTTAACATCTATCATCTGAGATACCCCAAATGTCTCAGTGCTCCCAGGTATTTATCCACTTACCTTTGCTTTATTATTCATCATCCTAGCTTCACTGTTTGTTCTTGTTCTAATTCCTTTTCAGAAATTTCCTGCTAACAATGCAAACATCTTGCTGCGGTATCTTGCCTTTCTCCAAAACAGTTTAGTGAATATTTCTATATTTCAAAATTTTAAAGAATCATATGTAAGACCTTCTGTTTAGCAGAAGTAAATTTCATTTGATGTATTCCTTCCATGACAACTTGGTAACATCAAAATTTTTCTGGGCAAATCACATTTTGGCTTTATTTATCCTTGAAATATAAGATGTAAGGGACAATTTTAAGAAAAAAAAAGCACTATGACATCTGTGGACCTCAAAGGTATTATCTGTAAATAAAGCCTATAAATATGCAAATCAACATCTAAACAATTGTTCTTGTGGTTTCATCGATCATAACTTTTTTTTTTTCCCCCACATATCCAAAAAACTTTGAAGGGAATGAAGTTTTCCTCAAAAGTTTTCAGGAGAAAGCATATGATGCAGGATCCACTATGCTTGCCAGAAAATTGAATTGGAGTCAGTCTGGGGAGGTTCTGTTCTACACATTTATGCAAATCTGCTATTTTATTTTTTTCTGTACTAACTGCAGGACAGTTCATAGCAGTAAACTGTTAAGCTGGACTTCATATCCTCATATGAGATGAGCAAGAGGTGATGTGAACAAAATTCATTGTAAGTAACAGTAAGAAAGGTTGAGAAACTAAGTAGAAGGTCCAGTGCATGACAGAGAACAGCAGCTTTATTTGAGGGAATGGGGGGAGAAAGTATTATTATCAGAAGTGTTATTATCAGAAGTTGTCTTAATAAAAGGGATTGACAAAAAGGGAGTCTCCATCAGTGAAAAGAACGGGAAATCTCCACAAGTGAGGAAACTAATCAGAATTCACTCTTAATGACAGATTCCATGGAAAAAATGGCATAGACTAGTATGTTTAGGTGACACGCTAATCAAAAAAAAATTTAAATCGATAGATTCAGGGAAAACAAAAGGTGTTGAATATAAATGTAGTGGTTCTGTAAAGCTGACTGAAATGGCAGTGACTAAAATCTCTGATAGAGTCTAACTACCTGAAACTTAGACTATCCACACAACATTCATGTACTCCCATTGAGCCTTTATACCTTATGAGAGAGGCACATCATTTGACATAAGAGCCATTAGCTCTTTCTTTCCCTGGTTATAATGACAAGAATATCTGTTAATTTGTGTTAGAGTTTTATGTTAAGTTTCATACAGTTAAGAAATGTGAGTAGATCCAGTAGTGTGCAAACAACCCCATTATTTTAGAATGATTACCTTCTATGGTGTCCTATTTGAGATAAAACAGAAGAGAGCACAGCAGGTTATTTTGGTTTTGTAGTGCTTGTGTTAAACAATTAGCTGTTATTGTTGATTGCCCCCTTAGAACCAGTCAGGAATTGTTATCCTATGACACATTTCTACAGTTATTCACACGTAGAACATACAGCTATGGCTTTACAACTTGGATAGAGAAAACCTGTTTTTCTGCCTGTTCCAATAGCTTTCCTATTTCAGACTGTAATAGAACTGCAATGTGTGCCAGTACTTGCTGTTGTGATGAGCTCTGGAGCACAGTTTGTGCATGCCTTCAGGAACTGGAAGATGTAGCCATGTATAGTCAAGAGCCAAAAAGTCTCTCCCTGAAAGCTCTTGTATGACTGAGGCTTCTGTTTCCATAAGGTACCATGAACAGGAAATTATGGAAATGTTTTCCAAACCTCTCTTTTGTTACCTCCGAAGCACAGTAAATCTTCACTAAATCATCACAAAATCCTATGGCTCTGTAGAAGATCTTAAATGGCAAAAATGGCATTGAAATTGTGGTTATACATTTAAATAACAAGATAGATCAGAATGCCACACACATAAAATCAAGTAATTCTGTTTACTTGAGATGGAAAACAGGAATCTGAAGATTTCCCTGAGAATTTCTGTATGATAAAGCCTTTCCTCATTCTGCAATAAACTTGGGCCTCCTATGAGGACAATTGTCCCCTACAAAATAACAGACTATATTGTCATTATGTATATGGAAACATTACTAGTGTTATAGTTAAAGAATTACCAAATAATGAAATAATATGCTCTTCCCTCCATCAGTTCCTGCCTGTGATGTGGTCACAGTAACTATTTTTAATTCAGAAAACCTTTATGCTTATGTATATAAATATATAAACCTTTCCCCCTCCCCCTATTTAACTGTTCTTTTCTACTCTTCTTCTCTGTCCTCCATTGCTTCACATCTCTACAGGAATCTCTGTGGCACCACCTACCATATTATCTCACTATCTCACATATGTTAAGAGATACCAATCAAGAATTTCATGCAAAACCTTGAAAATCAAGAAAATCTTCCATAAAGTAATCCTTTTTTTATAGAAAGTATTTTGAACAAAATATTTTATTAAAAAATTGGCAACCATTTTTTTCCTGAAAATAAAAGCTGAAAAAGCAAGCATTTTTAGACTTGATAGATTCTTGATGCATATTCTAAAAAAAAAAATAAAATAAATAATAAAATTAAAAGGTTTAAAATTAGTCAAATAAAAAAGCCCCCAACCAGGTCCAAGGGGTTTTCCTGGAGGCACAGAGGGAGTTCTGGTGTTAATTAAAATTGATTTCCAGGATAATCTGAATGGAGATTTTCATTTGCTTTTAATTTTCACGTTTTTAATTCTGAATGCTGACCTCAGCAAAAATAAGAAGGTTATTCTCAGCATCATTTTGAAGCAGTACTTTCAAGAAATGAAAGCCCTACATACTTAACCAATGACATATGGCATACCTTATTGAAATACATGTTTGTTTGTTTGCTTTTTTGCAACATTGTAACACTCTCTTCATCTCTGACAGTGTATGTTGCCTTTAGTCCTGCCATGTATTGTCAGGGGAAGACAGACCATTATAAGTAGAAGATATATTTCTTCCTCAGATGAGAAGAAAAAGAGGAAGTTGGAGAAGAAAGATGAAATGCAGAATTTGTATTTAAAGGTTTAATATTTGTCCAGTACAGGTCACTTGCATACATTTTCTTTGAAATGCCTGGTAGAATCATTTAATACTGCTTGTTTATTTGCTTTGGAAAAAAAACAAAACACCAAAAAACAATAAAACACATTTATTTTACTAAAAATAAACACACTTTCAACCTTATATCAAGTTATTATGTTTTATTACTTTCCCAGGCTTTTAAATTCTGTTATGTTTTATGAAAACTAACACATCTCTCCATCTCCTTCTGGGTGATTGAGCCAATTAAAATCTCTCCACTGACCTCACTTGTGAAAGCTGTAACATTCTTTTCTAGTGATCACTTTTATGGGATAAAGAACATCAATTAAAAATCAAGAACAGAAGGACAAAATAGCAAACCAGCCAACACAAGCTTTGATTACTAAAGAATTCAGGCTGAAAGGTTTAGAATTTCATGGTCATTTAGATCAGTTTTGGTACTGTCATAGAACAATTACTCAGTGAATTTGAAACAGTTTGTCTCTTAATATGGATCACATAATAGGTTAGTTGTGGTTTATTTTCCATTTCTATTTCAAACTGACATTTTACAAAAAGATTTGCATATTTTGAAAACAAATGTCATGCCCCCTCTCTGTCACTTCCTCTCTTCTTCCATCACAATAAATATTTGATAATCACACAAACTATTAGCATATTGCCTCATGAGTTACAGTCTCCCACTGCTGGAACTATTCTCATTTGTCCTTATAAAGTCTGTTTGCAATGTCAAAACAACTGAGATAAATTATTACTAATACTGTGTTGTCTCTACCAATTTTAGTATGAAACTAATTGTAGAATTTGATTAAAAGTCAATTAACTTGTTCACTGTAGGATGTTACACTTAAAGTGGATGTTTTTGTGCCAATGTGTGAAAGTTCCATTTTCCTGCCTAGGGCTACCATATGGCTAAAGTCAGAATGCAAGACACTTATTTATGCCTTTAGAGATTCCAAAATTGATAATTCATTCATGTCTTTAAAAAACTGGAGAAAAGGAAAATCTGTTTCCATTTTGGCTTGGTACTAATCAAAAAGTTACCTCTGAGAGATTAAAATGGCACCAAGTAATATAATGGTGTTACAGATCACCAGTATGAATAATAGCAACTTTAAAATGGTATTTCCAGAAGGCTAATATTTCACAAGTTATTTCCACATAGGAGTTCATGTTGCCACACCGTGAAATCTAAAATTATATAAATGGAAACATCTCAGCGATTTCCAGATATATGATAGGTCAGCTGCCACCCTTCATGGAAATCCACCTGCCAAGTAATAACCAGTGTACATATTCTTCATACACATAAAAACTAGCAGTTTAAATTTCTAAATATTAACAGGAATTCTTTTTTCCTAGTTTTGTTCCACGCCTCTATGTCAAGTAAGTGTCTCCTTTGTTATAGATGGAGATTCAATTTAGGATATTATGAAACCTTAAAAACCTTATGCTTTTTTTTTTTTTTTTACTTTTTATTTTATAATATGATTGTCACTTGTATCTCTAAAACTGCACTACTTTACTGAGCTGTTCAAAGACCTCCTCATTTTTATTTAGTTTACTTAATTTTTAGGTTTGTAGTAAAACCTCAGAACACCTGGATTCCACGTTTGTGATCTCTTAGCTCTCCAATTCTTGTAATATCAACAACAAGAAGATTATAAAACAGAACTTCTGTGTATATATACATACATAGCATGGTCTAGCAAGTAGGCTACCACCAAATTACCACTAGCAAGTATATCTATGGTTATATTGATCATTATAAAGTACTATCAGCAATCAAAAATATATTATCAATATTATACAGCAACTAATAACAGTAAAAACAAGGATGTATATACTTAACTAGAGCAGCAAAACCCATAAGGTATATATTATAGATTACCACAAAATATCATTAGTGAAGCAAGACTATCACCAGTATAACAGCACCATGTTCTCATGGTAGATTACTAATATGGATATAAAGTACTGGTATCAAGTGAATCAGACAGAATTCAGAAGGGGACAAACCATCCCTGAGGGGAGAACAAAGCCATGCCAGAGGTGGGAGGAGAAACCAAAGTGATCTCTAAAGTGCAGCCAAAGTGGGACCAGTAGTTCAGCAAGCAGATTCCCACTTCAGAGGTGAACTTGGAGTCAGATGGGCATGTCCAGTGAGAGTCCAAGATCTCATAGAAAGTTCATGTGTTCAACCTGTGTAGGAAAGAAAAAGTGCAACAAGGGAAGTTCCCAGAGAGAGAGACTCAGCTTTGGGTAAAAATTTAGTCCTTTTCAAATCATTGACATACAACATGACATAAGAACACCACTTTTAACAGCCAATATATGCTCTTAATGTTGATTTTACACCTCTAATGTTGCCATTTTCTGTCTTTTCAGATCTATTTAATTTTCCCAGACTATTTCTACCTTTTCAGAAAACAAATTGTCAAACAGAAAACAAATTACATTTCCTTGATTTTGCATTTATTAGTTGTACCTGAGGATATCTCTTGTTTCTACCCCAGCTGTGCTTCAAGGATGTTTCTGGTTCCCAGGTCTAGTCCTGGGCTCACAGCTTTCAGGTTCGCAGGCAACTTCTGTGTCACTATTTTTCAGCAGACAGTTTCAGTTTTAGAAAATTTTCCCTTCCCTAAGGCCAACTTCATGGCTGTTCACATCAACCTAGCTTTACACATTTAGTTATGCCTCTGTATAAGTACATCACTGGCCTTCAGTTCAGCACTTTAGTTAGTGTTTTTCACTTTCATGACCAAAGATACAACCTTAGGAAGTCCTAGCACATAGTACACAAACCTGTTATTTGAAAATGTAGACACAGATTTTGTCTCTAAGCACTAGAATTTATGGATTGATCTTTTTCGTACTGAAATCTAATTTTAGAAATAAAACATTTCAAAACATATTTTAAGAGTTTTTAATACCTTACTGTGCTAAACAGTAGTGTGATTCCCTCATCATATTCCTTCCTGGTATTTGGGGGCTTGGAGGTTGATTGCTTGTTTAATGGATCTTCAATCATTCTACATACAAAACTTGAAAATGTATTCAGTTTCCTGCTATATTAACTTCCAAATGTATCTACTGCTTGTTCTGTACACACCTCCTCCCCATTCCCTTCAACAAAATTCTGGGTAAAAAGGAATTGAACAGTATATGAAGTATGCAGCATACCACAAGTAAAATGTCTTGCAGTGGATGTGAGTAAACAAGATTTCTCATAGTACCTAAATGATAAGTTTGATTATCTTCTATGTTCTCTGTGCATGACATCTTACAGCTTCAAGCTTTGGTAGAACACCGACTCATGCAAATAATTTTTCTATATTCTTCTCTAAGATGTGTTCTCGTGATAAGAAATGCAATGACAAGTCCCAACACAAAGTGCTACTCTTCTATCTAAAAATTTGATGACAGGAAAAGTAGACTGGGATTATAGCCACAGCCTGAACAAAAATTGCACTTGAGAGAGGGTGAAAAAGCTGTCTGGATCAGCAGCTGGGTTTGGATGAGGGAAAACCTCTTTTAAAAGTCTGTACCTTTCAGTAGCTGAGTTTTTATGGGAACTGTTTGTTCCAACAAGTGGTAGCATGTCTTCAAACAGTATGACTAGTACTGATTTTGTTTCAAGCTGAGGTTTCTCAGAGAAGCACGTGGCCAAAGACAGTATCCATGCTCAAGAGTTTTGAAATATCAAATCATGAAAGATGCTGGAACGTCTGCTGATATACCTGTACCTGTTGACTTCAAAGACCATGAAGCTGGGGTGATGCAAAATCAAACAAGGACAGGGGGGAGAAGACACATTTAGTGAAGATAAATCAATCCTGTGAACCAAAAATAACAAGGGCTTGAATTTAACTCTCCTAAGGGAACTCTCTTACCATTTTAAGTTATTGGTGTCTTGGATTCCTGTTCACAGATTTGACCAGAAATCCTATTTCAGCGAAGAAAAGACTATAAGTGTCAGTCAGATGTTTGTGGGAACAAATTCTCTTTTGACAAGCCAATGCCATGTTAAGGAAAGAGATTCTTGTTTTCAAACATCAGTCAGCTTCATGGACCTTTCCCCTAGCCAAGAATGAGCACACACAATTATAGGGAATCAAGAGTGATCAAGATGTGGTTTTCTTTTCTGAAGAATTTTTCCACTAGCAGACATAGAGAATAATGTGGAAAATATTTCCTCACATTATCTACCTGATCCTGCATCCATGACAGTATACAAATAGTGTTGTATTATTCATGCACAAACTACATTTCTTGTCTTGCAGAGTACTAGCATTTGTTTACAATAATATTCTTTCAATTATTTAAATTCTGTTGTTATGCTTCACCCTTATTAGTCCACAGAAATAAATCCAAGGACTGTCAGTGACAGTAACAACACAGCAACCGAAGAACAAGGAGATTCATTTTTGATTCAATAATATCATGTCAAACCACTGAATCAATGAAAAAAAGTGCCATGTTCTCATAATGTCCCTGTTTAACAGAAGGTACCTTAGAACTGAAATGATCTGGCTAGAATTTGACATAAACCTGTAAGAGGACTCAACATTTCATTCAGGGGCTTAAGATCACTAACTAATCTATTCCCTGCTGAGTCTGGGAAAATTCTTATATTCTAGGCATGGTGAATAAGGCTGTTACTCTGCATGTCCTCTCTGGGCAAGTTTTCTTAAACTCTGTAGTTACATAGGAAGTTAATGACATGTTGTGCATGGAATTTGAGCCACTTCACTCTCCCAGAGCTGAAATTTAACTCTTAATCACTTGGAACAGAATGTTATCTGAGATAATTCAGCACGTTTTAATTGCAATGAAGCAACTTTATATGAGCTATTGATCCATCCTGTTATAACCAGGTATCATGAAAGAGTGTTCACTGAAGAATTAACCTTTCTATGCTGCACACTGGTGGTCTGAGCTAAACAGATTTATTTGTTCTTCTTTCCCATAATATTTTTTGCTTTCTGTCATTTTCACATGTGAACTTTACACTGAGCTACTTCAGCTAGCACACTGATGGAGAACAGCTGTAGTAGCTGTAATTTCTGCCTGCTTTGAACTAAGTAATGCCATGATTTTTATCAGTGTCTTTTTGTTTGTTTTTTTTTTTTTTAAGAGACAAAAATCCCACAGATTTTCTGTCTCAGTGATACAAACATATCTTGGAAATCTGCATAACAACTATGAAAAAATTATTGCATTTGCAAGAAGAAAAAAGATGAAGAAAGCAAAACAAAGTAGTGGAATTAACATGAAAGAGCAACAAACACTTTCTCTGATCCTTTGTCTTTTAGAGTTGCCTGAGTAAGGGCTATGCAAAACTTTGAGATTTTATTTCTGCAGTTGATACTTGCTTAACTAGAGCATGAATTCCAAAATGGCTGGAGATGTGAGTGAGACCATGAGGTGTGTTTTATTTATATATATATATATAGTTAGGGATAATTACAGATTTCATATCCTTTAATGTTGATTCTACCCTGGAATAAGACTGAAAATGGCATATTTTTTACACTGCCATGTAACTATGGCTACAACAAATTGGTTTGTTTTATGGGCAATGTTTTTAAAAGCTATTTCTACCAACCTAGTCAACATTACTGAATATTGGATGCTTTTAATAGGAGCTGAAAATGTTGTAAATAACATAGGTTCATTTACTTTAGTATTTTATCTTGTATCATATGTACTATTTGAAGCAAATCCATTAGTTTTCCCGCTCCTCATATTTTAGTGCACATCACAGAGTAGTTTCTGAATCCACTATCTGGATTGCATGCAAGTAAATCAGATGTTCTCCAGCAGCATGCCTACAGCAATTCCACTACTCATATTCATCAAAACCAGGCTAGAGACAGCAGTAGTAAAAACTCCATAAAATTCTGATAACGTGAATGTTGAGTCATTAACACTGTTTTGTTCCACTGATACAGCTTTTTTGGTTGGCACTAATTTTTCTTATTGCCAGGTCAGAGGTAAAGCAGGCACACAGTTTCTTAACGGAGCAGTCTAACTTCAAGGGAAGAGTAATTTTGCCTTTTATATGTAAGTTTTAGCATGTAAGTTTTTAACAATCAAAGTTTTAGCCATGGCCGTCGCCCATTAGTGCCCTGGGATAATGCAAGTCACATTTTTTTCTTTCCCTTTATGAGAAAGCTGTTTGTTTAAATAGTCAGAGTGCTTTGAATCACTCCCCAGGCTCACTCTAGTTGACTAACCACCAATCATATAACAAAGCAACACTATTTCTCAGGAGAAGGAAAAAAAAAAAAGAGAGAATAGTGTTGTTGTTATTATTGCTGAAAGAAATTATTCTAGCTTCTGTAGTCATTATTCAAACATGTTTGTATACTGACCAAGTTCCTGAAATGTTCTGTATTCATTGCATATAGGGGCATTTATATTTTTTTGTTTGGTTGGGGGGTTTTGTTGATTTGGTTTGGTTTGTTTATTTGGTTTGTTTGGGGCTTTTTTAATTTTTATTTTCCTGACCCTTATTCTGATAGCTCCATACATATTTAGTTCTTTATGTTTTTATGAAAATATACTCAAAGCCACTCGTCACTGCCAAAAACTGGCATGTCCTTATTTTTAAAAAAATACTAGTGCTAAGTCCTTTATATTGCTGGGCACAAATGATTCCATCCTTTTGTCTGAACCTTTCATCATTCACACTGTTTCAGATAAAACCTGGCTAACCCTATAGCTTTTAGTGCTAAACTTAACCTTCTCACATTTACTTCTTTTGTAGAATGACACCTGTGATAGTTTGTTATCCTTAAGAAATCAGCTTTTCCAAAATACCTAATTTGTTATTATTTGCAAGAACTGGAGGTCTTTTTTTCAGTAATCAAACGCTATTCATACAGAACTCACAGAATCTAAAGTGTTTGATAGAAAGATGATTGTAAGGGTCGTTTGTCCCACTTGATACCTTGCAGTAATCTGGGCATTTTTGGAGGCTGTATTTAATCCAACCACAATCCTTTCTGTGTTTGTATAAGCCAAGAAAGAAACATGAAGAAATCTTTCTCAGGTTTTATCATCTCTCAGAGAATGAGATTTTCTTCTCAGTAGAAGAGAAGCAATAGCAAATTAGTAACAGAAATGGGAGAATTTTTGAAGAAATGCCTTGTCATGAAAATATGCTGAGGATATGTTATTGAGCTTTGAAAGCTGATGATACTCAGCAAGTTTTCAGAGAGAAAGGGTCTGAGGCCCACAGCAAAATTCTTGTGCCACTTCTCCAGAGAGAAATGAGTAAAAAGACTGTTGTTCATGTTTTGTTTTTTTTTTTTTGATCTGGAGGTGTGCACTTCAAATACATTCCATTTTATGAAAATATTCAAATGTTGGTGGTTTGGGTTTTTTTTAAACAAACAAGCAAAAAGCAAAAAAAAAAGCTTCAAACCAACACTTTCTTGAAACAGTGAAAGGAAAAACAATTTTTATTCCCTGGCCAGTTCTAATATGCAATTTATTTAGTGATGCTCTTTGATCCGTGGATGACATTTCTGTATAAGGATTAAATCATTAGAGCAGTTTAGATTGCTATAATTTTTCATTCTGTTGTCTAAAGTGAGCCATCCTTTGCATAAAAAATGTTTTAAGAGAAAACCAGAGCCTACAGCAGTCCAAAATTACTACAGCAGAGCAAAGCTCAGTAACATACTCAAAACACAAAATTTAGTGATGGCTAAATTTCCTCTCTCTTTCAAGGTTTCAGAAATAAATAGGCATAAGACTAAAGAAAATTGCACTATGATGATTTTATCCGTGTAGTAGACCTTTACTGTTGATATTACAACAGTAACTCAAAAGATTTAACTCTGAGATTGATATGTTTATTGCTTTTCTTTTAAAAAAGGGAAAAATATATTATTTGCTAATAAATCACCATAATGGAAATGGTCAGAGTAAATAAAACTAAATATGATTATCTTTCAACAGATGTAACAACAGAAAACTACATAAAACACAGTTCATTGGAGAAAATTAAAATTTCTTCATTGCCAAGTCACCTGCAAAAACACAATACACATTATAAAACAGTTAAATTTTTTTTCTGGGAAAATTATGGTAGCTACTTCTACACTAGCTGTTTGATACCTTCCTTTCCTGAAAATTAATTTAAGTGCTAATATTGAAGGCTTCCCTTTCCCAAATTAACATATGTAAATGATGAACTCCCACCCCCCACTCCCCCCCCACCAGGTGACATGTCCATTTAGTTACTATTGTCTTTGTAGCATCCAGAGATTGAAACAAAAATGGAGATTCTACTAGATTTCTTTTTGTAGCAGTACACAGGAAAATATTTCTCCTCCTTCAAAAGGCATAGCGACAATAGTTGGAAGAATATAAATGTATTGGCTGTATAATCATGTGCATTTGTGCTGGTTAATCACGCCTTACTGGTCCCCACAACACTAGGAAACTGGCAGTTATACACAACACACATATATATATGTATATGTATATATTTCACTCTTTTTTTCTGTTAACTATAATTAATTATCATTCATAACAGTTAAGCATGAGTAGAATAATGAGCAGAGAACAAGGTTTCATGCAAAATTCACTTTGGGCTGAGGAGGCAAGTGACACAGGCTGATGAGAACAGCAACTGAAATAACCAAATTTAGTGGGCCACAGAGACTAGCATTAGAGACAAAATAGAGATAGATAATACCAGACAACAACATAATGGAAACCAAGTTTGGATAGACTGGAATCTGAGTGCCTAAGTTTAGCAGGAAGGTGTGAGTTAAGAGTATTGTATCCAGTTCTGGGCACCTTATTAGAAGACATTTTGGTGCTACGGTGCATCCACTGAAGTGCAGAGGACCTGTTGAGGATGAGTCCTATGAGGAGTGGCTGAGGGAGCTGAGGGTATTTAGCATGAAGATAAGGAGGCTCAGGGGAGATCTTATTGCTCCCTTCAACTACGTGAAAGGAGGTTGTGGAGAGGTGGGTATTGGTCTCTTCTCCCAGGCAGCCAGCGACAGGACAAGGGAAAATGATCTCATATTATGCCAAAGGAGGTTCAAGTTGGATATCTGGAAAAAATTCTCCCCAAAAGAGTGGTTAAGCACTGGAATGGGCTGCACAGGGAGGTGGTGGACTCACCATCCCTGTGACCTGCCTGCCCATAATTATAGATTCTTGAACAGGTTAAATGAACTTATTGAGTACTTCCCGTTATTTCATCATTTATCTGGACACTTCTGGTCTTATCTAGCAAAGTTGTTCTGCTTCACTCCTATTTACTTTTCTTTATTTCAAATGTTCTTCAATAGAGTTTTAAAAAAACAAACAAATAAAAACCACTTTGAAAAAGTAACTTGGAAATATATAGGTGGAAAAACAGGTCTTCACAAAAAAATGAGGAACAAAGTATAACTGGAGGAAATATTTGCTACTTCTTTTTCAGTAGAAAGAAGCAAAGGAAGAAAAAGGGGGAAAAGTTACCAACTGGGCCTGTGAGTTTTGCGTTCCAGGAGATGTGAGTAAATGATCTGAAGGAGCAGCTTTTTCTGCCTTTCTGATTCCCCGCCATGGAGAATTACATTTCATCAGTAAGTGGACAGTCACAAAGACTGCTTATTCAGATATTCAAGGGAAACTTTAAGAAGACTATGTGTTCCACAATACCAGGAATGAGAAGCAATATAGAAGGAAATGGGACTCCTGAAAATTACAATAGGTCAACCAAATCTGATTTATCAAAGTAAGGAAACACTGAACTGCTTTCCATCACTTTCCTAGAAGGCTATTCTTTAAGATACATAGAGTTTTGTGGTCAAAGTCTTTGTTCTTTGCACTAGCCATATCTTCTAATACTAGAGTTGTTTGGAGTTTTTTTGATTTTTTTTTTTTTACCAGACGTGGGATCCCATCCTGTATCTCAAAGGGTGACTGAAAACAAACTGAAAAGTATGTAATGCAAATAAAGTTCTAATACCTGTGTCAGCTGGAATTATGCCACTTACCCATAAGAAGCTATTCTTCCATCAATTTCTGTTTCAAAACTAATCTCCAGGACGCCTTGAGCTGTGTTATTAAAGCAGTATAAGTTACGTGAAGTATGTAGAATACACACACTGAAGAAATAAAAATTAAATTATACAAATGGGACACGCTCATCAGAAGATTCAAAACATTTCTAGACTGAGACTTTGAGGGGTAATTAGGAATCCCTTCATACTGATATGTGACCACTAACTGGGAACAGAGGGAATTACTTTGTGCCATTGAATCTCACAGTGCCAAATGCCCCCGTAACTTTTTGGCTATCTTACAGATAGGCATGAGCAAGCATGAAAAGTCTTTTGCATATACCCTGCATACCTGCTGCCTTATTTAAATTGAATTCAATTCCATTAAATTGAATTAAACATGAATTTCTTACCTTATAGCTGCTAGTTTATAAGTTGGTTTAAGAATGGGATGAGTTGGAAGACTCATCTGTAAATGTCAGAGAAGGACCAGTAGGAGAACAGAAACAGGAGAAAAATCAGAACACTCTACAGGAGTTTTGCTTTTCAAAATTGCTGGGGACATTGTTTTGACCTTCTCCTTGTATCCTATCTAAAGGAGAAAAAAAAGGAATTCTTTTTACAAGTACTTTCCACATCGCTTTCTAAAAGAAAAGAAATGCACTGTATCATAAGTATGTTTCACAGACTGGTGTCAGTAAGAATGTAACTGAATTCTCAAAAAAAACTCTCAAGAGAACATACCTGCTCACTTTATTTATGTTTTAAA
Organism: Myiotriccus ornatus; assembly: GCA_036023395.1. Taxonomy (NCBI): domain Eukaryota; kingdom Metazoa; phylum Chordata; class Aves; order Passeriformes; family Tyrannidae; genus Myiotriccus; species Myiotriccus ornatus. The sequence continues at coordinate 105,540,791 of JAYRBT010000001.1, forward strand.
CTTGTATTGTATTGTTTGGCTTTTTGTGGTGGTTTTTGGTTTTGGTGGGTTTTTGTCTGTTTGCTTTGTTTTAAATTTTCTTATTTCTTTGCTATTGTTCTGGCATGGTTTGTACAGCAAAGACACCTTTAAAAGTATTTCTGCTCTCTCAATTCCTCTTCTTGCACAAAATGCATAATTAGCACAGTGTAGAACTGACCAAGTGCTTCCAGCTCTGTCAGTCATGTGAAGAGTGCAGGTGCATGTAAAATAATTATAACCTAACTGAGAAGTTAGTGCCTCTCTTCACCTCTGTGTTGGACTGCAGGATGAATACTGAATGTGATGCATTTTATTGTTGTTCCAAAAATGGTGTTTGTTACAGAACTACAGAAGAATTTCAGGAATTTCTTATAATAGTTACATATTTCAGGTAGTTATAATACTTATACCCATTAATTGCTCAAGTTTGGTTATGTGCATGTTGCTTCAGTTTTTAAATATATCTTAAACAGTTACTCAGAGACATTATACTTTATGTTTGCTGTTCAGTTTGAAAAATGATTTAGTGTTTGCAGGCCTTGAAGAGGTACCCAGTGCATTTGAACTCCCCTTGGCAGAAAAGAAAACAAAAATCCTCAGTTCAATTATGTTATTTTTAGACATAATTCAAGAAGGCTGGCACTGTATCTCCCAAAAGTCTCTTAAAATGTCTCTGTCCAAGTAAACCTGGCAGTGGAGATTACATTAAGAGAGATGTAGTCATTTGAACATTGCCTTCAAGGTTATTCCTGTTGCTTACACAATCTCATGGTACCTGTGTCTTCAAAGATGCTCTATTCCCTTATTAATGTAATTATCTGGCAAAGGGTACACTTTACCATTTAGAAACTAAACCTGCAAAAAAGCCAAAATCATTAGTCTGCACTGGAATATAGTAGAAGGATCATAGACTGTCACAGTTACCTGACATTTGCAGCCATCAAACCACTCTATATCTACTCACACCACACTGCCTGCAATTCTTATTGCACTCACATGTTCTCTTCTAAAGGAAAATCTCTATGTAGTTGTATGGTGAATTTAAGGAAGCAAGGGTTTGTTATGACAGATTTCTCACCCTGGTTTGTCACTGGATCTCAAGAAACTGGGTATTTCAGTGTGTCAGAATTAATTTTTAATAAGAGCTAGAGAGTCTGAGTATCACAGTTTTCAAATATTTAACAAAGATAACTTGAAAGGAAATTGTTTCATTTACAGCAATATTCAGCTTTAGAAAAACAAATTTTTAGTATTTCCAAGACCTGAGATAAAAATAGTAGAATTTTCCTATTTCCTCCTTCTCTTCATAATTTATGATAACAAATATTTCAAAGTATAAATTGCTTAATTTAATCACTTTTGATATAGCACAAAAGTTGAAGGAAAGTTCTTTTTATTTATAATTCAGAGCAAAATAACTTGGTATTAGGCCATTTACATGTGACTTATTAATGACAGCAAAGAAATTTTGCAGGGATTTACTACTTAGAATGATTGGTTATAACAATTATTTTCTAATGTAAATATGCATATTTAAAAATTCCTACAAATGGTTCTAACTACATGTATTCCACATACTACCTTAAATACACTGTTTCTATGAGCTTGCAAGTTTTTCATAAAAGAAAACATAGATCAAAAACAATATCTTTGTAAACCTAGTTTGAAAAATTAGGCCACATTCGTGAATTGTTTCCGGTATTCCAAATCTATAAAAACAAAGATATTGGGCAAACTGATGGATTTTACCTGCTTCTTACACCTACCTTTCAAATTACTGCTGCAGTTGAATCAGTCACATTTTGTCATCTATGGGAAAGTGCTATGGGAGAGAAACAAAATCTTCAGTATTACTGTAAGAAGAGTATTATAAGATAAAAAATCCTTTTCCAAATACTGAGAGAACTTCCAGTAACATATTTCACTTGATTAAATTACTCTTTGTAGGACAATAATTATTTCTGGAGATCTGGGTTACCTAGTACACATAATGAGCTTTACCTTTTCCTCTCCAGTCTGCAGTCACTAAAACTTGTGGACGTTTGCTGTGAACTTGCTACCCCGGGCAGTGTGTGGGATAACACAAAGCTACAAAGGACCATATAAAGCAAAATATAGTGTAACATAAAGCCAGTAAATACCACATACCACATTCCCTTTTTTTGTTTTTGTTTTTTTTTTCTTGGGTTTTTTGGATGTATTTTTAATTAGCCTGTGAGACAAATAATCAGCTGTTAGGATGACTCTGTTGAAACTAGCTCTGCATTATTGGTCTAATTTATTTCAGTTTGATCATGGTTAAAACAACAGCATTTAAAAATTAGGATCCAGTATACACAAATTTATAGCTGTCTTCTAATAAATACACAATTTGCATACAAGATTGTGTGTTCTCTAAGCAACTGAGATTCATATTCACTCAGACAAGGACTCAAAACCAAGCCTGTTTAAATATGCCACATATAAGAAAATGCTGACAGCAATTCCTCCTTTTGCTCAGTATGTGAAATTGTGAATAGACTGACAATCAAACAAAATTTATGGCGAAAAAAATTAAATGAAAAAAGAGAAATCCAAGGGAACACTTTTTATGAAAATCCTATGAAAACACCAAATCTCTATTCCTTTAATTTCATAAAAGGTTTATCTATTTATTTCTGGTCAATTTTGCAGTCACTGAAAAAAATGTTGTTTAGCCAATAAAGCAATCACCTTTTCCAGGTGAGATTTACTCACTGGTGATCATTTAATCTGCAAATAAACCTCCTAGATAGGTACAATGGACATATTGTATTCAATATTGAATTACTTCAATAGTGACTTTTATCTCCAGATCCTTAAAGATATTAAAGCTCTTCTCTTCAAACTTACTTTCCATTATTAAGGTCACCATCTTCCACAACTGTGATTTTGCATTTTTGAAACTGAGAGAGAGCTATCCACCTATTATTTTGTTTAAATTGTTGACTCTTCTGGTTTAGACAATACATTTATTTAAAGTTGCCCCTTTTCTATCTGTAATTTGATGACGAGAAATCAGCAAACTTATGGTCACACAATGACTTGGACTGAACAAGGTAGTGTAGGATAGTGAATTTATTCCCAGATTATCTGACATTGGAACAAGCTGCATTTTTTTTACATATTTTTATATATTTGGTGGGTGGTTTTGTTTTGTTTGGGTTTTGGTTTTTGCTTTTTTTTCTTTTTTACTGAACGTGGCATAGTTGAGGTTGAGAGAAGTACAAGAATTTTATTCTCAGTCAGTTTTACTGAGATTCTGCACCCTGAATTTAGGTTCCTGTATGGAAGTGTCCATTATGTTCCTGCACACCTGGCCTCTCCTTATTCCACGTGGAGATCTGATCATGTTTGTCAATAGATTGTAGAGAAAAAACATTCAGCTACATACAGGTGGATACCTGAATAACTACTAACCAAATGCTCTTTGGATAAATTGAACACCTCTTTCGCAAACAGCAACAGAGGCGTAAAGACTGTACCCAGTTGTAGACACCTACATTGCTGATACCTAAGTTCAACTTTCCACATATGAAGGAGAAAGCCAAACATGAAAGAGGTCTGCACCCAGATAAACCCTTCATAAGAGTACCTGAAGATCCACAAAGTTTCCTCGTGATTATGTCTACTGATGATGCTCACAAGGATGATACGTCAGTTTTCAGTGGCATTTGTACCCGTTAGACCCTGCAGAAGTAATTTAAGACTAAATTTCATTTATTACATGTATCTAGAGCATATTATTATGCACTAATTTTGCCCAGTACAAAGCAAATTATTTAAAACAGTTCTCAGTGTGCCATTCATTGTTAAGCAAACTAAAAGTATTTGAGCTTGGGAACACTGATCACAAGCACTATATTTCATTTCTCTCATAGTCAATGATCTTTTATTTCCAGTAAGAAATATGAATTTCCTTTTATGATTTAATAAATGGTAGTACTTACCTTTATAGCCTAGGTAGTTCACTTCCATAGGTAGTTTTCATTCAAATGAGTTAATTAAATTGATTTACATTTACATAATTTCTTTACTTTGACTGCAATAAACTTTCAATGTAATTTTAAGCAATCTAAACTCTGTTTTGGCAAATGACTATGATCTAATATACATTTTGGGCTGATATTTGTTAATCAAGTAATTTAGAGCTATAAATTTACATATTTATGGATAAACTGCATAGTTAATATTTGTTCTCCCCAGATGCTTACTTCAAAATAGGAGAAATTTAGTAGTAATCTTTTTTTAGCATTTCAGAGCAAGTTCTAGTGAATGTTTTTATCATGCAAATGCATCTATTACTTTGGTACTTTCTGTTTGCTCTAGAAAAATGAAGACCCAGACATAAAGCTATATTGATGGTAATTGTTAAAAATAATTTAGTTAAACAAAATAAGTGAAAGAATTTTAATGGAAATTGACACATCTTCACTTAGTATATTTTTATTATTAAGAAATGGAAAGCATATTGGTAAGGCTGCAATCAAAGAAAATATTTGTCATTGATTTTTTTGATGCTGACATGGATAAGTAAATTTTTATTTTACTCTCTTTGAAGAAAATCTTCAATATGAACTCAAAGCCAGGCTGTTACAAAATCGCCTCAGAAACTATTTTATAGCTTGAAAATTTCTCTCTAGAAAAAGTTTCTCTTAATGTAGACGTACCTCTATATATACAATTCTGGAATAGTAGAAGAGGTTATACATGCAATTTATATTAATTTGACTCTTCATTTGATATGTGTATGAGGGAAGGAAAAACTTTTGTTTCAATCATTTATTAGAATTATTACAGAGGAGTTTTTTTCTATCTTTATAAACAGTTTATATGAATAATCAAAGATTATCTTAAAAAATATTTTCCAAGCAATATAATTGCTTCTTGTTGTTTCCAGGGTTTTCATTTGTTTGCTTGCTTTTGTTTTGTGGGTTCAGAGAATTCATTGTTTCATACAAAGGTATTTTAATTCTATTTTGCTTCATTTCACATTTGCCTTATGAAAATCATTATCCTATGTTTCCATTCTTTTCTAGCACATATTACATATTCATATTCTAATGTAGCTGCGAATACAGGAGGAATTGATAAATTGCTTTTTCCTGGTGACATACATCTCCCTGATGACCAGGCTCTTCGGGCAGTGCTTTCAGCCCGAAAGATCACTTTTGGTGCCTGACTGAAGTGATCACCTTCTCTGCTTCGCCACTGAGAGAGATTCAGATATGAAACAGAGGAGTTTGATTATACTTGGTTGAATATATCAACTTTTCTTTTACCCCCCCTGTGCAAAGGAGAGCTTAATTTCTAAATAAGAATATTAAAATTGTGTTGTAAAGCTCTCTGTGCCGTAATTCGGGTTCTAGGTAGAGTCTCCTTCCAAATCAACAGATTATTAACATAAACCTTCTCTGTAAACTGCTTCTTAGCAATTTATATTTCTGCTGGAAATAATGGTGTTCACAAACCCATCTAAATATTTTCTTACAAGATTAAATCTAAATTCCAGATTCAGGGGGAAAACTGGAAATATTTTAAATCTAAAATGCCGCTTGTGTCTTATGTTTAAATTACAAGTGTTTCTCCTTTTTCAGTAAACTGTTCAGACATTAGCAAGCATTTTGATAATATTCTATTGCCTTTTGTGTTGATCACAGATATGAAAGAAAAAGTAAGAACAAAACTGTCTCAGTTGTGTAAATTCTGATCTCTAGACTTGTTGAGCGGATTTAGGTAATTTTGAAAGTTGATCCCACTTGAGATACTCAAATATGTTGTAATATTTTGAATTATAAACCATATGTGAAACAGAGTTTATTTTAAAAAGAGTTATACTGTATCTTTCTTTCTAATTACATTTTTCCTCAGATAAAAATATGACCGCAAGATTAAACTGATATGTACAACCCATATAACTTATGTGTATAATTTATGTATAATATAATAGAACATAATGTATACATTTATAGAAAACTCATGCTGGCTTTACAAAGCCATAAATTGTTGTTTCAAACTTACATCACTAGTCCGTACTTCCATCCAATTAAAGTTCTAAAATAAATGCAAAAGGCAGTAGGGTCCTCTGTTACTTTTTCACACAGCTCTTGCTGATATAGCTCTGAGAGTAGGCTCAGACTAGATGTTAGTGTTAGAAATCCTTTGCTGGGAGGGTGGTGAGGCACCAGAACAGGTTGCCCAGAGAAGATGTGGATGCCCCAGCCTTGGAAGTGTTCAAGGCTGGGATGGACAGGGCTTTGAGAACCTGGTCCAGCAAAAGGTGTCCCTGTCCATGGCAGGTGTTTGGAACTAGATGACCTTTAAGGTCCCTTCCAACCCAAACCATTCTGCGATTCTATGATTCTATATCCGGGAAGGTTTTTTTTTTATAGTCCTTCTCAAACACAGAATTCATTCAAAACCAGTGCAAGAAGTGATTGATCTGACACTGTCAGAGCTCTGTGCATCCACCTCTTGCCACATCCAGGAGGTCTGTCTATTTGTCTCTGTTTTAAGCATCCTAGACTGATGAGAAACGCTTTCATTTGAGCAAGTCCCTTTCATAAGGTTCTCCACCAGTCCCTTTCTTCCCAAGGATCTCCCTCAGGGAATGAGTCAATATAAGCATAGAATCATTAAGGTTTGGAAAAACCATGCCATGTACCCTAGTAAATCATGTCCTAAGGTTCTGTATACAAATTTCTTTTGAACATTTCCAGGAGTAATGAGTCCATCACTTCCCTGGGCAGTCTGTTCCAATGCTTAACCACTCTTCCAGTAAAGAAATTTTTTGTAATAAAAACCTAAACCTCCTTTGGCAATCCCTGACAACCCTTTGACTCATTTGGAGTTAAGAGATTTACACGTGGTTTGATTATTGAAGTTAGGTCTTATAAGATTGATCTTAATGAGAAAACCATCTTCCTATCCAAATAACTCATTTGCTTAGCTCCAATTTCCTTTCTATCAGCTTGTGCAAGGAGCAGAAGGTGGTGGCTTATTACATAATACTCAACTGGCAAAAGTCTGTTATATTATTGTGAAAAGAAATGTAACTACAGGGGGAAAGACTGCTGCAACCAAGACTGAGAGGCACAGAATGGCAGTAAAAAGAGCATTTGTTGAGGCCTATTCTAAAAGGCTACCAATAGAAAAGTCCCCTTAAAACTGACTGTAGCAGATAGACCTCACTCTTATGGCTATGGTAGTTACGGATCTCGGAAGTTAAATTGCCACTGGGAACTGGTAGATGACTGGTAACTGGAGTGACTTTCCTAGTAAAGATAGTGGCAAGCTGTGTTCTGGACAGCTTGAGTCTGAGGTCCCTTGATGGAATGTTGCCCCAAGACAACTTACAAGCGAAATCATTGTTGGAATAATCACTGTTGGCAATAAAATATGACAAGGTGAAATATCACAATCCCTTCTAATGTGAATCTTCCCAAACTCAGCATGTCAGCATCTCTCTCCAGTTTAGCTGTCCATATAACTCCTCAGAATATGTTTTCCTTTAGGCTTGCTCAACATAACATTTACTGCTCTCCTTCCTAACTTTCAGTCATACACACAAGAAACTGATAACTATGTAGATATTTATGTCATTTTCTTTTGGCTACTGGTTTCTGGTTTTTTAGTCTTTTGGTTTCTGGAACATGTAAACGCACTAGTCAAAACTCCAGATCTTCCCATTTAAAAAGACAAACTGACCTGTCATGACTAACGCAGGCAAAACATTTCAAATGAAATAGTTTCTTTTCTTTTGTTTTATAGTAGCTCAAGTACTTTCCTGAGATACTAGAAGAACAGCAAGCACAATTTTTTTGTTCATTAAACAAACTGAAAAACTATTCAGTTCAGATCAACTCTGAGATAGGGAGGTATTGCATCATCAAAACCTCATTTTTGACTAAAATCTTTTTCCAGTCTCTACAAAAAAGATGGGAACATGAGACATATTTTAAAGTCCTTTAAAAAATATCTTTTACTTTTTTTGAAAACTATGAATTTCCTCCACAAAGTAGGTAATTTTCAAAATAGCTTTATTAGGTGAATAATAATTTTCCTATATTGGAAAAAAATAAAATTATTCAAATAGTATAGTAGTACTCACGATAAAACTTGGTGTAAATAAAGGTGAGAATGAGCAGTAAAGAAGAAATGTGGTGCTTTATTTTGTGTTACAGCTACTCAGCTTTAAGACTCTGAAAGATTTCACATCCTAATTTTCTAAAATCTACCCCTGTATATAAATGTATGAATTTATGTACGTATTTCATTATCATAATGCTCACCCAACACATCATTAATTGCCTGACTTCTTTCAGAAACCCAAACAAAAATGGGTCTAGGGGAAAGACTGTGTTGCAGTGAAGAGGGAGGTCAACCAAAAGAGGAACGGCAGATTGCTGAACTCAAGATAACCTTGTTAGCATTGTATGCCTGCTTTGTCAAGTACACCACATTGTAGCAGCCAAATGAAACACAATATTTCAAAGCAATGCCAGCTGTAAGCAAGACCTTTCAAGGCAGTGTAAGTTTCCACACACACATCTCTCAAAACTGTGTGGTCGCTGAGCGCTTCACATACACTACAGAATTTTTGTTCTCACTAAAGATGCGAGAGGAGGGGAGAGGAGGGGAGGACAAAGTACTTAAACTTAGATGTTGCAGGAAATGGACAGAAAGTCCAGACTGAATACCTTGAAAATGCTTCTCACCTGCCTCCCAGCTCAGGTGGTCCTGAAAGACACATTTTTTTTTCATCTCAGTACTTTCTAAATACAAAAAGATTTGTTTTTGTGTTAGTATGACAGAACTTCAGATTTGATAAATTATAACTAACAAAAGCATCCTTAAGGATGTTTAAGGGAACTTGATTAAAAATTGGTGGATTTCAAACTTTTTATTCATTCAGCTAAATTCCAGTAATCTTGACAGGCACATTTATCATCCTGCAGTGTTATTCTGCAAATGAAGTACATGGGAACACTTTGTGCTGCAGTTCCAGTGGTAGATAGGCATACCTTGTTCTGGGTCAGAAATCATATGCCTACATTAGTGTGTACTGCCCAAATAACTATGCCCTGCTGTTTCCTGCTTCAAAATCTTCGAATCAAATCCAGTTTGGATCTGGGCAGAGCAAACTCAGATCTTTTCATCACTTCAATATAGAAACAATTAGGATAATGTTTATACACAAGTGTCCCTAATAGTACACATTCCCAGCATAAGAGAACTCTTACATTCCATATTACAGAAAAGCAAAACTATTAGGAGCAAGCCGTGACACCTCCAAAGATTAATCGTGAAGCTGAAAGACACATATGTGAAACACTTCAAATTTCCACCAGATTTACTATTAATCCACATTGAGGATGCTGGGGAATGTTTTAGCCTTTATGCTGTTATCAAAGGCTGTCTCAGACTTCTTTTTCTTCCAGAAATATTTTAAATAGACGGATATCTCAGGTCACTGAAAAGAAACATTGCAGCTGTTTTTTAATGAATGCACCTTGAGTGACACAAGCAGTAGCTGGCAGAGGAAAAAGAAGATGTAGGTCCAAGTCTGCTATCCTGTCTGCTATAGGTCTCAGTTATCCTGCTCTTCAGTCCTGATGCTCTTTTGGACAGCTTTAGCATTCTGTAATTGAGTTTATGTTCCAGCTCTGTTATTCTGTCACCTGATCTCTCGCTTTGTTCCTCTGTTTCTTGATTTTCTTTTTCCCTGTGTAATCATCTTCACAAACTTCTGAGCAATGCTTTCCTGCACAACTCCAATGTTTTGACAATACTTATTTCCTCTGAGGATTTCTTGTAGTTTCAATATAGCAAGGAAAAAAAGCAGTCTGTGTTACCACACCAGTAGTCTTGCAATCTGCACCATAAAGCTTTCGTCCTCCTGCAGTAAGAATTGTACATGGTTAGAAAACTCAAATATGTAAAGCCCTAAGTTTTTCTTCAAAATAATCGGAGGATATAGACACTTTGAGAAAAGAATGAAGACCACAGAAGTCATTTTTGGAGTCAGCATTCTAATTCTTGTCAGAATTCTTAATTAGGAAAGAGGAAAAGAAAATATAAAAAACACAGGAATCCTTTACTGATTTACACTTCCAGTCCCCACACACTTTTATTTGCAATAGTCATTAGTTGATTGTGGTGGGGTTTTCTCCAAGGTCATTAAAACACTGAGTGAAATAATTTACATGTGAGAGTATAGAGAGCTCTGTAGTGAGGTTCTCATTGCTCCCACCATTACTAGATGGATGCTCTTTATTTCATATTAAACCATAGAAACGGCAAAAGAGCTTCCAACTTATTAATTTATTAATGTGGAGGAACTTATTTTCATGGTTTTATAGGGAAACTTATCAATCAAATGACCCTTAAATGGTTCTTCTTATGGAAAGAGGGTATTACTTACCTTCTATATAACTACTACTGCTAATGTCTGAGGCTGTTGCAGCCTTAAAAATGCACAGTTCATTCTGCAGATGGTGATAGCTCTACTAACACTTCTATTGTTAGTTTGAAAGTCAAGTGATGGTATGTGTAGGCGTATGTGTGGGAGCAGTGCAAAGAATTACAAGGATTTTCTCCCACACTAACGATCCACATGGAAAAGAGGACCTTATGAAACAATGTTCTGTTCCCCTGGTAGGTATTTTTAATCAGTCTGATATTTTGTTAGAATAGCATTTTATTGCACAGCTTGTCATTTTTCTATCTATGGAATATCTTTTTAAATAAAAAAAAAATCTTTTATGGCTTTCCCTTCACATTTTGATATGTCACCTTTTAAAAAAAATTAAGCTGTGTCAAAGCAGAAAAAATAGCTGGAAAATTAATGATTTATTCTGACACACATGTAATTTACTCTTCCAGCTTTTCTCAGCAATTATGCATTTGTTGGACCTGCTAGGAATTGGAAGTTCCTTAAAAGACAGCACCTGTCAGTTTTGCCATCTCTGTAAATTCTGTAGTGGCTGCAAAGCAGGAAATACATCAGTATTGGTAAACACAGCCTTCGTGGTGCAGTCAGATGAGGATAAGGCAGTTGACCTGGACTATCTAGATACATAAGGACCTTGTGTTTGGTTTCTACAACTCATTTAGGACATTTTAGTATCCTGTTTGGATTTTTATTGGTTCTAGTTCCCCACCCGAATTACCTATTCACTGCCAGATAGGAAAACTTATTATTTTGTTCCAAGTAGGGTGTGAATTCTTCTGCACCTTTCTCTGTTTTGTTTGGTTTTTTGTTTTTATACATACATAGAGAAATATGTGTGTATGAGTATGTACACATATGTTTATATGTGCATACACAAATATTTTGTAAGTAAGAATATCTATGCATATGGATATATGCTTACATCTTGCATAGCTTTTGGCTCTTCTTCACCTATTATATAAACTCAGGTAACAGGAAAAAATTACTCCATCCAAAATTTCACTTGTCCTCCTTCTCTACTTCATTCTTCTGCTACTTTTGTCCCTGTCTAGCCATTTTTTTCTCAATGCTGAGAAATAAGCTTCTTTTCCATGCATTTTGAATAATGAGGGCTCAAAGAATGAGCCTCAGGTGATCTGTGTTACTCTAATTATTATTTTGTTCTTTTGATGGCAACTGTGATTATACCCGCTGAGAAATGTCCAACAAAAACTTATATTCTATTAGAATTAAAAGAAACAATCCAACTACATACTCCCAGGTAAATGTATCTATTTTAAATTTATCTAGTCTTTGGTCCATTCAAAATAGTCTTGTCCATGCCCCTTACTGTGAAAGTTTTAGGAAATATGTGCTTTATTGTTTTGTATGGGAAGGCATTTTGATTTTATTTTTTTCTAAAATTAATGTTTTATTATTGAAAAATGTTAGTTTCCTTTACACTGATGTTTCTGTCGGAAAGCTTTCTTTAGGAAATGTACTCATCATTAAACTGCAAACTCAAAAAATGCAAATAACTGGCAGATTGTCTTTTACTCGATGGCCAGAACATTAACAGAATAGGGAACCTCTGCTGATACACACATTAAGTGGTACAAAGTAACATCATGAAAATGGTATTACTTTGTTTCAATGCATATTTTTAGGTCCACCTATTTTACAAACTTGACTGAATCAGATCTCTGCTGGCATATAGAGTCTCTTCTGCATTTGACTGTAATCTTTCGCAAGGGAATAATTTTACCTATTTCTGTATATTTTTTAAATCACTTGTATCACTCAGTGGAACTCAATGTCCTTGCATTTTTATAATTAATTTATTACATATTGAAATATACGTACAAGGTTCTATATCTTTTCCAACTGACATTATTAACACAATTCTAACTTTTCATACCAAATATACCTGATAACTTTGTATTTAACTTTGCAGCATGAGTTTGATTTTGAATCATTATTTTTTTGTATTCCTCTTGACTTGGTGCATGCATTTAGGAGGGGTTTGGGAGGAAACAAAAGCTAATAGTCGGCAAAGAATTTTGGATAGGAGGTTAATAAGGTTCATATAAGAATGATGTGTAGAGGTTATGTGGAAACAAGTTAAAATGTGGTCATACCTCATTATAAAATTAAAATGACAGCTATATATAAGGTTTGTGGCTTTGGGGTTTTTGTGTGTGTAGTTGTTTGTTTGTTTGTTTTTTTAATATTTCATTGTAATGAAAGAAGTACTGTAGGGCAAACAATTGAATTAAACCTAAATGAAATATTATTTATCAGTTATAAAGAAAAGACTTCCTAAAGATGCCCATCTGTCAACAATGTTCTTGTCAGTAATGTGCAACCAGCCCAGTCTTCATGCTTTGTCTCTTATTTCTCAGCGTTGCATTTTCACAGATGGTGACCAAAGACTACTAACTGTTGTTTTTTTATAATAACTTATGGATTTTTGATTGACTTTCCGGATTTTCTCCTTTTGTCACTCTTAAAGTAAAAGTCTTCAGGGAAGGAGGATCAAGGAGAATATTGTATGATTCTGAGACATGACTCAGACAAAATGAGAATAATCTTATCATTTTCTTCAATCTCCCAATAGTCCACAACTAAAGCAATGTAAATAAAACATTTTAATAAATTATGAGTTATATTTCAGTGTTAAGTTTTAAGAACAAATACAAACTAGCAAAAGAAACCAAGCAAGAAATAGTTTTGAAGAAATGGGAAATAGTAGTCATCTGACGAAATAAATCAATATTCAGGAATATGATATTCTAATGGATAAAAATCCCCTGATAATTAACATCTTCATTTCTTTTTCATTATACAATGTATTTTGAAGATGCTATTGAGGTCCTGTCTCCTGGGACTAAGCACTACATAAATGCATAGTAATATTAGATTGAATTCTCAGTCTGAAGGTGATAACTTAGTCCTCTAAATGAACATGTTTAAAAAGCTAAGAGATGGAAGACATCATCTTTTTATCTCACTTCTAGCTTCATCCCAGACTAAAGGGAGAGAGAAAGAAACCACTTACTGACAAGTGGAAAAAGAAAGGGAAGACAAGGCAAAAACATACCCAGTGAACACCCAGACACTCTGTCTGAATGCCTAACCTAGATCAGGTACTTGTCTGAGACAGATACAAGTCTCAGTTCAGAGCAGCAGAGGTGAATATGACTGTGATTAGTAAAACTATTGCTTATCCCTCTGTCTGGCCTCTTGCAAAAGCTGGAATGCAACCATTGAAGCATAACCCAGACAAAATGGGAAAAATGTAGTTGTCTTCTCTTATTTTCCCTATGGTGAAGTGAGGTTTTCTGAATCTGGGGTCTTGAGCAAAAGAGGCCTGTGACACCTCTGAAAAAGTTCAACTACAAGACACTCAGTTCTTTTCATGTTTCATCATCATGGCTAGGCTTCGCGAACAAAGATTTGAGAAGGGCTCTACCCACGCTTGCTACAAGCGCGCTGATGGCTAA
>JAYRBT010000001.1:105554864-105572051 GCA_036023395.1 Myiotriccus ornatus
TGCAGTTGTCTGAGAACAAACACCATGTCTGTGGTACCTCTGTTGGCTCGGAAACCACACTGGCTTTCAGGTAGAAGTTCTTCTGCTGTGGCGGGTATTAATCTGTTCAAAAGAATTCTTGCGAGGATTTTACCAGCAATGGAGAGCAGAGTAATACCTCGGTAATTTGAGCAGTCTGATTTATCTCCTTTCTTCTTGTACAAGGTGACAATGACCACATCACAAAAGTCTGAAGGTAGTTCACCTCGTTCCCAGCAGCGCACCACAAATTCGTGAAACTTAGCATGGAGTGAACCTTGAAGAATTTTACATGTTCTCTGGTGTCAGCTGTTTTATCACTTTGTCAACATTCACAAAGCCTTGTAGATAATCAGAAAGTGCATAATGTTCATGCTTCCTTTTCCTATCTTAGTTTGTCTGAATTATTTCCTGCTAATATCATATTATTTCTGCCAAAATTTTCATTGATATGCATTGTTGCAGCTGATAAGTAGTAGAAAATGAGCCCAGAAAGAAATGAAATGGCTCAAAAAAGTGGCTCAGAAATACTTGACACAAATATCTGGGCTTTATTTTGCTTTGCCTTGGCTTGAAATTCATATGTTATGTGAATAAAGAAGAATTTATTTTCATCCCTGTTCTTCTGGTTTATGTTTCTTTGTATTGGTTACAACAGTTATTTGCTGTTCCTTTGTGAAATGAAAGGGAGTTCTAAAACAACAACTTACAGATAATGAAAGTTTAAAGGTTTAGAACATGGTTACAAAATACTGCCCTTGATTACAGTTCATTGAAGATGATTGATCTTTTTTTATATATATATTTTTTAATTTTTTTTAAGAAAAAAGAATAGAAGAATTTTCACTATTGAATTCTCAGTGACTTTTGTGATCTGAGTACAATCGACTTATGTTGGTGATCCTGTTGTCTTCATTTTTGCTTTGGAAATGAAAGTCTCATTATATCCTTCTACATTATTCAATATGATAAGAAAGACAATTTTAATGCTTACACTACCCTATGACTCTGTGTGTGACCTTTCCAAATCCTGCCCTTAGCTGAAATGCAGACAAGTAAGTCAAGGACATTGTTTGCATGGTTTAATAATTCTGCTGCTGGCAAATAAGTCAGACAGAGGTTGTTCTTGATTATTCTGTGAGAGTTGTTTTGTTTCTGCAGTTCTAAGACGAGTGGGAAAATTAAATAACTTTTTTTTTCTGTTGGTTGCATGAAAAGATTGGATCTTTTGATAATAAAAAAAAAAATGTGGTGTTTGCATGATTTAGTGAGGACTGCCTTTCGTGATTTAATGCAGAATGAATTTTGAAGATAAAGGCGCAAGTGTTCTTATATTTTTACCCAGTGTTTATGTCAGGTTTAGGGATTGCTTCACTAAGAGAAAACCTTAAGCAACAAAAAAAATTACACTAAATGGTTCTTAAAATGTGAACACGTCTAGAAGTGCAGTGAACAGAGGGAGAGCATGGATAATGAAGCTTAGATTCTTCCAGTATTTGACCTCCAGATGAATTCTGTTTTCTTTTCCTAATAAATACAGTCTACTTTCATTTGTTTACAATATTTCAATAACTTTTGCAATGCATGTCCACATTATTCTGCTTTCAGGACTAGATGTGAACTCAATAGGCAGCTGCTAAGAAACAGTTTGATTTTGTCTAAATAACTCTGACCTGTTCAAGATGACTACCAGTCAAAACAGAGTTTAAGTAATTGATTCCATTTGGACATTCTGCAAATAGACTCTGTACATATGAGGGTTGCAAAACTTAGTCATGTGTTGCATTTGAGTGGCTTGCACCAATAATTACATACAGAAATACTTAGGTAGGTGTTAAAAGGTAAGAAAGATAACAGAGATAACTCCTTTGTCCTTCTCTCAAATAATGTTTACATATTCTAGCATCTTCATTTTACACCTTCGATTTACATTTAACATCTTGCAACTCATAGAAGAAGTTAGTTTTGAGATTTACCCTGGAAAAGTACTGGAAAATTGTCCATCCAGTTAAATATCTATACTAGTACTTGCTGCTGTAGCTCTTACATACTTTTTCTCATTAATTCAATTGTAATTCAATTCTCTTGTAAGATGTAAGACCATTAAAAATATTCAGAACATTCTAGGTAATAGTCCCACTACCAACCTTATTCCCTGTGGCGTATTAAACTGCCAACTATCTCCTAAACTGAGAGCAAATTAGCTTCAATGAGTTAATTTGTCCCACTTGCCAACATAGAGGGTAAATTTTTCTCGTGAGACAAGACTTTCAAAATATATTTTTATTTTTTTTGTGCTGTTGCTGATTGTATTGACAAAAATAGTGTAATGTAGAAAAAAGGTGTTTTATAGTTAGTTCAGGGGAGAAAATAGGATAATGAAATGCTAAGTGCAAAAAGGTAAACAAAAACAAAAAAACTTGTACTTTTCACTCCCGTTTGTCCTGCCCCATGCTTTTATGCCATTTCCATGAAGTATCTATCAAAACTTTAACTGGAGAAAAAAAATTAAAAACTGACCCTGAATTTATTTAGAAATGAAACTTTAGTTTTAAATTAATTCCATTTCTGAAGAGAAAGTTACAAATTTCGACAAGGTTGAAGGCCTGATTTCTGTCTTCCTTAGGCAAGTCAAGGATAATTCTACAGGTATTAACTTGTATGTACATAGTGCGAGAGAAAAAAGCAATTCCCTAATCTCCTAAAGGTTCCCGTGAGATTTATGAATATAATTTTCTTTAGCCATTTCATTTTGTCCTGCCTGCTAGCTGAGTGATGTGTGGAACGGAGTGTGAGGTCCATTTACTCCCCAGTGTATAATTTTAGATGATTAGCTACCCAGGAAAAATTTTCAGAAGTAATCTCAATTGGTTTTAGGCAATCAGAGGGAAAAAATGCTAGCATGACCAGACAGAATATGAGATCTTAGAAGATGATATAACCAGACCATTTTCCCCAAGCTTTGGAAATGTTTTTTTTTCTTTTTTTTAATCTAATTTGGAATGTAGCTACTCTTTTTACACAACTCCTCTCTTAATGAAGTGCAACAGGCCTTTTCCTTAAGAGCTGACAAAAACACAGTTGTTCTGTCTTATTGGTACAAGCACTGTCTGCCTTTGGTTGTGCTTAACACGTGAATGTTCTTTCCCTCCTGAGAAGAGTCCATTCTGCATGCAACATTTTCATACTGTTTTGCTTCACACATCTTATAAATACTATTAGTTTCATATATCACTACTATTTTTATCTAGTAATGCATTTTTAAAGTCTTGCTTATTTATTTAAATAGTATGGCTGATTTCTGGTGTTCATTAAAACACACCTGTTTTCCAAAAAGGCAGAGAATCTTAATTACATTTTTCATTGATAATGCCTCAGTTAAACCTGGCCAAACAAGTCTAGAAGGGAGACGATTTTGCCTCCTTTTATCAAGGAGATATAAAACTATTTCAGCATCAGATAAGGGGATTTTAATCGCTCAAGTATTGGCATAGCCTTCTAATCACAACAGTGAGAGCAAGGCATTAAATATTTTTTAAGATGGAACTTGGCAAATTCGTGGAGAACAATGCACATGTGTTAAAACAGAATGTCTAAAAGTGAGAGTTACATCTGGGATATTTCACTGTGTTTTCACCTCAGAATAGTTCTTAACCGATTTCCATTACATTCACACCCTATTCAACCTATTCTTCAAAGTTTTTATTCATTGTGTTCTCGAGAAAGAAGGATTCCTCCTTTTCTTGGTCCACAGTGAGGTTTCTCTTTCACATTGTTTTTTTCTTAATCTCTATTTAGGCCCTCACTATTGGTTACATTTATATAAGTTGTGAACAGCTGCTTCTAAAGGACTTTAAATCTTACTCGGCTTCTCCCATCCAGCTCCCAAATTTGAATTGGAAGCTAATACCAAGTTCGTAGATTCAAAGTGGACTTTTTTCCCCTTTCTCATATTCTAGTCATAGCTAGGGTGTTTTTTTCTGTCTTTCAGCCATTAAAAATAACCCTCTTCCTAGATTATCTGTATGTGGAAATATTTGCTGTTTATCTTTTCCATTACACTTCTCCCTTTTATAGTGTGGGTTTTTTTTTTTTCATATGTTATATCCAAAACATTCTACAACAAATATTGCAAAAATAACAAAACACTCAATTTTGAATCTATCATCCTCCTTCCTTTTTTCCTTCCTATTCCACATTTATTAACAAAAGCTATTCCAAGAAAGTTAGTAATATGGTTGTGAATGTAAAGGTTCACAAACTGCTGAGAAACTACCGCATTAATGTCAATAGCTATTGTATAAAAGCTTTCAATTTAATTTGAAATGGGACTGCAAAGTGGTTCATATGCTGAAATATCCAAGTGAATCATTTCTCAGTAATGGTAGGATGCCGACACGGTGATATTCACCAAGGAAATCTTCAGCTTAAACACTAGATGTGTCTAGAAAAGTAAAAAGGTGTTCATTCGGCTGTAGAAGACAGAACACTATAAATTCTTCTTCTTACATTTGGTATTTACTTCGAATGGAACAATTAGAAGGGTTTTTTTCAGACGTAAAGACTTAATGAGGAGCATCAGAAATTACATCGTATTAATCTAACCAAATCAGCACTTTCTCAGTAATATCTTCCATGCTTTTCCTCATTTGCAATGCCTTGAACAACACAGACAAACAGTAGGATTTCATAACAAGTTGAAAATTTAGAAAGCTTTCTTCCATTGGTATTACTTAGAAACTTTGTAAATGCCTACAATTAGAATAGAATAGAACAGAACAGAATAGAAAAGCTTGCCTAGAAGGGTGAAACATCTATTCCAACTGCCTGAACACTTCAGGGCTGACCAAAAGTTAGCAAATGTTGATAAGGGCATTGTTCAAATGTCTCTTAATCACTGAGAACCATGAGGCATCAACTGTCTCTCCAGGGAGCCTGTTCCGCTCTTTGACCACCTTCTCCTTGATAAAGAAATGCTTCCTAATGTCCAATCTAAATCTCCTCTGATGATGCAGCTTTGACCCTCTCCTATGCACCCCATCACTGGAACCCAGGGAGAAGAGACCAGCATCTCCCTTTCCTCTTCCCCTCCTCAGGTATCTGTAGGGACCAATGAAGTCACTTCTCAGCCTCCTTTTCTCCAAACAAAGCAACCCTAAAGTCCCTGACCACTTCTCATAATTCTTGCCCTCTAGGCCTTTCACTGGGTTTGTTGCCCTACCTGGATTCATTTGAGGCCTCTTAAGTGGTGGGGCCCAGAACTGCATTTAGTAATCAAGGTGAGGCCACACCAACAGTGAATGTGGAATGATGCCCTCTTTTGAGCCAGCTGTCAATCAGCAACCCTACATCCTTTTTCCAAACTGAAAAAAAATGAGGTCTTCTTATCTTTTTTAACGAGTTTGTATCTTCTTAACCTGCATGTGTTAAAACTAAACAAATAAGCTAATTCCAGTTATCTGACATCTCTTCTGGTTAATAATCCCATCTGTTTGTTGTCTGGATAGAAAGTTCATATGGGGTTTGCATTTAAAATTCTTTTAGTTTTCTTCCCTTCAAGTTGCTTAATAATCTCCAAATTAAAAAAAAAAAAAAAAAAAGTCTTCTCTGGAATTAGTGGCCTTCGTGTTTAAAAAAAAATATATCTGCACTGAAGGTGTTATATTGATTGCCTTAGGAGAAGATGCTGTGTACATGCACACAGTATAGTCAGATCATTGCACTGGAAGACATGGCTCTTCAGGTCAGACATACTAAACTAGGAAAGCTAAGAAAGATATAGAATTAACACCAGGAAATCTTTTAGAAACTTTAAAGCAGTCTGAAATCAAACAGTACCTTCATCTTGTCAGATCTTTATATCACATCACAAAAACTGTCACAGTAAGCTGGACAGAAATTTCATTTAAAACCACACCAAGGAGAAGTAAAGGTTTAGAAAAACAGTATAGAAATGTCACTGTCCTTGTTGTACTGCTGCATATTACATCCTGACCACTTTTTTTCTGGTTTTCATGATTTTATATGCAGCTCTATCCTGTGATAATTGTTTATTTTGTATACTGGAGAGCTCTTTTCTTTTTTGTCTCTTCTCATTCCAAATCCATTTCATACTTGCTTCTCTTTTCTGTACTGTATCTATCTGTACTATATCCTTCTTGATAGAAAATAATGATAAATGCCTGGAGAATAACGGCAAAAGGAACGTGACATATGGATTTAAACCATGAGACATAGCATAATGGCTTTTGTTTCTTCCTTTCCTACTAATTTTTTAGCATCTGTTATCTTGCAAATCTAAGTACTACTGCTCAAATCTTTCTTGATGCCAATAGCTAGTATAGATCCTCTGTACTATTTGATCTTATTTTGCTTTTAATTGCTTTAGGCATTTCAGCCCTCACTCAATCACTGTTACAATATCTTTCATAAGTTTATATACTGAATTATAGTTCCTACTTTGTTAAAAAACACTATGTCAACTCATACTTTTTTCCAGATCACTCAGGAACGTGTTCAATAACATTGATTTCCATGGATCACTCCACAATGGTAAAAGTAACCATCTTTTCCAAAAACTTTTATTCATCTTTAACCACTGATTGATGATTACTGGAAGATTTTATCCCTTGTACTATGGCATCTTCTTTTACAGAGGTACTTTCTCAAAATTATTTTTTGGAAACAAAATAGATATATCAGTCAGTATCTCTATGTACTTTATCACCTTCTTTATAGGGATTTGCACTACATTTGTGCAGCATCACAACATATCCCGTGTTGATTTTCTACTACATCATATTTACTCATTTATACTTTATTATAGGTTCAACAGTTTGCTGAGTGCAGATTTTATAGTTTCCATTTTATAGTTCTTCAAAGCCCTTTTAAAAAATTTGTATCACATTTGCCATTTTCAACTCCTCCGGTACAAAGGACATTTTTAAGTGATAAACTGCACACTGCAGTTAACAGCTCAGCATTTTCCTATTTCATTTTCTTTAGAATTCCATGTGAATACCATCTGTTTCTGAAAGTTTGCTGGTATTTATTTTATTAATTTATTTGAACACTCTTTTATTAACATTTCATCTGAAACAGTTCCTGAGCAGTGACTTCTGTTACAAAAAAAGTTTCATTTGTGACACTCCTAAACTTTTGCACAGTGAGGTAGTTAATTCATTTTGGGTTTGTCCTATGTCTTTGTTTTACTCAGACATCCCTTATATTAACCTTTGGCCATACAGAATCCTGGAAAGCTTCTTTGTTCTGGCTTTGGTATTTGTGTGAATACATTATTCTGGGAGTTAAATATTTTCCTAGGAAAAAATGTTTCTCTAAGTCTTGTTTTCCCTGTTTTATTACAATATTTTTATTTAAGTTACAGTTGCAGTATTTGTATACAGTTTCCTTTTTTTTTTTTGAATAAGAGTTTATAATTTCTAATGGTCTTTCTCAATTTGTATTTAGCCATGACAACTTTTTGGCATAATTTATAAAATACTCTTATTTTTGTTATTTTTTTTTTTAGTAAGAACTACACTTTTAGAATAAAATTCTTACATTCTTATATTTTCAATACAAAAATTTTATTTCACTAGATTTTCATCCTTCTGGCTGCTTGTTTTATTTTCTTTAGCTTTACAAGCATGCCATTTTAGATGTGTTCATATATTTCATTTTTTTTTCCTACTTTTTACTTCTTTAGTCATACACATATCCTGATTATATGAAGGTAATTTTTCAGCTTAGCTTTTTGCTAATTATGTCTTGATCCAGGTCTTTTATGTTGATTGAGACTACCTCCTCTCTTTACATTTTCCAATTACTAGTTTTAAACTGAAATAATTGAAGAAGAAATGCCTTTAGAAAGTTTCTTGTGCACAATGTCCATTCTGACATGAATCTTCATGAGAACAACTGAAGTTTTCTGAAAGTTTTCTTTTCTCACAGCTTTTCTGACTTTTAATAATGTGCCACAGACTGGGTCACTGTTCTGTCTAGTTAGTCTAGCTAGTGTTTCTCCTTTTGAGTCCAAATTTCAATCAATCTTCCTGCATCATTTTTATCCACTGAATACTACAGCAGAGGCCTCTAGGAGTATAAGGTTGATATCAGAGGCCTTGAAAGTACTGGGACATAGCAGACCTCAAAGCTATAAACACAAATCACAAGTGATCAATACCTGGTCACTAACAGATTTCAGCCTTGAGAATTATGGTGGACTTACTTCAAGGCATATGAAAAACCAAAAACCAAAAAAAACACAAAAAACAAAAACCAAAAGAAACACCTGAGCATTGATTCAGTAAAAACAAAACTAAACTAAAACAAACATAAAGAAAACAAAGAACATATAGCTGTAGAAAAGACAAGCACGCACACAGGAATGGAAACAAAGCAAAAATAGAAAGAGATGAACTGCTCACACACAATACTGCCAGACCACTCAGGATGCTGGGTCTTATCAATTCCCTATGCTTAGTGCTTGTTAGGCCACACCTGGAATGCTGTGGTTAGTTTCGGTCCCCACTAGACCAAAAATATGTCGACAGGCTGCAGAGGGTTCAGAGAAGGGCCACAAAGATGATCAAAGGACTGGGAAGCCTGCCCTATGAGGAGAGACTGGGAGAATTGGGTTTAGGAAAAGAAGGCTTAGGGGAGACCTTTTTACCATGATCCAGTATTTCTAGGGTGTCTACAAAGAAGATGGAGACTCGGGTTTTACAAGGAATCCCATGAAAAAGACAAGTGGTAATGGGTGCAAGTTACTCCTGAGGAGTTTCCATATGGACTCAAGAGGAAAATTTTTCACAATGAGAAGAATCAGCTATTGGAATAATTTCCCCAGGGAGGAGATGGATTCCCTAGTGTTGGATACATTTGAGATTCAGCTGGACAAGGTGCTGGGCCATCTTGGTGCCTTTTACCACGCTTTTGCTATGATTTTGCCAAGAAAGGTTGGACCAGTTTGTCTTTAGGGTCCCTTTCCAACCTGCTATTCTATGATTCTATGATTCCAGTGCTTAGGCACCACAGCTCCTTCCTCTCCTCTGGCTGAAAAAAGGCACTGCTTTCTGTTCTGCCATTCACCACATTTTCTTATTGCGTTTGTTCAAATATTTGTCTGTAGCTGGTCTTGTCTGGTTGGCTACTTTGGTATGTCATGTTTGTATGGAACTTTCATTATTTTTTGCTGTTGCCTCCCAGAGTTTTATTTCCTTTAACTCATTTTCCTTGACGGCAGAGGTTGCTGAATTCATTTTTACACCGTGTACCACTTATTTCTTTTCATTCTTGTATAGTTGTTAGGTTTTATCTTGTCTTTAACTTAAATCTATCAAAATAGTTTGGGGGGGTGCATTCTTTTTATTTTAAGCTTCAGCAACATAGTTATATTGTGATTTAAAGTATATATTTTCACAAAAAGTTATATTTATTCCAAAATCATTGCCTCATTTATTCCTTCTAATTCCTGCCCATATTTATACTTTCCATCTCTGTACACAGTAATGCAAGTGTTTCAGACAAAACTTAAGTGTCTGTTTTCTTCTCCAACATACACAATAATGTCCAGAAATCCCACAAACATAATTTCCCAACTGTTTAAATTCTGCCTTTTCTTGTAGCAAAAGTTACCATCCTGACACACATATACACTTAGAAGCAAACCCGCTCAGAGTGATAGATCTTATCTTCTTGACATCAGGGGTACCCACACACAGAAACATGTAGCAATTGTCTACCAGGAACAACCTTGCTAGTGTGATGCCTGGTAGATTGTGCTGCAGCTGAGTTGCTCATGGGAAGGATGTGTGACACAGGGGTAGATCCAACATCCTAATTCTCTGTTCCATATAGTTACTGATTGCTGTTCCATATAGTTACTGATCATTCCACATTCCATGATAATACACATATTCATTACAGACTATAGCAAAAAGTGGACAGAAGGAACCAAGACCTGAAATAGACCTGTTAGTTTATTTCCTATGGTACTAAAGGAAACAGCTGGGTTTTTATGTGTAATCCCAAGAGATTATTAGCTGTTGTAAAGAATGGAAAGTCAAGTCATTACTTTATCTTTTTTTTTTTTTTTTTGTCTTTTTAGAGTTACTCCTTGCCATTCACTCATAGGAACTTCCAAGGGATCTATCAAAGACAATGGTCACTCAACATCATCCTTAGGGAAGTTTGCATATATATAAATGGTATAAATTGTGTATAAGATCTGTATTTCTCAACTTTCTTTCACATAATCTTACCTTTCAGTTTGTAGTGACAATAATTTAGGTCCAAATTAATGGATCATTCATTCTGCCATTTAAGTCATTACAGCTACACCATTGCATGAGATACAACGGCGGATTTTAAGTTGGAGCTCATGTTTTTTAAGAAAAAATACTTAAGACACTTCTGTGTCTTAAGGCTTCAAAACAATAGTAGTTTGACTGTATGCTATGTACACCAATTTCAGTTCAGTTGCTGATCATGAAAGTATCTATACTTACTCTCATTGCAATTGTGCATCTGCCTTGATCCTTGTAACAACATTATACATATTTTCTAATATTCATTTATATACAGTCATTGTGATAGCTTCATTTACATGTTAATTATGTTCTTTGAAAAATATGAGCTGTCCATTTTTCTTGTAAATATTGTAATGAATCATTCATCTGGATAGTATCCTAGTCTTACTTGTAATTCAAGAAATCCAGTACAGTAATTGAAACATAGATCAGGAACAAACAGCAATCAATAAAGTTTCTCACAAAAATAATAAGTTATAGGCAGATAGCTGTTTCTTTTTCTAGAGGCTATGTGCCACATTTTCTGAGAAGAGAATGCCAATAATAGGCATTATACACACAAAATTTAGAGAGAATGGGAAATAATATTTTCATTTCAACAAAATAAACTAACAAAATAAAACATAATATATTTAGAAGGTTAAGTATGCACATACTCATATCTGAAAGACTGCTGAACTGAGGTTGAAAGTTTCATGTTAGTTTTGTGCCCTAGTTCCTATTTATATATATAAAACAAATTTATATAAAAAAGGCAATGTATTGCAGATCTCTGTGAGTATAACATCTATGGTGATTGCATCCTATCAAGTAATTTGACATTTTCAAAATTGAAAATACAGAACATGAGTTTTACAGGATTTCACTGTCATATGTATTGGTACTTTGCCATTAAAAAATCTTCAATCATTTAATAAGACTATATTATCAAGTGTTAAAACACATTGAATTGAAACAGTCTTTGCTTCTATATTCCTTTTTTTTCATTATATTCTTTTCACAATATTTATTTATTTGAGTTACATTATTTGTGCTGGAGTCTGGGTTGTAGGACAAAATGTTTAGCTATACTGTTTAACTATAAGTATAGTGTACTTGCTTACAAAAGTATTTGGATTATTGGTAAACAAAAACTACAAAATCCAAGTCACCAGTAGTTCATCCCACAGCAGATGCTGACTTGTCTTTGTGTCCTCAATCTTTATGATAGTCAGATTTACTAACACTGTCGTATCAAGATATTTTAAAATGTCACAATTTAAATAGTGCAGTATGGTGTTTGAACTCCTATCTTAAGTCTTCAATCTTCTGAACTTTCTTTCCATTGATGTTTCCAAGGCCATATCTTTGTCAAACTTTTCACCATCTAAGGGGCAAGCAAACATCTCCTTTGTGATGCTTCAGAGTTCAAGTGCCTTCTGAAACTGTTCATAAGTGTCTACAGTTTGTAGTACCTTACAATACCATATTTTTCCTTCTTTCTAAACACCTACATATATATAAAATCATATTTCCCAAACCATAAAAATCTCTATGTTCTAAAATATATATTTTCAGACGTGAACTGTTTTATACGCTTGTTTCTCTAAGATAGACAAACACATTTTGTTTGCAAAATATCATCCCTTCAAAGTATTATAACTGTATTTAGAGGCAAAACAAATGCAACAGTATCCCTTCAAAAAATTTAAAAAATTCTCGAATTTGAGAGAGAAAAAAAAAGATATTTTTAGGACAAGGAAATTAGATTGCCCCATGAAATGTGTTCTTCTGCTTGCTACCTAGTAGGGTGCCTTTGTAAATGCAGATAAAATGTATTTATTCCAAACATTACTGTTAACAGCTCATTGCCTCACTGAAAATAATTTTCCTCAATAGGTGCCATTCTGCCCAAAGTAAATTCAGGCAATTCATCTGATGAATTCAAAGATAGCACTCGAACCACCTAATGCTAAATTGTGTATCAAAGGTATAAGTTGTCTGAATCTGTAATGTGCAAGCTGCAAAGACTTAATAAAATTATTAGAAGTGAGGAAAGCAACTACCTTTAAATCATCACATAATAACTTATTTCCTATTCAAAAAAATTAAATAAGTACTGGCAAATTAGGGCATTCTTTTTCAGTCTGAATAGAACTGTGGCCATAGACATAGAATATGTCTGCATAGTCTGCATAGTCTAAGCTCAAGTTATAAACCTGAACAATATTATGGGCCTGCCTATGTTCCTATGTTATCCTGAGATGCTCATCTCCCATCAATTTACTAACAAAATTGGTGTATTAACTAATAATAGTTAACAATTCTAATGCATAAGAATTGCAGACATGTTTGAGAGAATACCATGAAAGTGTAAGAGAAAAAAGTACATTTTATATCTCAAATTATAGATGTATATGGCAACACTAATTTCTTTATTAAAAAACAAACAAAAACCAAAACAAACCAAACCAAAACAAAAAAAACCAAAACAAAACAAAACAAAACAAAACAAAAAAAAACAAAAAAAAAGGAAAAAAAAAAACAAAAACAAAAACAAAGACAAAAACAAAACAAAAACAAAAAAAAAACACACAAAAAAAAAAAACACTCCATCCCTTAAAGGACACATTTTAAAGACTTGCTGTATGCTTACCAGGACAACTTATTTTCTCTTAGTCTGCATCTCTGTATTGAAACATTTTATTGCTCTAAGAAGGGCTTCTGGATAGTGTAGGTCAATGGAATTGAAAGGTTCCTTCCTGATATCAAGGATTAAGTATTAATTAAGCTAACTTCACATAGAATCAAGTAGGCTGAAAAAGACCTCTATGATCATTGAATCCAACTGATGACTGAACACCACCATGCCAAATACACCATGATGCTCAAGTGCCATGTTCAGTCTTTCCTTTAAACACCTCCGGGGATGGCGACTCCACCGCCTCCCTGGGCAGTCCATTTCAGTATCTAATCACACTTTCTGTGATGAATTTCTTCCTATGTCCAACCTAAACCTTCCATTGCACAGCTTAAGACTCTGTCCTCTCATCCTGTCGCTGGTTGCCTGGGAGAAGGGACCAACACCCACCTCACCACAACCTCCTTTCAGGTAGTTGTAGAGAGTGATAAGCCTTGAGCCTTCTTTTCTCCAGGTTAAACAATCCCAGCTTCCTCAGCTCCTGATAAGAACTTGCGTTCCAGACCCTTCACCAGTTTTGTTGTCCTTCTCTGGACTCACTTCGGCACCTCAGTGTCCTTCCTGAATTGAGGGGCCTGGAACCAGACACAGGACTTGAGATGTGGTTCCATCTGTGCAGGGGGAATATCGCTTCCCTAGTCCTGCTGGCAACACTATTTCTCATACAGCTCAGGATGCCAAACTTGCTACATTTGAAAGAATACTGTATCTTAAAGGAGAAATTTAGAGCACAGTGCCAATAATGCCAGGTTTGTGGGTTTGATCCCAGTACAGGCCATTCACTTAAGAGCTGGACTCGATCCTTTTGAGTCCCTTCCAACTCAGCATATTCTGTGATTCTGTGAAAGATAATAACTAAAATGACTATAAGCATGATCAGATTATTATTTTAACATTATTTTCCTCTTTAGTTGAAAAAGAATCACTATGCTGCACATAATCAAAATTTGCAAGCCTAAGTACTCAAGAGTTAAGAATTACATTGTGTTCTAAATTTATTCTTACAGATTAAGAACAAAATGTAGAACAGATTGGAATTCTGTTTTGTTCTGTTTATTTTGTGATTCTCAGATGATCCGTTAATTTGTTGTTTCTCCTCCAGCAGTTTCTCCTAACATAAATTTCCAGCTGACAAAAGGTGAATAGAGTCGGTGCCATGCCACAGAAACTTCTTTTGTAAGATATGTGCTGTAAGTCAAGATGGGTGTCACTAGCACACCACTGCACCTATTTTCAGTTGGCAAAGCTGGTCCTATTTCCTCTAATAAACAAGAACTATTCTAAAACTTGATTGAGGACACATCAGCTCAGGCTGCACACCACAGACATTGTCTGCAGTTATGCATCTGGACAGTTATCTCAGTATGTACAGCCCCTGGGAAATGTTAATTTAAAATGCAGTCTTGAAATGGTGAGAATGCTAACTGTCCTGTGGGAAATTATTACCATTTCTACAGACACTGTAATGCATTTTTCAAGGGAGGACATGCCAGGTTAAATAAGTGGAAAGGCAATACAGTAGAATATAATCAGAGAAATACGATGAAAGTATAATCGTCAAAATCCATAGGGTTTATTTTGGTTTGGTTTTGTTTTCATTCATCTGACCAAGATCGCTTGATGTTTGCTTGCTCATTTATTTCCTGCCCTCCCCTAACATTTGTGAATTAAATCTGTGAAGTATGAATTTAACTGACTCTATAAAATTGCTTTTATAGCATAACTTTTTTCAGGGTATGTCACAGATGACACAACTGTTTAAAATTTTGGCCTGTGTAAAACTCCATCCCAGGAGCTGCCGGCTCACGAAATTGGCTATGAGTTTTACTTTAGTATATAGATATAGGGTTCTTTAATACCTGAAGACAGTGTTAAGAGAATAAGCCATGGGCTTGTTTCCAAGGAATTTGTTTATTAATTTAGGGAAGTAGATAAAGGGACTTGGCCACACTTCAAAGGGACACCACACAACCTAGACAAAAATATTCCACTATGATACTGGTTCAACACATACTATTAATCCACAACACTCGAGTCAAAATGCAGTAAAGCAATTTCCCAGCAAAGCAACATCCAATCCATCCAGCTCCAAACCACCCTAAGCATCAAGAAAGGAGAAAAGAGAAGCAGAGGGATCAAGAAGAGAGAAGGAGAAAGAGGGAGAGGCAGGTTATATAGCTACCACCGAAGCCTTGTAGGCCAGCTCTCACATCAGCGGCAGGGCCACGACATAAGGCAAACACCTGCCCTTGGTTTTATTTGCTCTGGTCCCTATGGTCAATCCTTCCAGGTGGGATCTCTGACCCACCAGCCACTCTGGGGGTTCCAGGTCAGGGTGAGGGGCAGGGTCCTCACTGCCCCTGCCAATCTGAGGCTGGGTGAGGGGCTGCAGGAGCTGTGGGGTGTTATAGTTTTTCTATAACAGTCCCCTTGTTTGGGACTGGTGGATACTCAGGGGCTTCCCCATGTGGGCTCCAGGGACTGCCATGAGGGACACAACACCACTCCACCTCCGTGAGGTTTGACTCATCCCTTCCCCCTCCACACACGTGCACATACACACACACACACACACACACACGCACACAGACACTTCCCATAAGTTGGTTCTGACCCAGTAATAACTAATCTGGTGTCTAACAGCTTGCTCAGTGACTCCTATGGTTTGGAAATGTGTGGGATTCTCTTGAAAACTGTAGAAAGTAGTTACTACTAAGAAAAAAGTAAAAGAAGAAAGAAACAAAAATGTTCTGAGATAAAACCTACTTCACTATTTTCCAGTATGCAAAGAGCTAAGGAAAGTGGTTCAGATATTTCTATAGGGTATGTAGAAGTGGATATTTAGGAATGATAATTTGAGATCTATTTCACTTCAGTTTAATATGCATTTAAGATTATTGTCTTTTCTTCCTTTATAGTTAATGAGAGAGGAATAAACATACTCACAGTACAGTAAATGTTAGTCTAAGATGGACAAACAACATAGATTAATCAGCCCCTTGAAGATTCTATGATAAGTAAAATCAATCAAATTAATTGCTCTTAAGTAAAAGTCCAAGTCTGGATAAATGAATCCTACCTATGTTGTCTATTAATTTGCTATGTGTCCACTCCTTGTCCTTCTAGCTTAGGGTAACTCATTTCCCTGAAATTTGTCAGTCCTTGAGTAGAATCAAGTTATGAACCCTTTGCTGTCAAGGTGAAATAATTAGTGCTTTGAAAGTACATATTTGTGTAATATTCTGGAGTCTAAACTCTTTTGGATGTTTTTACTAAAACCAGAGAGACTGATTAATGAAACCAGTCATTTGAAATTTACAAGTTTTCAACAAGTAAAGTGACATACTAGTTATCGTGGTCATGGGTCTGCAGCACAAAGTAGGCCAAATATTTTCTGCTGCCATAAGTATTTTGATGTTTTTGCTCAAACATATTAGACACAAGTACTTCTTTTTACACAGTAGAGGAAAATAGTCTAAGGCACTTTCTGAGGTAAGAGATAAATTAGAGCATTCAAATTCTCCTGAATTAGAATAAGTATGGAAATTTTAGTAGCCCAGGGTCAACTGATTCATTGTTTTATCAGAGACAAAGAGAATGAAACATTCGTTAGGAAAAAAAATTAAATGTCCATATAGTTGACAAATTTGATAGTGTGATGAATTGTTATTAAAGTGATCCCTTTTAGCCCAATGACATCTTATAAGGTGTTAAATAGTTTAGAACTTCTGAGATCAGGCTGATATAAAATATTCAACATCTCTCCACTTCGTGACAAAAATATTCCACTAAAATTAGAGTCAGACATATTTAAAATAATTGGCAATATGAGCCTCGCACAGGAAGGCAAAAGGGCTGGGAGATTTAATAATACTTTCATTGATCTTTGTGTATGAGAGTAATCCTCTTTGGAAATGAGGTTGCTAATGCAGGAGTGAGCCTTCCTTTTTTCTGGGTGTACACAGATTAACGATCAAATGCTTCTTCATAGAGTATTTCCCGTAAAAAGGAAACCAGTGCACTGTACACGAGAGAGGTAAAAAGAAGCTGATATCTGGTTCAAAAAAAACTTGGGTGTATCTGGCTACTCAGGGTAACGTGCCTATTCTATATACCTTTTTTATTTTATTGTTTTTAATGACACAGGAAAGTTAGACCTGACAAAGTCAGAATTGA
>JAYRBT010000001.1:105572151-105590292 GCA_036023395.1 Myiotriccus ornatus
AATATTCCACTAAAATTAGAGTCAGACATATTTAAAATAATTGGCAATATGAGCCTCGCACAGGAAGGCAAAAGGGCGGGGAGATTTAATAATACTTTCATTGATCTTTGTGTATGAGAGTAATCCTCTTTTTAAATGAGGTTGCTAATGCAGGAGTGAGCCTTCCTTTTTTCTGGGTGTACACAGATTAACGATCAAATGCTTCTTCACAAAGTATTTCCCATAAAAAGGAAACCAGTGCACTGTACACGAGAGAGGTAAAAAGAAGCTGATATCTGGTTCAAAAAAAACGTGGGTGTATCTGGCTACTCAGGGTAACATGCCTATTCTATATACCTTTTTTATTTTATTGTTTTTAATGACACAGGAAAGTTAGACCTGACAAAGTCAGAATTGACCAAACATCTGAAAACAGTAAATTCTGGATGAACAAGCTATTCTAGAACAAACAATTGAAATTAAATCAAAACTTTATTTAAGATAAAATGCCAGTGACATTTTTATATGCTATTTATTCACTGGTTTGATAAACATCTTGACACTTCCTACATGAATTCTTAAAGCTGTCAGAGACTGAAATTGACTTTTTCAAACAATTAAAACTCATGAGATTCCAAATAGTGTTGAAAAGACATCAGACATTCAGTATTTCTTCAAGCAGTATTTCCAAAACCTGATAAAAAGGTATATGACTATTTAAAATGTTATATGTTTGTAAGAGTAGGTGTAATTTATGAACAAACAATATACCTTGAGCTGAGAAATTACAGCACTTCCTACACTCTCACAAAGACTTGCAGAAAAGCAATCTCAATCCACTTTGTGTGATTAAATAATCATAGAATCACAGAATCATAGAATGGTTTGGGCTGGAAGGCATCTTAAAAGACCATTTAGTTCCAACCTCCCCTGACATGGGCAGGGACACCTTCCAGTAGACCAGGTTGCTCAAAGCCCCTTCCAACCTGGTCTTCAACACTTCCAGGGATGGGGCATCCACAGCTTCTCTGGGCAGCCAATTCCAGTGCCTCATCACCCTCATAAATAAAGAATTTCTTCCTACTATCTAATCTAAATCTGCCCTCTTTCATTTTAAAGCCATTCTCCCTTGTCCTATCATATACCCCTGCAAAAAGTCCCTCTTCAGCCGTCTTGGAAGCTCCCTTAACTTACTGTGAGACTGCTAAAAGGTCTCCCTGGAGCCTTCTCTTCTCCAGGCTGAACAGCTCCAACCCTCTCAGCCTGTCTTCACAGAAGAGGTGCTCCAGCTCTCAGATCATCTTTATGACCTTTTTCTGGAATAGGTTCAATAAGTCCATGTCATTCTTACATTGGGGATTCCAGAGCTGAATGCTGTACTCCAGCTGGGGCCTCACCAGAGCAGAATGGAGACTTTGATTGCCATTGCCCTAACATTTCCAGTAGTTAGTATGTATTATTTTCAGTGTTTACAAAGTATCAAAAGAAAATTGTCATGATTGGAATAAGACATAACAAACACTACTCAGGGACGGGCTGTATTTGCTGTACTTTATAACTCTGGTGTTTGCTGACCGTTGCAAATAATACCAGTAGTCTACAGTGTATGTATGATCTTTCTAGACAAGGAGAAACTAGGTTTTACATAGACATCTACATTTAAAAGGTTACTTGCAAGTCATATTAACCAAATAATAAACAAGGGTGCAATAGAAGGGCACAGAGTTTTCAGGAGTCTAACTAGATGACAATGTGAATTTCCATGTGTCTACTGTCTGCACAATTTATTTTTGTCCGCTAGCAAACACAATACAACATATGAGGTATAATTTTTGTAGCATCATCTAATCTATATTTTAGTCTTAGCTCCTGTAATGTCCTATCTGTACTTTGGCCAACATTGAATATACACTCATTGAATATATATTTTTTGAACTCTAAACAGACGGTTCTAATAAAGTTATAAGAAACTGTTGGCATGTTCTGGGGTAGAAAATTAAATCTTTCTTCCCACCTCTTGGACATTTTACTTCCTTTCTCAATGTGTGGTGGCTTGACCCTGGTTGGGTGCCTGGTACCCATCAAAGCCACTTTGTTACTTCCCTCCTCAACTGGACAGGGAGGCAAAAAGGCTCATGTGTTGAAATAAGCATGGGGATAGATCACTCAGTTAGTGTCACAGGCAAAACAAGACTCAACTTGGGGAAATTACTGAATTTATTACCAATCAAAATCAGAGCAGGATGATAAGAAATGATCTTATATCACCTTCCCCCCAATTTCCCCTCTTTCCTGGGCTCCACCTCCTCTCTCTGGCAACTCAGAGAGACAGGGAATGGGGATTACAATCAGTTCACCACAGATAGTTTCTGCCACTTCTTCCTCTTCAGGCAGAGGAGACTTTCCGCTGCTCCTGATTGGGGTCCCTCCCATGGAAGACATTCCTCCATGAATTTCTCCAGTGTGAGTCCTTCCCACAGATTATAGTTCTTCACAAACTGCTCCAGCTTGTGTCCCTTTCATGGGGTGCAGTCCTTCCAGAACAGATTGCCCCAGCATGGGTCACTTCCACGAGGTCACGAGTCCTACCAGTAAATCTGCTCCAGCATAGGCTTCTCACAGGGTCACAGCCTTCTTTCTGTCATCATGTGCTCTGGTGGAGGGCTCCTCCATAGGCTGGAGCCAGGCCTCTGCTCCACTGTGGACCTGCATGGGCTGCAGGGGAATCTCCCCTCTGGTGCCTGGAGTACCTCCTGCCCCTCCTTCTGCGCTGACCTTGGGGTCTGCAGAGTTGATTTTCTCATGTATTCTCACTCTTCTTTTCTCTGGTCACAATTACTTCTGCACAATAATATTTTTTCCTTCTTAAATATGTTATCACAGAGGTTTTACTACCCTTGCTGATTGGCTCAGCCTTGCCCAGCAGCAGGTCCATCTTGAAACCATCTGGCATTGGCTCTATAAGACATATAGGAAGCTTCCTGCAGCTTCTTACAGAAGCCACCCCTCTAGACCCTCTACTGCTACCAAAACCTTGCCACGCAAATCCAATACAAAGTATAAGAACAAAACTACTGTTTGGATTAGAAGATAACAGTTTTTCTGTAGGCTGTGTTGGAAGGCTGTCTCTTCATGAGCAGCACAGACATGATCTGTGTAAATCACCAGCTGGAATAATCCACGTGCAACTCATCTCATTGCTTCCTTCTGTGCTCTAGTGCCCTCTAAGCTTTCAAAACTTCTGTCTCCCCTGTGCTTCAGAAGACATTTTTGTCTTCTCAAAGGCTTTGATTTACCCTAAATTACCATGGATGGCACTGTTAAGAATAAAGAGTTCCTTGCCATACACACAGAGGCCAGAGGTCTGAGAGCAGGGGAGAATCCTACCCCAGACAGAGAAGGTGATCAGCCCCATGTCCATGGTGGACACCCATCAGCATGGGGCCAGAGAAATGCTTCCAGGTACCTTTGGGATTTAGAGTTGGACAAGGGGATTTGGTTGCAGAAGGAACAAGTGGAGTAAATAGAAAGACAAGGGGCTGAAAGAGATTACTGTGTGTAAGCAGGTGCTGGTTACAGTGCTTGAACGAACATGCCCTGTGCCAGATGAGAGTAGTCTGTCATTTCTTCTCACTGAACTCTATTGCTGACCATTTTCCTGGGTGAGTGTCTCTCTACCTGTGTGCACAAGGCTGTGGGAATCTCTGAGTGAAAGCAGCCAGAGTAGTTAGTACCAGAACTCAGAAGGGTTGTGCGCTATGGGCAACTGCTGCAGTGTGTGAGGGAGCAAGATCCAGTAAGTCTCATTCCTAGAGAGGAACCTTCCCCCAAAAAAATTGAGAGAACTCTTTATCAGTTTGATTGCTATGTATAGATTCAGTGTTTTACTGAATTAGGGCCTACAAGAGAAATGTCTCATGTTTAAGAAAATGCCCTTGATGGAAATAAGAGACAAGTATTTGTATTGCCTGCATAAGTTATCAGGCATGGTACAGATGGTGAGGGACTTTGCACTGCAGATGGGAATGATTCAGAAGATGATAAAAGTGCTAAATCCAAACCCTTGCTCCATCACCATCTAGGGATAGACATTGTTACAGGAAAGTTTACATATAAAGTTTACTTTCAGAAAATATGCATATTTGTGGGAGTGAGAGTTAGAAGACAAGAAAATGCAAACTTCTCCAATGGTAATGAGAATCTTTTTGGTACTAAAACAGTCAATAAGTTGTTCATAGTATACATCCAGAACAGCTCTTGAGATGCTGTGAAGATGATAATATCAGCAAATGAAGCTGCTTTGGGTAACTCTAACCTCAGCAGTGAGTAGCTTAAGGACATCAGGATGAAACTCAGATCACTAACACACAATACCTCCACAATCTGTATTGTGCTGGACAAATCTGCAAGTTAAAAACACAAGTAAAATACAGACGTTTTTATGGCAACAGTTATAGCATACAGAACAACACTCTGAACAACTACCAAATTAATTCCATCACTGACCTTCAGTTTATCAGCTGATTGAATCCAACGACTGTTTATAAGAAGGGGAACCATCAATCATATTTCATACCAGTAATGTCTTCTAAGAAGACATGTTACAGAAAATAGCAATACAACTATCCAGTGTGTCTTTTATTTTCTTTTTCTAAAATCGTAATGGAATCCTCATACAGAGAGGAAAATATTGTTCATTCTGAGGTCTTTTCTTAGCCAAGACAAGATGTACAGTTACCCTAAGAGAACTAGAAACTTTCAGTTACAAAAGCTCTTTCTTGAATTAAGTTCTTTTCCAAACTTTTTTCCCATCTCTATTGCAATATTACTAAATTTTAGAAGATTGAAAAGACCATTCTGAATAGTGAAGGTGGAAAATAAGTTTGCTTCAGAGCCTCTAAAAAGTCAAGAAATAAGTATGGTAAATTTTTAACAGTAATATCCTCTGCATGGATTTTTCACTATTTTCCTTGAATTTGGAAGTGTAATGTGACGTCTTTTGCACCAGATTGGGACTGCCCCGGTCCCCAGCTGAGCTGTCTCCAGTTAATTTTTCTTATCTTAGCTTGTGATTTTTAGCTTTTGTACCTCCAGTTCTCCTCTCCAGGGGAAGGGAGAAGGGGAAGGGGAAATGAGGAAGCAGTGCATGGTTTGGAGAGTCTCAGTGGGAGCAATAAATTTGGGCGTACGATTCCTAAACCATGACAACTCTCTTGGTTCCCTCCCCAGTCCCACTGATGGGGGAGTGAGCAAGCGGCTGCATGGTGCTTGGTTGCTGGTGGAGGTTAAACCACAACAAACACCGTGAAGTACTTCTCAGGAGACTTCTGTGTTATTATGGATAAAAACGTACCATAGTCAAAACTATCAGTTCTTACAGAAGAATATCTCCTAGTGTTTTTTGACGAGTATTTTCTCTGTCCAGTTGTTTAGAACTTGTGGTGCACATATGTCTATTTCCTTCTGGGAGCAAGGAGACAGCTCTAAAGTTTATGAGCTCTAGCACATATAATTAATCTCACTTTGAATTATTGAGAAGTGAGATCTAGGTATACAAGCAGACAATTAAGATAACAAGTAACATTCAACTACAGCATTCCAAGGACTAACATAAAATGTTTTTTTCTTACAAGCAAATTGTTTTCTATTTATGGAGATACTTAGAAATCTCTTAAGACAAGAGTTTATATGATGAAAGTGGCTACTTACACAGGTCTAAGTTTATTTACCATTTATTCACATTCAAAGTGCTTTGAAACTTTAAGTAAAAAGCACAGAAAAGTCCCATGAAATAAAGACACCGCCTGGAGTACAGAACTGTAAAAAAGGTATGTGTAAGAAGGGGTGGTCAGCTGATGGGCAGGAATCTAACAAAGCCTTAAAAAATCTCTGTTTTGGCATCCTGTACATCTAGGCTCTGTACAAAGTTTTATACAGTCAATATACAGAGAGAAATTTATTGTTTCAGATGGAGTTCAAGTACCTCCAGTGTCATGCTCTTGACACTTACACATGGGTATAGGTGAAAGTCCAAGACTGAGTTAGATTCTTGCTCTGTTCTTGTAACCCCATTGACATGGTAACCCATGACTGCATAACACAAAACTGAGAATAGATGTTTTCATGATCACAGTTCTTAAACTCATTTGTCTAAAACATTTATGCATCTACCTACAAACACCTTATGAGAAGGCATTGAGTAGCAGAACAAATTAGCTTGCACAGGTTTATGCCAGACAGGCCCACAGGATTGCCTCACTGGAGACGTTCAATAACTATCGATGATTTAGTAGTTGCTTAGTGACTATCCTAAGTCAAGGGCTTTCAGTCTCTCATGCTCTGCCAGTGAGGAGTTGCACAAGCAGCTGAGGGGGAGGAGCATGGGCAGGACAGCTGACCTGAACTGGCCAAAGGGATATTCCACACCACTGAGCATCGTGACTAGTATATCAGCTGGGTGAAGCTGGCCAGGAGGGGTGATTGCTGCATGGGGACTGGCTGAGCATCAGTCAGTGGTGGTGAGCAATTGCATTGTGTATCACTTTTCTTGGGATTTATTCCTCTCTCTTTATCCTTTTCATTACAATTATAATTATTTTTATTATCGTTATTATTGTACTTTATTTCAACTATTGAACTGCTATTATCTCAACCCATGAGTTTTCAGTTTCCATTTCTCCTTCCCATCCCACCAGGAAATGGAGTGATTGAGCGGCTGTGTGGTTTGCCTGCTGGAGTCAAACCACACCAGTATGGTTGGCCCTCTTTGGTACAGAATCACACTATCATCTCATGCTCAGCTTTGATGTTTACTTGGTTTTCTTTGGCAAAATTGTTTCTTAATCAGTCTGCCTCAGCTTGTACTGAGGTGAATGAGGTTATGCGTCCTAGGTATT
This sequence comes from Myiotriccus ornatus, assembly GCA_036023395.1. Classification (NCBI taxonomy): domain Eukaryota; kingdom Metazoa; phylum Chordata; class Aves; order Passeriformes; family Tyrannidae; genus Myiotriccus; species Myiotriccus ornatus. The sequence goes on from JAYRBT010000001.1 coordinate 105,579,027, forward strand.
GAGCTTCGCATTCCCCTTTGTTTGCACTCCCTCATTTTAATATCAGCTGTGAGCTGGCTGAGGATGCACATCATTCCACCATCCAGGTTATTAATAAACAGTATTAGCTGCAATACTTACCCATGAGGTGTCTGCCAGTGGGACATTGGACCACTTTCAGCCTGATAGTTTAGCCAGTTTTACACCCAGTTGTCAGTCTGTATATCACTGAGTTGGCTGTGTGAATACTACTGATGACCGTGTTGAAGGCCTATCTAAAGGCCTTTTTGGTTCAGAGTTTGCAAGAGCATCAGGCAGGACCTGTGGAGTGAAAGCTTCTTGACAAAATCATGACCCTGACAGTCCTTTACTGGAATTAACCTTCATAAAGTTATGTATATGTACTGTGGGTGGACCAGCTTCAGTGTGGAAAATAAATAGAAAACGTATATAAGAATACTTACAATGATAAAAATAAATATTTTCAATATTACAAAGTTCACAAGAACCTCCAGTTCATAGCTATTCCAAATTACTAAGGAAGAATATATTTGAGTATACAAAACAAAACCAGAAACTTTATTATGACACTTTTCTCCCAGTAGTGATTCAGAGTTTGAATATGATATGTCGATAATCTGCCATTAGAAATTTCATCAGTCAAAAACATTCTCAAAGGGTTAGAGACAACAACTTTAAGGCTATTCTGCAACACTTCAGTCATGAAAAACAGAGAGGACAAGCCCATGTTGTGATATTCATTACATTGCCTTTTTCTTAATAGATATATTTATTATATATATCTATATTTCCATTAAAAATGTTCAAGACATTAAGTGGTAAGTGCATAGCGCACATCTTTTTTTGTAATCACACTGTACTTTATGTCTTCTACATGAAAAACTCTGTGGTAAATGTAGTGAATGTCTTTACATTCCAAGAAGGTAAATGGTCTGTTTTGCAAGTGAAAATGACTGTTCGTGCTCCACTTACTACAAAATACAATGTCAGTAGAAAATGAAAGAGGAAATAAAACAGAAAAGAAATAAATAATACAGAGGAAAGTCATAGAGCTTATGTTGATGACAATGCTAGTACAAGTTAACACTATATGACTGACAGCTTAATAGAAGCAAACACATTGTTAAATATTATTTAATTGCTCAACGTGTAACTCAGATTGTCAATGAAACTTCTAATTTTCATTTCTAAACAAACTAGGGCCCCTTCTCGGACTACTGCAAACACTTTATTTTCATTTAAGTAGCCTGGGTACATGGAAATAGGTCAGTTTATCTCAGTTAGGAATTTGTCTCACATAGCTTTAGCTTGTTTTATTCTCCCCCCCACACAAAAAAAAAAAAAAAGACAAAATGGTTGGATTTGAGCCCAGAATAAATGGGGTAAAAAATCTGTACATTTTTTTCAAACAAAGTGAATTTAAAGTGGTTGTATTAATGATAGAGAGTAGACATAAATAACACTTTCAGCTCATCTTTGAATTGTTTCTCATTGAAAAATAAATTAATACTCTACAATAAAAGACCTAGTAAATGTCTTGACGTAAATAGTTTAAATAACTTGACTCAAGACAAGAAAGATTACACTGTCATCAGAAGTGCTGGTAAAGCGTGACATTTTACCCAAAATTGTGTGTGTGACAGCTTAAGAAAGATGAAGTGTTAGAAAAAGCAAAAAGGCCTCCACAACATCTCATCAGAGCAAATAAAGTCAGGACAGATAAATAGAATAACTTGTCTAATAAATCTGAAAAAAAAAAAAAGTACAACCATCAGGTTATAGTCAGACTGCAATTTGATTATAGTATGTATCAAATAAGACTGCACATCATAGTCTGTATATAGAACACAATTTAAAATCTTGCATGAAATCAAGCTTAGAAAAATATAGTATCATTGACTCTGAAAATCTCTTAAGGCTTTTCTTTTTTAATATAGAGAGCAATAAATGAGCTAGGAAACTCAGCAGCTGAAACATTCAAATGCATTTGTTTATGTTCCAGACTGTCACTGAGAAAAAAGAATTTACAAAGCTTATCCAGTATCTATGTGTGTAACTCAAGCAGTATCAGAAATTCTTCAGAAGACTTTTTCAGATCATTACATGTGGTGTACAGAACAGAGACAAATTGAACACCTTGTAAAAGACAGCTAGCACAAGACATTAGTCAAAAACTAATGGGAAACGCTTTTACTGTCTTCCAAGTGAACATTAAGACTAGAATTCTAAAATGTTACTTTCTCAACAAACTGGAAACCATTTGCATTGATTCTACAGTAGACTGAGACCATCTAAAAGCTTTTAGTGTTTTGATGATTGTTGGAGAGTTTTAAAGAAAATGTTTTATCACTGTGATCAATGGATAGGTCCCACAGATTCGCCACTGCAAATAGCCCTAATTGGCAAATTCAGAACAGGGTTTATAAAAACAACTAGCTCAGCTGAAGTAAGGAAAATCAGAGCCTTTCTGTGGTTGGGTGGTAAGAATTCCTGATGTTATGTTTCCTTCTGAGACCTTACCAAATTTACTTAGACCCAATCCATGAAAGGCTATGGGTAGAACTTAAACACAGAAACCTTAAATGCTCAAAAATTCTGCTTACTTGATGGCCAGAGACAGAAGAATTTAGCATGCATAAAGCACACTTGAATATTGAAATTCTTTCCTTTAACCTCTGCATACAGCCAGAAGTGTTTTGGCCTGGAGAACATTTGAGCTATTTTAGGTACTTAATTTCACAAAATCACAGGATATGCTGAGTTGGATGGGACACACAAGGATCATTGAGTCCAACACTAAGGCCTGCACAGGATCATCCCCTCAAGGCCTTTCACTATCTTTGTTGCCCTCCTTTGGACACTCTCTAATAGCTCAATATCTTTCTTTTATAGTGGTGGCCAAAACAGCATACAATTTATTTCCTGCTGGAATCAAACATTGCTAAACATGAAAACACAAACCAAAACAGGGGGCTTGTGAAGTTTTATGGGTCAGTGATAACGGAATACGGGAGATATTGTTAATAACATGTTAATGGGAGAGATATGTTACTCAAAGTTTATAACACATGAAATTCATGTACGTGTAATGTAATGTTTTACTTACGTCACCCATTCAGCAGACAGACATCAGAAGTCAGTATGGGTGATAGCATCAAACAGTTAATGATTGTCTAGAAAGATAAATAAGGTGCAGATGCTGGAAGCTCCCACTCTGAAGGCAATTACAAAATTCACATACAGCACAGAATAATCTGGCGTTATATTGGGTCTGGCTGAGGTGGAGCTCATTTCCCCACAGATGATGTTGATAGCACGCTGTGTTTTGGCTACTGCTGAGCAGTACTGGCACAGCATCAGCCCCGTTTCTCAGCATTCCTCCCCATCCACCACCCCCATCCAGGGGGTGGGGGTGTCGGGCAGGCAAGTTCCCTTGGGAGGGGACACAAGTAGGCCAGCTGACCCAAACTAACCAAAGGGATATTCCACACCATATGAAATCAGCTCAGGTATAAAAGTTAAGGAAAGGAGGAGGAAGCAGGGGGCATTCGCTATTTACAAGGTTTGCCTTCTGAAGCAACCACTCCACGTTGCTGAAGCCCTGCTTCCCAGGGATGTGGCCAGACATTGCTTCCTAATGGGAAGTAGAGAATAAACCTTGTTATTTGCCTCTTTGCTCATGTGCATTAAACTTTCACTTTTGCTTTAGTAAACTGCCTAAACCTATGAGTCGTTTTCCGTGTTATTCTCTCTCTCCCCTGCCTGTTTGAGAAGGGGAGCAGTAGAGTGGCTGGGTGGGCAGCTGGCATCCAGCCAAGGTCAACCCACCACAGGTGTTAGCAGTTTTTATGCCAACATGTTACCATAAATAACAGCAAAAGCTAAAGCCATTTCCAAAGAATACTGTTGGGAAACAGGAAACAAGACACAGTCTCCCAGTCTGCTTCGGTTTCAGGACCTTGAATTCCACAACTTTATTTAACCTTTAAAAAGGAATCTGCTGCTTGAATAACACATTTATAGTAGCAAGTTCTTAGTTTATCTATTAATCAGTGTCAGTTTCTACCGAGAAAATGTACCAATGTGTATCACAAATCATCATGATCAGAAACTCTTCTAACAACTCTCAGCTATTAAACAAGATTTAAAGTTATATATATATATATTTATACATCTCACATATATATGTATCACATATGTGTGCACATATATAGAGATAGGCATGGAATGTCAAGCAGATCAATGATAACTAATTTTTACAGTCTTGGAAATTATATCTATCTACCTCAGGCAATCAAAGATTTCTTTAATAATTGCACTGGAACCTGTTTTTTAAGCAATTAGAACTCAGTTACCAGCAAACATCTTAGATTAAAAGAAATGGCATTTTAAAATTACATGAATGAAAATTAAATGGAAATTAAGACTACTGTTGTCTAATAGGCAATCAGAAACATAGGAAGATATGAATTCCCAGAACTACTGAAATAAGTTTGGTTCTATATTTCCCTTTTTTTTTTTTTTTGAGTACTGTTGAAGTGATATCATGGGACTGATCTAGTATGTACTCATTAGCAAGAGTCTCAGTGACTTCAATGGGAATTCTATATGTCCTGTACCTAGGAAGTTGAGTCTACAGGTCATAAAGTTTCTTGTCAGTCCCTAAATGTGTACAAACCAGAGAACAGACACAAAATCCTTTTCATTTTGATGTTACTTGCTTCTGGATTGTTATCACTCCTAGCAGTCAATGTCAGAAATCAATAATGTGCTGCAGTATGTTATCAACTGATAATTGAGCTTGAATATTATTTATTGATATTAAACTTGACAGTCAAAAGGATAAGCCTCAGATATTATGTTAAATATATTGTCCCATAGGGTGTTTTGAATATTTTCTTTAATATTTAATGTGTTGTTAATATCAGTGCAGCAGAAAAAAAAAAAGAATTAAAAAATCCTAATGAAAATTGGGTTGGTTTAGATAATTCTCCAGTGGATTTATTATCTTAGGAAAGTGGTGTTCTGAGGCATTTGGATGACTCAAGGGATCATCAACAAAACACAGCTCCTCCCATATCTTGGTTTCCAAACCATTCCATGTTAGTGCCAGAAGTTAGCATATAATGACCTTTTAAGGCTCGCAAGAATTGAGCAGTATTCTTGATCCCATTAAAAAAAAAATTATCCCATCAAAAGAAGGGAGATATCAGGAATTTAAGAGTTAGCCTGAGCTCTAAATTAGTTGTAGTGTTCTGACTGACAAAAAATAGTCATGTGACAAGGTAATTTGTTTTTTGCAGGTTTTAGTTCCTCTCGATAGCAACTGTGGTGCTGGAGGATTTTTTTGTGAATTAAATAAATTCTGATAATGGATAGACTGGTGTTTATTAAGCTTTCATATTTTTATAACCTTCAGTTGGGGTTAAAACGTGTATGGAAAAAAGGCAAAAAACTATATATATTGTAGAAACAAGGAAAGTTATTTCCTTCTTTTAGAGGAACTGAAGTCTTTACATCATGCTTCTGCACTTCTGCACATGGTTAACTGTGAAGTCAGTAGAATCAGTCACAGTATTAGAAGAGAATCTTCTAAAAAAAGATTTCCATTGCTGTAGTGAAGAAAATAAGTAATATGCAAAGATTAAAAGGAGAAAGAATTCAAATTCCTTTATAGATAAGTGTATTTTCATTTTTATGATAATGACCAAATAAGACTCCATCAGTCCTAGCTACTGGTACTGCCCTGAGAGCTGGTTATAAAGGACTTAACTTAGAATAATGGTTACACAGCTTTTGATTATAGCTGTGTATGATGATTTAAATTAAAGCCTTTAGAGTAATATAAATGTATTTCATTTTTAAACTCAAACCGTGTAACTACATTTTAGGGTAATAGGATGGGAAGTGAAAGAAAGAAATACAGTAGGAAGCATTTGCAGGGATATGAATACTATTAGAAGATAAATAATAATTTTTCAATGACAACAGTATATAAAATGAAAAAAAAGATCAGGTTAAGACTTTAGACATTGTGTCAGCAGTGTCTGAGCAACCACAAACATCCTTATTCTGATGTTTAATCAAGTTTGGTTTTGTGTATATTTCTAGGACACATTACTGCACAAGAAGATGTTACAGCTCAGGAAAAGCAAGAAAATCGTTCAAAAGATGATAAATAACACTGATAAGTGGAGCCTATTTCCTAATATATATCCATAGTTTCTCTGGTCAGTCATAAATCGTCAGAAAGCAAATTTTATTTCTTCCACTATACTAGCAGAATGACTAGTTTTGGTTACTGATGTCCCATCTCAGCTGATTCAGAATACTTTTTGTTATGAGTTTTAATAAATAACACTTTGAGTATTTTAAAATTGCAACTGTAATTTATACAAACTGTCACTGAATCCATATTTTTTATGTTAAATAAATTTTACGTATCTCTGATACGTAAAAAAATGTAGATATATTCTGTAGATGTTCTGTGTCTTGCACTTTAGAAAAAGAAGCTGGTCTTTCTAATGATTTAGGGGATAAATATTGATCTATAAAGAGTTATTTCCAACACACCTTCCTTGCTGGAAAAAAAAAAAAAGACCCCCTTTCAAAATGCCTGTATGACTTTCCCCAAACATGTACATTGACGTAATTCTTCTGAAAGCGGCTGACAAACTTGTTCTCAGGGAATGATGCAGGCAGTTATTGAGAACATAAAAACCCCATAAACAAACAAACAAACTTACCCAAGAAAAACAACCCAGAAACTATAATTCACACATTTATGAATCGTCTGCATCATGCTGTTCACCTGTTTTATTTAATTTAATTGTTAAGTCTCGGGAAACAAGCATGCCTCAGTAGGTGCTAAAACTTGATCTAGCAGGCTATCATTGACAGTCCTGGGAGCACTGATGGAAGAGATTTATGCTACGATAACTTTAAACACCAAATAAAATTTAAAATTCTGCTTCAACATGGAAGGAAATAGACCAAGTATCTGTTGTGATACTTGTGAGAGCGATGATTAGTTTGAAATCCAATAGTGGATTCAAAGCAAAATCTTACTACTTGTGAATTCAGAATTCAGCTTGGAGAGTTAGGAGATAGTCATTACTACTCTCATGCAGCAAAGTTGTAAAAGCTGGTAGAACACATCTTTTTCAAAGGGTTCATTTCTGAAGACTTTTGTCCCATACTTTAATATTGGAAATTGAATGTTTTTATATTTTGCTTATCTTGGTGGGGAATGGGGCATTAACAAGGGACAGCTAAGATGAGCATTGCACAAACATCCCAGTACCAAATTTCATGGTGCTCTTCGTTTCAAATGTGATAACCAAAAGAATGGATGGGAAAAAACCAAAACACCCACAAAACTCAGAGATGTATTGTGGAATTGTTAATATAATATCAAAACCAGAAAGAAATCATAAATATTTTCTCAGGAATATATGTAATAGAATATTAAATGCACTTAATTTGTCAACATAATACTCTAAGACTCTGTCTCCCAGTTGCCACTTCAGAACAATATAAATACTGAGCTAAATCAAATCATTAAAAACTCTTCTTTAATTAGGTAAAGAACAACAACAAATGCTAATACTGCTATTGATAATGGTCACACTTTGCTTCTTTACAGGTACCTCAGGTGTGTGAAAGATATTTATAGTCATAAAAATTAAAAGAATTATTGTAAATTATGAGGCCCAAGTGATTGCACTGAGTCTGGACAACACGACAAAGGAGAGTCCCAGAGGTGGGACAAAGGAAATCATGAAGATGGTGGTTTGGGATCCCCTTGTCTCTTTCCCCCTCCCTCTCTCTGTTGCCTTCCTTCCTCCTCCCCACTCTTTTTTTCCATTCCTTAACACAAAAGTCTGCCTGGACTTCTCACAAAGCCACACAGTTTATGTGGATGTGATTGTGAGAGGGTTGATGTTTCTGAATACTTGTCCCAATAAAATTGGTGTTCCTGCATAGCTGGTAGTTGTGAGTGGGTTAACATTTATGGGTATTTGTGCCATTAAAGTGGTTGTTTACATAAGGACCTTGAGTGTTACCTCAACCTAATTTGCACGAAGGGGATTTGGGAATCCTCGTAAGTGAAATGTGACAACTATACAGTGTGTTTTTTCCCAGGCTTGATTTTTCACGATCAAATTAAGACGGGCAAACCAAATGCATTACTCAGAACACATGTAGACTTAATTTGTTGGGATTTTCTTATTTCGAAAGATACTTAAATGCACACCTAACTTGGCAGAAATAGAAATTGTTGAGAAAACAGCATGAAATCTACTCCCTATGCAAGAGGGGTATTTTATGGTTTTACTTCTATCTTGCTTGTCTAGGCAAGCCTAACACCTGGAAATACTTGATCATTATAATTTTTTTTCTGTTGCTCAAATTTAACTGGTTTTAAACTTTATGCATGTTTTCACAGAGGTAAAATATCGCATTATACAGCTATTCTAATCTTCCATCAGTAAGTGCTGTGCTTTTCTGTCCTCTCATCACAACCCCAGTGTCAGTGTGAGGATAACTCTCTTCATGTTCAGCTGACTGAGATGTATATGCTCTGGAAACCTTTGGCAGGAAAGGTTTATCTTTTTTTTTTTTTTTTTTTCCAGGGAAATTACACAACAAGCATCTGTCTGAGTAGCAATGTATTTTCCAAGTGTACGATAAATGAGAATATCTTTTTTAGACTGTAGGTAACATTTTTAGATTTACTCTGCATCTAACCTGCCAGTGTCCTCTTAGCATCAGTAGAGAACGACAAATGGTTACACCATTACCTTTCTGAAAACAAGATCTCTCTTTTTTCTCTCTGAACAGGATACTGCCTTTCCTGATGGGAAGGGAAAGGTTAAGTGAAGATACTGGTCCTACTTTGAGAGTTTAGAGAGAGTCTGGATTCATAACTGGTAATACATCTCCATACAGATAGGGCGCACTGTCAACATTTCTTTTGATGACCTTCAGGCTCAGTCCAGGGTAGACATGGAAATTTATTTCCATCTTCTCATAATCAGGTACAGTCACAGGCATATGTGTTCCTGTGCTATAGACAGCCCCTTTTTGAGTCAGACTGACACAATTCTCTTCTGCACCTCCCTTATTAGTCATGGGTTCATTGGCCCAGCTGTTTCCAGGTGTTATATTCACCTCTTAGAGGCACGATGAAATTCAGTATAAATTCTCCAAGCTTTTTTTTTTTAATATAAAAAACTGATTGATTAGTGACAGATCACAGATCCCCATCACACCTGTATACTGACTATATCTCCAAAAAGCTGAGGTACTGTTTACACTTCTAAATATTCATTTCTTTATATGACTTATTGACATCCTGTCTTATACTTAATCATCAGGTTATCATTTTCACCTCTTACTGCGTTGCCTATTCTATTTTTTTTCATGTCACCCTTTCTAGTTCTTCCTTTTTTCCACCATTTAGTTTTTTGTTACACTTCGATGTTTTTTATTTGACGAACTTCAAAAAACTTGTTTCTCTCCCCTTCTCATATTCTCTTTTTTCTTTCTATTTTTTCTTGTTTGCAATAATCTAGCTGGTGGCAGACAAACACTGGCATTACATTAATGGCTGTGCAGAAGTATGCTAATATAACATTTGGGGAGTTTGGTGTCTAGATTATTTCCCTAGAAACACATTTATAGAAGATACTTATTAGAAGGTTTGTCTTTACTCTTCCTGTTGTCAATAGCATGATATAAGAATCTCAAGACTAATCATCTAACTGATACCGCGTATTTTTTTCATTAACTAGAAATGGCCTGAAATCAATTCATGGTCCTTAAAGAATGGAATGTTCCCGCTAGAAGTACAGATGGAGTGCGCGTGCTGCCCTCATGGAAACGCTGCTGCTAGCTGATGGATACAATCAGCAACATTCCTGGACTGACTATTGAAGTTCTGATATTGCACATTGTATCTTCTTTTCCCATTTTAATGTCCCCACTGCCAATATAGAAAACATACTCCTACAGGATATTTGTGAAAATGTCTTATGTTTGATTAAAAAACCTCCTTTAGACCATGCAGAGCACTTAAAAATTGTCCCTCTTTTCTCACTTCTGTTTCTGTTTATTCTCGTGTCTTCTCTTTTTCTGCTTCTCCAGCCAACTTTCTTTTAGTTCTTCAATGTCACATTGTTTCTTTCTATCATCTCCACATCTGAATTTAAACTGATTTATTGGACAATCATTGCACAGATTATTAGAAGAATGAGATTTTGCCATGATATATCATTGTAAACACACTAGTTTCTCTCATCTGTAAACATGTGGCTATGTCTTTTTTTTCTTTTTTTTTCCTGAGTCAGCCAGAAAAGTCAACTTAGAGAAAAGAAAGGATAAGAAATAAATAACATTTTTAGGTCAAAAGTACTGTCATGTTTAGAAAGAATTTGCCTAGCTCCTGGGAAAAATACTAATATTAGCCAAAATATGAATTCTGTTGCCATGTGAAATAATTCTAAAGTTACCAAACTGAACTTATTGTCCCTTTCCCCCATTTTCCCATTTTTGTCTCGTTTCCCTCCCTTTTTTTCCCCTCCTTCTCTCCTTTCCCCTGTTGCTCCACGTCTAGTTCATTCCATATTGATTCTTTTAGCCTTATGCAAAGTTTACAGTGTTGTTCTATGATGAGCAGAGCGAATATATTCACTTTTTATCTGGCATTTCCTTTAACTCTGTGCTAACCTTCCAGTGGGCTCATTGTGCATCTGATCTAATAAGTGCTCCGTACTATTGATGTCTTTCCTTTGTTGTCCTCATGCTCTGTTTGATACCATGGCTTCATGGGCAGAGGAGCTCTGCTTGAATCTTTGCGTTTTTTCTGCTGGTGATATTTTGTTAAATGTTGTTCAATGATTTTTGGAATATTTTTGAAATACAGTGATGATGATGATGATAGATAACGAGATAGTAGTAAGTCAAGAAGCATCCTAGTCTGAGAAACTAATCATGTTATATATGTATGTCTGAATAACAAGAACAAAATATTTGATGGGGTTCAGAGTGTGGGGTTAGGGTGTGGAATTAACATGGAATTAAAACACAATTAATGTTACTACTGGTGTCATCTCTGCTCCAAACCCTGAATTCATCTCTTATGGGATAGTGGGCAGCTACTTGGCCTCTGTAGTACTATAATAATAATAATAATAATAATAATGGCCAGACTTCGCGAACGAAGAACCAGGGAAGGTCTTTACACCTTCCAGCCTGCGCATTG
>JAYRBT010000001.1:105590532-105618973 GCA_036023395.1 Myiotriccus ornatus
CCCTGACCAGGAATCGAACCCGGGTCTCGGCGGTGACAGCGCCGCGTCTTAACCACTAGACCACCAGGGGCTCCCACCTCTGTAGTACTAACACACTCTAAACCAATAATGCTGCAGTGTATTTATGGTCTGACCATATTCACTGGGTAACTGGTTTTGGATTGCTCCTTTCTGTTTGCTGCCCAAAAACAGATTCCACCATGAGTTGTATAAATTCCTGACCTACCCAGAGCTTTGTGTAAAACTGACAGGGCTCTATCGATTTATTGAAATCCACTCTATGCTCAAAAGTAATTTCCCTTCTTTTTACTCCATTTAATAATGTAGAAATACTCTGCAGACAGCAGTGGCTGTGGAAATAGATCTTTTTCCATAAAATTTCTACACACCAAAAAATATGGTCTGCTGGTTTATCAGGAGCTGCTAGGTGGCTACACAGCAGGTTGTAAGATTTAAACTGCTGTTACACTTCACAGAACCACTTCTTTTTTTCTCATGAGTTGTACCAATATCCATTAGCTGTTATTCGGTCTTTCAGTTATAGGTGATCATTTCTTGAGCTATTAGAAAAATCCATTTTCCCCAGGTGCCAAAACTCACAACCCCTATTTTTTATATAGAACAATCACAGTACCTGAATTTTGCAGCTTCATTTTACTGCCTGTGTCATTACATCAACTTTCAGTGGTCCCTTCTGTTTCACAACTCTGGTGAAGGTCTAATCCTATCTCACTTTTTCATGTCCTTTGCAGACCAAAATTACACTAATAACCCTATGTGGCAGAGTGGAATCCAAACCATTAGAAACCTCCCTGACTGTTCATTTATCTCAAAACTTAGAGAACAAAATAAGAATTACAGTTGCATAAAGAGACACTAAAAATGTAATCGATATCCCATGTAAGTAATTATTTTCCAAAGTTACTGTGCTTTGATCTGAAAGTGGTGTTTAAAGCATTAGGTTACACACATTAAATAACTTAATTGTATGAAAAAATAACTATATGAACTCTTTTTTTAATGTGTAGCAGAGCATATAAAATTATCCAATAGGAATACAACAGTTATTGATACACCCCATCCTGAGGGTGCTGGCAATCAGTGCACTTACAAATAGTCTCAGTTCACGTTTTGTTCTGCAGATAAACACAATACAATCACACACACGGGCTGTAGATCAGGTTAAATAACAAAGAGTTTATTAGGTGAAGAAGTGCTCTAGGAGTAGCATGGAAGTGAAAAAACTTCAACATCAAAATGCTCAGCAGCTCTCTCAAGAATATATCCTGTTTGTATTCAGTCCTCCAGAAGAAAAAAAAACATTGTGTGTGTTCTAGAATGTTTACAGTAACTAAGACTAGACACTACAGGAAGGGTACAAATTGTTCAGAAGAAATAGGCCAAGAATTCAACTAAATACTGATGGTTTATGATGTATATGAGCCTAAATCATTCTTACAGTGTAAGTAAATGAAACAACATGCCAAACTCATTAATCTCAGTCTAAACTATTTCTAAACTGCAGTTGGTGTGTCAAAAAGGTTAGAACCAGCCAATATTTCTTGAAAAGCTAATATTCAGAAAACTTGGGTGAAAAGAGGCACTGATGATGTAAATGCAACTCCAGACATCAATATATAAAGGCATTGTTAATAAGAAGATTTGGGTGGAAAAAATATCTTTCAGGATGTGATTGGAGTGTTTCTTCTTTGATTTCACCTTTTTAGCTAATTTGATTGATTGATTGATTGATTAATTCTGTACAGAATGTTGTTGTGCAGTTTTTTCATCGATTTTGTATTATCTTGGGCTGCTGCTTGAAGATGTTCTAACATATGGCTGGATGGATTTTGCTTTATGGACAGGAAGGAAATTGGTGTTGGTTGGCTGAATCATGCTAGAGCTGTTATTAGTGTTCAAGATCACTGCACAGCCACTCCATTTTAGATTACTAGACATACAGTTACTGTAATGTTTGGTAAAGAGCTGTTATCACAATGATAGCATTATAAGTAAAGTCAGATAGTATCATTCCTTTCATCTTTCACTGGCAGTGTTCACTATTTTCTTTTTAAATACTACACTTTTTGCTTTTGGTGAGAGTAATAAGACATTTAATCTTTCTCCATGTGTAAAACTGACATGAGTTCAAAAGTTATATCAATGCAACTGAGCTAATGCAACTGCAGCTGTGATAACAAGACGTTCTGCCTTTGCTTCTGTTTTTCCTTGAATTGTTTTTTGGTTTTGTTTCAACGCTTTTTAAAGCTGATGTTAACAGGCCTTCAAAAGTAGACTGAATAAATGCTTATTGTAAGTATAGGCCCAAGCTTCTAAAATATTTCAGTGTCTTAATGCATATTTATTTAAAATGTTACAGAGAATGTTCTCAATTTTGAAAAGAAATCATAACTTTGTATATCACATTTGACGAATGAGATTGATTTTATTATGATACAATGACCCAGTAGGCACACAGTGTGATAGCTAGCAATCCTAAAAGAAACTGAATATTTATACATGCTTCATTGAGCAACTATCACTCTGATTTATTTTAATTTTTTAAGAGAGAAAGGAGTTTTAGGGAGCAATGATTACTTAGAATGTACATAAGTATGCCATGTAAAACAGATCTAGCATCGTGTAATGTTATTATGTTTTTAAGCCAATAACATTTATTAATTTACTAATCATATTTGCTCAGCCTTTTAGCCTGGAGTTAATTATTTAAGGCCATGGAAAATGTCAAGCCTCATAATCTGTTTTTCAAGTGATAGGTATAATAAGTATAATAATCAACCTTCCTTTTTTTTTTCTTTTATTTTTTCCTCTTTCTTTCCCTTTATTTTAGTTGGGCTCTTAGTTTAGTTCTATGTGCTTTTAGTTTTAGTTCTATAGACATTCTGTAGTATAGGTAGAAATAAAGTTGTAAGACAAAAATCATTTTGAAACAAGAAAAAATCTACATATGTTTCTCATATTTAAACTTTAACCATATCTCAATGGCAATTTGATAGACAGTAGTCTGAGTCTCCAAAACTATTGTTTTCTTATTCATAGCAGAGGATCAGTTTGAGTTCTTCCCTTCACTGTTGTCTTAATTTTTGAAAATTTGACCTTTTTAATCAAAACTGGTTTTTACAGCTGGTGTGAGAAGATAATGAATCAATGTTTTTAATTTTTTTTTTTTCCTGTTTTGGTTTCTTTTTTTTCCTCTAAAAACAATGGTCTTCTTATCTTTTAAGAATTATCAGAGGAGTTTGATGAAAAGTGATATTTGCTAGTCATTCCTTTCCTTCCTTCCTCTTTTCTCAACCAGGTTTCCATGGGATAGTAACAGATCTATATAGTTAATACTTCATTAACAATTAAATTAATTTTTAAATATTCAATTTTTATTGTAAGTTGTCCCTAAATCTGACAGAAAATATTAAAAAATATTGATAATTATTAAAATTATTATTGCCAGAGAAAAGTAATTTTTAGAGCTAAACATAAATTTTAATTTCTTTCATAATGATTTCTGTATTTGCTTCTTGAGACCCTATTTCTAATTTTGCTGGCAACACTAACATCCCTAGTTTTGATTGATGATCATGCTTTGGGAAGACATTTACAATTTATGTAATGTCCCGTAAGAGAGGACCTCATTGCCAGCACAAAATTGCTGTAATTTAAGATGTATTTCTTTCAATAACTACATAAGGGTTAAGGACCTATAATAAATACTTCGATACCTCCTTAATCACACTATTATAGATACTTCAAAATGTGTTAATTTGACATTTACATTAAACACAAAAAAACATGAATCCAGATTTGTACGTGACTACACACTCTTCCTATGAGAAAGATTACTCTTTACACTTCCAAAAAATAATTGAGACTTCTGATAACGACTTTGAGGGAAGCATTTTCATTGCATCTGAAAGGACTTGACAGGGCTCTTCAGAGGTCAAGTCAGTCCAACTTCTGTGAAAAGGTGTGAATTTAACTGAAGCCACCCACCAAGCGAAAATGAAAAAAAATGCTGTGGGGGAAAAATTAAGTCTTTTACAGAAGTAAAATAAAATTCTGAACAGTAGTGTTTGATAAATCACTTGTGCGTGCTCAGAAAAGATGACAATTCATTCTTATTTTTTCTGCAATTTAATGTAAAGCAAAATAGTATATGAAGGAAAATAAAATGCAATGAAGTATAATATGAGTTATTAGATGCAAGTGTAGCAGATAGAAAACAAAGAAAAATAATCATTCTAGTTATGGAAAATGAAATATATTCCTTGGTTCTGTAGCAGTAAAGTTGTTTGCCATTTGTCAGCAGTCTGCAAAAGTAGGTGACCAGCGACACAGTCCATGAAACCAAAGGAAAAGGCAAACTGGATGGATAACCATCATGGTTTAACCCCACCTGCCACTGGTGGGATGGGGGAGAGAATCGGAGAAGTGTGAAAACTTGTGGATTGAAATAAAGATAGTTTAATAGGCAAAGGAAAAGCTGCACTCACAAACCAAGCAGAACAAGGAGTTAATTCACCACTTCCCGTGGGCAAGCAGGTGTTCAGTCACAGCCAGGAAAGCTGAATTCCATCACATGTAATGGGGCTTGGGAAGACAAATGCCATCACTCCAAATGTTCCCCCTTCCTCCTCTGTCCCCCTACTTTACACAATAAACACGGCACCATATGGTCTGGACATGCCCCTGGTCAGTCAGGGTCAGCTGCCCTGGCTGTGTCACCCCCCAGCTTCTTGTGCACCCTCAACCTCCTCAGTGGTGGGGTGGTATGAGAAGCAGAGGAGGCCTTGTTGCTGTGCAAGCATTGCTCAGCCATAACAAAACCTTCTATTATCGTCATTGTTTTCAGCACAAATCTAAACCATAGCCCCTTACTAGACATTGTGAAGAAAACACTACCCCTGTCATAAGCATCACAGTATCTGGTAAGTGGTTCATTCAAATTAAATGAATGAGTATCATCAGAAGTGTGTGCTTAGACATGCCAGACAATTCATATTGGAAAGAATACTTGATTGTAAGCTCTCAATTAACATAAACTGGAGAAATACAAGAGTCTTGGGCAGAATTCTAGAAGTTGGTGTACAATTCCTCTGCATATTTAGTAAAAAATACGATAGTGCTGTCACAATAGACAAGACAGATGTGAAAGAAAATATAAACTAATAGTAATAATAGTACAAGTTTGTCTATTATGAGGCATCTGTGTCTGAAATAGGTTGCTTGGTTCTCCTTTTATTTAAGGAAAAGTGGTAGGTGAAATGAAAATGTTTTAGAATCATGTGACATAAATAAAGGTCTAGAGGATCTCCAGAAACTGAGAGGATTGAAATTTTTACCACAGAGAAAGAGAGATGCTCATGCAGGCTATGTTTGTATTAGTTGTTCATTGAAATCAGTTACTCCTGATTCAACAGCAGCAGATGAATAGGTAAAAGTTGATGGCTCTGCTGTTCCTTATGTTTCTATTGGATATGATTGATGGCATTCATATAATATAAAGCTGGATGCTTGGACCAAATGGCTATATACATATAGTTTCAAGTCCTCTGATGAAAGCTTTTTCAGTAAAATTTTGTTTCCTTGGCTACACACGCTTCCTCATATCTGCTGGGGAGACAGTGTCACTTCATCTCTTTCATATGGATGAATAGCATGTTATGTTATCTGTGTTATTTCCACCAACATTACCTTTATAATCCATATAGAAGGAAAACCTCAGTTCTGTTCATGGTCTTACTGTTGCTAACTCGTATTTCAAAATGACAGTGTATGGTGGCTGCTGCCCCACCCAGCTCTCCTCTTCTAGTTTTCTGTGTCCAGACAAAAGCACCACAGTGAAGTGTTCATGCTTTGATTGCAGCAGCTAATGCAGAACACTGAGTTGCCAGTTCTGTTACACTTCCAGTTTGAAAAGTAATACAGTAGTTGCTAGATCTGGCTTTCTAGTGATTTAGTCAAAGTACCGTCTGGTTTTGTGCAGAAATGTTTGTCAGCAAGGGAACTGTTCAGGTTCCCTGCCATGAACTGGTCTTTGTCATCCTCCCTTCCAGTTTCCAGAGCCTACATTTCTCTTCAAAGGGGAGGTGAGGAGGAAGCTGTTCTCCAGCTGAATTTTACAGGCCATGACATCACTAAGTGGTCTCTGGAAGGGCCACTGGAGGTCCAGTTCTAGGCTTTATGAGCTGAAAGCTGAAACGTTGAGTGCAGTACTTGCTGCATTTAAAACACACGATCCACTTCTAATCATTGGAGTAGCTCAAGAGCCTTGTTACTGGCATGTGAACAAAATCTGTGGCATGGTACCCAGTGCTGTGTGACCATGACCCAGTTCACAGCCTGATGTCCCCACTGAGCAGGAGAGAACATTTGGGTTTTGTGGTAAAATTTCTGTTTAGCTTCTTCACAAGAGAATATGTGCATTAGAGCAAAGCTGCTCTGCAAGCACTCTCTGCAAACCAAATGCAGAAAAGGGAGATAAGGGTGGGATTCTCTTCAAAGCTGGGGAATTGCTTTATTCTAAATTGTTAATGTAGAGACGTTTCTAAATCTATAGAGTTGAAGAAAACAGAGGTAAACCCTAATATAGTTATTTTAACATTTTTCTTATACAATGAAAAAAAAACCCAATTTAAGTGTAAATGGAAGGTAATAAATTGAAAACTTATTGAGATATAATTGAGGCCAAAATTTAGCAAGATTCAAAGAAACATTAGACACATATGTGGATAATAAAATCATTCACTGTTATTTCACATAGACAGGATTTTTTAGACAGGATTTAAGCCTTAAAAATTCTATTAATTGATAGAGATTACAAAATTTCACCTCTTAGCAGATTATTTCATTCCTGGATGCTACAGAGTTTATTTTTACATATTCCTTTTATGATAGACTGACAGAATGCAGGGCTTAATTGGTTATGCATTTTATGCATGTAGTGTAGTAAAAGAGTTGATATTCTAATATGCACTTTACTGAGTCAAGATAAGGGTATCAAGTTTTATCAATACTGAAAATTTTTATTACAAACTGAAACTAAGTTTTGAGACATACAGACTAAAATGTGAGCCTTGGTCTCAATGTTCTGGAAAAGTTTGTGTATTCCTCATGCTTCTTCCCCGGCTCTCTAAACATCATATAAATTACTCTTGTGGACAAATCAAAAAAAATGAAAAAGCTGCAGTTTCTAATCCTGCAGAGATTACATTAGCAGGGCACAAATTTCTACCAAATGCTTTGCTGCAGCTTAAAAAAAAATTTTTTTATCTGATATCTCTTGATTTCTATGTGCAGAGTTCTCTACCCTGAGAATACTAGATACTTTTAAGTTAGCTCCCTAAGAACTATATTGCTGATGGTTTTATTTTTACAGATTGGTTTGATCTAAGTAAAAATTTGGAAGTTTAAAGTTAAATAGTCTCCCAGAACAGCAAATTAATGTAGTTAAATGTATTTAAGTCTCTCATAATTTGGGATTTTTTTTTTTTAGAATGACATATTCTACATATTCTAATTAATTCAGTAGTATTCTACAAGTGTGCAATCTCTTGTGTATACCTTGTATAACATTTTTAGCTTTTCATTCCTGAGTGAAAGAGCATAAAGAAAATAGAATGAAGTTTCATCATGACCTATCAAAGGACTGAGGTATAAACAAAGGTCAGAAGGCAAGAGCTTGCTACTCACTGAAAATTGAAGGGAACAGGGAGAGAAATCTTGGGGTTTGAGCACTCAGGAATAAAAATAATAAACAGATGTCCTGTGAGTTTTGTTGTTATACTTTTACCTGGTAAGTCACTCTGCCTTCTTAACACTCTATCATCACTGCAAAACACTTTAATTTATTATAAGTGTATACTTTAACTCTGAGGAAGTTAATATATTTTATTGAAAAGGAGAATCCACAGATGAAAATTCCACTGTTGTTTAATCTTCCATTAATCTTAGAATGTGACAAGTTGGTTAGACATTTCTGCTACTGATCTGCACCAAAATGGCAAAAAGCAAAACCTTACTGTGTGATTAAAAACAGGAACACGTGGTTAACCTACTCACTTTAGATAAATATCTACAAATATATTAGCAACTGATACCAGTTTCTCTGTGTGAATTTGTTTAACAAATACCTTGATTTAAAAAGTGGGATGTCAAAGGTTGGCTGAAAGATTAAAATTCATAATTTTGACTTAGAAAATAGGGGTAGCAAGTAAGTTTTGGGTTTGGAAGTTTAATTATTTGGTTTTTTAAATTAAATATTACATATTGGATATTTAGTTGACTAAAAGCTAAGTTTTGTATGTGTTGTGCTTGTCTCCTGAATTTTATGCTATCTAATTTTCATTTATCTACTCACTTCTCTCTCTGGAAATACTATCATAACAATTAAATGTCCTGAGTAAAACATGTGAGCTCTTACTATTGAAGAAAAATCTGTGGTGAGGGGAATAAAATTTAAGTGTATAAGAAACATAAACAATGTTAATGGACTTAATAATAAATCTTACTGAATACTTGGTCTTACCTCTTCTTAATCAAGATACTAATCTGTGAGTTTCCACCATCATCACTGTCAATTGGTACTAGTGTTTATTATTATTGTTATTATTATTTCTGTGTTATATTTGCTGCAAAAAATGAAACTGATATAATTGTCCTTGTGATGTAGTTTTTGACCACACTTGGGGAAAAAAGCACAGAAACTGCTACACAGCACAGTAGTAAATGAATCCATCAACAGAAATGACAGCTTTATTAAGTAGAGTTTAGTGTGGCCAAAGAAGCACAAAATGAGTCGAAAGGGAAGAGTTAACTGATACCCGTCTATGACTCTTTAACTGCTTGTTCCTGATTCGTTGAAGCTTCTCACAGTCTTACTGCAAAGCTGGGGACTTCGACTGTAAGTGCTTTGGGAAACTGCTTTCTATCATCCAGGGATCCTTTATAGTTCTTGTTGTAGCATAATCCATATTTAATTGCAACACTAAATGCAATGTAGGTCTCTTGGAAGAAGTACACATCACAAAGAAACACGGGAAAATTAGCAATGCAGAATAAATCAGTACAAGGAGGAAAGAGCTCAGAGATATCAGAATCTGGTCATTGTATGGCCTCTAGCTGAGAAATTATTTAAGAGAGAGGTCAATCAGTAAATATAACCAGTATTATTAATTATGATAATGATAATAATAACAATAAAATTATTTCTGAATGCATAACTGCAATTTCTATTTATATTCTATAGAATATGTTCAAAGGAAATAGAATACACGTCAATTAACTTTGGAAGCATGTTACTGAAAAATATCCTTTAGTTATAAATAAGCATATACTTCCTGAAGAATTTCTTCAGTGATTGCATAAATCATTATCATCACTTAATTTGTACCTCTTTTACGGTGAAACATGAAAATAGAATACTAATCTTTATTTCTGCAGTTGCCTTGGGGGAAAAAAAAAAAAAGATACTGGAAAACTTTTCAAAATTAAATTCAGAACATGTCTTTGGTACATTCGTGTAAGTCTTCATGCATTGAACATACAGAACTTCTTGTTTTGCTCTTTGGTGTACTGTTGTGACTTACAGTTGCTAGGGAATAGAAGGCTCAAAATCAAAACGCAGGATCAGCACAGCCTGTTTTGCAAACACATTATTCAGATCTTAGTTTTTGATTTGTCTGTCTTTAATGATTGACAAAGACTTCTTTTAAAAGTGGAATGTACCTGCTCTCCGATATTCCATCCATTCATTATAGGAAGCATAAAAATAAAAAATGGATTTATATAATTATTTAGTCAGTGCTATTTGACATCCTGATGTTTCCCCCAGTTCAGTGGTCAAAGAAGAGGAATGTGTCAAACCATGTCGTAGGGCATCATACAAAGAATTGTGTCTTATGCCAACTTGATGAGACCCCATCACAGTGATACTGTTATCGACTCAAAAAAAGGATTAGAGTAAAATCAAAACACTAGCATGCTGGGGAATATCAAGCAAACAAGCAAACACAGTGTCTAAGGTTCTATAAAATACAGACTGAATTATAGTTGAATCATACACATCTGTATTCAAATATGGCTCTGCCTTTCTACATGACTCTTGTTTAGGATATACTGCTGGGTAAGTGTCTTGTACACTAAAAACACTTGTAAAGCTGGGAAACTGTTAATCATTCAGTGTGCTCTACTTGCTGCAGGATCTAACAAAATAAAATCTATGAGGAAAGGAACTGAGGTAGTTTAGTCTGGAGAAAAGGACATATAACATGGATATGGTAACAACAGGCACAAAAAGAAAGAAACCACCAGCCACGAGCCCTTCTGAACAGGAGAAACATTAGCAACCAGACTTAAGCCAAGAAAAATTTTGAATATAACATAACAAAATGTTTCTAAGAGTAAGAGCAGTTAATATTAAAGTCAGTCCACAGAATTTCTTTCAGAAGAGAAAATTAGGCAAGTGCCAGCTCCATCCATGTGTCTCAGTGATCCCTTGATATAGTTCTATAACATAAGCTTTGATTACTACATAGATGTTATGTATTATAAGAGTTTTCTTTTGAGATATTTCACTATAGATGTGTGTTGATACCAAATAAATGTTTCTAATACTCTGCAATGTTGGTGACTGTTACTTATGACTAACTCTGGCAAGAGCAGAAATGATTCACTGTAATAAATGTAGCACAATGCCACATTTTATTCTGCTCTGAATTTCTGTTATAATTCCATTTATCCATTATTTATTGTTTGCTTAGGCACAGTTGATACTGGCTTTCTGGAACAAAATTGTACATGATTTCTATGACTAGTAAAGAGTATGAGTAAACAGCAATACAAATACAGTAAGCAGTTAAGCTTCACTGAAATTCTATTCAAATTCAGTAGAGATTATTGGAACTGACCTTTTTTCCCTTGCAAAAGCAAATTGTTCGACTAGATCAGAATCCGACTGGTAAATTCTCAAGGCCAAAATGTATATCTGCTATAGGGGTTTGACAGATACAATATCTCAGGCAATAGAATCATGGAATCATAGAATATGCTGAGTAATCGGTGCATTTGTGGTTTTTTTACTTATAATAGTACTGAAATAAAATGTAATTAATTCATTAAATAATTAAATTGGCCTGTATTTAAAAGTATAGTATTTATGTTTGGATATAAAAATGCTTTACTAAAAAAAAATTAAGTGTAGGTTCCATAGCTCAAGAAATAACATGATTTCCCTAAAGAAAAAAACAATTTCCTTTACAAAGTATTCAGATATTGAGCTAGACTATCATTTGTACTCAACACAAAGAATAACAAAGGGAAAACTGAACCTTGATAAGGACCACTGCATTAAAAATCAAACATGATTACGATCTGTACTGTAGTAGAAACAGGAATTATCAAATATAATTTTGTTCTGAAACTGATGTCTGATTCAAATTGTAATAGATTTAAATATAACTCTCTATGTTATACATCTACAAAATATGCTAAAGATAGACACAAGCCATACTTGAGTACAGCTCACTGTAATGTCATCCTGTTCAAATTACCCTGGATAAGTTCTGGAGCTTGATGAAGATGAAAGCAGTCCAGAGCCTACATTTCAGCTTCACCAAAACCATTGGGTACTAGACCTTTAGTGCTTCAGTTAATATTTTATAATAAATATGAGGCAGAGGGACTGACAATGATTTAAAAAAAACCAAGCAACTTCATTTTTTTCCCCAGGGCAGCAAATTTCTTTTTTTTTTTTTTTTTTTAAACATTATTTATCAGGAATAAAACAGCATGAAATGATTAAGTAATAATTAATTAAATGTTTATTTCTTTAATTAGGGAAAGAACTTTTACTTTTTTTTTTATTTAGAGAAAAGTTCTTTCAATATAACACTTGAATTTTAAATAATACTGCTATTATAAATGCATTTCTGTCTCCTTAGATTAATTTTTAAGCTTTTTTTCAGGCAATGTTCAGCTTTGAAACTAACTCTAGGTGAGTTTGGGATGCCAGCGCTCGTGTGAATAATCTGTCAATATTCTAAGTGAACTTTACTCAGTTGTCACAACAGCTTTGCCTCCTGTGGTGTCCCCCTCTGTGGGGGAGATCTGGAAGGCAGAAGATGTTCACGGCAGTGCAGACTGGTTGCCTGCTTGGGCAGCCTCCTAGGACTGCTCCGTATGTGGTGTCACTGACTGAGTCAAAGGGCTGCTCTGAACAGGGAAAGGTACTCAGAAAAATCATTCTGAATTAGTTATTAAAGTTATATGACTAATATGTGTTGAACCCCTGATTGGACAGTCATAGAAAAATGTAATGACCTTGATTTGATTTGGCTTGATTTACTTTGGAAGAGATTTAAATGCATTCAATTAAACCCTGTTTAGTTTTCATTATAGCTTTCACACTGGGATTTTATGCAGTTTAACTAAACTGCTTGTTATTTACTCAATGTGTTAACTGGAATTTAGTATATAGAATTACCCTATATAGAAGATACGTAAGTGAAATCAGAAAAATTTGTACTATTATTTCAGACACTGATATCTGACAGGGTCAGACATTACCCCCCAAATGTACACATGTACATACATGCATAGAGATAAGTAAAAAATGTCAGGTTGCTTTTGGACTGACAGTTTTATTAAAAGAATTCTTCAGAATTTATAAAAATAATTAAATAAAAAAATTTCCAAATTTGGTGAAAATATTGATTTTGTCTAGTCCTAATTCATTAATTCTTTTTTTTTTTTGAGAAAGTTCAGTCTTGTGCTTAAATGTGTTTAAGTCTGTAAAAATGTTTAAGTTTAAATTCTATAAAAATTAAAAAATCAAAAACTCTAAGGAAAAATTAGAAAACCTGATAGTGATTCTGATACTCTACATTTCATTCACTGGCATGAAAGAAATTCAAGGTAATCATAAATTCAACATATGCTTGTTTTTACATAATTTTCTTTGTGATGATCTGAAATATGCTAAGAATCACAGAAAATTATTATCTGCCTCCTTTGATACATTATTCAGAAGTTCAGTCTTCAGTTTTCCCTTCCCAAACCTTCCCAAACCTTCCCAAACCTCCCCAAACCTTCCCCCCCTGCCCATTAGTGTCCATTCATGCATCAATCTTATCCTTCAGTTTATTTTTTTCTGAAAGGTCTCCTGTTGTTTATCCTTGTTATGGCCAAATTTAGTGCTTTCTTCTCCTTCCAGGTCCTTCACTCTCCTCATTTAGTGGACTGTCACTTTTCTCTCCAGGTCTCATGGCTGATATTGATCAGACCAAACCAGTACCTGGAATCTCACAACCCAGTACTGTCTCTGTACGACTGATGGCAAATAAGAAAGGAGGTTACTGGCTCAAGCACCTCCAGATATTGAGGCATCTCTGGTAGTGCATGGTCAGGTTGCTGAAGTTTTGACACTTTCCTGAAACCTGCAGTTCTGAGTCAGGAAAGACTTCTGCTGAAAATGAGCTCTAACACAAAAGGCAGAGCTGGCTTTCTAAAACTAACCCTTGCAGGAAACACTGGAGTCTGGTCGTAGGTCGATAGCATTTGTATGTGCGCACACTTATGCACGAGTAAATCTATAAAACATTGGCAGGGCACTCTGTACTGGAATACTCTACTTCTATATTAAGGATAACAATTTCTGAGAAATCGTGCTCTCTACCCAGTCATTATTGACATCATCAGGCCATGGGTACAAGGAAACAGTTTTAAACACATGTACTTATTATAATCTGGGTTGTTTTGCGGGTGACGGCAAAATTATTGGTCCTGAAATCGTGCGTGAGTGTCTGAAAAGACTGCATGAAATAGCTGTTCTGAGGTGTCACTAACCGTAGCAAAACACTATTATTGTACTACTTATGACTATCACTTTTATTTTTCTGGAGTCACATGAGGTTCTAAATCTGATGAGGAAGACATTCAAATCTATTAAACAGAAGAGGATTTAAACACTGCTTAGCGGAAAAATGCAAGGAAGCTGGCCCAAGGTGTCAGTACCTCTACCTCTGTTGTATTTTTACTCATAGGTGCACCCTGAATAATGACCATCTTCCATCTCGCTCTTGGACTGTTTATAGCAAAGATTTAACACTAAAAAATACCACCTTATCATAGCCTACTATAATTATCTCTACTAATAAAAACTGCATGAGACAAACACACACATTTGGGAGGCTAATTTCTTTTTGTCTTCAAAAATATTTTTCCAGGCCCTTAGGTTTAGTCTAACAGACAAGACTTCCTATTGCTCATCTCTTCCAGCTGAGCAGCATGTTGTACACCTGCAGCCACAGTAGTGAAGGGCTGATAAAGATTTTCTGTCACTGCCACTTCCACTCATGAAGAAGGAGAGGAACTGTCGCACTTGGTCACTGGGAGAAGCCTTCAATTCCCACAGTGGAAGCATCTATTTATGCAGCAAGGAACATAGCAATACTGATATCCCTGCCAGATTATCTGTTCTAGGGCTTAGAAATAGACAAAGCAATTTAGATTCCTACAGAAAATATAAAAATGTAGAAGTACATAGGAAGTTTACATGGGATCAGGAAGAAGATCCTAAGCATAAAATACACTATCATGGAAAACTGGAGTTAAAGAGCATGTCGTTGTCACAGTTTTGTTTTGTTGGTTCTTTTTTTTTTTTTCAATTAGACAGTTGAAATTAACTGAGATAGGAAAACTTCAGCTATGCTTGTCTCTGAAATGTTAAACTGTTGAAACACATGTTCCCCACTGTTCTGTGATTCTATTCAGTGGTATACAAAAGAACAAGACCTCTCATACAGAATAACATAAGGAGTGAGTTAAGATTTGTGACCCTTTTTGGGTCAGGAATATAGTTTAGTTTCCTTGACAATTTTTTGGTGGGTTGACCCTGGCCAGATGCCCAGCAAACCACTCTGTCATCTCAGCTGGATGGGAAAGAGAAATATAATGAAAGATTCATGGGTTGAGATAAGGACCCATGTGAGTGATCTCTCTCACCAGTTACTGCCATGGGCAGAACACCTGACTTGGGGAAATTAATTTAATTTATCATTAATCAAATCAGAGTAGGATAATGAGAAAGAAAAAAAAATGAAAAACACCTTCCCCCCATTCCCCCCTTCCTCCTTTCCAGGCTTAGATTTATTCCCTGTTTTTCTATCTGCATTCCCCACAGGGAAAGGAGGTTATGGTCAGTTCATCACATGTTGTCTCTCTCGCTCCTTCCTCAGTGGCAGGACTTCTTGCACTCTTCCCCTGCTCCAGCCAGGGGTCTCTGCCACAGAAGACAGTCTCCCATGAACTTCTTTAATGTGGGTCCTTCCCATGAGCTGCAGTCCATCACACACTGTCCCAGCATGGGTCCCTCCCATGGGATGCATTCCTTCAGGAACAGACTGCTCCAGAGTGGATCCCCCTCAGGGTCACAAATCCTGCCAGCCAACCTGTTCCAGTATGGGTTCTGCTTTCCATGGGTTCCTCTTTCCATGTGTCTCACTGCCAAGAGATTGCTCCTACATGGGCTTCAGGCACCCACTTGCTCTGGCACTGGAACCTGCAAGGGCTACAGCTGGATCTCTACTCCACCGTGGAGCTCCACAGGTTGCAGGGGCACAGCTGCCTCACCATGGTCTTCATCACAGGCTGCAGATGAATCTCTGCACTAGTGCCTGGAGCACCTCCTCTGGCTCCTTCTTCCCTGACCTGGGAGTCTGCAGAGCTGTTGCTCTCACATATCCTCACTTCTCTCACATCTGGCCACAATTTTCTTATGTACAGTAACTGGTTTTTCCTTGTTAAATACATTATCCCAGCATCACTGCTGCAGTTGCTGACTGGCTTGGCCTTGGCCAGCCTCAGGTCCACCTTGGAGCCATCTGGCATTGGCTCTGTTGGACATGGGGGAAGCTTCTGGCAACTTCTCACAGAAGCCACCCCTGTAGCCCCTCTCCCACTACCAGACGCCAAGAACTCGTCACACCAACTTAATACATCATAATTCTATATAAGATGTAGTTGTTTGGAAATGAAAGATACTTTGTTTCTGTATGAATCTCTGAGAACGTTATTGTCAAAGAGAGGATAGTCCTGTTAGCCTGAGGACCTCGCAACTGCCCATCCCACTCTCAGCTATTTGAGTTCTCAGGCTGGAAAATGGATTTGTAAAAGGAAGTAGGAACTCTTTTAATAACTCTTCTTACCTAGAAGGATGATTTTGTGTTTGTTTTTTTGACTAATTCATATGCCCATTTAAAATGAAATCCAATAGTTTATTATATTATATTGTATAATATCACGTGGGAAAGATTAGCAATATAACAGTTGTACTCATGGGAAAACTGAACATAACATTGAAATATGACCTTGAACTGTATTATGATTTTATTTTTAAAAGTTGATGAATACCAAAATGCCTCATTTATCTGAAGTGAAGTATATGCTAATGTACAAAAACATTCATGTGAACATCTGTAACAGCACATCTCTGCTAGGTATATTTTTCTTGATGACTAGCAAATGAAGATTGTAAAAAGTTGAGATCAATAAGAAAAGTTATATCTATGATATAACATCCTCTTTCATTAAACCATTCCAACTGTAATGCTTCTAATTATATTTGCATATTATGACTAAAGACCAAAATTCATAAATGCTGTGAGGCAGAGAAAGTTCCTGAAGTGAAGAAGTTATTTTGATTTACACCAGCTAAAGTAGAGCCAGAGGTACAATTTGCAAAAATCATTGATTACTTTCATTCTAACATCTTAACTATTGCATATTTTATTGTACTAATACTTCTTACAGTAACTACAGTATTAAATTAGAGTTTTAACATTATGACCCATGAAATTTTGTGTGTATAAATCAGGAAACTAAACTTAAAGTTTAACAGAAAGATTTATATACTCACAAACTAAATCAGTACTCTAAAGTTTAAAATTTTTAAATAAGTTTTATACGCAGCATACATAAATCAGAGCAATATACTGATCCTGAAAGTGAATGTGCATAAATCAAAATTCTGACACTATATATTAATGAATCATGGAAAATAAATTATACTTAGAAAGTGTTTTTTAATGAGGCAACTTTTAATTTTATTGCACAGCAGATACTAACTTCTGAGAGTCTTGGTTGAAGCAATCCTTTCTCTTTTATATTTTCGATGTAACTAAAATACCTACTGCGGTCATCATTCAAGCAAAGAAACTAACAGACAAAAAATTAAAACACCAGACATGAGTCAACTGTTTAATACACCTAGATTGTCAGCTAACATAAAATCAAGGATGTTTAACAGCTGAAGGTCAAGTGCCTCGTCCAGATTAACACAGTTTAAACTGCATATAGTCACTCTTGCTACTGTTTCCTTTTAGCTAGGTAATTTTAAAAGTTTAGAAACATCCAATTGGAAAATGAGTTGACTGAGGTTTAGTCAGTGTTCAGTTCCGTGTTTAGTGCTATGGTTATTTGTGCTACTCACAAGTCTTTCCCACAGCATGAGTCAAGGATTAAAATCATGATCTTTTCTCTGTCCCATGAGAATTGACTTCGGTGCCATCTGTTTGAGTGAAATAATGAACCTGCACCTAAGTTAGAAGACAGCTTAATATATATTGCAGAGATAACATCCCTTAGGCCAACATATTATTGCTTTTATTGTAGATTTATACTAACATACCAGACAGAACAGAACCCAGTAATGATCAGCTATGCAGCCTTGCCACTGAGGTAAGCAGCTTCATCATCGTCAACTCCAAGGACATCTTCATTCCAAACATTGTTTTAACTTCTTTGTTTTGACCTTCATATACGCATCCTTCAACTCTTTCTCGATTTCCTCATCTCAGTCCCATCAAACTTCTCATGTTAGATAACTCTACAATCCCTCTGCTTCCTTCTACCTTTTTTAAAATTACTATCCACACTTATTTATCACACAAAGCTTTTGAATCCAGTTTAGGCTCTTGAAACAGGAATAGTATGGCATTCAAAAATCCTATGTGGGAAAGTTCCTACCCCTTGTGATTTTTGGTACATTTTTATCCTCAGCCATGATGTAGTGAGCTGCATGAAAAAGTTTCGCATTCACTTTATCCTGTGACCATGAGGTTATAGGAATTGTAACAAAGTTTGTTGTCAAGAAAATGCAGTCCTTATGAAAACTTTGCTTACCTTAATGTTGTTCAAAACAAATATAGAACCTGAGCCTTGTTCTTTAAAATAATGGATTTACTTCAGAACTACTTATATTCCGTGACCATCAACACTTTTTAGCTGTCATGAATGTCACTTCTTATCAGATACACTTTCCCCCTTTCTTGCTCTCTTTTCTTCTTTAATATGAAAAAATCCACAACCTGCAATGTTTACACAGCAGTTTCAGTAGAAATCTAAATAATGATCAAGTATAAACTGAAGATATTTGGGGCAGTTATTTGTAACCCCAAAAATGGCTGATAGCAGTGTAAGCTAGATACCTACATAATTTTTCAAATCTGGTCCTTAGCCCACGGTGAAAAGCAGATGCCTCATGGTACTTTTTACAGATGGATCATGTAAACTGTGTGTCTGTGAATAGGTGTCACAGAGGTATTTCAGCTTCCTTTTGTCAGCTGACAAATAGAAATCAAACACAGATGTTTCAGCAAAAAGAGAGAGAGGTAGAGAAGACAATTCTCAAGGAATACATGGAGCCAGCCTAACCCTCTGGTGTATGGGTTAGAAAAGCAGGCATATGTGTAACTGGGGAATTTTTCCAGACTCATTTAAAAAGATGTGATGAGCTCGATATTGGCTGCAGGAAGCTGAATCCTTCTGTGTATAACACTGGAGCTTGCAGCATCAGAGGTGAATTCACAGAGCACAGGAATATGAACATTCTACACATGAGATTTTTTTCATATATAATTTCTCATTTTCCCTAAACCTTCAAAGCATTAGTGTGTTGCTAAATAGTGGGGGGAAAATGCAGCATTACATTATTTGTTTTCATTTTTTTATTCTTCTATCTTTCCACTATATGAAATCAAATTAGAAAATGGTAAAAGCAAACCATTATATAGAAGTTCGAGTTCATAAAAGAAAGGTGATTCACCTGTGTTAATGACTAGAGACAAACATGTAATGTTTGTCTGGATATTCATAGATACATAAAATCTGGAAAAAAACATTAAAAGACAATAAATAAATATAATCAGCATTGACAGTCAAGAATTTTGGTGTCTTTTTAAAGCAGAAACAGTGGAAGATGTCTTTATATTTTTTCCCCCTCCTGGAAGAGAAATAGGAAGCACATACTGGGTCATATGGTCTTTTATCTTACATGTGGGAGAATCATTCTTTTTACATTACTCTTTCATATTCAATGTAGCAATACTATTCTTTTTGAGAGTGAACACAAAAGAAATGAGACAGAAAGGGAGACAAGGAGAAAGGCCAGCATTTCTTCACAGGGAGCTGACATTTCCTAGGACACCTTGAGTGCTCTCCTATGGCACAGAAACTATTTCTCTCTTACTAAGATGAAAAATAGTGGAAATGGAGTGCGTGAACATGTTAAAGCTATATTTATTAATTTTCATGGTACCTGTGTATGTGTGCCTGGATCTACTAAATCCCCAACACTGCTGAACTACCTTTTATATCTAAGTCTTAGTGACTCAGCACGAGACATGCCATGACTCCACTCTCATGCCACTTTCCCAAGCGTTTGTTACTAAATACTGTGTGACCTCCATGCCGGTTCTTGGGAATCCGTGTGCACCCATATATACATCTTCTGTATTTAGCCCTCTAACAGTAACTGTGGAAAATCTAGAGTAACACTGAAGGATGTTCATTAAATCACCTCTACAGACCCATTCCGAGAAAATTTGTCTTTGATTAAGTTGAAGACATCTACTGCTAAAATCAAAGCACATGTGGGGTAAAATAAATTCCTAACCACTTCTGGTCATAAGAACAGATTAACAGACATTCCATGTAAGCCAAGTCACCATGATGGATGTTACAATCTTCCAGTGAAGAGATTAGTAGATGAGAAACATGGAATGTACAGAGTGGAATGTCCCCTATTGTTTCCCTACGGGAAATATGTCCATGGGCCATAGGGACAGCTATCTACTGAGCCACTATTGACTGACTTTCCTACGAAATTCCAATTGCATGATGCATATTGAATGTCACATCATCTATTCATTTCTTCTCTGAAAAATGTATGTAAGTTGCATTTTTATTTTCCCCATCTATTTTCAAGGTAAAACTGAGTCAGGTGGATTAACCCCTGTTATCACATAACTGCTTGTATCATATCTTTCTTTCTTGGAATTATCAAAGAAAGTAAATAAGCCAAAGTAGCTCCTACACTCTGATTAAGTTAATGTGAATAAGAGAGAAGCAATGTAACAGCAGCATGTGCAACACATTATTGTTTCAAAACAGGGATTTAATGACTGGGCAGTAGTCCACCAATTTAGAGCTCTAATCTGGCCATGCTGGTGTGATATGAAAGTTTGCTTCTTTGCATAAAATAAACTGAATTGGAACTGACATAGTTGCGCTTTGTTTTATGTGAAAAAATAGCATTCTTTTTTTTTGGGGGGGGGGTTATTACCCACAATGAATATCAAAACAAACATACAAAGACATATATATATGGATCATAAAATATCTTTAAAAAATAATAACTATAAGGTGTATAAGTTTTCATGCATATGAATGTTCTTTTCTTGAACACAGTTAATTGATCAAATGTTTACTGCAACTTTTAATCCATTGTATTAACTTTAATCTTTTTTTTCTTTGGTTTTTTTTTTTTAGCTTGTATTTTACCCACGGGTACTTGCTGTTTTAAAAAAGCCCAAAAAACTAGTATTACCTCTTTTCAGTGTGTCTTTTTGACTGGGATATAGAGGGAGAAATTCAAAGAAAAGGTTGTTATGTTTCTTCAGAACAATGGATGCAGTGTTAATCTATTGCAAAGTCTTGCTTACAGAAGTTTTCACCAGAGGTTTTCCGAACAGATTACACCTTGAGTATAAAAAGACACAGAGGAATTCACTTCCATAGAATGGTATTCTTTTATATTAGCCAAGGTTCTTTCCTGTATCTTAAACAAGTGTTTTAACAACTTGTAGAACAGCTGAAGCTTGGGGCACCTCTGGAGCTCATCTGGTCAAACTCCCTGCTCAGAGCAGTGTCAGTGACAGCAGGTTGATCAGGACCACGCCCAGTCAGACTCTGAATATCTACAAGGATGGAGAATCCAAAATTCATGTTATCAGTCTTTTTTAGTGTTTGGTCACCATCATAGCAAAATTTTTTTTTTCTCATGCTTAAGTGGAATTTCCTGTGTGTGTTTATTCCCATTGGCTCTCATCCTGTCACTGAGCACCGCTGATAAGGGTCTGGTTCTGTTGCCTTTGCCCCCCACTTCAGGCATGTGGATAACTCCCTCTGAGCCTTACCTCTCCAGACTGGTCACCCACATGTCTCTCAGCCTTTGCTCGTATGACAGATGCTCCAGGCCTTGAATCATTATGGCCCTTTGCTGGACTCACTCCAGTACATCCATGTCTTGTGCTAGGAAGCCCGGCACTGAGTACAGATCTCCAGATGTGTCTCACCAGTGCTCTCCTGAGCACAGGAGAAGGATTACCTTCCTCAGCCAGATGATGCACTACCAGGACTGATGGCCTCCCTGGCCATGAGATGAGCACTACAGCTCTCTGCAAGGCCACTCTGACACAGCTCTCTCTCCCAGCCCTTGGGTTCTGCCTCCACTGTCCCCATTTCCCAGGTCCAAAAAAGCTGAGAAATTAAAGCAGCATGTCCAGAGCAGTTTGCATGCTTGTTACAGTTATAGAAATACTGAACAGAAGTAATGAATGGAAGTCTAATGCTAAACAAAGTCTGGTGGGGAACAGTCTATTGCAGGATACAGATGTGTTCAAGGAAAATCTAGGAGCGTCCTGATCCCTGATGAGAATAAAGCTGGATACTATAGATGAAAAAACACAGATTCAACAGTATGTATGGCAATTACCAGGTCCAGCAAACATCAGCTGGTATTTCAATCAGTCTCCTATGGTTTCAGATTTGGCAGAACCAAACAAATCTTATTTGTACATTAGTACAAATTTGGGGCAAAGTGTTTGAACTGATATTTGTACTGTGTAATCATTTGTCCTTTACTATTGTGGAGAATGGTGGCTCTGACGCTGTCAACTTGCAGTAATACTTTCATAAACATCAGAATATTATGTGATTTAGGGCTCAGGAAATTAAATATGTTTTGAATCTGGCTGCTGTGATGAAAATTAATGAAAAGTGTGGTTCTAGAGAATAGCTATTTACTAGAAGAAAAACACTAAGTAGCTGTGTATCTTTCACTTTTATCAGCACGTATTATCTAATTACCTCCTTCTTTTCTTCTTTAATCACTAGTTATAAAAGCAGATTTAGATGCAAGATCAAGCTCTGTAAAATGGACACCAGTGTTTATGCTCTGCTTTCTTGGTGTGTTTCCCTCATTTTAATATCAGGCTCCATACTTCAAGTACAGTGGTGATTAAAATACAGAATCAAGACTCAAACCACCTTCTCTCTGTATTTCAGTCAAATTGCCTTCTATTCTGGAAAATATGAGAAAGATAGCAGTGTCAAAACAGGTGAAAGACTGTAACCTTTATATCAAACCTTGACAGGCTTGAGGTGTGGGCCCATGTGGATCGCAATGAAGGTCAACAAGGCCAAACTCAAGGTCCTGCTTCTGGGTCAGAGCAATCCTTGATATACAGTTTGGAGAGCAAATGGGTTGAGAGCACCCCAGCAGAGAGGGACTTGGGGGGATAGGGCTGGATGAAAAACTGGCTATGAACTAGCAGTGTGTGCTGGTAGCCCATCCTGAACTGCATGAAAAAATTATCACCAGCAGGTTGAAAGAGATGGTTTACCCACTTTGTTCTCCAAAGACCCATCTAGATTATTGAGTCTAGTTCAGGAGCTCCCAGTACACAAACATCATTAATCTAATAGATGGAGGTCAGAGGAGGGCCATGAAGATGATCAGAGGGCTGGAACCTGTCCTATGGAGACAGACTGAGAGAGCTGTGGTTGTTCAGGATGGAGAAGGCTCCAGGGAGACCTTATTGCAGCTTTCAATATGTAAAGAGGGCTTATAAGAAAGGTACAAAGAAGCTTTTTACTAGGGGCTGTAGTGACAGGACAAGGGATAACCTGATTAGCCTAAAAGAGAGTAGAAAGGAATGTATAAGAGGGTGGGTATAAGGAAGAAATTCTTTACTGTGAGGGAGGTGAGGCACAGGAACAGGTTGTCCAGAGAAGTTTTTGATGCCCCATCCCTGGAAATGTTCAAGGCAAGGCTGGATAGGGCTTTGAATAATGTGGTCTAGCAGAAGGTGTCCCTGCCCACAGCATGGGTGTTGGAATAAACGATTTTTAAGGTCTGTTCCAACCTGAACCATTCTATGATTCTGTGATACTAGGTCTAGCTTTTAATTTAGAGGTGGATGGTTACCCATTATTATTAATAGGGGATTTTCCAGAATGAAACAGAGATGACTCTGAGAAAAAATGGACTCCCTGTCAGATCAAATATAAGACACCATAATACATGTTAAACTGAAGTAAGGTAAACTGGTTCACAAGTGGTCCTGATTATAGTTGACTTAGAAAATCCCACAGGTAAATGTGCTAGTCCTTAAGTTATACTCCCTGCATCACTAAAAAACCAAAGAGGGAAAAGGACTATCCTATTTTTGGAACAAATTAGATGGAGCAGATAGAACTAGGATTTGAAGGTAAAATGCAGTGGTAAATTTAAGCTGAACATGAAGAAAATAATCTTCTTAACAATAAGACCTTTAAGACAGTGGAGTGTTCTCTTAGGAAAGTGATGGAAAGCCTCTCACTTCAGCAATGCACATGCAAAGGAGTTTTAAATGGTGTTTGATTTGTGCTAGAAAGAAATTGGTGAGTCATTACAGTGTACTTTGAAGTCCTGAAGAAGATGATTTTTAAAAATCTATGCCTTCCAGTCAAGTGTGGTAAATGCTTCACCGCTCAGTTCTTGATATGACGATAACTACAAGGATTTTCAGAAGTGATTTTTATGTGATGCCAGAGCTACCACTGGGATCAGAAACAAAATGTTGTGGACAGATGAACAGATTCATGTGGCTTTCCTACCAGTTACCTGAAGGGCTCACCAGGCAGTACAAATTACTCCATCCCACAACTTCATTTAACCTTTTTTCTGCAGTGAAATTGCCCTGAATATGTCAGTCCTGAACACAGGAAAACAGCAGCAAGTCAGGTATAAATCTTGAATTCCTCATGTTGTTTATTTAAATAACCATAGTCCACCTGGCCCGGAACTGCTATGGGTGAAAACAAACACAGTGCAGGTTCCAATCACAGCTGAGGCATTGAGGCTCCACAGAGGTCTCTGCAGCCCCCTCAGGAATAGAAGCTGCCCCTGTGCTCCCTCCCTGTGGAACTCATACTGGACAGATTGCAACAAGGTGTTGCTCCTCATCCTGCAAGCTTTTGTTCTGGCTTCGTGGTAAAACTAACTGGAGATCCAGTCAAGAAATGTTTTTTCCACATATTTTCTTGAAAGTGAAAAAATATATTCTTAGGCCTTTTGTTGAAATTTTGATTGACTTGGCAAAGAGAAGTAGATGGAGGTAACATATTTTTTTCTCCCGAGAAGAAGAAAAAAGATAAAAATTCTGATTTCAAATTAAATATCTTAACTAATTCACAAATTTAGCTACTTGACTACTTAATGCCAAATGCCACAAGCGTCCATGCCTATAACCCCAGCACAGAGTGAGAAGTCACACCCTGTTGCTGTGGTGATCAGTGCAGGGGTGCCTGCACATTTCACTTTTGGGAAATGACCTGTTCTGTTGAGCATGTGAGAATGTGAGCAGTGGGGATGTGTGTGTGTGTGTGTGTGTGCGCCCGTGTGTCTGTGTGTACATTTGGAATACAGAAACCTGCCTTTTATATTATTAACCCAAAACTGATCATGCTCAAAAGGAAAATGATTGTCAGCTGGATTAAATAGCAATGGGGGAATTATAAAGAGGATTTGATATGAATACAGAGTCACTGAGAATAGTATAAAAGAAATATGAAAATTCATAACTAGAGGGAAAGATATTGCAGTAGAAAAGACAAGAATGAAACTTGATTTGGCAACGACAGAAGTTGGCCTGGGGCATCACAGCCCCTGCCCAGCCCAGAAGGAGTGCCCTCCCATCCTGATGCTGTGAGGGTCCTGACCTGGCAAGCAGCTGCTCCCTGTGGAGTACAAACAGCAGGTGGGACCCACTGCAGGTGTGAGTAAGTGACCTCATGGAATACTTTCCCATCAGTGTTAGCAGGTTGCTGGGACTTCCACATCTCCACAGGAGGGGAATGCAAGTAGGGCAGCCCTCACGCCCAAGAGAGTTGGGGTTACTGGTTATCTCCCTGTCCT
This sequence comes from Myiotriccus ornatus, assembly GCA_036023395.1. Taxonomy (NCBI): domain Eukaryota; kingdom Metazoa; phylum Chordata; class Aves; order Passeriformes; family Tyrannidae; genus Myiotriccus; species Myiotriccus ornatus. The sequence continues at coordinate 105,616,061 of JAYRBT010000001.1, forward strand.
GGGTGAGGTATGGACATAATTGTGTGTGTGCATATGTGATATGAATTTTTGGGACTAGCTATAGAAGAATGTTTAGAATGTTATTTTTATTATCATCATCATAAGTATTATTATCATTATTTATTTGTTATTTATTTGGAAAGTGTCTAATATTGAAAATTATCTACTGTATTAGGTATGAGTCCTGAATGTATTGTTTGTTAATTGACAGTTATATATTTTTTAAGAAATCAATAAACTGCTTTGATCCTTTGATTTAATTTAGGCTTTGTGAAATGAGCATTTTTATCCTTTGTCTACCAGAAAGCATTAAAAGAATTTCTAATGGACAAAGGGAAACCTGCAAAAACACCTGAAAAGCTCGGCAGAAGGATCAGGAGGTTCAGGGGAGACCTTATCATTCCCTATAACTACCTGAAAGTAAGGTGTAGCCACGTGGAGGTCAGCCTCTTCTGCCAGGTAACTCGTGACAGGACAAGAGGACATAGCCTCAAGCTGCACCAGGGGAGGTTCAGCATGGTCATCAGGAGGAATTTCTTCAATGAAAGGGTTATTAAATACTGAAATGGACTGGCTGGGTAGGTGGTGGAGTCACCATACCTGGAGCTGTTCGTGAAACGACTGGACACGGCCCTTTGTGTCATAGTCTAGTTGACAAGGTGTTGTTCAGTCAAAGGTTGGACTCAATGATCTCAAAGGTGTTTTTCAACTGAAATGATTCTGTGAATATGCGGAAATGTGAAGATTTTAAAAATATTCCCTTAATGGCACAAATATTCATTTGTATCATACTATTCCTTCTAAAAGCCTCAGAAAGTGATGTTAGGATATATTAGATAGTTTTATATTACTTTTACTTTAAAGGATTTTTGAGAATTTTTCATAGGAGATAAATGATTTTTCAAAGGCAAAACCCATCCATCAGATTTTGGCAAAGATATGTGTTTACCCACGGAAACAACATAAGGCATGTGGTTTTAAAAAATTCAATATCCTATTTTATGCATTAAGAGAAGTTCCTCCCTAACTCAAAGGACAGAGCTGGAAAAAGGATTTAAATTCTGTGCTCAAAAAAAAAATTAGATATTTGCTTTCAATATTTTTGTTACAGATTTCTGCAGAGTGAAGGTGTAAATTGTAAGACTTACAAGAGGATACATGAGTTTACAGGAAGTCTCAGGACAGCTTTCAGTCAATGTAAGTTAGCCCTTACTAAATGAAATCTAGTGCCGTTTCACATTATCCTCTGAAATTTTATGCTAAGACTTTTTATGGTAAATTGTAACAATATGAAATCATTCATTTAAAGAATTCCACTGGGAAATTAATTTTTCCATTTTCTTTAGGTTTTGACTGTGTGTAGTGATTTTAGCAGAGTCTTGTTTGCAAATGACATAAAATAGGAGATATGCTTGGAAGACATTTTCATATGAGAGAAGAGAAGAAGGAGCTCATATGCCTGTGGAAGTCTGAGTGAAATCCTTGCATAAACTGGGAGCAGTAACACATATTCAGGTAATTGTCTTAGAAGCAACACACATCTGTTGTAGGAATGAGATATTTGCTTGCAAATGACTCATTAGGAAGGTTTCCATAAAAATCATACTCTGTTAAAAAAAAAAAAAAACAACAAAAAAACCACCAAAACCAAAAACAAACACACAAACAAACAAAAAAAACCCAAAAAACCCTAACAAACCAAAGCAACAAACTTGAAGTATTTAAAAAACTTGTGAGAAGTAATCACCAAGATATCATTTCAATACCGTCTGTCTAACTTTGCAATGCCTGATGCACTCCACAGTGGAATGAGCTCAAGGTTTATCACTCAAAATATGAGAGCATTTTCTGCACCCTTTGTTTAATTTGATTTTTTTTTATGTTTTCCAGCTGTGAAAAAATCCATGAAGTAATTTTAAATATTATCAATTTCTACTGGGCAGCTCAATTTATCATTCAAACAAAGAAGAAAACAAAAAATTATTAAAAGAAACACCACCTTTCTTCACTCAGAAATTCAGTATATTTATTTTGGAAAGCTGAGGCTTGTTCCACTTCACTAAAAATATTTAGCTCACTGAGATTTACAAATACAACTGCTTGCAAAAAAAGATGCAGACAAACAGGATTTCATTTAGTGTAAATGCATGTGTTGCAGTATAAATGCTCAAAGAAGCCACTTACAGGAAAAGAACATGATAAACAGCCAGAACATGCAGAGGCAACAAATTTTAAGGGTCTGATCCTGTCTCAGATCATTCATGACCAGTTCCCTGTGTATTAGTCTAACTGCAAGACAAGAATCCTTGAGATTTTCAGTCTCTTCAGTAACCACTCAGAAACTAGAACTGAATAATTTTTTTTCCAGGAGTAGTTTTAATTTAAAATGCAATAAACGTGAAATTTTATTCCATCTTTCATTGGAACATAAAGATCTGTCTGGGTTTTTTTTAAAGTTTAAAGCAGATATTAATTTCTATTTCCTTTAAGGGATGGGAACATATGTGCACATATGTATGTTTTAAATGCACTTTTTTTTTTCACTTTTAATGTGGTCCCTTTTTTTTTCCACGTATCCTAAAATTAAAGAATAAGTCAGGTGGGAAGAGACTTTAGGAGGTCTCTAGTCCAGGCTCTTCTTCAAAGCACTGTTAGGTATGAGATCAGGCCACGCTGCTCACTGCTTCTTCTTGAAAGACCTTCAAGGATGGAGACTGCTCAACCTCCCCAGACCACCCATTTCACTTCTTGACTACTTGGACCAGCTTGAACTTCCCATGTTTCCTGGTCAGTGTCCTTTATCCTCCTGAGAAAAGCTGAGTTCTTGGCCTCAACAAGTACCCAGTACCTTCTCACAGGGCCACTGCTCCCACACTGACCACCCTGAGCGTTCCCCTGGACTTCCCTTGGTTG
>JAYRBT010000001.1:105621969-105640850 GCA_036023395.1 Myiotriccus ornatus
TAATATTTACTCACTTAATTGCTCAGTCTATCACTACCTCACTTAATCTGGCCTCTCAGACACGTTAAAGGTATAAGGATATAAGTACTGGGCAATTAATTTATCAGTAGAGCCCATAAAACCCAGAGTTTACTTCTCAAAATCGCAATTTTTCATTAGGATAGAGTTACTACTCCCAGGTTATCTTTTCACACAGATAATCAAATAGCTAACAATTTTCTAGATTAATGTAAATAAATAGATGTACCTGTAAATGTTGTCCTCTTTCAGGCAAGTATATCAGCCATTGGGAACTGTTTTGGTTGGAAATATAGCTGGTCAAATATAATTTCTAGTTTATTAAAATGTACAGCAAAATTTAACACGGGTGAGACAATTCAGTAAAAATAAAGAACACTCAGAACTACTCACCTTAACATCTCTTTTCTCTTCCTTGCCCCTAAGATATTAAGAAAAAAGGGACTCTACTACCAAAAATACAATTCAGTAAATATCCTGTACTAATTGCTACTACTGCTGCTGTTGCTGCTACTCTTCTTATTCACAGTAGAGAGAAGAGCATTTTGTGGATAATTATCTCTGGGCAATATTTTCTTATATGATCTCACAAAGAAAGAAAACTACACCACCCCAGAAAATGTTTCTTGCTAGTCATCAATAAACATTCTAAGAACCTTTTTCATATCTTTGGATTTTCTTATATTGCATGACTATAACTTCTATCTTCAGAGAGATACACTGGAGGGTTGTGCTAGCACAGAACAAGAGCCATTCCGAAACTTAGAGACTGTGCTCAGCCAACCCATGAAAAAATTCCCAAAGCAGCAAAGACAAATCATTGTCTGGAGAGCATGAGTACTACAACAAGAGCACACCTTGTGATGATAAAAGACAAAATATTATTCTTTTATAATTTCCTTTCAGCAGTTGTACAGTGAGAAATTATGAATAAACTCCCTTTTTGATGGAGTGAAATAAAGGAAAAATTGATAGGTTCAAACTGTTCAACAATTTAGTAAATAAGACCTTACGAAAGCCCTTCTTTTTCAAAGAAGTATCCACTCACAGTTAAGCAATGATAACAATTCATCCAAAAAGAATGATGTGATGCCAAGGAAAGGTTGCCCTCATGAATGTGTCCCTGAGTCCCTGAGCAGAGTCACATGCCAGTGGTGTACAAGTTGCTGGTGTCAGAGAGGGGAGGGACACTGCACCATGCTCACCTGTCAACTTTAGAAAACAAAACAATTATTTCAACAAACAGGAAAGAAAATGAGACACAGGCACAAGAATGGATTTAAAAGTGAAAAGTTTCAATATTCTAACTTTATATTTTACTAGAGAAAATGGAAGGAGTATCTCTTTAAGCAACTTACTGAGACTTACTAAATTTATAGATAGTGCTACAGCTCAGAAGATCTCTGAGGGTTTTCAGTTTTTGTGTGTCACAAGTGTGAATAGAAATAAATGAATAATGCAACATTGTTCTGTAGAAACACCTTGGAGTAATGAGTCAGCCTAATCTAGGAGTTGCTGCTCCCTTGGTTTCTCCACAGGGAAAGGAAATGGCAGTAGAAAATGCACTAGGGCAAAGCAAGGAAACAAATGTGCATGATAGGACATAAACCCAAGGGCCTCAGAGAGTAAGATGGGAAGCTCTGGGCAAGAAAGAAATCTGCACAAGTTCACACTGATTAACTGTGACAGTGTCTTCCCTTCTGGGCTTGGATGTGGTTTTCGGTTTTTGGTTCTAGGGGCATATCCCATCTGTGTCTGCTCCCACGGCAGGGAGAAAGTCTAGCACCTTGACTTCTCTCTCCACACTCTATATTTCTGCACAAGGGAACTCCTCTCTTCCTCCAGGCATGCAGTGGCCATAACATGCTGTCAGGGGGGCACTGGGAAGCCCAGGATCCCAGGCTGAGAAGTGACACACAGTAGGAGCCAGCTGCCATCAAAAGATGCTGCAGTTCTGAGACAGGTGACAGGCTCAGTGGTTATATTTAAAACAGGACCAAGCTGAATGCCGTGGGGCTGATGACCCCTACAGCTTAATTGCTAACACAAAGCACAAGTGTGTTTGAAGCCAGCTAGATTTCTGCTGCTTGATGCCTGGACATTACTCACACAAGAGCATGCACCCGTAGGGGCAAATTAATGTGATACCTGTTCTCAATAGGCACAGAGGACAAGTGTGCAGCAGCTTTGCTTCTCTTGGCTCTACAGTTAGTGTATTTTAATAGTATCCTGCTATGTTAGCACACCACTGCATGCCCTCCCTTTTGTTTCAACGGTCTGCTAAGCTGAAATGTTATCCTCACATTATTGCAGGTACTTTGGACTGAAAACTACTCACAAAAATTACTTATATATTAGGGCCGTGCAGCAGCATGTGAAGTGCTGACTTACAGTAGAATGCTATGTACTATGGACACTTATCATAGTGTCACTTGGGCTCAGAAAAGTGAATAATGTATTTCTTTAGCAGTACAATTCCAACCAATGATTTGGATATAAAGTCAGTTATAGCTGTCCATAGAGTTAAAGCTGGTAAAGTAATTAGGTTTTGAGCCAGCTTCTAAACTGTAAATCTAGAACATCGTCATAGATGGAATCTACATAAACAGCATTAACTACAGTGAGCTGGGGAAAGCAAGGTGGTGTGCTCCAAAAAAGCCTGAGGAGTTTAGGTCTAGAGTCTCATTGTCATAAAGGGATTATAAAAATAAGGCTCATACCTGGGAATGGAACCAAAAGAACTATTTACTGATCTAGACAAACATACTAAGATTCATGACTAGAGGATCCAATACATCAGCTTGATAAAAGTCCAACAGCTTTTACCAGATTGAGAACTTTTAGTTCAATCCCCACTCCTGAATAACTTGGCATAGGCTTGAAGAGAGTGGGAAGTATAAATAAATAAATAAATTGAACACTGGAAATCTTATACATGTTACTTTCAGATAATTTTGTCCTGAGTCTGGAATCTTGAACTGGCCAGTTCAAGATAGCCAAAAATTTAACTCAAAGTATTTTCCAAATGAAGGGCAATAAGGCAACTCCTCTGCTTAAGAGAGTTTCATACTCAGAAGGGCAGATAAACAAGGGATGTACAACTGCCTCTTCCCCCCAGCAGAACTAGCAGTAGCAGGGGGAGGTGCAGAAAAGATTTTTCCTCTCACCATCTGATATTCAAATATGATCTTCTTTAGTGTTTTGTAGGCAATTAAGGCTGAGCAATAAGGAAAACTCTGAGAGGCCATTTTTATTAACATACCCAAAATTCTCAGGTTCGTTTTCCTTACTGGCTTATATCTCTCCAGAAAATATGGCAATCATGTTATTAGCTAAGACAGAAATCATCTCATTTTGATAAGATAGAAGCCTGGGAAAATAAAGATTAATTTACTTTACAATATACAGTTTTTAACTGCAGAAAAAGGAAGATAATAAAAATATTTGGCACTCCCTTGCTTTATAGCAGTTTCACTAATTTTAAAATATAAAAAAAAATGTTACACAAGCTTGACATTATACCTATGCAAGTACACTCCACCTTTCGAATCCCAATACAGGAAAAAAAAATCAATTATTCATATACTACATTCAATGTCCAGAAGCTACGAGATTTTTCTTGGAGTCTGTCATTATATGGCTCTTCTGTATTGAGTTCTTCAGGGGAAAAGAAAGGCCTGTAAGGACAGCAACAATCTGTGCTATGCAGTGTTAAAATTTTGGACTGTGTCTCCTTTGTTGTGCTGTATTAAGTGCCACCATGAGGAAAGATGAGGTCAAGGGGAAAAAAATCATGTAGGATACCACAAAGCCATATCTTCCCTTGCAGTGCTGAAGCTCATACTGTCTCTGTGGAAAAGCTGTTAGACAAATACACAAAGGGCATTTGAAAATCATTTTAATAATAAAATATATGTCAGAACCATACTGAAAACTAGATTCCAGCTCAGTGAACTGTGTTTCATGCATTATACAATGCCAATTACCATGTAAATGGCTTTGAAATAAAGTTGAGTGTAATTTAGGAGTTCTGTGTTTCACAAAGCAAGCATCAGAAAGCACTTGATGCATTAAGTTCAAAAAACATGTTATAACATTCAACATTAACATATACAGAAAAGCTGAGGAATAGCAGAAGAAACCATTTAAAGTCCATTTTGAATTATGGGACAAAGATTGTCTTCAACTCAAAGATTATCTTCACTTTCAAAAATATTTCTCGGCTTGAAGACACACCTGAACTTTTAAGAACTCCTGAAGAACCTAAGGAGTAAAACACACTAAAGATTTGGAGACAGTAACAACAGTACAGCGGTACTGAGTAACAACAAAAGATTTGAGCACATGTTTTAGGTACAAATCACTTCCTTATCTGGTTAGATACAACAGAGATTGCATCTCTTTCAGGACAAAAAATATCTATAGTCTGGTTTTATAGTATGACATTAGGACTTAACTTTCCTCCTCAAAACAGCTGTATCACTGTTCCAGTCATGCATATCATCTGTCTGACACTGTGTACTTGGCCTCTGCTTCAACTTATGCCACCAGGTTTTTGAGGCACAGGACTCTGCATATGCTGGAGGGGCTAATTTCCTAAACCTCTGGGTGGCATGGACCTGACTAAAGCAGGCCTGGCACTGACTGATGTGCCCAAGTTTTTCTAAAGGCACTTCAGCACATCCTTTGCCCTTATATATGCCCCAGTGGTCAGTATTTCCAATCTGCACCACTGTCTGTGTCTCACTAAAAAGGCAAAGTGCAGAGAATGTGTGTCCACTAAGAAGCGTGAAGACGCCGAAAAAGGATCTCTCCTGTCAGATAGTCCTAGTGGTATGCACATGTCTAACACCTTCTGCTTGGGAGAAAACCAGTTTCTCCAGTTCTGAAGATTTCTTTTTCAGTTGATTCAAAGAAACAGGAACTTGTGATGAATATTTTATAAAAATAGTAAAACATTGCTACCAATACAGTGATGTGTTCATAAAAATAATAGCTGGGTACACGTGAATCTTCCAGTCCTGCCCCTAAAGTGACTTCTACATCACTATCTTTATATCTAAGGACAAGTGTACAGTGTTTGCTGTTTGGTTTTGGATTTACAGTTGGGGTTTTTTGGTTTGGTTTTTATTTTTTGTTTGGGTGAAGGGTCTCCTATGTGTGTGTGTGTTTGGGGTTTTTTGTTTGGGTTTTTCTTGTTTGTTTTGTTGGGGGGGTGTTTCTTTTTTGATTGTTTTTGTTTATTTTGGGGTTTGTGGGAGCTTTTTTGTTTGGGTTTTTATTTTATTATCAATAGAGTTCATCTGAAAGAAGAAAGGCAGAACTAAAGGTCACAACAGAATAGGAAGGGAAAAAAAAAAAAAGGAACCAAAAAACCACAAAGATACAGTTCCTCTGCTTTCTTAATCTCAAGGGTCCTAGCAGTCACCAATGGAAAAACACATTCCTGTCTTTTCAGATTCTTTTTGATGCAAATTGTTAGTGTCAGGTCTGTAGCAAGGTAAGGCAAATGACAGTGCAGATGCTTCAGGCACTTGGCAAAGACTGATGTGGCACATATCAGCCCTGAAGAATATTGCAGCTTTGGGCTGCTACTTGGGATGTAATGGGAGCACAGTATGTTAGGAAAAAATTGTACTAAAAGTTCCTGTTTGCCTGTAATTCAGGCAAAATTCAATCTCAACTGAATACTGAGCGAAGCTGGAAACATCTGCTAGAGCTGTCATGGGAACTCTAGTTTCAGAGTAATGTGTGCTGAGAGAGGAGAGAAATGGATGTTCAACAGGTGCCTCATGGAGATGAGTGCCTTTTTCCACATCTTATAAAAAAACTTCGTAAAGACAAGTTAAGGTCAGGAGTGCGTGTGATACCAGAAACACTTACTTAAAACAGTTCTAATAGAGCAAAAGGTATTACATAAAGAAGAAATTTCATATGCTGGAAGTCTTAAGGCAGATGGATCAAAAATACTTAACACACAGTTATATAGGGCAAAGTTCAGGTAAAACCAAGGTCACTTACAGGCCTGAATGATGGAAAGGATGGTATTAGAGACATCCAACTCTTTCAGAATTTGGATGATAAAGATCGTGTCAGAAATATTTTGTCATATAAGAAACCTAAGCACCATCAATATGATGGTAAAAGTTACAGAATAGAGTCAGTTCAAACATCCCCATCAAATAACAAGTTATGGGAGAGTCATTGGAGCCCCTGGTAAACAAGAATCAAGACAAATCCCACAGAATAAGATCTTCTATGATATTAGGGGACAGGTAGATACTGCAGGGTATAGCTTAATTTGTAGGAATAGAATTTTGAAAAAAAAAATCAGCTTTTTCATAGATTTAAGAGAACAAAACAAAATTAGCTAATTTAAAACAATCTGAAAATTTACTTAAGTTGTTAATATGGTGGTCAATGTTGAAATTGTCCCAAACAAAATGACAAACTGGAAGAAAAATTCCCAAAGTATTGAGGGGTATTCATGTGTAGCTGTATTTTCAGAGACTAGATCTGTAATTTTAATTGATAGTTTTTCAGTAAAGTCAAGAAGTATATATCTTGATCTAAATAGAGCCTGGTGCCATACCTAATGTAGAGTTGCAGCATCCCTTAATATCTAATTTGAACTACGCCATTAACTTGTGTCATAGCTTCTATCGGACAAAATTCTTTGTTAGGTCTTCATTAGTGCATTACATCAATACTACATACCAATGAATATTAATGTCACAGATGAATAACTATGAAATCATTAAAGATTACAATCTCATTTAAATGTTATATATATTGTAATAAGGGGCAAGAGCTATCAGAAGAAGTGGGCTGGTAAGTAACAAAGCCTGTTGTTTTGCCATCTGAAAACAAGTTAGCTGCACAGCATGTCTTTAGAGGAAGAAAATTCCTTGTCATCTTTCTTTTCTGTGAAGAAAATTAAGCAAGACAAAGTCTGAACCACTTATTTCTCTGTTCATGGTAAAGTTGAAAACAGACCAGCATTTTGAGAACACCCAGGCAGCCCCTGTTTCGTTTCTGTTTAGCAGATAAACCATACTGTGTGAAAGTTTTCACTTTGGAAATTGTTATTGCATTATGCATATGTTACTCTACAGTTTCAGAGGAAAAGATGAACTTATCATCTTAGATTTTATTTTATTTTTCTCTACAATAGGACATCTATGTGTCTCTATTCTGTTTCTTCTCTGTAAACAGTTGCATTGTATTAAATTAGAAAGACCAGGAGAATAAATAAACTTTGATCTGCCCTTGCAATCACATTGCTTTTAAGCTAAAGGAATATGGGTGTTTCCACTCTGCCCTGAACAGCTTTAAAAGTGAGAGTGGAAGGTGACAACATAAACTGTTACAATAACTCTCTTAGGAGCTGCCTTGCTGCAGATGGATTCCGATAGTAATGTGTTTGTCAGACTCCTAGCACTCCTACAATCCATCAGCTAAGGACTGACTTGGGTAAGTGTCCTGAGTGCTGATCATAGCAACTGCACTAGTAAATTGTTTCTAATCTGACCATGAATAGATTTTATTGTTTAATCAAGAGATTATGTTATTAAATACCCTGGCAAGTTTGATTTTTCTATTTTTGTTTTTCTTTTCTGAAATATTGTATTAATGCGAATGGCAAATATTCATTGTGTCTGAAAAAAGGTTGGTAATTGCAAAAGGTCAAGGCCATATCATAATCACAAATTGAAAAATTCTGTTACTACAGATTAGATGCTTGGAAATCATTTGATGTTGAGTAAGAAGTAATATGTTTTTCTTCCTGCCCCCTAGGACAAAATATTGAATAAAAACATTTAATTAAGGCTAATCTCTAGGCTGCTGAAATGTTTCCATTAAATGTCCACCTCTACTGACTTCTGCTCATTTTGGGAAATTAATTGAAAGCAATTATGTCTTGGAACTGTTTTGTCTTTTTGTTTAATAAGTCGATTCCCATGCAGGTCTCCTACCTCTTAATGATGATATTTTATCTTGTAATCAGTGTATGAGCTGTTCTTTATATTGATATGTACTTCAAGCTGTGTCTACTTGCTACTTTTTTGTAAAGATAAAGAGCATCCTATTTGAATAGGGACAGACTCTACATAAAGTCTAGAAATTTAGTGTATGTTGCAGAACTAGCAGAGGTATTATTTGGCTGCATTTAATAATAGTCTGATTTTATTTTTTTAAGTGGCACTGTGGTTGTATGTGTGTGTCTATACATATATGTGTGTATATTAAGGCAGGGGGAGAGGAGGAGAGTGAGAGCATCATAGTTAACATCTGTCGTTCAGTAAAGGACACACCACCCTGGTAGTGGTACCTACTACACCCTGGTAGTACATTATGTTTTGGAGAGGAGTAATACCTATACTTTGCATCTGGTCTCTGAAAAATGACAGAGACCTTATTCCTAATTTTTGATAGGTTTTTTTTCCCCCAAAACTGGATAAAACCCACATGTGATCAATATCAATATTTAAAATCTTTCTGTGTTAAGATATCACATCTCAGAACCAAGACTCCTTTCACTGAAAGGTCCTTGGAGAAAAGGAATATTTCCTTTGGTAAAGTATTTAGTGTCACATCTTTAAGCAAACACATAGTCTCAATGACTTTACCAGAATCTCTGGCTTGCCCATTTAAATTCAAAACTCCAAAACAGTATGAAAATAAGTACTCTTAGGTTTATATTTGAAAGCCCTGGGTGCTTCCTCAAGTCTTATCTTTCATTCCATTATAGTATTTTTCAGTTGCAAGAATTGCAAAAAATCCCTTTAAAATATAAACCCAAGATGGTTGTTAAAAAATGTCAGCAAGATTCAAAAGTGCAGCGAGACAGGAAAATAGACCTGGCAGCTGAGAATGGTCTCAGATGTGTTAACTGTAGTGCCTAAATATCATGCACCAGTTTGTCATATAATGAACAGATATCTCCACTCTGTGAACAAAATCCCTGATTTACCAGCATAAAGGATAGATAGCCCACCTGATGATGCTTTGCTGGAGGCAAGATGAAAGTCCATCTCAAGTATAAATATATGCATAAACTATTATAAGATTAATATTTTTTTTGTGATTCACGAAACCAGATTCTCTCTCGATACACATCACAGTTTAACCTTTGCTTAATTTTTGCAGTATATTTAAGTACATTGCTGAATCAGTGCCTCAATTAGAATAATTACACTGATGGCATTTGAGCTGTATCAGCTGGAAGCCTGAGGGCAAAGCAAGGTTCAGTTTTCCCCAATACCACCCTTAAAAGAATTGCACAGGCTTGTTACTGCTAGAGGTACCCAGACCCAGCAGACTCCAGGACAGAGGGGATTTTTCCCATCCCCATCTGATTGTTCATATAAGATTCTCAAAGCAGTACAGTAGCATAGCAAAAAGGTTTCTTCTAGTGGATTTTTCTTGAGAGACTTGCCTGCTGGATCTGACATGAAGTGATTCAATGGAACTCTTACACTGAGAGTAGCTGAAGTTTTTGAAACTTTCTGCTTCACATAGAATCAAGAATGTTTCACGCACACACACAGAGGACACTATGATCTGCACTATAACCAGTTGCTGCTCCTAGAGATGTGTGTCTCCAGCTGCTGGTCTGGGTCCCACGGTCCACTCAGTCCCATGCCTCTCTCTTAGACTGGCACTCGACATAACCTCGTACCCCTCAGATAAGCTGGCTTGCTGTTCATCTGCACTCATGCACAGAGACCCCTAACGCAGCATGCACACACACTTAAAACAGTTGGAAATGGGATTCAGACACCAGTAACCTGTTTGTGCATTGTTGTTCCTTTTACTTTCTCATGGTTGTGTCTCTCTTGCCAACCTTGCTACTCACCACAAACAATCCTTAAGACATCCCATAAAAGGTTTTACATGACCCCAAAATATTCTTCCCTACTGCATCCTATAGGCAGGAGTTAACTTTATTTTACATGGTAGTGCAAAGAGAATTTCTTTCACTGATTCTTACTGCTGGGTTATAAACCAGTTCAGTGGTCCAATCCTTCTCCTTTGATAATTTTAGGGAACAGTGATTTAGTGTTCTGCTATTTTCACTGATTAAATTTCCACCAATGAAGCTACTAGAAGTCCTCTACCTGCCACATGTTCCCCTGATCCTCACTGATCTTCATCCTCTGCCTTTTGTAGGTGGGGGCACACTTTGTATATATGGGCACACCCACTGTATATATGAGGTGTTTTAGGAGCCTGTGTTAGGCAGCAGAGATAGAAATGCACATATGCTTACTCCCAGTCTATACCACTAAACTACCACCATAGAAGTTTTCAGTAAAAGACGCAAGAAAATTAGAAGGACAAATAGTTGTATAGTAGTAGCACTTTGGTAAATTAAGAGTCACTGATCATGCATATGGTCAGGCATTCTACCTTCTGTCTGACATCAGTTACATTTGCTAAACACTCTCAATCTGGGCATACACATAGTGAGCACCCCTTCTGAACTTTGGAAAGGATTTAGGTCAGAGATTAATGTACTTCTGGAACAAAAAGTTATGTTAATCCTTGCAGTATTGTCTACTGATAATATGTTAATCCTTGCAGTATTGTCTGTGGATAATTTAAAGAAGCCAAGAAAAAGGAATAAATTTTGCTCTAGAGAAAAAACCCCATGTAATGACAGTTTCTTTTGTCAGCTACCAACCTGCTAGGCTGATGTTGTTACTATAGAAAACAAACTGAAGTGATTCTCACTGACCTAGATTGTGAAAACAAGTGTATTTGGAAACGTTTGCTAGTTAAGACAAAGCACTATAGGGAATAAAATCCTAAAATGTGGTTTAGTGATTTTGAATGTGCATGAACGTGTTTAATGCTCTCCAACAGAGGAGAGAAAACATACCTCTATTTTACTTTTGAGACAGTAGCAGATCACATTGTTACCAGTAGAAGAACCCTCTCTAAGAGTAGGAAAGGGCAATAATTGAAGATGTCTATTGTGTGATAGAAAGACAAAGGAGTTTTTCATAAGATGAAGTATTTTAAAGCTTCCAGTTTTAATGCTACAGAGAATTAAATGAGATTCCTTTAGTTTTGGGGTTTTTTTAGGCTTCTATTGAATACTCTTTTCCTCTGTAGCTACTAATGTAACCGGAACTAATTTGAGAAATGAGGGCATCACTGCAAGCTTCTGTATTACGGACAGCAGGTGAAAGCCACCAAGAAAACATCAGCAATAGCACTACCAAATTCCAGAGATAAGGAACTGCTGATAGTACAGCATTAAACTATGTGATAAGTATTCTGTCATGTAATATTCCTTTGCAGTTGCTAGCATTAGAGCATCAAGCTTACCTTTATAAACTTGAAGTTCATCCGTACAAGGGCTAGGTTTTCAGCGCCTTTAACCTGCAAATCTCCATAGAGAGCACTGGAAGCACCTGACTAGGGCTTACTGAGACCTACTTTAGGTTGTGGTAACCTGTCCTAGAAGTAAATTCTTTTTTTCACTGGTATGGTAGAAGAAAAAAAAAAAAAAGTGTTCTGAACATTTACCTGAACTGATTAATTATCCATTTTTTCATAGTGTGTGTGTGTGCATGTGCAGAAGTTAGCCCACCCTGAGGTTTTTCTGATTATTAATTTAATAAATGGTACTAGCACAATTTCTCTTGGTTTGTATACTTACATTGCATAGTTTATTAGAAGTAAATTTACCACTAAAAGTGAATAATACTTTTTTTTTTAATAAGTAAATAATTCCCCCATCTCATAAATCTCTACTTTGAAACCCAACATAGGGTTTAGATGTCTGCTTTAAGAATAAATATTGGATATCTATGGATCAATATTTCATGGTTGGAATCAACTCTGGTTCAATGTGAAATTAAAATCTCCAAAGACTTCAGTTACTCTCAGTGTAACAGTTAAATGTAATCAGTTCACATTATTTGCAAGCTGCTAAGTTCACTCTTTAGAGGTTATGCATCTCCCAAATAAAAGCTGCTAAAAGGAACCTTCCCCCTCTGCTGCTGCACTGTTCTGAGATTCTTAAATGAACCAACACTGACTAAAGATTGTCCAGTGTTAGCAAATATAGCTCAATGCACTTGAAAGACAGTAGATTAATTCCTGGAATTTTAGTCAGAAGTCAAAAATAGTTGAAGATCACTTCAATTTTGAAACTCACTTTGTATGATTGTTCTTTCAAGCAACTGTCCATAGTAAGGAAGATTTTCTAGTCTCAGATACTACCTCAGCTGACAAAAGCAAAAGGAACTGTAAAAAGACAGAGTCTGTAGTGGAGTTGCTGCTCCACCGCTACTAGTAAACGTGACTTTGAGCACCATCCAAAGTGATCAAGGGAATAAATAAAGAGTAATAAAAAGAAAGAAAAAGAAGGCAGTACAAAACCCCATCCATTTTACATGAATCTAAAATTTCTGACTTCTAGGGATCAGTTCTTCATTGTCACATTAGTTAAAGCATATTTGGTTCCCACTAGCAAAGTTCTTGGGGAGGGATAAATTCTCTCTTGGGTGAACTCATGACTCTTCAAAGGAGCTATGGACGTTTACAATGCCTCTGGCTCTGGTACAGGGATAAGAATTTTACTGCCTGATATGGTAGTCAAGTTAAGTTTGGCAAAGTAAAAGCAGAATTAGGGATAAAACAAAAATAACATTTTTTTCAGGCCTTTGTCATGATCCTTGTTATGTAATTGCATCACGTTGGCTGGAATTATTCAAGGATCATAAATGAATGCACGCATTTATAAGCAAAAGAACCACATATCTTTACATGTATCATCCAAGTCATTTCCATTTCCATTTCTGCTATTAAAAATAAGCATGTTTTCTTGCAATTATTAGTAAATTTTGCTTCAATGGGCCAAAAAGGCTCAGCTGAAAAATTATACTGGGATTAGATTTTTGAAACTGTGAAGCATAAGGTATTCTCTTCCTCTTGAATTCCCAGTTTAATTACATTATACTAGGCATGCTGACAACACAAAAAGCATCTTTTCAATAAACACTTTTAGTCTGTACAAAACAGAACAGCATTCGAGAGCTCTGTGGTGCCATAGTCTTTTACGCAGTGTTTTGAGGTTACTCCTGCTCATTAGAAAAACATACATGAATAATTTAGGAAAAATGAAAAGAGAATCTAGGCTTCCTGTATCCTAGCTGAACCTTCCAATGCTTTTTGTTGGCGTGTAGTAACCACTGCCTACTGCAATGGATATTTTAGAAATCTGAATATGTACTTCTGTCATTTGTTGAGTCAGCCAGCCAGAATAGATTTTTGGGTTTAGTTTTCACAAAAACTAAACTAACTTCAGCAATATCTTGTGCAACTAAACTTACTCAGTCTTATTTAGGTGGATTTTCATCAGATCTAACTGTGCTTTGCAAAAATGAGAAAGCCAATCATCAACTGCAAAAACAAATATGGAAAATGGGGGGGTTTTTTTGGGTTTTTTTTTGTTTGTTTTTTTTTTTTAACAGGGGCATTAGACATCAAGACTGGAGTATGCTAAGTATAGATTATAACCTCTCCTCTACACCAGTCAGAGTTACTCCCGAGTGCAGAGGGCAAGGAGTCCTCCTCCTTTTAAGTGGTGAGTTGACTTAATCCAAGCTCTATTGAGCAACTCAGATTAGCAAACTAATCACCCAGACTGTGAAATATATTGCAATAAAATGTTTCTTTTGCTTGCAAAAAGACCAAATTTGCTAGACCATGCTAGCAGAAATCCATTGTTCTCGTGGTGTAGAAGCTGTTGCAAAAGTGTGGAAGTTGTCAATGTATGTTAGGCTGATTTTGCAGATACTTTGCATCTGGACAAGGGAAATGCACCACCTCTGACGCCAGTGGGCATCAGCATGACATGTGACACATGATGTTTGGTATCACAAGGGAGGAAGTGACTGACCCAGTCATCCTGACGCATTCAAGTTTTCTACAGATCTTCTAGACACTTCAGTTTCTACTTCTGCACGAGCCTGGAAACATGATTCAGCCTTCACAGATGATGATGTGTTTCAGCCTAATTCATTCTCAATTCATTTTGGGTTTGCTAAATTAAGTTTTCCCTCTGCAGCCCCATAAGAGAGCAGTTCAGGAGGATACTTTTACCTGTTTTTCTTACAACACCAGAAAAGGCAGAAAGTATGTCTATTTACCTAGCAGTTTGGCTTCATTTGATCACCTCTCTGTTAGAGAAAGTAAACAATTTGTATTTGATATTAATGGCAGAACTGCTAGTGATGTGAGATGGGCATGAGGATGAAAACTCAGATTCTGTGTGGTTTTTTAATTTTTCTTTTTTTAATTTGAATAAAACTTTTACTCCTTGATCAAAACCTTTTTGGGCTGACAGATGGACCTGATTTTTCCCCAGTTCATAGCAGGTTAAATCAGGTGATTTAACTGAGTGAGAAGAGTGCAGATGAGAGTGAAAGGAGACTTAATCACATAGCTTTTGAAGAGGTAGTTAATTCCCTTGATGTAGCACCCAAGGGGTGTGCTAATAACTGCTCAATAACAAAGACTTTGCATGATTTACCCTCTCTGAATACTAGCATAGAGTTCCTATGAGCAGCAAGCATTGCTTATAGGTATGTATATTTGGCTTGGGCCCTTTATTTTTGTCTGTCAGACATCCTTGACTTGGATGGAATAAAAATAAGTATATCTTACTGTGATTCAGAAGTAAAAGTCTGCTTTGATGCAGGACACTAGAATACATATGAGAGAGCACTGTTCTTGTCATAAAAGCTGGCAGGTGAGCTTTCATTACCTAGTCACAAAAAATGACATCTGGACCGAGACAAAGTTAGACACATAGATGAAGAGGAGTTAAAAATCACTAGATCACAGGAAAAAAATTAGGTGAAACTGTGACCAACAGGTGACAAATGACAAAGACAAGGGAAGTAAATTTCCTTGCCAAGGGATATAACCCTGAAGAGCAAAGAATTCAGGTCTTTAACGCCTACAGATAAACTCTTTTCTGTATGAGATTAATCATAGATTTATCTGTGTCAAAATGGATAAAAGTACATGCATCCAAATCTCTGAGTTCCTACAGCCACTCAGTGGAGCTCTGCAATGCCCAGGGCTAGTGTTCGGGCCAATACTGGTACAGGCTAAAAACAAATTAGCAGCATAGGCCTGATATATCTCCTCTTGAAATAAAGTGGAAGCTTTCCACTCACATTTATGAGAGCTAGATTAGGTCTGGTATTTATTTCCAAGATCCAGTACACTAACCATGCTCAATATTGCCTTTTTGGTACAAATCCAATTCACACCTAAGCTTTTAATTTACAAATGACATGACTCCAACAGCTACCACAAAAAAAGGGTTTCTACCCTTCCCTCTGCATCCAACCTTATAGGCCCCAGATACAGATTGCTTACAGTAATTCAGATACTAATATTAATGCGTCTTCTTTGTCTTTATGTCTGTCAAATATTGTAGAAATTTATTTTACAAAGAGGAAAGGTGCTGAATCATCAATTGAACCATTGCACTTTATAAACTGAATCATACAAAGTGAGTAATGTGGTTTGAGATAAAATACCAGGGAGGCTGCAGATTGGAGGGAATGAATTTGGGTTTACAAGTACACATTTTAGCATGTAAGTATCAGACCACCCAACAGTTGTATTTATTGCTGGATTTTGCTATTTAATTACAAAATCACAGTAATGTTAACACTTTATGGAGGGAATAGGCTCCTGCTCTTGCCAAGTGTTGCATAAATTATTAATGTTTAGGAGGAGAGGTATTGTACAAAGACCCTGTAAATATCAACTCTATTCACATTAATTTGCATTTTACATACAAAAATAGCCTCTTAACTCTATCCAAATGAACACTGGAAAGGGAGCAGATTGCAAATCTTTGGTTCAGTGCTTATTTTAGGGACTAGTAAAATATTTCTAATGTATTTTTAATACTCATTGGTATTCACCTCCTCACAATCAGTGAAACAGTCCATTGATGATGCAGAATGAAGTACTATTTTACCTGCAAAAAAGATGTTATTGCTTTAAACAGGCTTGGCCAAATCAGCTTCTTAAATCTTAACTGTGTTAGGCAAAGGGCTGAAAGATAGTTTATCACTGTCTGCAACAGGTATGCTACCAGCCAGTTTCATTCGTGTTGAGCTGGCATTCAAGAATTAGCTACAATAATGGAAAAAAGATCCTTATTTAATTTGTAGTCCAACTAATTGTTTCATGGTTTATGAATTCAGCATTTCAACAAATAGGAACAAAGCCTAATCCTGTTCAGAAACTACCTGCTTGAAAACAGATATTGTAAGGGCTTCAGAATTTAGTTTTCTGTTTAATTGAAAACAAGACTGTTATTTTCAATATCCCAATTAAAACCTTTTCTGTCTTAAAATATTGGAGTGGGAAAAACATTGCAAAAATAATGTTTTGAAAACATTAACAGTTAAATGCAATTCTTACAGTGAAAATGTCTGCTTTCTACAAAAAACTACAGACAAGGGATGCCTTTCTGGGGATCAGGAAGGAAGTGTTCTCAAAATAAAATTGTTCGTGTTTCACTGACTTATTAACCCAAAGCCTTCAGTGATTGTTCAGAATATCGTGTTGTTGTGTCTTTCATTTGCCAGTGAATGCTCTGCTGCATTTCATCATCATAATCCAGGTTGACTCAAATGTAGTTGCCAGGTTCACAACCTGGAACATCCTCTTGAAAGGCAGCTTTTTATTTTTCTTCTCTTTTGAAATACCATCCAAACAATGATCAGGGTAGCTATTTTTCTTAAATTCTTTTTCAGAGATGTAAATGCAAACACAGTAATTAAGGAATCAGGAAGTATGTGTGCAGTCAGCACAGAATGATCCACTTTATCTGCTATAGAGAGAACAAACAACGAAGAGGTTTTACAGTTTTCCTTGGAAAGGTCAAGATAACAAAAGGCTATAGTGCAGAAGTAAGAAAAGGGATGTGCAGTTCTGACTGCCATTTGTAAAAGCTGTTACTGGTCACAGATTCTTTAAGCAAAGCTGGTGGTAAAAGGAGGACAGGCGATCTACAAGCGTAGCAGCAGCTTTGTGATTCAGGCTACAGCTCCGGGAGAGGCAAAAGTCCTAAGATTCAGACCTTCTCTAAGAAGCAAGTAAATAAGACCATAATAAAAAACAGGGCTATTAGTGAGGACTACATCACAAACCTGTGAAAGCCCTTAAAAAACCAATAAATATAGGATTATTAAGATAAATCCTCTGGGTGGGGAGAGGGGGGCGGCCCAGGGAGGGAAAGGCCGGAATTGCCCGGAACAGGATTTTTTTTCATGGAACTGAATGAATGTTTTGGAACAGGATAACTGATCTGGTCTTCTATTGGTAAAATTTGTCTTCATCTGCAGTTTTTAGTAGCTGTTGTTGAGGTATGAATTATCCGGGCTTTGAAAATAGGAGACTGTGGAACAATGCATTTATCAGCTGCTTTTAGTATAGCTGTGTAAAAGCTAAACATCAAAAACATGTTTCAATATTGCAAAGGTGCTTAGGTTAATGACATTTAGAAGGAATATAGTTAATACTTTTTCTTAGTTTAGGAAATCAAGGCATAGATGGTTTGCTTATTTGCATACAAATTACATTAAAAATTATTTAACCAAGACTTTTGGCCCCATAGAACATGAAATGAAATTAAAATTCTTCTCTTTTTTCTTTTTTTTTTCCTTTTTTTTTTTTGTTTGTTTTTTTGTGGTTGGCTTGTTTGTTTTGTTTTTTAACCTAGAGGAAGAAATCTCTGTGGGTCTGGTTGTTGTATTTGTTTCTGGATGACAACTTGGGCTTCCTTAGAAGTCTGAAGATTCAAGATCAGTAAGACACTTAATGCTGGGAATTATTAATTCAGGTCCCCTATCTCAAGTTATTCACTTTGGATGTCTACATCTTTCCAGAAGCATCCCCTTAAGCCTCACAAAGGGGGGTGAGAGAAGCTAAGGAATAAAGGCAGAATTCCCTATGAGAGGATAAAAAAACCCCTGACTTTTAAAATGGTCCTTATTAAATTAAACACTTTGTCCTTATGGAACAAGCACAACTTAAGTTCTGAAGGACTGATCACACAAAATGGAATACATGTGGCTCCTTGAGTTGCCTTTAACCTGGAAGTCAGGCAATGGCAATGGTAAATGCCCACATACCTCTCTCTAGTGGGTGTGTAACACGTTTGGTTAGTATTGCTACATGCCTGTCTATGTGGTTCAGCAGAGACACAGCAGTCTAGACTCTACAAACATATTTTGACATAGTTCGAGACGATTTAACATTTCAATTAGATCAATGTTTTATACTTAAAATTATTTGTTTCAATCAAACTACTTGCAATTTTTGTGTGCGGCTTTCATACCATTGATAACATGGTGGTAACATGGTGGTAATAATTCATTCCAACAGACACACTGATATTAGTAGCAGCAACCTGTCACAGCATTTTATGGCATGGATTTAAGCAAAGCATTTATCACCTTTCCCAACCATAATCACAATTTACCGATTTGTTTTCAATTACAAACTTTGGAAAGATTTTCCCAAAACTGTTGAGCAGTCAGTGCTTCCTAACTTTACTTGTGAATATTTCTTTATACAGCTCACCTCCACTTGGTTTCACATCACTCTCAAAGCCATTCCTGGTGAATGTGCTTTCTAAGTCAAATGGTGGTCTAGTGGTTAAGACGCGGCGCTGTCACTGCCGAGACTCGGGTTTTATTCCTGGTCAGGGCCACTCCCCGGGCAGATGGAGCTCGTTAGCCCTGTAAGGCAATCCGTCTACGTCCTGAGGACCTCACTGCCACCGTCCAAGCTTGCTTGGCCCCGGCAGA
>JAYRBT010000001.1:105658073-105668522 GCA_036023395.1 Myiotriccus ornatus
AGTGAGGTCCTCAGGACGTAGATGGATTGCCTTACAGGGCTAACGAGCTCCATCTGCCCGGGGAGTGGCCCTGACCAAGAATCGAACCCAGGTCTCAGCAGTGACAGCGCCGCGTCCTTAACCACTAGACCACCAGGGGCTCCCATGACTCCTATATATAATGCAGATAAATGTGTAATTTTTATTTTTACTCTTTACTTATTAGTCAGGCAAATTAGCCACAAAAGCAAACAAGCCTTTTACAAAAGAGTGAAGGATTTGAAATTACACTTTGTTTTTCTTGATTGATTCCAGGAAAATCAGTTTCCATTCAGCTGTACTACAGAGGGGGAAAAAGTAAAGGGCTTCTTATGCACTACTTTTAAAAAGTCATTATACAGAAGAAGAATTAAGCCAGTACTACCTCAGATAGCACATAAACTTTAGAAAATTGTTTTTTCTATCTCAGCATACAATGTTGTAGCCTGCATATTGCATACTTCACAAGATGACAACACATTGTTTTCATATTGTATGTTGTATACATATATGTCACTATATTTTGTCCTACACTATGAAAAAAATATTTACTGGCAGAATACACTCTGTTCTGATCAACAGACATGCTTGTCTGAAGACCCTGATTTTTTGAAAGAGACAGCCATCAAAACCAATGGCTTCGATGGCTGGAAAGTGAAATTTTGCCCAGTGCACGTGTTGGAGCAAGAACTTCAGGAGTTCTCAGTGTACCTACTATAAAGCTGGTTTTTTGATTTTTAAAGTTTGGCTAGATTTTATTTTCAAACATGACATATCTGCTTGGTTTTGTCATCTTTTTGTTTTTCTAAAACAGGATTTCCTCAGAGAACCAACATCCAACAGATGTAAGGTTATGTTACATTATAAATACACTTAAATTACATATAAGTAAAATACCTACCTATTTAACTATATGGTAGGTGTCCCTGGAGAGTGGATTTGAATTGTCAGTACCTCATAGACCTCCTTTTTTTGTAATCATTCTGAATTACTCAGAGAAACATTCTCAAATTTTGATGAAGTCCAGTTACATGGACTGAGGGGTCTCAAAAAGTGGGGGAGAATGGGAGGCAGGTGATGAGCTCTTCCCTTAGCAACTATATTTCACAGGGCCTGTGTCACCACCACTGATTGTGAATCCTGTTTGTTCCAGTTCTGTGATATAAAAAGAGCTCAAGAGTATGTCAACAGGACAGATTTTACACACTGGAAACGAGAGGGCGAGAGCGCGACAGAGAGAGATCTTTCATCTTGTCAATGCCTCTTCATCAGCATTCAGATCACATTGCCTTCATTTCAGACCCTGCCACTCTCCTCTGCCTTCATTCTTTTTTCTTATTCTGATTCATCTATCTTCACTGCTGAAAATGAAACTTTCTCCTTTGCATTGAGAGTTGTCTCTCTTCTTTCAGGAAATGCTACACCGTCACTGTTGATCTCATAAGGAACAGCTTGTTGCCTCCTGTTAGCCTTTGAAAAAATTGGGAGTTTAAGATAAAACAAGGCAAAAATACACACTGAAATGGAAGTTACATTTTTCCAGGTCCACAGATCAAGATTATACAGGAGTGTTCTTGTAAATCTTAGTAATTGCTGATCCTTCATTTTTCGTTGTCGGCAGCTTGCTTTCTGTGCTGTCACAGACATTCTGTAACAATCATGCTAAAATGGTTTGCTCTTATGTTTGCTTTTTCTTATTTCAAGAGAATATTTAATGTAAGAAATAAAGACAAGAACGAAAATATTGGACGTGGGAAATCGGAATTTCAGACTATGGATAACAAAAGTTTGACAGAGTTGTTTATAGACAGACAAAAGGAAAAGTTGGCATTCTTATTAATCTGTATGAGACCTCAAATTTGTTTATGCTGTAAACTTATCCTATAGTCACATAGCACTTCAGTAGGGTACAATACTTTCCCACCAAGGCTGCCATGTTTCTGTGTAGACTTGAAGAAAGATTCAGACAGCAACAGAACCCCCCCACAAAGTCATGTTAAAACCTGTTTCCTTTAACCCTTTTGCTGCTGATACCACAGAGATCCTGCCACGCTGCCATCACACACAAATGCATTTTTTCAGCATCTCTCATCTTTCTTTCTGTTTCATTCATAATACCTGCTTACTTACACTTGTAAAAATGAGCAATGAATAAATTCAGAAATTCTTACCTGGTAGTAGTTTTTTACTCCTTTTTCGGCTACAAGTAAACACCAGTGGAAAAAGAAATTTCTGTACACTAAACCTGGGCAAGTGACATTCCTTGTCATTTTTTACCAGATTCTGTGTTGCTTTAACCCTGTGCATAATGCATAATGTACATTAACTCTTTCAATAATGCAAAACTTTCCAATTCCCGGGAGAGTCAGCACAAAGACCCAGTTAGCCCAGAGTTTCATCTCTAAGAATGACTAGTAGAAGAAACGTAAGCAAAGGGTGAAAGAAGCAAGTGAAGCAGACAGATCTTTCTCTAGTGTGTCCTTCCACCTTGGCTGCACATAGTTTAGTCATTTTATGTCTGGGAAGTTATAATCAGATTATTGTTTAATACAAAAGAGAGGCCTCTCCAACAAGAATGTACTTAATCTTTCATAACTGATTTATAGTTTGGCCTTCAAAACATCCTGAGGCAATGAATGAATTATACAATTTACTTATTTGTTATGCATCTTTTTTGAACATGTCACATCATAATTTACTAGCTGCCTCCTCATTCTTGTGTAGTGAAAACACTGGTCTTTACACTAATTGTAACTTTAGAGATCTCACATGTATTTCCCTTTGCATAACCTTTTGCAAACCAAATGGACATATTCTGTTCAGTATTCCTCCACATCTCTAAGTAAACATGTTCTATTTGACTATTCCCTTGCTAATTACTTTGCTTAGTACTAATTACTAATTATGACTTTTTTTGAGACCTGGCAACCTAATCATATGTATATTCATATTCAAGAACAAAGTTCACTATGAATTAATACAGTGGAATAATGCTTCTTTTTAGTTTTGTTTTTATTTCTTGTTCCAGTCCTTATTGATGTTTTGATTGTTTTTTGAAGATTATTTAACATTAAGTTGACATTTTTGAGAAACTTTGATAGGGATACTGATAGTTTTCTTTATGAGTACTACAAGATTTTTGTGAAACCAAAAACATTTTAAACTATGGTAGCAATAATTTTAACATTCTTAAATGTTAAAACATCTCATACATACTAGAACAAAAAAATGTTAACTGTAAATTGAATATTTTGCAACTTGTTACTCCTCTCTTCAGTGTCTTTTTCTACTAATTCTCATCCTACTGAATCATCTGCTGTTACCAATGATGACAAGCTTCATCATAATGAGTTTGAAAATATTTTTTCTCTATGCTATATGCTGTTAGTGGGTTGATTCTGAACATTTTTATCAGGGCTGAGTTGCTATAGCTTTACATTTAATGTACTATATATAATTTCCAATTATTGGGCTATGATTTTCATATTAGAAAAACGGGTTTTTTAATCCCAGAATCAAGCTAGCCCTTTTTTAAAATCTGATGTGTTCTTTCACAGAAGATGTAACATCATGTTTTTAAACAACATCCCTTGCACCGCCTAACATTTTTACCCTCTTAGATGTCATTTTTTTAAATTCTTTTTAATTTACTTCCATGTTTTTTAGGTATTACCCCTCTTTACAGCAAAGTAATACTTCAGTAAGAGAAAGTGAGGTTGTTTTGATATTTTTTGGAGAGATCTGGGGAGATTCGCTTCAGGAATTTGAATACTTCACAGTGATTATTGTACAGTGCTACTTAAATAATTGGCTCTTGAACAGCTTGTGCACTGTTCAAAAGTAAAGAGCTGCTTCTCTTGTGGGTTCTCTGCTCATGTGCAGGCCATACTTGTATGTAGAAGTCTAGATTTCCCCATGTCATTCAAATAGCAGATTGAAGCTACGAAACATATTGACTGTAGATAATTCTAGTAACTTATATTATTAACTAGGACAAACCTTTTCAGCTGCTAAATTGGATGCACTGGCAAGCACAAAGTCAAGTACCTCTGTATGCACATGTATGGGTATAGGAGGGAGACAGAAAATCAGCAACACTGAAAAACAAACATTTCCTAGGTTAATGAATTCTGACATGTATAGCTTTATTGCAATTGACTCATGAGGTCTGTGAGGTAGAAAATTCACACAGCTTTGATTTTAGCAATCTCTTATTCTGCTTCATAACTTTCCAAGGGATATTTTTACTCAGGAACATTAGACCAGTTAAATTTTAGTTTGTTCCTGTCAAAGTGGTTTACATCTACACAGGCAGTTTCTGGATTTGATTTTGGTTTTGTCAGTCACACTCTTTGATATATGAAAGTTTAGTACTTAAAGTACTTCAGGGTGAAAGTAGCTGTACTTCTTTGGGAACTCTCTCATATGGAGCTGCATCTGAGTGAACACCTTACTGCTGTGCTCCTGGCAGCCCCATCTCTACACTGACCTGCATGACTTCACATTTTGTCTACCTTCACCAAGGCTGCAGAAGTCATTTCAGTAGTGAGGGAGTGTTTCAATAGACAACCCTGTAGTCAAAGGAACAAAATTTGTATTATGCACCCATTAATTACATGATCACCACCTGAACACCATTCATGCAAACAGGACCAATATCACATCTCAGAGTGAGGATGGGCAGGATTGCCTAATAATGATATTTATAAAATTGTGTATAATATCACACTGGATGGATTGGATGGGGCTGGTGGGGAAGGTCCCTGCAACCAGCCCTGCCCTGCCAGCCATGGCCTGCCCATAGCTGGGCAGGAGGCCTTGGAAAAATCCCTTTCCTCCTGAGAAAACCTATCAGTGACAGAAGGGTTCAGTGGCCAGAATGGGATGGTGAGGAGGTGCTGGGCAGCATCCCAGGCAGGGGAGCAGCACAGCAGCAAGGGAGCAGCAGCCCATGGGAGTTGCTCTCCTGGAATATTTTTTAGCTTATGGCAATTTTTAAAGTGAAAAAAAGAGAAAAAATTATGACAAAGACTAAAAGCCAATTTTGCACAAAGCGGCTGGATGACTCAACAAAATTTTGCTTGTCCTCTTGCTTTTTCCATTAGGGCTTGTGCCTTTTTTTTGGTTGGTTGGTTGGGGTTTTTTTTTGCAATTCAGATCACATTTGTCTCTTAATTTCTAACACTTTTCATATTCATGATTGGCATTTTCTCATGATGAAAAGTTGAAAGCCCAGAACTGCCAGCTGTCAGAAGTCAGGAGGTGCATTACATGAGTACTGTTTTTGCTTGTCACCAGCCTTGCCCTTTTCACCTACTGCTGTCCAGCTCTGGCCACTGTTAGGGCACATCACAGGCTGAGAGGGATTACTCTGATAACTTGGGTCAATCATTCTTATGTAACTTTTTTTTCCAAATAATGCTTATATTTAAAATCTCCAATTTATTATCTTTGACTGAACAACAGTAGCGCAAGACCTACTGTAACACCTTTTCAAGTAATAGGAGCCTTTTTATTGACTTTATAGGAATTGGATGAGATTTATATTGCTGAAGACTCTCAAAGTAAATAGACCCTCAAAGGAAAATAATCCCTTATTGCTGCCTTCTGTTAGTCTTTTTGGGGGGGGAAAAAAAAAAGAAAAAAAAGCAACTCTGAACTGAAGCATATAGATCTTTTTTAATGCATGAATGCACCCCACCGTTTTAGATTGCTCATCTTGTGATAAATTACTATTTAATTAAATAGATGAGGTATATGTTCTAAGCAGCTTATGGATAGGTATTATCTTCATTTGAGATACTCTAATGAGAGACTAGGGGAACAGCAAGTAACCATTTATTCTACAAAATTAAAAATGGGCAAGAGATGAGCATTTAATTACCTCAAGATTATCCTTTGCTGAATTAGGCTGAAACAGTAAGTTGCAGGACAACAAAGCTAATTTTTTATATGTGTGTGTGTGTATGTATATATATATAATTCCATCTTTAAACGTTAAGAATCAATGAAATACATGTGTTGAAGGAATGGCTTTCTGAATGAAAGTACCCTCCCACTCAAGTAGTAACAAGACATTTTAGCTTTCATGCAATGTCACTTTCCATCCACAGGTGCTGTAGTGCTTTGCTCAGGCCACCTACAACTGATGACTACCCGACACAGAAGACTTGTCTGGGCTGCACAGAGAGGCAGCAAGGCCCTGGCAGAGCTGTGCACCAAATAGCCTGAGCTGTCTGACATGCTCTGCCAAAGCTGCTGAATTAGTCACACAAGAATGGTACCAAGAGGAAAAGCATGGTAAAACCGTGGCATTTGGGACAACACAGCTCAGCAATGAGTACAGCGTGCTTATACTCATGGAAAGGCATGTGTGGTTCAGGAAAAGAAAAACCTAATTGCAATTAAGACTATAAACGAGACTTTTTGTGATTAAATCTCTTCATTATGAGATGAGTATTATTCCCTGACGAGACATGTACTCTTTAGAGTCAGGTTCCTCTGTAAAGGAAATTGCTTTTGAAATTTTCACAGGACATGGAATTAGGGATTACTCTTTTTAAAATATATGTTTTCTTGAACACTCTTTTCTTGACTGAATAAAAATATGTAGTATGCAATGTACATTATATAAAGAACATCACATAAATTACATATATGAATTTATGAAATTACATATAAATTAAAATATATAAAAATAAAAATATAAAATACACAAATATAAAATACACAAAAGATTTCAAGGAGAATAGAGCAGTTAATCAGGTAGCAGATTTCAGGTTTTACCTTGTTCTCTCTGAAGCATTCCAGACCACTTAGTCATGTCAGAAGTGGACAAAAAAGGGAGCATTTTGTAATAAGATCAATGAAATTGTGTTTTGAAAAGGGGAAAACAAAAGAAAGAAATAGATAAAATGCTGACCTTTTTCTTTACTGAAACTGTTTAGTAATTGGATTGAAAATGCAGTTTACAGGGTTACAAGGTTCAGATGTAGATTTTTACAGGAGCAGGGCTTCTGTTTGGTATTTTTAGTGGTTGAGCATATTTTAGAAATTTTGATTTCATTACTTTTTTAATCTAAAAAATTATGCTTGTTTTGCATTCTGTTAGATTTATAACATGTCATAGTTCTATTGTATACGCAAGAGAATGTGCAAGTGCTGATGTTTTACTGTGGTACTCAGTCTGTTTCTCCCATAGCATTTTTTAAAAAGTGGGAAATAAATACACAAATGGAAAACTATTTACTACCTAAATTCACAGGTAGATGGCGAAAGATCTGCCAGTCTTTGGACCCTCTGGACAGACTTGCCAGCAGAGGAAGCATGAGGCTAAGAAGTTTTGAAGGACACCTTGCAGCTAAGGGATGGTATCAGCTCTTGGCTGGTGCCCATTCGAGCAGAAAGGATTTACTAACAAAAAGCATTGTGCATGATGTTAGCATTCTTCAGAGCCACATGCTCCGTCAGCCCTTTCATTTTAAATATGTATTACTTTTAGAAAAGGAAGTTTACTTTGACTGCACTGTTTCACTTTCCTTAAAACACATTAAATGCAATGATCCTTTTAAAGACACTGAAGTTTTAAAGACACTTCCTTATCTCAAGGGATATAATGCGTCAAGATCCCACACATGGTACAGGTACAAGATACACTACTCATTCATATTAAACCATTCAGCATGCACTGAATGTCATGAAATTAAAACAATGTTTACTAACCCACAAGATTTCACTTTTCTCTTTGGTGAAATATCTTGAAAACACTCAAGTCATGATGAGGACAAAGGAGATCTCCTTCTGTATTATACAAGCCCTAGTTATCAATGTGAGGATGAAGCCAATTAGAGATTAGGTATATGGCTGAGAAAAAAATTAAATTTAAAACCTCTTATACTTGCATGCATACAACTGCATTGCTATTCATAGCAATTCCATAAGTGAGAAATGAGCTGAATCCAGTTTCTTTAACCCAGGGACAAATTTAACTCAAGAACGCAGGTGGTTTGTATTCTGCACGTGTGAATGGTCTACAGCTTTTCTGTGTTATTAGTCTAGTCTCAGCCATTTTAGCAATTCCATTGTATTTTGTTCACAGCCTTTGGCTTCCACCCTTTTTCATTTTCCCTTTCTCCTGCCAGACCCTTAATCAGCTTCTCTGGGAATTTATATATCTCCCATGGCTGCTGTATAAGAACACCTAACAAACATTAATGCCTTTTTATCTTCACTGCACCCTTATTCATAAGAACAGTGTTAATTCACATTATACAGTGAAGGAACAAAAGGACAGAGAGATTAAATGACTTGGTTATCAGTGGAAGAGAAATCTGTACAGCAGTAGGAACTGAAGGCAAATATGCCTTAGTGTTAGCCCCAAGTACCTCCTTCCTGCTCTCTGCCCATTGCAGAGCACAAACAGCCTCAAGCATTTGTTGCTCTGTCCAGGCACGAAGAATACTCTTGAAGTCCCATGGTGGAGGTGCCTGTGCTAGAAGTCTGTTGTAGCATCTCCGTGGTGAGAAAGCAGCTCTCCCAAAAGATAGTGTTGAGAATCAAAGTTGGGAGCCCCTCTCTCTTTCCCTCCCTCTCACTCTGTCAAACAGCTAGGATGCCTGGGTGTCTAAATCAAGCACCCAAACCAGCTCTCTAAAGTAGATGGTATGAGTCATTTAGCTAACTTAAAATGCCCTGTACTGATCCACAAAGAGAATCCCATGAAGTTTTTCATGTCTCTTTTACCTGCCCACGCAAATGGATCACTCATCATAGTAGTATCTGAATGGCTGGTTTAACCAGTCACATTAATTTTCGTGGTTTAACACTGAATTTTGACTACTGGTTGCTGCATTCATTTCTAGTTTCTTCTATTTTTTGTCCAACATGAAGAATGTCATTATGTTATCATAGGGAGAGGTGGGGTGGGGTGTGAACAAGTTTCACAAATTCTGCAACAGCTCCCACCTTTCCACCGACTCTGCATGGCACTTTATCTGCCTATTGATAATCCTTTATCATGTTCCGTAATAAAATCATAAAATCATATTCTTCCACATGCTGCTTTTTCTTTTCTCTCTTCTCTTGTTAAGATATTGGGGGTTTAACAAGTGGTGCAGCTTGAATTCTTCTCTGTGGCCCTGAAAGGAGGCCACAATGGATTAAGAACGTTTCCTGGTCTTTCTGTCTTCCTGTTTTGGAGAATACCATTTACATAGACATAAATACGAACAGTTACTTATCTGTTTATCTCACATTGCTCAGATATTTCCTGCTTCTCTACACTCCCACCCCATACAACAGGTTGTAAGAGTACAAAATTCCTCTGACCCAACCACGTACCTACTGACAGGCAACTCTCCTCCCTGTGAGTGTGCACCTGCAGGACTAATGATATGGAAGAAAGGGTGCCTACTCCCTTGCATCTTTATGCAGAAATGGGATCAAATTTATTGGGGGAGGGTCAAAATTTGAGACTTATGTTGTATAGAACATTTGTTTAGTATAATAAACATCTGCAAATGACTATTTGTTTCATGAAGTAATTAACATTCCTAATTAGATGCACCTTGCAGCTGCTGTTAATCTTAATTGGCAATAACGCAGTTACATTTTGATACATATCTTCGGAAGAGTTACAGAAGAGAAGGGAAAAAAAAAAAAAAGACAAAAATCTGAAGGGAAGGAAATAAAACTGTTCCCACACAGTTCAGAGAGTTCGCACAAAGAAGATCCCATGGCAACAGCGAGGCCCACAGTTTGCCTTATAAAAATCCAAGAATAGATAATGTATCATCTCTCCTAAAACACTTCGCTTCGGAAACCGGAGGGGAAGGTGGGGAGGAAAATAAAATAAAGCACAAGAGGCGAAGAGAAGCTGGGTGACCCCCGCGCGTGTCGCGTCCACCCTCCCGTGCCCCCGCCCTGCCCCAGCCCCGTCCCGGGCGGGCGCGCAGCGCTGCGGGCAGAAGCGGCGCGGGAGGCGGGCGGCGCCGGGGCGGAGGGAGGGAGGGAGGCTCCACCACCCAGGAGTTTCTCCAGGATCCCTTCCGAAGGGCCCTCCCCCGCCGGCTCCCCCCTGCACGCTCCCTCCCGCGGAGCCGTGAGGAGCGGCGAGTGCGGCGCTGTCCATCGGGGGGCAGTGCCGGCCCCTTCCCGCCGGCCCGGCGGAGGGCGCGTTCCGCCGAGCGAGCCGGCGCGCCTCGTAGGAGCACAGGGATCGTCTATGCACTGCAGTTTCTATCGCCTCTCTCTCTCCCTCCCTCCCTCTCTCTCTTCCTCTGCTCCCGAGGATATTTTGGGTGGATTGTGGTTATCAATCAAGACCTCCTCTTCTTTGCTGATCACTTGTCATTTTCACCGGGGATTAGTATCGTTCGGGGCAAGCGGACAACTGAAAATTTTTTTTTTTCCTTTCTTTTCCGCGTCTGGGGA
>JAYRBT010000001.1:105668589-105685593 GCA_036023395.1 Myiotriccus ornatus
TTTTTTTTTTTTTTTGTTTTTTTTTTTTTTTTTTTTTTTTTTTTCGCTGCGGGTGCTAGGACCCGGCAAGCACCCTCCCCTCGGCCCCCCCGGCAGCGCTTTCCCAGCACCAGGAAACCCCTCCGGACCGTCGCTCTCCGGATACTTGTGCGGGCAGCCGGGATCCGGCCCTCGGCGGCGCGCTGGGCGCGGAGCTGCCCGCGGGCAGCGCGGGGGCCCCCAGGTCGGCCGCCCCCTTCCCCCCTCCTCCCCCCAGCCGCACCTGGATGGTACCTCCCGCCGGCGACGCGGGCACTTTCTGAACTAGGAAGGAAGGGGCGACTCGGGGGGGGGCGGGGGGGGCCGCCGAAGTCTGTATGGAATTACCTGCGCCCGCGGCGGAGCTGGCAGCGGTGGATGGATGGGCGCCGCGTCCGCGGCACTCGCGGCCAGCTCAGCCCCAGGAGTAAACACGGGGCTTCTCCGGCCGAGTGCGCAGTGTGGTGACCGGCACTCGCCTCGCTGACTGATCGCACCGGAGGGATATTTCGAGAGACTCCTGTGGGTAAGGTCATTTTATCCAGGCAAAAGCCTGACATTGCTAAACTTGGTGGCGGGTGACTGAAATGGGCACTTTCGGGATTGCTGCATTAGCCTGATGCGAGGGGGCTCCAGCCGCTGTTGGCAGTTAAGTGGAATAACTGCAGTAGGTCTTCTGGTGAGTGCTTTTTTGCGATTAAAAAAAAAAAAAAAAAATTAAAAATCTCCTCCCTTCTTCATGCACCCTCTGGATTTGGGGGAGTACTGTAAAACCAAGGAGTCTTTCTTTGTCCCCCCCTTTTTTTCTTTTATTTTTTTGATCTGCCCTGTTATAATGTGTTTGACTGAAAAGGGTATGTGGTAGTAAAGAAGCTCTCCGCGATGGAATCTAATTAATATGAGCTCGGAGCCCATCCACTGGTTAAATAAATGTTTCCAACTCTGTGCAGCGTTCTGCTGCATTTCACAGCTGCAATGGAGGTAGAGAAATCCTGCTCTTCAAGTTGTTAAACTTTAAGGTGATGATCCTTATTGATCATGGTACATTGCACTGGTGCTAAAGGGGTTAAATGCCACTGGTAATTTGGGATTACAACTGTTCCTGCAAGGAAATTATAAACTGAGGGACAGTAAGGACAAAACCCCCCTCAGCTTGATAGTAGAGAAATACCGTAAATGTCACTAGCCTGAAAATTTCTCACCCAGCTGCTCTTATAAAATATTTTTTTTTCACCCAATAACTTACCTACTGAAACCTCAGACCACGTGTATTGGAGTTGGAAGATGTGCAAACAGAGATGCTATCTTCGGTATTTCATACATACATGCATCTGGCTGAGGGACTGTGTGGGAATTCATTCCTGTTACTTGTGGTGTGAAGCGATACAGGGAGAACAAGGGAAGAAAAGATCATCTTCTTAGGAACAGAAGCGAGAAAGGGAACCACTTCAGCCTTTAAAGATTTAAAGGGATCCGAGCAATGCACATAGGTAATATCGCTCTGCTAAATCAGTTCTGATAAGACGGATTGGGGGAAGGTTGAGGGAATCGATAGTGATGACGTTGTGCAGTGCAATGCACTGCAATGCTAAAGTTACATGGTGTGTGCGAAAATATGTACCCTTATGTACTGCTGGTGGGTTCATGCATAATGGATGGAAGAAGATATGCAGATCTGTCTGTAGGAAGATGGATGTGTTTGTGCAAAGACGGCGATTATGTAACTTGATTGCATCAGTGGCATCAGTCGCCGATAGTGGAATAATATGCTCCTATAGCGTATCGATCACTTGGGTTAACTTTGAGGCGCTCCCGGCAGCGGGGGATGGAGACCCGGGCAGAGGAGGGGAGATCCTTGCTCAGCTCCTGACAAGGGGTTTGCCTCTTGCAGGCTGCCTTTTGCATCAGCGTGCTGCTGGCGGAGTTTCCCCGGGACAGGGAGTTCACGGAGGAGGAGGAGGAGGAGGCTGCCGAGGCGCTGGTTCAGCCACACCCGGGGAGAGGGCTCCCGAAGAGCCCCCGCAAGGCTGCACGATGGTTCCATTGAGCAGCCCCGGCTGCGCGCTCCTCGGCAAGGTCACACCGCAACCTGGAACTTCGGTGCATGGCAACAGCTGAGCGGAGGAGGAACAAAGCCGAAATTAAAATTGATTCTCCTCCTCCCCCCTCGCCGTCGCCTACCTCCAAGCGCGTCGTTCTGCTGACCCCTCTTCCAGTGCACTGGTGCCGCTTCGCCCCGAGTGTGTGCGCCCGCATAGACAGCCTTGTCTCTCTCGCCGGGTGTGCAGTGACTGCCTCACAGCTTTGGCAGGGTGCTGCTTCAGCGTGTTAGAGTACACCGTGACTGACTTGAGAAAAAAGTATTGTCAGATACAACAGCCTAATACACCTGTTAGATTTACAGGAAGCTAAAAGGTGGTCCATTAGCACATCTCAAGCCTCTCAGAAGTGAGGAGGTGAAGAGCAAAGGTGTAACAGGAGCCCCATCTGTTTAACTCTGATGGACTTTTTTAGCAAATTATCCACAAAGATAGTGGTATCAAGATATGCCTTAATACCCGTTTTAGAATCCTGAATCACTTTTCCTATCTGTTCAGGGGGAGGAGGAGGAAGAACTCTCCTTGAAGCTCACAAAGGCACTGCTGAGGCCCCATACTTCTAACAGATGCATTTTCTGAAAAGTATAAGCCTGATGAAATCTTAACTCAGCTGAAATGAGTGATCTTATCATCACTGACCTATGTCCTTCCCCGCTTCACTCTGAATCCATTCTAACAAAATGCCACTAAAATACTTTTCAGTTAAGAAGAGGTGAGAACAGAGTGAGTTTTACATCTCTTGATAAACATGATCTTCACATACCTACTAGATTTAATGCACTATCAAACTCATGGTAATTTTACCCTACAACTAGCCTGAAAAATAATTTTCTCTGCTTCCCTGGAAACATCAGTATTTTAAAGTTGGTTCACCATTAGTTCCTGACTATTTTCATATTTCTGGAGGAAAAGTCTGGGCAAGCACTAATAAATCCTGCTAATGTAGTTTAGAGTTTGACATTCATAGAGTATACTGAGTAAATTGGAAAAAAAAGAATGTGAAGTTAACTCTGTTTCCATCCTTCAGGGGTCAGAATAACACTATGGCAACTCCTATGCATTGCTACAGCTCTTATAATTTTTAGACGTGTCCATGGCATACTCTGTTCCGCCACACATAATTATGGGCATGCTCTTTCTATTGATTTCTTAAAAGACCCCTTGTGACACACAGGCTACATACCTGTACCACCCATCTTAAAGGAAAGCGCATTTGTCTACAGAAGGTGTTATAAAACTGGTGGTGTAAAAGAGTAGGCATTGACAGTGTGGGAATGTATCACATGGTACATGTAAAGTGCCATGCAGCATACAAGGATTTGCAAATTCAGGATAATAGTAGTAAGCAACCAAGTTTTATTGATAGATTAATTTTATTGTTGTAGTTAGCAATACCTGCTCAGTAAAAATAGAGGGTTTCAGCTCATATCCAATATCTGTTCAGTTTGCACCAGATGTAGCTTCTTTGAGAGGAAACTTTCGTTGCTGAAGTAAAACTGTAAATCACTCGGACAAATGAAGAGAAAATGTGAAGAGAAATATTTACATAAAACATTCCGAGGCTTCAAATCTCAGACCACTGAAGGCAGTGAGAGTTTTGCCACCCACTCCTTGCTGTTGCTGGAGAGCTGGCTTTTAAACAGCAGTGCATGAAGAATAATCTCAGTGCCTCCCTCTGAAAGAGCAGGCTTCTGACTGTCATTATCACTGAAGACAGCAGACTTGTTTTACTGCTGATAGGAAAATCTGAAACATACAGGGCAGATCTTAATGAAGCTTTTTTACTATTCGGTGCTGTTCTTGTAATGTATTCAGAGTACTTTCTGTGGCTATTATGTTGAACCCATGTATTAGAAAACAAACAAACGAAAGAAAGGATAACCAACTGAGGTTTTCCTTCAGTGTATTTGCACTTACAGAGAAGCATTTACAGAAGATATACTTCTGCGTTTCATAACAGCTGATCTTTAGCGGCTGGGAATCTTTTTATTTTTATAGTGCACTCTGCGTGATAATATATGGCAGTTGAGACATCCAAGCTCTGATTAATATGATTAAAAGCTAGCAACTCATCTAGTGGTGCTGAAGTTGTAAAGTTTAATTATAGAGACACCATTTGCACAGCTATAGGTAAGGTTGTGTCAGCATTTCTGTTATAAACCTCTGTCTTGTTTCCATCCATTGTGTGAGGGGTCCATGAAATAAGAAGAATCCACAGTAGAGACCATAATGGCTATTTTAGGTTACTCTCATGGCCTGTCAGGTTAGTAATTCATGTGTTTCTCTAAGTCTTTATATGAATGTCTACAGCAGCACCAAAGCAGCCATTATGCTTTATCAGTTCAAGTGTATACTTCTTTTTTTTTTAAATGTAATTAAATATGAGGTGATGGACCACAGTGACTCAAGGGATCATTTAATGTGTCATTTTTTTATGCACTTTCATATTGTTTTCATACTCCTAAAACAAAAACAGATAAAATACAGCAATGAATTCTACCTGTGGCAGCTTAAAATTAATGCACAGTCAGGTGAAAGCTCTTTTGAGGGGCGGGGAGGAAGGAGGGAAAAATGAAGATGAAAGCTTGTGGGTTTTTGATGTTAATATTCCAGCTTTGCATATTTCCCTGAGGTAGTCACATATGGAATTCCATCCTGCAGAAAGGGAAAATCCTGTGATATTTGCCAAAGCTCTGTAAGACCAGGCAAGGAAATCAGGTAGTGCTGGTTCTCTGTTTTAACACTGAGTACTCTGTTTTTCTAGGTCTCACTGTATCTGTGTATTATAGGCACTCCTGGGTCATTTCATGGTGTTATACAGCACACTATTTATGCCTCAATAACTAGGTCTGAACAAACGAACCAAGGGTGTCAGTCTTACTGCTTCACGTTCTTAGAAATTTCATGTTTATAAGAACAGCACACAAACATGCAGTAATCCTTCAATGGTCGCAGCATCAACTGCGGCAATTTCAAAGATTTTTTAAATTGGAAATGAAGTAGGAGAAAGAGAGAAAATGAAAACATGGAGATTTTTGCCAACAGGGGAGATCCTATTTCCTTTTTTTTTTTTTTTTTACTTTTGGGAATAATTTAGGAAATTTGCAGTGTAGCTTCTGAAAAGAAATACAGAAACCTAAGTTATGTGTCGGCAAGATCTATTCGAGTCTATACAATCAGCAGGCAGACAATGGGTAGTGCTACTTGGAGACTGGATGGCTCGTAGCATCAGAAAGTTTTCTGTTCTTTGGTCCTTCACAGCTCTCCACGATGAATAGAGCATTGTAAAAGAGGAAGAAGATGGAGACTAGCAGAATGGGTTAAAAAGGGAGCAGAAAAACATATAAAATATACAGACAATGGTGAAGTATCTACTCTCTCTTCAGAGATGGAATATATTTCTATATTCCTCTTGTCTGTTCTTCACTAGTGAAACCCAGATGCTTAAAGTTACTGCAGTTCCCAACTCCCACTGCTCTATTTTTTTTTTTGAGAATCCTTAAACTCTTCACTGTGAGGGTCATCACCTTTTTGTTCTCATGCCTGTTTCCAGTCACACAATGAGAAATGAGACTGTGATCTCTCAGTTGAGGTAACTTGAGGTGCTTCTCCATAAAATAATAAATTAGTGGCAGGAACATGAGAGAAAGAATGTGTTCTGTTAGTTGAAAAGACTGATAATTTACACAAATCAAATTTTCCTCTGACAAAGCATAAACCTTAGAATTTTCAAAAATGTCACAATGCTCTTACGAGACTGCCGCTTAAAAAGCTCGTGCAACTGCCACATAAAACCTTGATATCTCATCTCCTCTATTAAATTCCACTTAGTAATGTGTGTGCTTTGAGTGTCAGTAGCAATTTCTACTCAATCCCAACCAAAAGCTTAGACTGTTTCAAGGAAAATAAAGTCATAGTGTGCATCCATTGTTACGTGCAGGGAAAGGTTTCTGCTGGTGAGGTTTGGAGTGAGCTTAACTGGCTGTGACCTGTCTGCATTCCCAGACCAGTTGCTTCAGACTGAGAATTGCTGTACCTGAATGGTGTAAGGGACCTGCATGTATATTCTCCCTGCTTACATCCATTTGACAGTGCACCTTTACTGGCTTTGATTCTGAGCTCAGATCATACGCCTCAGGGATAATTCCTACACCAGGAAGATCTGTCGGTATGATGGAAGCCTTGGGATGGAGCCACAGTGTCTGCTCAGGAATGTGTTTGGCCAGGATGCTTTTGTGTGGCACTGATCCCTGGCAACAATTTTAGCCCTGTGTCTGTCAGGTTGCTGTTCAGTGCACAGAATTTCAGGATGGCAGCAGAGCACAGCTGTTACCATATAGCACCTTGGCATTTTGCATCCTCAACTTTTCTTTAGTGCTTTCTGGCTGTCTCCTCCCACATTAAAACTTCCCTCCCCGCGGCCCTCTGGAAATCTTACCTTTGCTCATTTTAGAATAGCCTAACTGGAAATGCATGGTGTTTCCTTTTCAGCAAGCTCTGCATATGATGGAGATATGTGTGTTTGTGTATCAGTCTATCAATAAGATCTGCACATACTGGATACACAGAGTTTATTTTGTTTAATATCTCATACAAAGGAGACAAGGCCTGTGAACTTTCTACTAGACATTTCTTTGGGGGGTCCCATAGCTGAAGGTGGTGTGCTTACACCAGTGCGGAATGAGGTTTGCTGATTGGCACTGTCTCTCTGCCCATACATACATATTTAGTTATCACAGAATCATAGAATATGTAAGTTGGAGGGGACTCATCAGTTTTGTCGAGTCCAACTCCTGGCCCTGCAGAGGACAACCTCAAGAGTCACTCCATGTGCCTGAGGGCATTGTCCAAACTCTTCCTGAACTCCGTCATGATTGGTGCTGTGACCACTTCCCTGGGGAGCCTGTTCCAGTGCCCAAACACCCTGTGGGTGAAAAACTTTTTCCTGATATCCAATCTAAACCTTCCCTGACTCAGCTTCATGCCATTTGCTCGAGTCCTGTCACTGGTCTTGAGAGTGAAGAGGTGGGTAGCTGTCCCTCCTCCTCCCCTCACAAGGAAGTTGTAACTGCAGTGAGGTCTCCCCTCGGTCTTCTCTTCTCCAGGCTGAACAGATCAAGTGCCCTCAGCTGCTCCTCAGACAGCTTCCCCTCAAGGTCCTTCACCATCCTTGTGGCTCTCCTTTGGACACTCTTAATGTATACACTCAGGGGTCACTTTTGTAGTTTGTCACTAGAGGAGAGTTATGTACACGTACACATGCACAAATACATACACCTGCTCATGCGTGTGCTTACCTGTGTGTTTACTGACGTACCTATGCATTTACTCACGCGCATACATAGAGAAAGACTGAGACCAAGCCATAAAGAGGAAGTACTCTAGTTATTTCTTATTCTAAATGTAGGAAACAAATCATCATTCCAACATGCCATGAGACGGCAGCTGGATTTAGGGGCTGATTTAATATTAATATACTTTTTACTGATCTGTAAATGCAAATTATTTGAAGACAACACAAATTTTTTTGGAATGCCAAAGGAGAAACCTACTTTGAAAGGACTATCAGAGATCACCACTAGGGCTGTATGGTATCTTCTGTAATTTTAGAAGTTTGCATGATAAAACTTTGGAAGATGCAATCTGAATCTTTTGTGTATACCTTTCCAACAGAACAAATACTATCAAAAATCTCCTGTCCATTGTTATGGAAAAGCCCAATTAGAGTGTTTGCTCAGTTCATAGCAGAAGAAAGCTATATATATTATAAAAGACATGTAAAGCTTTATTTAGTATTTTTTGTGTAAAATTTAGCAACCGTTAACTCTGATATTCAGTATGAATAATGTGTCTGCCTGTGGTCACTTCTTATCCAGAAAGCTATTAAGGGAGGAAGAAAGGACAAGAGAATGACAGCAAAATGAAAAGTCTTCCACATGTACAGATTCCAATCGGAAGAAAGAAATGAGGGTTTTATTTTATTCAGAAAAAAAGGAAGATATGATGTGGGAGAACAAGTGATGCAGTAGGAAGTACTGAAGGCTATAGAAAGATAGTATTGGTTATCTTAAGTATTGTTTTCCTGATGACCAATTTTGTGAAAAAGTAAAAGAAAGGACTCCTTTACATAGTTTATTCAAATCCTTTGTCTCTTACTGGCAAGGATACATTGAAGAAACAGCTCTAGTAGAATAGAACAGTTTGATAAAAACAAAATTTTAAAATTTTGCATTGTAATGGATGCCTAGTGAAGATTATCAGCCTGTGTAACAGATCAGTAGAAGGTTATCAGCCTGTGTACCCTGGTTATAGTGTAATCAGTGGATGTATGTGTCTGTGATTTTGGAAGTGTTAAAGAGCACTTCTTGCAAAGGATTTGTTACTGGCTTCCCTTGGAGGTCTGCTGTCTGACTAGATGGACTGTTTGTTCTTGTAACCAGAGTTCTTCACTACCTGTTCATTTTACAAACAAATTATGGTACTGCTTAATAAAGATTTTATTAATGCTGACCGGGCAGCCTAATTTTGCTGTTTAAGTTCTCATTTCTAAAGTCTTAATCCAAAACCCACTGAAGAAAATGGAAAGAAGCCCACTGCACTCAGTAGGTGTTGGATCAATCTTCAGCTTTATCATTTAATTTTCTAATTTTTGTCAATTTCTGTGAAAAAAAAATTCATGCTGCTTCTTATCTTTAATAGGTTAACATTGATTAGAAAAAGAAAATCTTGTAAACTTTAACAGAATTCAATAAAACTTCACTAAGTTATTGACATCATAAACAGTCTCATTTATTTCCATCATTTAAGGATATGCAACCCTCATATTTTGTTTCTTTATTGAAAGGAATGTCTAGATTCTTAAAAGGTTGCCACACCTTCGTCTCTGGTGCTTTCAGTTGCTGTGATGGAAAACTTGTAAAGCTCTTTAAAATCAATCACTAAAAATATATGCATTATTAGGGTACATCCTGAGCTCATTAATTAAATTACAGATATTTTTCAATCCTTAGTTGGTTTAACTTATCCTCCTTCATATTTCTTCTTCAGTGCTTTATATATAAATTAATGTATAATATATATTATATATAATAATATTTATTCTGTCAAAGGACAATCACATGGCTCAATGGGCACTGTAGTTCTTCTTGTAGCTGTTCACTTACAAGGAATCATCCTTAATTAATGCTTTTTCTTGATTGTGTCCATTGGTAGTATCACTTAATGCTTAAAATTTTCATATTAGCTAATGCAATGTATGTCTTTTAATTCTTTGGTGTCTGAAATCAGCCCCTTTCACTAGTTCCAAATATTCCTTCTCTGTAAAACGCTTCAGTGTCCTGTCTCTAAACTCTGAAAGATGTAAGCACCGTCTGCCTTTTTGTCTTTTTAAGTGTTTCATCTATTTATAATATAAACTCTTTGTTTAATATTTCTATTTTATTCTATATGAAGTAGGATTAGAGAAAAAGTTAATACCAAGTTCTTCTCCCTACCTCAGTGGAAATTCAATTTTTTGTCAGGCCTTGAAAATCATAGGAAGTATTTGCTTTCTTGCAGCCTCCAGAAAAGAAGTGATTTCCATTTTGGTTGGAAGGTAGATTTTTTAATATTTTCTATTTATTTAGTACTTAGATTTTGGGAGGATTGAATCAAAAGATGCCATTTTATACATAAAATTTTAATGAAAGCATTTTCTTCTCAATAGAAAATTAATCAGGGAAGATAATTTCAGAGGACTTGATGCAAGTTCTTAGCAGAACAGGACTCTCAGCTAAGGTCTTTAGGTGCTAAATAATACAAATATGAAAATAGTACTGTGAGTCATAATACTGGGGGTGGCTGGGTCAGCTGCCTGTTTCCTAAATACTAATCAGTCTTTTTAATTTGAGATTACCTCACTATTCATCTTCTTCCTTTTCCATGTTGCCTGAATTAATTGCACATAAAATATGGATGGGCATGAATCAAAGGTAGCTTGTGTTTTTCCTTTTTGCCACGGTTCAGGTGCAACCCATGTAGTTAACAGAACAAAAATGCTAATAGTAATAGGTCTTTCAGATTTTGATGCTGAACTTTGACCCCGTGTTTGCTCTTTTTCATCAGGTCTTAATGCAGTGCCCAGGGATTTGTGGGAAAGGCTGCTGTTGGTCTCAGTGTGCAGTGAATTAGATTTGGTTTGATTGATCTTAAAATCTTAGCGGCGAGGTTCTCTTATTTCATGCGGTGCATCGCCTGTCGGTGCAGAGCCCTCACCTGCTGCACGCTCGCAGGTGCTGGCTGCCTTTGGGAAGAGCAGCGTTCCCTAAGGGGAAGATGAAGCAGGGCAGCTCCTGTTTCTCTGGGAGATGATCCCAGAGGTGAGGGGATCTTGGGTTTTGTACATGAAACCTCTGCTGTTTGTTCCAGGTCTTGTTACTGGAATTGACAAGCCGTGCTTGGTGCCATCCGCTGGGCTAATTCCAGCTGACGGCTTTCGACCACGGCTGGACCGCAGAGCTCCGCGGTGGCACTGGCGGCATTTCCCCATCTCAGGAATGCCCCAGCCAGTGGGCTCTGTGCCCAGCACAACCTGTCGCCTGGAGACTCATGGTTTCCATAGCTTTGCTTAATAGAAGACATTTTTGTCTGCTCGGAAGATACTTGTGTTTGCTGATTTGGAATAATACTAAGTGAAGCAAGAGGAAACCGATTTCACACAGAATCTCCTGTCAGAGCTCTGTGTTTCATCAAGAATGATCTTAGAGTAACTCCAGTGAATCTGGCTTGCCAGACTGAGTCCA
The DNA here is from genome assembly GCA_036023395.1 of Myiotriccus ornatus. Taxonomy (NCBI): domain Eukaryota; kingdom Metazoa; phylum Chordata; class Aves; order Passeriformes; family Tyrannidae; genus Myiotriccus; species Myiotriccus ornatus. The sequence goes on from JAYRBT010000001.1 coordinate 105,679,487, forward strand.
AGATGAACCTTCAACATCGATATTATTGCATTAATTTTAATGAATAAAGATCACAGACGTATTACTTATTTAATTAACGTAGCAAAACCCATTGTCAGCGAGCAAAGAAGTTGTATTGCGCAGCCGCTCTAATACAATCAACAAGAGTATTCTTTATGGCTATGAGAATATAATTTTCTTGTTAAAAAGCTTTGATGTTTCTTTAAATATATAAAAATACAGGAAATGTATAAAGCTTGCTGGCCATCTCAAATGACTTGTATCAAAATGAATCCTTTAATTTTAATTTGTGTTTATTTTGATGGGTTTTAAATAATTCTGATGTATATATACAAGCATACTTATAAGCAGAAGTATATGTGTATATACATAACTTTTATTATAAAATCATAGGTGTTAATATTTAAAATATAACCATTATGTCAATTTTCATGTGTTACTTTTACCATTGTTGTCATTTTATTTGCACAGTTACAGGCTATTTAACCACTATAGTTTTGCTTTTCTTGTGCTTTTCTGTCTGGTTCAACTCACTGTGAGACAGGAACTGCTCCTTTTATTTGTTGCTATGGAATTCAGGAGCATTGTGTTGGACATTCATCTACAAAGACTCACCGTGCAAAGTCTCACCTGCGTGTCTGGTTTGGACCTACACATGCTTTTTCATCCAGACTCCTTCATCCCTTACCACATGAGTTGCTTTAAAGTTTCTGCAAGTCAAGGAGTCAAGAAGCCACCAGTCAGCTGAAGGACAGTATCTTGACGTGTGCAAGACAGGCAACTGTCTCTGTGTTAGTCCTGAAGTCATAACTCAGAGGCAGTCTGTGTTTTGTAATAGGGGAAGCTATGGGCAGTACATCTCGTAGGTTGGCAGGAGCTGCTTGCTGTGTAAAAGCTGTGTAGATAGCTTTAGATTAATGTAGTAGCCAAGGTTTTAATATGTACTTTGGTGTGTTTAATCCCGCACTGATGTGGACAATGAAAACCATTGCTTGAAAACAATATATTTAGACAGTCCGTGGTTTATCTAATAAAAAAACCTGAATGCGGAAATGCAAACATAATTAGTCCAAAGTGTATGAGGCTCTATCAGTGGCACCCGAAATACAGAAATAAGAGAATTTATTGCTTATTTGTCAGGAATTATGGTTTCTACAGTCCTCACTTTTACTGTTGTTTTGGTGCTGTGATTTTAACCCCTCTGAATGCTCTGAAATAAGCTTTTGGCTTCATGCTTTGTTTTGGTGAATGGGGATGACTGAATGTTCAACTAGGGACTACCTTGTATTTTTTCTATCAAAATTGGCACAGTATTCGTAGCTTAAAAAGGAAGTGTTTTTTCTTTATTTATTCTTTTGCTGAAAATTTGCAGTGTAAGGTTATTGCAGGATAGAGGAAAATAGCACAGTAAGACTATGTTCAATTCATACCAATTTTTGGCATCCAACACCTTTTGATTTTGTTTTGAAGATTATCTGTTAAGGCTTTAAGAATAGAAGGAAAAAAAAAACCCACACAACTTTCCACAGTGACAATGGAAAGGGTCATACCAGAAAAAAAAAGACAAATTTTTGTAATTAAATTTAAACGAACATCTCTTCAAGGCCAGAATTTTTTTAAAGTGCAAATTGTCTTTCTGCTTATCTTAGAGGGCAGACAGTTCCTCTTACTATTTAAAGCTTATTTTTGAAATAGCTTCAGTATGAAAGGCCCCACTTTTTCCTCAGTCTTTAGGAAAGAATAAAATTAAACAAAATAACACTCTCCAGCAACACTCACTTTCCTATAGATGTTCAGAAATAATTAAAATACAGCAGACAGCACCATCACTGATCTCAGTATCAAAATAGTATATACTTCTAGGGAATTCCATAACATTTAATTTATGGAACTCAAAAGTTTTATAACAAAGTTGTTGGGGTTTGACGTATGGAATGACTGATTTCAGCAGGAAGTTGTGTTTTATTAATGTCAGGAATTCTAGTCCACTTTTACTGTTATATGATCTGTACTGTGCATAGCTTTTATGGTGAATACATGGATGAAACAAGAACTACTTTATCAGTTTCCATGAGCAAATGCAGACTTCACTTTCTCTGGCTGTACACACCTCTTTTTTTAATGAACATTAAATTTTACTTGGAAGCAAATCCATAGTGGAGAAAATATCCTGAAATGGTCCTATATTTTATGTTCTGTGATACACAAATACATGATGTGATACAAGAATTACCTTCAGAAATGTGGAATTTATTTAACTGAGGCATTCTAGCTGTGACCAGTCACAAACAGGGATTGTGACTCCCTTCTGCACACATTGCTTACATTACACAGAAATTCTGTATTTACGTAGTTCATCGTTCCTGAGATTTCATACCCCGGCTGGACAATTAGCTGCCAGTTAAAATAACAGGAGCTCTCCGATTTGATTGTGTGACAGATTTTGACAAAGTTTACCTTCTTTCTAGAGGCACATTGTGAGCTGGCAGTGCTTGGCTGACGGGGAGCGTGTTGGGTGTCCCGGCTGGGCACAGGATGGGCAGACAGTGTGGAAGGGTGCTTGGAAAGCCATGGGCAGTGGTCAGCAGAGCACTGCCTTCCCATCTTGTGCAGCCCTGTAGTTACCACATGAGCTGTGTGAGAGCTAACAGGCATGGGGAAAGCTTCTCTAAGATCAATATAAAGAAAGGCTATTAATAATTAAAAAATTGATAAATACTTGGTGTCGGTCAGTGGTGTCTGGCGTGACTTTGGGTTGATCACATAATCCTTTCTGGGGCATACATTATCCCTAAGCAGAGATCTTTGCATCCTTGGCCAATGTCAAGCCTTGGCTTAACATCAGCTCCCAAGTGAAGGAGAGGGCTTGGCTGGGAGGCCGTCCATGCACCGCAGCTCTCTGGGGCCAGCTGGCTTCAGTAGCAAGAAGGGGGGCTCCAAGCTTGTGCTGGTTTTGGCTGTGATAGAGTAAATTTTCTCCAAGGGATGGAGAGCAGCTCATGGACACACTGCCCAATGCCTAACCCTCTGAAACAGGTTGGCTGGGACTACAGTATTTGTCATTTGGCCTTGGGTTCCTTCTCAGCCACCTGCAGTGGACTCCTACTCTTAGTTCTTACTATTACTGTTGTGTTTTTTCTATAGCATTTTGGGGTTATCTGGGGTTATTATGTGTGAAGTGCAGCCTCCCCTGCATGATAGTTTTTCAGGCATAAAACTGGTAGTAGATAATGTGTGTCCTAGGCTATGTGCAGGGATAAGCTTCTGGATAGAATGGTCTCAGAGGACTGTTCAATACAGACCAAACCAAGCCTGTCACCTTGGTATCAGAGGCGGTCCTTGGAGTGAACTGTCTTCCCTCACCTATTGACTCCAAGCAGAAACCAGCAGTGAACTCACATAGTTCAGGGTAGATGATCCATGAGAGGAGTTTACTCAAGGACTGCATTGCTTTGCAGTGCAGACATATTGTCTGACTTCAATTCCCACAAGCAGAATGGGGTGACAGCACTTCTCACCTCACTGGCACACTAAGGGAACAGACACATTAGAGACTGTGAGATGTTAAGATGCTGTAAGATATGGTGTTTTGCAGTGTGATGAGAGTGCAAAAGACAGACTTCTGTCTGAGAAGATGGATGAGTTTCCTTCAGTAAAGCATTAATATGTGCTGTATTCTACCTCTGAAATCTGAACTAGGAGTCTCAGGCTCTGCAGTTGTTTCTGGGGATTTTGTTATGCAGATGGTACTTTCTGATTATCACATTGTAAGACATGCACACATGAAAGGGAAGAGTGAAATGGAGAGGGGTAACCTAACGGAATATGAAAAACATATTTATAAGCAGATATTTTTTTCCTGAGGTAAATAAGCTCACTCTTAGCCTTACACATTTGAGCTCAGTCTGGCTATATCTGAGTTTATAAGATGCCTAAGCCTCTTTTATTTATTGCCCTTTAAAAAGCCTCAGAAACGTGACTGCCATCACTAACATGCTTTTGAGACAGGTCCGTGTGGAGCTTTGTACTGTTCTCCTTGCCTCTTTTTCCTTCTCTGGCTGGGCAGGTGTGTGCCTGCTGCTCTCTGAATCAGGACTGGGAAGGCAAATGGATCTCCAGTGCAGGTCCCATTTGGGGCATCACCCTGTAACAGAGATGCTCTTGAGAACTAAGCTACAAAGCTTCTTGGTCTTGTACACTCCTTTCCACAAATTGTCCTGCCAAAAAAGGGCTAGTGAAGCAAAGGTTTGGTGAAATTATTCCATTTAACACAGTCATATTTCCCATTTGTAGGACTGCACTGCACTCAACACTCAGCAGATCATGTTTCTTCAGCAGATTTCAATTAAAGGTGTTAGTGCTTTTAAAGGCCAAGCTGGACTTCTTCCAAAGCAGGTTTTTTATTTTCCTCTCCATACGTAGCTCCATAAAATGTCTTTGTACAGACAAAATGTGCATTGCCTATACCATTAGAAAGCTTTTATGATTAAGTTGTGGAAGAAATTCTTTTAGCTTACCCTGTCTGAATTGGCAGTAATGTATGCTGGAGAGGAAGCAGACATTGAGGTTAGGGTCTGGATGGGAATAGGGATTTTAATGTTGGTGGAGGAATTATTGTTATTTTTGTCTATTACAAGATTGCCCATAATCGCCCAGTTTCCATTTTGCTCTGTGTTGTGAATGCTCAGAACCTGCTCCATACAGCTTACAGGAGAGAGAAATTGGATAGGGATAGCTGGGGAGCACAAGGTAATAACCAAACCATATTGGAAACGCTTGACAGTAGCCATCAGCTACTGCTTCCTTCTCAGTTTTTCATAGGCATCACAGTGGAGGAGGGTTTTGAAGGAACAGAGGATGGAATTCTTCATCTTTTTAGTCTGCTTGAATGATTGAGAAGGCTATAAAAAGCCACCCCAGGCTTAATTTCGTAGCAGCCAATTTTCACAAATTGTCTGTCTGTAGGAAGAACACAAAGCTTCTACAATGCCAGGCCACCTGCGGATGTCACTTAAGAAAAAACAGCCCAGTTTTCTTTGGACTATTAAAACAATTAACTTGCTTGAAATCGTGCTGATTCTGTAAGGTGATTTTAGCTATGGAAGAAGGAATTTCTGCAAAAAATTCCATGAGCCTTTCAGAACTCTGTATAATAAATCTTTCCTCCATCAGTGAAATCCCAGTATTTTAAGTTTAGAAAATAGAAAACTAACTATCACTAAGGAGGAAGTAAGCATAATTTCATATTACACAGTATTCATAGTATTTAAATAAAGTATTTGGGCTCTTAATTTGAATTTGGACTTTTGACCTCATATTATAAATAAAATTTTAGTCTATTTGAATTGGAAAGATTTTTAATTTTTAATGCAGACTTTGTTTCATTTTACTTTCTTAATAATCAGAAGGTCACATGATACTAAGTGAAACACCTTATGACAATCTAAATTGAATATATCATTATTACCTTTATCAATAAAAAATAATGAATTGAATTGTGAGTATTGCTCATAGATCGTAATGTCTACTTCTGAAAAATGCATTGACCTATAAATTGTCCTCCAGTAGCCATGCCCAGACTAGACAGGAGTTGTAAAACAAATTTGTAGAAAGATGTCTTCAGAATGAAGGGTGTTTGCACAGTAAAGCTGAGTAAGAAGGCAGCTATTCAAAGCTCCTTTAAAATTGTTTTTTGTTAGATTTTTTTTTTAAATACAGTTTTCTATTTCTAGCATGAATTAACATAATTCACACGTGAGATATATTTAATTTCTTTATTTCCTTATTTCTGTCTAGTTATTTCCATGTAAGACAGGACACTATTTGGACATAATAACCACCACACGAATTTATAGCTGCATGTTCCTGGTACCATATTAATTTTTACCCAAATGCAGTAAAATTATTCAGCAGATGAGTGATTCCTGAAATAAGTTATCTTTGTATTTATTTTTTAAGATTTATTTTACAATAATTCATAAACTTTAATTATCAACTGTTTTGTAAACGCTATCACGTGATAGTCAGGACATATAATGGCCAGTCTTCACGAACGAAGAACCGGGGAAGGTCTTTACACCTTCCAGCCTGCGCATTGGATTTTTTAG
>JAYRBT010000001.1:105685693-105704912 GCA_036023395.1 Myiotriccus ornatus
TGCGCGGAACTGAGCCCACCCTTTAATCCTAAGGTTCATCTGCTGGGGCCAAGCAAGCTTGGACGGTGGCAGTGAGGCCATACTCCGATTTTAAATATATGAACTTAGGAAGAGAGGACAGGGCCTTATTTTTATGCAGTCCCTACTTCCTCTTAAAACAGTTTTCTTTTAGGTTTGTCCTTCTACTCTGTTTTCTGCTTTCAAGACCAAAATAATTGCTGGACAGCTCAGATTCAGTGCCCTTTAATCGAAATTACTTTTCTTCTGACTCATGTCTGTTTCCTGATGGTACACAGAAAGCAGTCATAGCTTCTATTCTAGTTAGACTTCTGTTCTTCTTATGTGTTTTAGAAGCTGTCTTTGCACTTGTGATCTGAGTTCCTCTTTTTGAGAATACTGGCCAAAAGCCTCTGCATTATGCCACAATAGGTCTTGCTAGTGTCACATGCAGCAGCTCTCCCACGCACCTGTTTAAAAATGCAGATGCTAAATTTGCAGCTGTTCAGTGGTATGCCGTTCTGATTTGTCACTTAAAATATTGTACTTATTCCATAAAAGTTTTCTGACACCAGCATGTAGCAGTGTTCGGTTTTACTGTGGGTCTGTGGCTGCCCCAGCCAATCTGTAATGCTTTACCACTCTAACTAATTATGTATTTAATGCTGAGAATCTACCTAAAATCTGAATAATAGCCAAGAGCATTAGTCTGTCTGCTCTTGCAAGTGTCCTTATCAGTGGTCTTTCTTCTGGCAATGTGGGGAATGGTATTAATTGTTCAAAGCTTAAGCCAGCTTAAAAATTCATCCTGGTACCAGAAGGATAGACTATTTCATAGCATTTATTACACAGGACATCATGATAACTGCTAATATATAGGTATGCAAGACTGAACAGGTCAGTTTTACTCATAGAAGATGAGTACATTTACTGAATCACCAGAAATAGTGATATGTGTGAAGCTGAGACCTCATTGAGTATATCTTATCCTACCATAATAAGACGCTGTATTTCTCATTGGTTCCTATAGTTATCAGATGCTATTTAAAAATCTCTTCCTCTCAGCTGTAAAACCATGCCAGCAAATCTGGCATTTTAATGCAAGTCACAAATACAACTAAGAAAAATTCTGATTCTTTAGTTTCAGACTTACTGCAACTTCACACATCATATGTATAGACAGGCAATTCTCAGATACTTCATTATTAAAAAGACAAGAAGTAGAAGAACAATCCGCCTGGCATAGGAATAGTATTAGCTTCCAAAAAAAGGGATTCTTGGAAAGCCCTGTGATGGCAAAGTGTAATATCAGCATGATTTTAAATATAAAAAACCCAGGGTTTGGCTAAGTTTAGCAAGGAGTAATGTAAATAAGGTTTTATAGAGCAGTTGTGGCAAATCCTGTGTTTGGTATCCTGATATTTCATTTGTCGTTCCTCAGCCTCGTAGCCTCATCATAAACTAAATTTATATGAAAAAACTTCCATCTAACATGCAATTAAGCTTTACTGAGGATGTAAAATTACAGTATAGCCAATGTGAAATAGGATAATCAATGACAGTGACATCTGTCAGACTCAAGAATAAAACTACATTAGGAACCCCCAGCCTTGATAGTATTGTCTCAGATTTCCATAACCAGTGTTAAAAAAATGCAGTTATGTTATGCACTTAGTGTTTCAGAATGGTCTTTAAGTATAGGATTGAGGCTAGGAGGGGGTATCAGATAATTTTAAATAGTGCAATTAAGATTCCAGAAACCATCTGGAGAAGCAGCCGTGCCTGTAGTGGTGAATACAACAGAGCCATGGACCACTTCCTGGTCCTGACGCCAAGTGACAGGGCCAGGCCATATTTATACTTTATGGCCTAAAGGGGTAATCCTAGGAGGAAGGCTCCTGTTGCATCATTATTGGGTTTTCTGAGGCTTTTTGTTTGTCTTCTTCAGTTGAAGATGTTGGGCATTGTTGCAGCCCGCCAGACTGGTGTTTCCACAGCGTAATTGGAAGAACTGTGTATTGTAATGGGGTGACGTCCAGGGATGTTTGTGTGCAAGCCCTTGTGGGGTGTTGGTTGGGGAGTCTGTAGGGCAGAGGGACTCTTCTCCTGACTGACACCCCCTGCACCCTGCCTGCCTCAGTTCCCCCAACCCACAGCTATGCCAGGGAGTGTGCTAGCCGGGAAGCAGAGGGAATGGCTGCAGATCCAGCGCTTGAGCTTGCTTCCTGGCTTTATTTCATTTACTGCTGGTGCAGCCAGGCAGTCTAGTCAGCTGCAAAAATGTAATATGCTGTTAGTTTAAAAAGGACGACAGGACACCAACCCCACACCACTTACACATCAGAAGTTCCGAGCTAATAACTCCCAACATACTATAATTAATTAGAGTAAAAAAAGCCCCAGAAATTATGATGTGCCACAGAAAGAGAGCAGGAGAAATCAAGGGCATTAGGGTTGTCCTAGTATATATATGGTGCAACGGTGAGAATACTGACATAAAAATCTTTATTAAAGTAAATTAAGAAGTTTAAAAGAAGAAATTACTAAAACTATAATATAGGAACAAGTCCCATGTTGCACAAAAATGGTATAATTTTTCTTCATTAATGGGTAAGATGGGAAAGGACAGATAGGAGAAAGCAGTCCAGAAACAATATGTTGTTAGCTACATCAGACCAAGGAGAGCCAAATGAGAGGCATCTAGATGGGAAAAACTTTCACAGGCCCTTCTGTCTCACCACTGGGCATGTAGCAAAAATTGCTTTTCTCACTAATCTCAGGTATATTTAATCAGCTAGGCAGAGGCGTATTCATCCTGGCACAAGATGTAATAATTGCCCGAGGAAGCAGCAGGAAGGATTGCTTTAAGGCTGCTATTGCAGAAGTGTGGAGGAGCTAGCCAGGGGTGAAACTATTTCCAGAAGAGGTAGGCCACTGATTTTTCAGGCTTATGTCTTCTCCTCCTCCCCTTAGCTAAAACTGTTTTGCACTTGCTGATAGTAATACACCCATGCCAAATGAGTCTCCCCAGACATCAACTGAAGGAAAATGACATGAAAAAGATGTTTGTTCAATTTTATTTTGGTTTGATTTTACTTGGCACTGCAGAAATTAGCATTGTGCATTTAGTCAAGTTAATAAATGCGAGGTTATCATATTCACAGCATTTACACATCATTTTGAATATTTTCAAGGTAAACAACATCCACATTTCCATATCACTAAAGGAAACAAACTACATGGAGAACACAGGAAATTAGTATGTTTCCCAAAGTAGTAATTTCACAGTATTTTTTTTCTAGTTTGCACAGGTGAGAGAGGATTTATATTGCTCAGTGAAGTAAAGTTTAAACCACTCTTGTATACAAAAAAAAGGAGAAATGTAATATTGCAGATGAAGTATGATGTTCTCTGTACATGAGATTCCAAAGAGAATTAATGCACTTCTCTCTCAGAAATAATTTCTTGAAAATTCATAAAAATAAAGAATTGAGTTCTTTAAAGATCAACTGAGAAAAAACAAAAAAACCAAACAAACCTGTCTGTTCTCGTGCTGGGTAGGTGAGTTGACCCTGGCTGGATGCCAGAGCTCCTCTGTTATTCCCCTCCTGAGCTGCATGGGAAAGAGAAAATAAAATGAAAGTCACATGGCTTGAAATAAAGACAGGGAGAGATCGCTCACCAGTTACTGTCACAGGCAAAGCAGACTCAGCTTGTGGAAATTAATCGAATTTACTGCTAGTCGAATCAGAGTAAAATGATGAGGAATAAAACCAAATCTTAGATAACACCTTCCCCTCACCCCTTCCTTCTTCCTGGGCTTAACTCCCGATTTCTCTGCTTCCTTCCTCCCAGTGGCACAGGGGGACAGGGAGTGGGGGCTGTGGTCTCTGCTGGTCTTTCCTTCTCACATTCTTACCCTATTCTAGAGTGGGGTCCCTCCTGTGAGAGGTAGTCCTCCATGAATTTCTCCAGTGTGAGTCCTTTCCATGGGCTGCAGTTCTTCATGAACTGCTCCAGCACTGGTCCCTTCCATGAGGGGCATTCCTTCAGGAAGAGATTGGTCTAATGTGGTCTTCTTTCTCCATGGGTCCAAAATTATTGCCAGGAGCCTGTGGGCTTCCCACAGCATCACAGTCTCCTTGGAGAATCTGCCTGCTCCAGTGTGGGTTCCTCCATGGGCTGCAGATGGATCTCTGCTCCCGTGTGGGTTCCTCCATGGGCTGCAGATGGATCTCTGCTCCATTGTGGACCTCCATGGACTGCAGGAGAACAGCTGCCTCACCATGGTCTGCACCTCAGGCTGCAGGGAAATCACTTCTCCAGCACCTGGACCTCCTCCTCCCCTTCCTTCTTCACTGACCTTGGTGCCTGCAGTACTGTTGCTCTCACATATTCTCATTCATCTCTTCTCTGGCTGCTGTTGTACAGCATTTTTTTTATCTTTTCTTAAATGCATTATCCCAGAGGTGTGACCACTGTCCCTGGCTGGCTCGGCCTGGGCCCACAGTAAGTCCATCTGTCTTGTAGTTGTCTGAGTTTGGCTCTGTCTGACAAGGGGAAGCTTCTAGCAGCTTCTCAGAGAAGCCACTCCTGTAGCCCCCCATGACCAAAACTTTGCCACACGAACCCAATACAGGTGGGTCAGAGTGAATGTTGTTATGGGTTAGATGGTAATTAATCTGAATGTCAAAAAAAGTTCTCAGTTATGCTCGTTGCGCTGGGCTCTGTGTACCTTAGCAGTTTGGTTTGAAGCAGTAGCACAATCTTGAAGCAAATCCCTTGGTTGCTGCCTCTTCCCACGTGCTCGTTCAGTTTCCAGGGCAGCTTTTGGATCAGGCAAAACAGGTGGCCTTATAGAGAGGAGCACCATTGGTGACTCCCTCCGCTTCTGCATCAGGAGAGGTCAGATCCCCATCAGGCATGCATGGATCGAATCCTCAGACTGAACTTCCAAGCAGACACATGATTTGATCTAATTATTTTTTCACTCTCTTTGCCAGGAAATAGCTGATAATGTGGGAGGGGGGTTGTTATTGTTGTTGTTTTGCTTGTTTGGGTTGGGGGGTTGTTGTTGTTGGTTGTGTTTGTTTGGTTGGTTTGGGAGTTTTGTTTGGGTTTTTTAATTGTTGTAAAAAGAGGATAAAGCCCAGTGATATAAAACCAGAATAAGTGAAGAGAAGGAAATTTATGTGGATAGTGGTAACTGCATGAAGGGTATCATATGTGCACTGGTAAAATAAAGTGAATTGAGTTGAATGGAAAAACACCTTTATGGAAGAAATTAGATTCCTAGTAAAAATTGAAAATGAGTAATAATTACAAAGCATTTTGCCATTCACATAATCCTGTAAAACCATCTGTCAGCAAATTAAATAAAATTTCAGCTAACTACTGCCATGTGGGCTAATCTTTTTTAAGTGCTCAGACTGAAGTTTTTTTTCTGGAGCTGCCATTGCTCCTGTTAAAACAGGAACATGACTTGTGGGCATGCATTTTCCAGCCTCCCTGTCCTGCCCTTCTAGGTTAAAGGAGGTTTCTGCTTCTTCAGATGGTTTGTGAATCTGACTACCAAATTTTTTAAAGCAGAATCTGCTTTGTGAATTTGACCCAGTTTTGCAAATAGTTTTAAAAGAGCTAAAATCACACTTTGGCTTAAGAAGAAAAGAAAGAAAAAAAATTGAAAATAGGAAGAGGAGATTTACACATTTCATGGCACTATTTTGTCATGTTTTCTAAGAAATTCATTGTATAATATGGCCCTTTAATCCATAACAAGATTAAAAGTAATTGTTTTCCCATGTTCTGTTCTCCTCTGAGGCTGATTCAGTACATATCCCATTGTTTGTGTAGTATTGCATTATTTAATGAAATCCTCAGATCTTGAACAGCTGTTTGCTGGTTTTGACCTGCAACATTAGAGTAACAGCACTACAAAGACGACAGATTTTGGCAGCCTTAAATTGTGTTCAGCTGAACTATGATATTTGCAATTAATATGTCACTTCCAAAATTGCATCTGCTTGTATTAGTTTCTGACTGTACAATCTGCAATCAAAGACCTAAGAATTTTTGGACATGCTGTGCAATTCTATAATAAGTTTGCATTTATTTGCATTATACGTTTCATATCCAGATTTAAATTTAGAGTTCTAAATTGGTCAGTAGATTAGGTCAACATGATTTTAAGAACCACTCAATAGTCAATGGTGTCTTATTAGTAAATGATGTCTTAATAGTAAAAATACAAAGCATGTGTTAAATTTTACATTTTCTTCAGTAAATATATATACATATATTACATATATCCTTTTCTTTTCAAATGGCACTTTTGCCTGTTATTATAACTGCAGTCATTGCCTTATTGAATGTCAAAAGTAGAATCCAGATGCAGTTAACTATAATGCTATTCTATGCATAAGAATTTGACATAAATTCTGTTCACTATTTAAACTGTTATTTGTCTTAATGAGATTAGTTGATGGTTGTTCCTTTGCTGAAGGGAAGAGATGTTAGATTAGAAGCTGGAAGATGGCGACTTGAGGAGGCTTCGCCAGCTGCATAGACAAACAAGGCTTACTTTATTATTGCCTTAATAAAAGCTATTGAGCCCTGAGTACATAGTAGTTTCTTGGCACCTCGTCCCCAGTGTGCGTGGAACATCCGATTCTCCGGTTAAGTGGTCTGTTCAGTTACACTTCATTTCTCCGGCCCATTTTTCCTGGCTTTCCAGCCGTCCTCTAGTCTCGCTAAACAAATTCCTAAGTAACTACTATAAAAACTCTTCCAAAATATAAAAACATTCAGGGGGTGTATCCTGCTCCTGCCTGCTACTGAGCAGCCTGAATTCCCACACAGTCCAGCAGGAAAGGGGGGCACCCAGCCTGTTGATGGATTAGGCAGGAGCTTGTGTGAGTAGGCTTGGGTTTAACACCCCACAGCCTCTTGCTGGAAATGAAATTTGCACCTGTGGAATAGCTCCAGGAGCTAAAAATCTGCAAGTCTGACTCTCTGTGTATTTCTTTTTGTTTAGTTTCTAAAGAAGATTTTTCACCAGCCAAACTGTATTTCCATTAGCCAGTAACCTGGATCATAAACTCGAGGCTTTTTTTGTATTTCCTTGGTATATTGTTTAGTACTCTCAGGGTCTTGGGACCTCCAGGATGATGTATTTCCAACTAGGAATATTAACCATGACAGCCCTTTTAATGAGTTAAGGAATCCTTATTCATGACAATGAAAAGTATGTATTTTAAAGAATATTTTATACAAAACTAAGGAACAAAATTGAACTACATGAAATTCTTGTAGTATAAAAGTGAAAACATATTTGACTATTACACAAAATATTCAAAATAGTTCTCATGAAGAATTTTTTTGGTTTAGTTCACAAATGAAAAATGTAGAATCTGTGCTTACCTATTTAATAGCCATTCAGAGAAATCTGTACTTGATCAACATTTTTGCAGAAGGTTGATTAGTATTCATTGCATTTCACAATGACAATCGAGAAAGAGGTGATGAATAGATCACAGTCATGAAACAAAAGATAACACTGTAGCAGTCTGAACTTAGCCAGCCTGTCTTGGTTAATAATTCCTCCTTAACTCTTTTAGATATTTAATTGTAACTGAGGTGGATTGTAACTGTTGAATAGAACAAGGGATTTTGTTGTTGTTCTTACATGTGAAAGAGTGATCCTACAGGTTGCCAAGTGCTCTAGCTTTCATGCAATAAAGCACGTGCTCAAGTCATTAAATGGCTTCACTCAAGCCTTCAGTCATTCTTTGTGGTTAGAGTTAAGCTGATGACAAACACTTTTGGTGGGTGGAGATATGAGTAAAGTTATCAAAAAATCATAATCCTAACTAATTTCTTTCTGCAGTTAATATACTAGATTAAGCTTGTTTTATTTACTTTACTGCCTTAGGACGAGCCATTTGACAGAATCACTTCAGCTTCTTCGATTTTGATTAGTCAGGGATGGGGATACATTGAGATTATTCCCGGTTAATCACAAAACAGAGCAGGTGACTTGCAATATCTAATCCTGGAGAACATTTTTTTTTTCTATATTCAGATTGGAAAGGCCTTGTAAAAGACTTCCTTAACTAGTTATTATATTTTATATTGAAGACAAATTTTATGTTTAAGGTAGTCTGTTTATGCTCTCAAAAATCTTTCAATATAAATTATTTTACAATTTTTATTTTTCTTTTCTTTGTGTAGCTAATGGAAAAGGAAAATACATCACCCTTAATGATACAGAAGAAAATTAGTGAAGACTTAAGTTCTGCAGAACTACAGAGTTAATTTTAAATTTTTTTTCCAGATCTCAAAAGGTGACAATTTTGCTCATTTAATCTGCTATGATGTTTTTTCTCAATGCTGAGAATAGCTGTCATAAACTAACATAGTTGAAAAAGAAAATATAATTCAACTTAAAATTAATTAAGATTGAAAGTAAGTTTTGAATAGTAGCTCCCCCCCCAAAAAAAAAAACCAAAAATGCTTTTTGCAGTGGAAAGAGTATGAATTTAAAGATTTACTTTTGGAAAATGGAGTAAATGAATACTTTTATGGATGATGGGTTCACAGGCCACAGGTTCACATATTCCACATATTTGTATGTCCTGCATTTGATTATGATTTTTTTTAAGGCTGAATTTATTTCATTTTTTTGTTTTGTTTCTTTTTTTTTGTTTCATTTCATTGGACACTGAGAAGGTTCAGGTGGTAAAGAAACAGAACATCTAAAATTAAAGTGCATTTCATAGTGTCATGATTAGTCAATTTTATGGAAAATGATAATATGAGATTATACCCTTTGTGGCACAATCTCCCTTCACACAAACTGCAGCTGTAGTGTTTTAGATGAGAAAGAGGACCTGGCCTTGCCTCTTGCTCTCATTTAGTATCTGAGTGTATCTCACTCTTTTGCACAGTAGTGAAGGGTAATGCTAATTAGCAACTACCAAACCTGACCAGTTTTCCTGCATTTGAGAGCATCCCACTTGTATATAACCCATGGTAGCTTTACAGATAGGGAAAATTTATTTTTTCTTCTGGTCCCTTAAGGAGGTCTGCTTTGATCTATGACCTTTAAGATATCTTAAGCAGGATACCTTTATTTAAATAGCACTGAAACTCTTATTTTTATAGAAGTTTGTTTGGGTTTTTTTTTTCCACTTGTGTATCCTGTTGTTAAAATCTTTAAGGGCACCTACAATTAGTTCTTCATGTTGGTTTTAGCATCTCTGTGCTGCAACTGTTTACCATACCTGTAAGTCTGACAGATTTATCTGTGTTTGCTGTTGCATTTTCTATGTAGACAATACCTCTTTCCAGAGAGATAGTGAGGCAGTGAAACAAGCTACTGGAAAGCAAAACAAGAGGTTAAGAAGTGAGCACTGTGCTGTGTGTGCCTCCTTCACCTCATCTGACAGTGTGACAGAGGAAGGGTAAGGGCAAAGGCAAACAGTGCTGTGATCTGAGCTGGAAGGAGACCAGGCTCACTCCCTCCACCCATGCAGGAGCATTCCCAGGAACTCCCTGGAGCTTGCTTTTAGCATGACAGATGATTTTGGAGACATACAGTGCTGTTTTAATTAAAACAAAATGCAGTGTCTGTTACATGTCATCTATTTATACATGAGGTAAATATGTTCATCTTTGCTTTGACATCTGTGAAGAACAGTGAGGATCATTACTATTAACATATGAATATCAGCTTGGCTTTCGTGCGTTGGCTCAGAGCCAGTTTTATGAGTTTTTAATGATGCTGCCAAGTTCATCAGGTTATTCATGTGGATAAGTGATTATAGGGCCAAGGCCTGGTATCTTTACAAACACCTAAGGCCTCCCAAAGTTTAATGGCATGACTCACAGTCATAGTGCCTCCAGTCTGAATGCTTTAACAGTTACTGGTGTAGCTGATAATATTTCATAATTGATGACACTTAGTAAATGAGAAATTGCCTTTTATTTTCGTGCAGTACAAATCAGCAAGAGTAATATACTCAGATTTTGTATTCAGTGAGCTCCTGTTTAGCTTTCATCAATGGTAAAAGACAAGAAACAAAAGATATAGCTGTTACTTCTTCCCAGTAATTTGGCTGGGCTGCAAGCATTAGTGCATCAGTATGACAGAGAGTTCTACAGGTTGGGTGGTTGGTTGTTGGTGGTGGTGGTGGCTTTTGTTTGTTTGGGTTTTTTGTTTTGGTTGTTTAGTGTTTTGTTTCTTTTTTTTTTAATTATAGGCTGGGTTCCCAAAACAGCTTAATTGAAATTCACTTCAAGTCAGGTTGTTTCTATTTAGGCCTTAATTGGTAATGCTCAGAGTGAAAGATATCTGAGGATGAGGACGAAATGTTTGTAGAGAACCTGTCGTGGTGAAGACCTTTATGGGCTAACAATGCAAAGAGCAATATTTGAAGCAATCGGATGTTTTCATGTATGTTTGTTTACTAATGTTTTGTTATTGGTATTTTTTGAAAATAGGAAATATATTTAATATTTATTAATATATTTTAAACTAACAGTTGAGATGCTCAAACATTCAAATATGCTCATTTAAATTTTCAAACAATGAAAGTGGAAGAGGTCTCAAAAATTGTCTCCATAGTATTTTTATTCTACAGCATTTATTTACAGTTGAGTTATTAATGAAAATGTATAGTGAAAAAGCAGTATAGGTCAAGATATCTGTGCTATAACAGAGAAATTCGAGTAACATACACTAAAATAGTAATGAATCATAATGCTTTATTGGTTCCAAATTTATTATAAAGCTGCTTAGTAGTTATTGCTGTCCAAGAATATGCATATTTATCCTGCCTTATCTACAAGTTCGAGTAAAATATGATCAATATTTAGCAACTGATTTAAAACACCCACAGGATTTCATGGACAACAAGAGGCTTCAGCTCTGCCTTTCTTAAAAAGGCATGCAATCATGTAACTTTTAAAAGGTACTGTACAAATAATATTGACGTATACTATCTCATAATATTGCCCTAAATGTTTATTAATGTTAGCATATATCTCTCTATTATTCCCATACTTGGATACTTATGTTTTCAAATTATCCAGTGTGAAATTTTGTGAAGGGCAGGGGCTTCTTAACTAACCTCATGTGCTTCTATGACATGGTGACACTCAATGGATGAGGAAGAGGCTGTGGATGTTACCTACCTGGACTTTAGTAAAGCTTTTGACACTGTCTCCCACAATATTCTCCTGGAAAAGCTGGCTGCTCGTGGCTTGGACAGATGCACTGTTCACTGTGTAAAAAAAATGGCTGGATGGCAGGTCCCAGAGAGTGGTGGGGAATGGAGTTACATCCAGCTGTTGTCAGGTCACCAGTGGTGTTCCCCAGGGCTCAGTACTGGGACCAGTCCTGTTTGAGCTCTTTATCAAAGATCTGGACAAGGGGATCGAGAACACTCTCAGTCAGTTTGCAGACAACCCCACAATGGACATGAATGTTGATCTGCTGGAGGGCAAGAAAGGTCTAAAGAAGGATCCGCACAGGTTGGATCAAAGGGCTGAGGCAAATTGCATGAGATTCAAAAAGGCTGAGTGCCAGGTCCTGCACTTGGATCACAGCAGCCCTAGGCAATGCTACAGACTGGGGGATGAGTGGCTGGAAAGCTGCCCAGCACAAAAGCGCCTGGGGGTGCTGTTTGACAGATGGCTCAACATGAGCTGTCAGTGTGCCCAGGTGGCCAAAGAAGACCAGTGGCATCCTGGCTTGTACCGGGCACAGTGTGGCCAGCAGGACTAGGGCAGTGATTGCCCCTCTGTACTTGATACTGGTGAGGCCACACCTTGAATCCTGTGTTCTGTTTTGGGCCCCTCACTACAAGAAAGACTCAAGAGGTGCTGGAGTGTGTCCGAAGAAGGGCAGCAGCACTGGTGAAGGGTTTGGAGCACAAGTCTGATGAGGAGCAGCTGAGGGAGCTGGGGTGTTTAACCTGGAGAAAAGGAGTCTCAAGGGAAGCCTTACGTTCTCTACAACTACCTGGAAGGAGGTTGTAGTGAGGTGGGAGTTGGTCTCTTCTCCCAAGTAACTAGTGACAGGACAAAAGGAAACAGCCTCAGCTGCACTGGGTGAAATTTGGATTGGATAATAGGAAAAATTTCTTCCCTGAAAAGGTTGTCAAGCATTGGAAGAGGTTGCCTATGGAAGTGGTTGAGTCACTTCAAGAGCATGGTCAAGAGATGTCTGGATGTGACACTTAGGGACAAGATTTAGTGATGGACTTGGCAGTGCTGAGTTAACAGTTGGAATCAATGGAGCTTAGAGGTCTTTTCCAACCTAAATGATTATATGAAATATTACAGGCTTGAGTTTGCTTTCCTGTGAAGCAATCATATATATTAAGCTAAAGTATCATGAAATTGATGATACAAAGGTCTAAAGAGAGGGTGATGTGTCTTTTGATAGTGACCTATGCTCTAGAGTGGTACTTTAAGTGGAACATATGACATGTTTATCAGGACTAAGATAATCTTCTCCTAGTTAGTAGTCCTAGGTACTGATAGGTATTAATTTCACAGAAATAGTGCAAGTAATAGCAGGGATTTGTTCCTCACACTAGTAAAATAACACTTTCTTCCAGGTTTCAGGAATTTTCGAAAAGAAAGTGGATCCTCCAAGTGCTCTAGGTTACACATCAAAATAAAACACTGAGATATTTTTCCCAGTGCTAAGCACCAACAGTTACAGCATGACTTTCAAGAGCTGCTTAGGTAAGGTGTTAATTAGCCTCAATCAAACGCAAACAGTTATAGACTGACTTTCCAGGAGACAGTGCAGCTTTTATTTTTTGCTTACATGTTGTGCATGTAGTGCTGGGTTTTTGCTGTTTGTTTCCCTCTCTCACCACTTTTTAAATCAGCTTGCTGTTTATTTTGTTTTCTAACTATTTCTCTTATGAAAAAATGTGTACCTTTCCATCTCAGAACATGACAAACGCAAGTATTTGACTACCTTCTACCAGATAAAACTTCTATTTCAGCATATGCTAACATTTTTCTGTCTACCATACTATGGCTCATTTTGGCTTTCAGTACAATTTCTATAGTGTGCTTTAAGGAATAAGCTTTGTAAGGTTTTAGGCTTCATAAAAGTACCAGACCTGACTGTTGTTTGTGCAGAAGAGCCAGTGCAGACCCCACACTTGTGTACAGAATGGCAGCTCTCCAAGGAGAGGATCCCCAAAGCTTCTTCATAGCCATTAAGGCTTGAACCTATAAACATAAAACATTTTATTACAACTGTAGGTAAAAACTCCGCTTTGAGAGCTGGCAAGAAGAAATTTTTTTTTTTTTACCTCCATTGATCAAAAAGTTTCTTTGTCAGAAAGGCTTATTTTCATGTAGTCATCTAAAAGATTTATGACTAGGATCCAGAAAAGTTTATGCTTCTCTTTCTTTGCATTCTGAATCAGCGTTAGCTTATATGTGAGCAAAAATGTGGGAATAGATGGTAAAATTAAAGTTATATAAAAATAGATATATGCACTTCGTGTCTAGAGACAACATTTTGGGGAAAGGTAGAGTCTTCATAAACACCACTTTATCACAAAATTGTAGAATGGTTAGGGTTGTAAGGGACCTTCAAAGATTGTCTAGGCCATATGAACAACATACTAGGTTGTTCAAAGCCCATCCAACCTCACTTTGAACACTTCAAGTCATAGAGAATCCACAATTTCTCTGGGTAACCTGTCAGTGTCTCAGCACCTTCACTGTAAAAAAATTTAATCATTACATTCAATCTAAATGTCTTCCCTTTCAGTTCAAATTGTTGCCCCTTTGTATCTTTTTTTCCAAGAATCAGAGAATGGTTGGGGTTTGAAGGGACCTCCGAAGGTCATCCAGTCCAAGCTCTTGCTAAAGCAGATTCCCTTACAGCAGATTGCACAGGATCACATCCAGGCAGGCTTTTAGTATCTTCAGAGAAGGAAACTCCACAGCATCTCTGGGAAGCCTATTCCAATGCTCAGGTACCCTCAAGAAGTTTTTCCTTGTATTCAGCCAGGCTCATTCTCAGGAATGTATCAAACTGATCTTTGTTGCTTGTTGACTGCTCTGGCTTGGATCTCCTGTTCTATAAGAAAGACTGCATAGCGTAAGAATTTCTGTCATGTACAGGTTTCCCAGAAATTTTTAAGCCAAATTAGTTTGATCTTACTCTTAAATGTTGCATCAAACTGTTCTTGTTTTTCAAGTTTAAAATCTCCTATGTACATGCACTTACTCCCTAGATCGGTCAGTCATCTGGTACTACAAATACCTTGTTGATATGGATTAAGACAGTAGCAATGATTATTGTTTCTCAATTTCTAATAAGTTTTCTCTACTTTTTTTTTGTTTAATTTTTTTCCCTCTGAGAACATATGAGCAATGATGTTTTGCTTCTCTTTGAGCAGGAGATGTTTTTTTCTAGGGAAGTATTTTAATCTTCCTTAGATATATACTGTACAGAAAAGTGAATCTTCTAGAGCAGGCTTGACCTTTGTGCTTATGTGTGTCACCTCTGCTGACTTTGCTGAGATAATTTTGACTATTTTCAATTCTGCTGGCACTAAAGATTCAATAAAATTCAGACAAAGCCACAAGGTTCTATTTTAGGCCCACAAAATTAACTTCTGGATAAGGTCCTATTGAAAAACCTGCAGAACATAGTAAATAAGCAAAGGAAAAAAAGTAAATTAGAGAGATGGGGAGGAGAGGAACAGGCTGACTTGAAGAATCAGGAATGTATATTGCAGGGCTGGTAATTCAAGAAGCCTTATTTCTAGTTTAAATTAAAGAGTTTTTGACCTGAAAATAATTAGTAAGAAAATTATACTCATATTACACCATTTTAATAATTTTTAGACTAGAGATATACTTAAATTGCAAATACGAGCAACTATTACCTAGTTGTATTACATTAGAAGAAAAGGTAAACTACATCTCAGTTGATCACAATATTCTTCTGAACTCACAGCTCCAACTTTCTGTACAGAGTTTGAAGTTTTGGGTTAAAGGTGACTCATCTGACTTAACGTCCTTCATTCTTTTACTTTTCCATTCATTTGTTTACTTATTTTTAAGACATTTAGAACTCAGCTTCTCTGTTTTCTATCAATGGGAATAGTTGTGACGTTATCAGTTATTTCCACTTTCAAAGTTATTTAAAACCTGGGTTTTTTTTATACACACTAGCTAGAGTTCCAATATTTTGTCGTAACATTTTCCTTTTACTGAATAAAGTACACATTTTGAGTAGACAGATTGTCATTGCATCCCCTGGTACTTCCTGCAGTGATTTCCATTGACTGGAGTGCATGTGCTTGTGAAAACAGAAACGATTGACTTCACTGAGTCAACTGAGTCAACAACACAGTCGTTATACTACCAGATGCTTTTATTTTCACATAGCAAGAGTAGCTTTAGGGACCATTGTTTTCTTTTTCTCCCACAAGGATTTTTCAGTGTACTTATAATTCCAGAAACAAATGCTCTGTTGCATATTTAAAGAAATTCCTGGCAAGACCTTGAGAACTGCAGGGTATGCTATGCAGACACATTCCTTGTGAATATGTAAGTCTGAACTTTCAGCATTTGTTTTAAGAGGCAATTCTGGGGAAAGCCAACAACAACAACAACCAACAAACCCAACTAACCAATACCCCTTCCCCACCTTCTTCTCTCATGATAATAGTATATTACCTGATTATTGGTTTTTGTCATCAATTGTCTTTCATGTCTCACTGTATGGAAGTAAGTCACAACAGCTATCTGAATATCACACCAGAAAGGTTATTTCTATGCATTCTCTGTGTTTACAAACAAAGTGTGTTGTTTTTCCTCTCACATACATTATTATCTTTCTCTAAATACTTGTTACAAATTGACTGTAATTTATCAAGTACCTGTAATGGATGTTGTGTATTTGAGATATCCCTGAATTTCTGAAGGTCGTGTGTATTCATTTGCATCTTTGGGAATCCCATTGTCAAAGTTTATCAAAGCCTTTCAGACCTGCTGATGGATGTGGGAATATCACTAGATTACTAATGCATTCTGCTTCTGTTGGTCTAGTTAGCAAATGAGAAATGTACACCTCTGGCATTTTGGACTTCAGGTTGAAGCTAAAACAAGAAGCACAGAATTAACATGCTCTAAAAAGTAGGCTCTCTTCTGCTGAATGCCAAAAAGCAAACAAACACATGGATTGGAAGATTATTGTTTGAATAAAGATACAATATTTGCTTTTTTTTTTGCATTCAATTGAATGGTTTTTTCTGTGTCACACATAAACTTTAAAATATTTACTCATGATTCTTACTGTCCTGGATTAAATTCAGTTTTATTACAAGTATAAGAAATTCCATCACATTAAACTAAAGAAGACAGGGAGAAAGCTAGATTTTCACATCTGTTAGAGAATTTATAGAAGTCATTAGAGCTGCAATAATGTATAATTATATGGTTCTGACTGCAGTCAGAATTAAGACTAGTAAATGCTGGTATGCTAATAGCATTTATAAAAAAAAAAAAAAAAAGGAAGGAAAAAAGTCCTAGTCTTTTTTTAGTTCATGCTCATCAAATGGGTCAGCCAGCCACTGATGGGTGCAGGGATAAATGAATGTGTGAAAGGTCCCTTTTTGCAGGCTAGCCAAACAATTTGTCTGTGTCACTGTTCAGCTGGAGGCAAGTGTGATATTTCTAGTATTTGCTGGAAATAGAAATGGAACCAAATTCAAAAGCATGAAAAGTACTTTTCAGAATGCTTAACCAGGAAGTCAGAAGTGTCGCTGCGTTCTTTACCTGTAAGAAGGATCTCAGATTTATGCGCTTACTCCCACCAAAGCGAAGGGTGTTTTGATCTTACGCTCTCCTGTGTTGCTTGGAACACTTCAGAGTGAGCTCTGGGATTGACTGCCTGTGAGAGAAGAGACACTAGTTACAGTTATGTTGTTTCTACATGAGGCTGAGCTTAATATTGCAGACATGAAACAGTGTGTAGCAGCAGTGATTGCATAGCACCGCACAGAAAGCAAATGTATTTTAATTTCCTTTTCATGCATCATTGAGTGTTCAAGGCATTCAGTTTGCATATCCTTTAAGTAATCAAGGTGTACAGAGGGAAGGGAATAAATATATAAATAAATTAAAGGAGGAAAAGAAAGAATGAAAAACAAGTAGAAAATGAAAGAAACTTCAGCAAATCAAGTATCCATCGAAACATTGTCACTCTCTTGCACTCATATAATGCATTCTCAAGTTTCAGACATAATTTGTGTATCTTGTAATGAAAAGGGGGCAGAAAACAACAGCAGGCAATTACATTCAATCCTTGGTAATTCCAGCTTCTGCCAGTTAACTGGTATGTGACAGGATTTCTAAGACAGTGAAAAGCTAAATGAAGGCAGGATCACAGTCAGGTCTGCAGCAGCCTTTCACAGCCCTAAAAGTGCTGTGACCTTTCACTGCCTGGGGAGTGACCAAAGCAATAGTGTCTCCATTCCTCGCAGTAGTCTTGCTTAGAAACTCATTTTAAATCGCCATTGTAATTTTAAGGTACTTTCTAATAGAGAAATTACTCTTGTATGATGTCACTAGCACGGGCTGCTTTCATCAAACACAATTCTATTCTGGACTGAGCAGATCAGAGAATAGAGAAATGGGGGCAGTGTTTATATGAAACACTGCAAAATGTTTAATAGTCCATGTATTTTATGTTACATTTCAGAAAGGATCTTTGAAGGTAAAATTTCTGTTTCACATCTCCATCAAGCTCTTGTATATTTTCTCATATTTATTTTGATTGTGTAGACTGAAGTCTAATAAGTATTTCTGATTTCTTTGTCAGTCATACTGGGATTAATCCACTAAAAATTCTATAACACTTACATTACACCTCTTATTGCAATATTGCATATTTCTAAAATCTTTCTAAATGTTAACCTAGTGATGATAGTCTGAAAATAACAGGATAGTTTGGAAGAAACAAATGGTCTTGAAGCTTATATTCCTGACGTGGAAAACCACGTGTCGAAATTCCCGAAACAGACACTTCATCTCAGCTGTAACGAAAGCAAATTTGATAGTAAGGAATCTCAGAAGCACAGAATGTTGAGTTTGGAAGAGACTGTTGGACGTCATTGGGTCCATCCCTGGCTCAAGCAGGGTGAGCTGGAGCTGCGTCCAGACAGCTTTCGAGTATCTCCAAGGATGAAGACTCCACAGCCTCCCTGGGCAACCTGTGCCAGAGCTTAGTCACTCTCACAGTGAAAGTGTTTCCTGATGTTCAGAGAGAACCTCCTGTCTTTCAGTTTGCTCCTGTTGCATGTCCCTTAAGGAGAGTGTGACTCACCCAGACACAAACATTTGGGAGATGTAGATGATGAATTTCTTTATGGTGTGCTTCAGGCATTCATATAGAACATATGTTTCATATTCTCTCTGCATAGGTAAAGGAACAGATACGGTGAAGCAAGTGGCTGAACTTTATCACTCATATCCTAAATGGCTTCCTGCGTTACAGGATATTCTGAGTAATAATTCCTTATATTGCCGCTTAAATTTAATCTCCACTGGGTAAAACACTTAAGTATTGCTTGTAGCAAGAACTGAAATTCAGGGCTTCCAGATATGTATCATGACTAAAAGTACACTCCATCAGGCCTGGTGTGTCAGATACAGTATATTTTAAATGATATGAGAGTGTTGTAGGGAAAAATGTTCAGAATACACTAACAGTTTGGTGATTAAACCATTAATCTAGGAGTGCAGTGATGTAAGTTCAGTCTGTTCTCCAGTTTAAGCAAAGAAGGGGTCAAAACCTGACTCTTCCCAGGTTTTGACATCAGCTTCCGTATTTCCACTTAAAAATCTTACCTTAGTTGTGGTCCATAAATCCAAGAGCAGATTAAGAATATTACCTTCCTCTTACCTTTTCCTGCATGCAAGGCTTAAGATTCAGAAGGTGTCTTCTTACATTCATAAGGAGCCTGTTCATTTAAATCAGTCATGCAGATACTGCTGTGCAGGAGGTTGCCAGATGGGAAACACCATAAAACTTTGTTTGCAGTGGCTTGCAGAATATCTTTGTTGGCTGGGCTTTTTTATCTGGTTTGGTTCTGCCTACATACCAGGTTCAAAGCCCTTTACTCAGCGCAGATGGCCAAATGCTTCTCACGGATAAAGTTTCCATTCTGAA
>JAYRBT010000001.1:105705012-105723144 GCA_036023395.1 Myiotriccus ornatus
GCAAGCGTGGGTAGAGCCCAAGCGTGGGTAGAGCCCTCCTAGAATCTTCGTTCGCGAAGCCTAGCCATGATGATGGATGGTTCTGCCTTTTGGTATGGTACCATCTGAAAATGATTACCTTCTCTCCAAGTATACAGTGCTAAAATCCTTTCCAGCTCTTAACCTTCTAGCTCTTATCTAGTCTCCAGATACCAGCTCCAACCTCCTGAACAAAGCTTTTGCTAGGTGCAATGTAAAGTGTGTTCCTTGCCTAGTCCCCTTCAGATGTGTGATAAGACTGGAACAGTATTGATAAGGGAATCATATACATGTGCATAGAGTCTCCTATAGGCTCTTATTTCCATTTTATGTAATCTTTATGGCCTTTTGCCAAAGTTGTCAGAGTTATTGATGATATGGTATTATACTTATGTAAATGTATTGGATCCAGCAATTAATGGAAACGTATTCCTTTATCTACAAATCATCTACAGTACTGAAATGCCAAATTTTAGGGACACCTAAATTTAAATTTAAATTTATGCTATTTTAGCCTTTTGAGGTTAAGCAACATATATTGTTATGACAGAGAATATCTACTAATAGGTTAGCTTTTAAAGAAGGTTCAAGAAAGTCTAGTGATCTTCATGGTGACTAAAATGTTGCTAGCCAGATGCCTTCCCTTTCTCTCCTCACACCACCCCCACCAGTATGAAAACTGTTACAAGCCAGCTAAGGAAAAGGCAATAGGTGTGGGATTCAACTCCTGATTCAGATAGGTGATATAGATTAGATATTACAGTTAAAAGCTCCTCTCCAGTGAATGTACCAGTAGAAATGCCACTAGAACATTGATTCTAGAAATGATGTGGAATATTGTCCTCTCTGGTCTTCCATGCTTACTCATGCTTACAACTCTCCTTGGGCTTACTGTCTACCCTTTCCTTACCACCACTTAATGTTTGGAAGAGAACATTTCTATAATGACAAAAGTGAAAATTGTCTTACCAGATTCACAAAATACAATCTTCATAGAAAAAGATGATATCTTTTATTCTGTGTAAAAATTGTCCCATACAGCCTGTGTTTAAGTGAAGGAGCTATGCACTGATGACAAACATAAGTGAAAGGTGAAAAAAAAGAAAAGTTGAAGTGGTCTTAGTTGTTCTTCAGCTATGAAACCTACTCTGTGGTCTTCTCTTTAATGGCTAGACTGCAAACTAGAGAAAGGGCAAGTAACAAAAAAACATATTTAATTTGTTTTGACAAAGACACTGCTTTAAATTATTTAATTTGATCCAAGTTGTTCAAGAAACAAATGAAAAATGCTAAGAAAAGCTTCAGTTTCAGTTCAGATTAGGCAGTAAAAGAGACATTTACTTCTGCCTTTAAATATGGATATATCAGAGATATAAAATGTAGGGTGGAAACGAAGAGCCTGCATTACAGATTTGCTGGGACAAATCATGTCTTTTCACTGAAGATATTTTTTTATAATTTTAGTATGAACCTATTTCAAACAATTTTATAGCCATTTGGTTATATGTGAGAGAATGGATAAATTATTGTAATTAATGGAAGGCTGAACATTTCAGTACCTTCACCTGAGTGCTAACAGACTGAAAGAAAAAGCTTCCCCAGTTTATTAGGTCAAGGCGTATTCATTCAACCCAGTAAGAGCCCTGGATAGTTTCTATAACTGACTCTATAATCCTGAAAAACGAACAGTGATCTTTAGGTTTGGAGCATTATTTAACACCTTACAAGCATATAGGGTATCTTGTATTTTCAATTGCCTTTGATAAGTGCTATTTATGTAGTGGCAAAAGCCAATCTAGTGTGTTTTGCTTCTGATAATCTTGCTGTTCTCTTTACTGCTAAGGAGCCATAATGTAATAATTTCTACTGGAGCTATGTTTTTTTTAAGGATGTAAGGTGAAGAATATGCCTAGCCACTATTTAAAAAATGACCCTGGCCTAGTTTTGAAAACAAGAAGTACAAATACAGATTCTAAATGGGATACTTTGTAAGGTAATCTTTGAAGTTACTGTAGAAGTGCTATGGTTTTGGAAGGCTTTTTTAGCTTCATGTAAGAGTACATATATTTAGCACATAATGTATTTACAACCTGAAGTGGTTTTTTTTTTTAAATCATGAAAGAAACTGATTGAAAACCAAGGTCACATGTCAAATATTTAATTTTGAACCTATAGAAGCTTCAACAGGATAAAAAAATAAAATTAATTCTTTTTGCTTCTTCATGTGATGTTATTTGCTAGATGAAGAAGTTTAGCAAAGAAAAGATTGGACTTTCCAGTGCTTAAAGGGTGGGGAATGTTCCAGGGCTTAGAGGAATAGGGACAGAAAGATTCAGTAGGTGGCAGTCTTTCCTTTGAATGTTTTCAGCACTAAAATCTCTTAAGTTGCTTTTGAAAGCTGATATCTTTTAAAAGAACCTTACAATAAAGAGGTGCCCTCAAGTGGTTATTATAGATTGTATGGGATGCTTTATAGAAATGGTGCTTGCCCTGACCAATTATATCAGAAAATTATATTCTACTGACTTCAGTTTCCTCAGTTGTGTCAATAGATTATCATTCCTTTTCCAAAATCTGGAGAATTTTTGTTCCTCTTGAAACAATGGCATTCTCTCAACACGGTTATTGCAATGAATTTAAGAAAATGCAGGTCCTTGTGATGCTACAGTTATCATACTGTGTATTGGTTGTTTTTAGGATCACAGAACAATGAGTGGTTTACAAAAGCATGGTATTTTTTGTCTGGATAAGAGATGCACAACCTAATCTTCTCTTAGGAAAAAATGTGTGTTTGCCTCAAAGTAATCAAAATGATCTGAGATTTTAAGAGCTGGGAAACACTGCTTCTTGAAACCAACAGGAATTCAGGCCTTTTTCACAGACCCAAACCTTCTGTGGACAATTGTATTCTTATTTAAATAAGATGTAAAAGACAGCATGAGTATAAACACAATGTACTTGGGACTGGTCAAATCAAACACACATCTTTAGTGCTGATACATGTGTTCTTAGAAGTGAGTGCACATTTACAAAGTACAGCTTTGAAGTACTGTCCATTAAGTTTTGTTGTCTTTTGTCTGTTCATTTTAATGATTTTACTTTTAATATATTTACTGGTGCTATAAAGAGCAAGAAGGATACCCTTTTCCTGCAATGATGCACATTGGGATGAGGTGTGATCCAATGGAGTACTCTAGGAGGAATGCAGAAACAGGTCACAAGGTACATGAAATGTCAGTACAAAGTATAATCATGTTTCCAGCATAGTTCTCACGCCCCTCACAGTCCAGCTCTCCTGGTAGCTGCCAGCATTTGAAGGCTAAGTGTGACTGTTGGGCATGCCCATCCATGACAAAAGCTTTTGCAGATTTGCCATATCATTACCTTTTGGTGTTCATGTTGTAGCTTAACTGAATTACAACTCCAGTACTAATAGTGCTGAAGTGAGAATGAGGTTTATTGTACATTCACTTCTCTTTTACTCCTGTAGGCATTGATATAATTTTTCTATTGAAGAGCACGTTTTTTTAAAAAAAATCATATTTTAAGGATAACTTCTCATTACTTTGATTTTCAGTCTTATAGTTTAATTTCAAGGACAAATACATGCTTTTGTTCAGGCTAATTTTCCAGAGACAGTATGGTTCAAAATGAGATTTATTCATTCTCTTATACAATTAGTCTTACATTAACTAAGTTTCCATGTTAAGACCTATTTTTTTCCCCTTCATTTGAATGTTTAGGAAAAGAGGAGGATTACATTGAATTGAATAAATGGTTTAGTCTTTTTTTACTCTTAGTAGTTGTTTTTCTGGCACTATGTGATCTGTGAGGTTTTGAAGGTAAATAGTTGCTTTCACGCTGTAAGGATTCAGTTCAATACACTTGTAGCACCTTCCTCTCTTCTCTGTATAAAGTGATTAGATAACATCTTGGAACTCTCTGGGAAATAGAACTAGTTGAGAATACAGCCGTCCAGTTTCTAAGGTCTAGTTCATACAGTGCTGGGTAGCTTTGTCTGACTGATGATTCAGTTTTGGATACAGGTTAGGGTGCTGATCTTGACCTACAGAACCCAATATGATTTTGGGTCTGGTTTCAGGGTTACCTGTGTATGGTGCAGTCACAGCTGAAATTGGTTCCCCACTTAAGACAGGAAAAGTTGATGGCAAGCTATCTTTATTGTTAATCACTATTTCAGGGTAAGGAAGACAAAACAGGCAGGATGATGTGTTGATTAACTCAGTTGTTATTAGTTTTAAAATACAATAAAGATGGACAAAAATATAGATAGCACATTTATATTGTTTTGGAAAAAAATATTGACTTTACTTTGGTGCTATTTATGATACTGTCTAGTCACTGAATATTCCCATGGATGATTTACTCATGTAGGAACAAGTGTTGAATTCAAAAACAGTCCAGTGAGAAATGAGTATCTGTATACAGTTTTGCAGGAGAGGACACTTGGCTTTCTGTTCTCATAAATACTCCTTTTGCTGGCATTGTCAACCTTCTAATCCATAAGCAGAACAAATATGAGATGTTAAATAAGGCTAAGTAGATTACAAGTAAAAGTAGTCTAGAATTCTAACAGAGATAGTATCACATTTCCCAAATTAAAATATATTCATATAAAATGTTTAGACTACAATTTTCAATTCATTTAAAATCTGATGGTATTTACTTAACCCCACACCCTGACCAAGATCAGGCATCATGAACATTGTCCATGTTTCCTCTTAAAAAAGATTTCAATATATTGCCTTCAAAACATTGGTCTTTGAGTTTGTCAGAAGGAATAGCTGATTAATTGTTAAATCCTCTTTGTCACAACAAAAAAGCTGTACTTACCTCAGTCTTACTGTAGATCTTTCAAAGGACTAAAATTGTAGATTACTTGGGACTAAAGTAGTGTGTGAAGCATTGCACATGTCTTATTAGAGAAATTAATTTGAGATGAAAACATGAATGTGTCAAACATCTGACATGTCATACTACCAGCTGGAAAACAAAATCTTGGTCTTTTTCTGAGGTGTAATGCTTCACATCAGTCAAACAGGTACCAAAGAAAGGAACAGTTTTGTTTGGAATGGTTGAAGTTCAGTGTCGTCACTAGGATTTCCACTTTTTTCTCACTGAAAAACTGAGCAGCAGTGCAGCCAAGTTGCTAAGAAGCCGTCTCAATTAGTTGGCACCAGACCAGAAGAGACACACAATCTGGGGAGTTTTGAGTTGTTGGGGTTTTTGAACTAAAAAAAACCCAAACCCAAACCAAACCAAACAAACCCTGCTCCCCCCAGATTTTCTGCTGCCTTCAGGAGAGGCAGATAGAATCCTTATCTTTTAATAAAGGTAAGAGAAAATAATAATAATATTGACATATCAATGGAGATATTACAGAATAAGTTATCAGACTGAATCTGAAAATCTGAGTCCAGACTACTGCTTGAGCTGCACTGTCCAAATTTTTGTTCATGTTTCAAGTCATCTGAAGATAACAAATCCACGAGAGCTAAGATTTCCCTTTCTGCAGCTTCTTATTCCAGAAACTAAATGCTATTTAAAACTTAAAATATAATTTACTTTAAATTCAGAACTTTCAACACACCTACATGAAAGAGTGAAAGGCTTTTATGAATTAAGATTGCGCAAGAAGTGCCAGACTATTCCAGATGTGATACTTGATACTTGATACTTGGCTGCTTAGTATTCTTTTTAATTAAGGCTTGTAATCTTTGAGTATCCTTAGTCAGTTGATTTTGAAATTAAATGTAGAAATTAGCACACCGAGGTTTCACTTCAGAAAACACAAATTCAGCTTTTAATTTAGGTCACTTTATCTCTGCTTCCTTCCTGTGTACTCACTTTCAGAAGACTGGAACATAATGTGACTCAGCTTGACTCTCCTGGCAGTATCTCCTCAACAGAGGTTCAGTGTTAAGACATTTGCAGGTCAGAGCTGATGTACACTGGTGGGGCATTGCAAGCATTAGTGTGTCCATCTGCTTACAGTTAGAGTTATTAGTGCTTTTCTTTTTATTAGGAAAAAGTTAATTCCTTTTCCTATTTATAGTTCCAATAATTAACCCATAGTGACTCTTCTATTTGCTTAATGGTCCCCCCTTTTTTTTTTTTGACCCAATTCTAAATATTTCTGCAAACATTAACCCTTAGCCTATGTTCCAGATTAGCATGTAAAAGATATTCTACAGCTTTCTGCTTTAACACTTTACCATTCAAATGTATTATTTCTGCTTTGACCTGGATTTTTAGCCTGGAAGTGGGTCAGCTGCATCTGCCAGCCTAAATTAGTTATATGCAAACATACATACACAAATGCAGGTGCATTGCATGCCTCTGACTTACCCGTGGAGCAAAGCATTTTGGATAGTAAAACTGTGATTCAGGCAACTCTGGGAGCATGCTCTCCTGTGGCAGGGATATAAGCAAATATCCAGCATGTCACTTTTCACAGCCTTCTCTTTCACTTTTTCTGACGTGTGCCTGAAGGAGTGATCAAGATACAAATGTCTCTTTGAGGAGAAGAGTAGTAAAATGACGTAAGTGAGAAGAGGGAAAGGAGACATCAGACAATAATGCAAACAGAAGCTGAAAAGCCACACAGACTCCAGCAGCATGAAAGATAATCTCAACAAGATTTGTATTTTTTTTCTTTCTCTTCTTTGTCAGTTTTCTCTTTCATTTGATTTTAAGTTGAAACTCCTCTTGCCTAAATGTACTGAAACTTCATCAATAAAAGCATGTTCATGCCAGTAGATTTACAAAAATCTAATTCAAATTTTCCCAGTTAAAGCTTTGAACATTATTCAATTTTAAGATAAGAAAGTTATAGTAGTTTGTTTTTTTTGACTTGGGATTCATCTACTAGCTGATTTTTTTGTATCTCCCAAATATATTTATATAATATTATCACAAGATACATTAACTTATAAAAGATTTCAGTTGTCCATTGCATATTACATGACCTATCTGCATGTTCTTTTACAGCAGGGCAGCAGGACCGCAATGTAAAGAATAATATAGAGCCTAAAATACCCTGTACCAGTGATGAAACAATCCTTCTATTTTCTGTACGGTACCTCAGGACTTCCAATGGCTGAGTCGGCACAGTGAACCTACATGTTGGAAACTGTTGCACTTGGCTTTTATGGCTCTGCCTCTCTTCACTGATAATTTGTTTTTCTAGATCTCACTAGGTTCACACTATTACTTATCATTCTCACTAACATGTCACTATTATTCTTCAAGTTATCCTTCCTACATTTATAAAGCAGATTCTGTTTTCTACATGTCTTATTCTTTATTTAGTTATTGACCTTATATTCTATATCATTAGTACCTCTGTGTTTGTAGTGTGGTATGTGAACTCTTTTCACTAAAACTCTGGTTTCGAAACCAAAATGGGCTGGAGTTAACTCAAAACAAATTTACAACACATGTGCTAATTATAACAGTTGAAATGCAGTGCTCTGAGTTCATGGAATCATGGAATGTCTTGGCGTGGAAGGGACCTTAAAGATCATCGAGGTCCAATGCCCCTGCCATGGGCAGGGACACTCACTAGAATGCGTTGCTCAAAGCCCCATCCAGCCTGGCCTGGGCTACAAGGACACATTGCTGGCTCATGTTGAACTTCTTGTCAAGATCAGAAGTTGAAGGTGTATTTTGACCATAAAAAACTCTGTAGGTCTTGGATACATCCATATAACCATACTGCTGCTAAAGAGCACTTCAAAACCTGCAGCATCAAATCAGCATCACACAAAGCAATTAGTTTCAACGAGAATAAAATGTTAGTGAAATTGTAAAGCATAGATGCAGCTTCACTTCATGTTCTTAATGTTTATTGCCTGCTTTCTTCTATGTTCAATCAGTTTTCTTACAGCATAGAAATTAAGAGGTGAGAAAAGCATAGGGATAAGATTCTTCACAATCGCACTTATAGCAACAGTAGCCTGAAATCAGAGTGGTATTCAGCTAAGTGGGAAAAAAAATATGATAACCTAATCCCTGAGCTGTGAACATAAATTAAAGAGGAGCTAGAGAGGAAAAGGTATTTTTTACGTCCTTTATTTCTTTTATTCTTAAGAGATTCATTTTTGGAAATAGGCCCCCAAAGACTGTATTTGCAAGAACATTTCCTGTAGTTTTTAAGCATATTAAAACTTGTTAAATAGGCAAGGTGAATCTCATTTCTTTTGAGCAGCAAAGTACTGCTTGCAGGGATCTTTGCAAAAAGATAGTCTCAATGTCTACATGAACAGTTTGCAGTTGGTAGTTTTCTGACAGACTTAATTTGGAGAAGATACTTCCCTGTCACTTTCTGTTTGCAAGTGCTTAAGCCTTGTTGGTTTCATGATGTTTTAAAATGCTGCCGTAGAAACAGCTGAAATTTTAAGTGTTTCACAGAAACTCATTCCACACCCCTTATTGCCTGAAGGATACTGTTCAAGTTCAAAGTTATTCTACTTCAATGTTAAAACAGTTCTTACTCTACTTTCCCACAAATTGACTTAAAAGATAATTTGTGTATGAAGATTTTATAGACAATAGAGAAGGTTTTCATCTTGGTAAGAGGCTGAATTTACTGATAATGATGCTCAACATGTTTGCTATTTTCCTGGCCCGGAGGTGGTGGTTGGTATTATGTTGGTGTTTAGTTTTTCAGTGCTTTGGTCTTGTGTGGCTGCAATGGAAGCCATGATTTTCACACTGAGTTTTAACTTTTTAAGAAAAAGTAAAGATGAAGTGTCTAATTGCTACAGCACTGCAATTGAGCCCTTCTGGTAGGCATGGATATCTCTTAATATTGTAGTTCATTGTAAATGCATAAAAGTTTATGTTTGATATTTGTTTGCTTGTTTTTACTCATCAGTTAATATGTAGTAAAGAGGAACAGTTTGAAAATATTTCTTTAGTCAGTTTGAAATGACAAGTGGATAAAAATCACATTAGAAAATTGATTAAGGAAAATCCACATTTTAATATGACTAGCTTTAAACCTTCACAGACATTGATTCAGACAACCAAAGGTTGAATGACAGAAACTAAGGTGTGACTCTATTGCAGTCTGCAACTTTATAATCATATACATGTAGTCAAGCAAGTGCCTTACAGAATGAGTGTAGATGATTAACAGAGGGGAAAAGCTGGTCCATATGTCTCCTGAGGTTTGCTTCCTCTCCTCTCTTTTAAGCAAAAAAGCCCACTACCCCATTTCTCAACATTTTATTCTTTTGTCTGTATCTCAGCTCATAAGCCTTTCACTGAATCTCTTACTTCTGAGGCCTGACTCTTTGCTATTCATCTGAAAGGCACTGTGTGCATAGAAAGGCCTTCTTATTGATATTATGCTTGGGCAACATTATTTTTTTTCCTTATGTTTAGTAAGTTGAATTGGTTAATACACAATTTAAAGACTTTTTTTTTTTTGGGGGGGGGTTGTTTGCTTAATCTTTATCTGGTAGATGAAGTCCATCATTACTAAGTTTACTCAGTCAACCACAGTGGTTTTTCCATGCACCTAATTTTGGTATTCTCAGACATTCACAATCTAGTACTGAGTGTTTGAAACACTCTGATGACGAATCCTTGTCATCCAGCACAGTACCTACCTCTCTCAACTGTTTCATTGACTAGATAAAGTATTATGGCTCTAATATAATTCGTCCAGAACAATCCGGGAAACTTCTTTTCTCTGCCTCTTAATTCCATAACAGTAAGCTCTCTGAAGTTTTCCTCATCCCACTGAATCTATTTGTCTGTTATAGGACTTCATGAGAGCAAATACTGATGTTGGTCCTGTCATCCCATGAGGGTGTGATCCCATCAACCTCGTGTAGCCACATGGCCACATCACTACTATATGTTAAAGGAAAAAGAGGGGTGAGATTTTTTGTGTTTGTTGTTGTTGTTGTTTTTTGGTTGGTTGGTTGGTTTTGTTTTCAATCGAGTTCTTCATACCAAGGTACCCATACTGTCAAATGGAGAAAAACGTCTCTGATTCACTTGCTGACTGATGGCCTTTTATGAGCACCCTGTTCATTTTGGTATACTTAGTCCATCATGACCTGAAATTCCATATTCCCTAGTCGAATCTGACCATTACTTTTATTACACAAAATAACAATATTTTATGGCAACACTATTACATTGGCTCACTTTTTCCTGTCATCATCCTTCATAGATCTGGTCACTCTGAGATGACAGTGTATACCTGTGCAACAGCCATAGTCTGCACGGGCTGCCTTGGTGAGGTAAATGCCTCAGTAGTACTGTGGCTGGCAAAGGGTTTTCTGACTGCTTTCCACCTTGAAAATGAGGTGTTTAATTTTCATGATGAAGGAGGTGGGGTTTATCCGCTGTGCACTGCAAGCTCATTCTTGCACATCTGCTTCTGTGGTGGCTCCTCAAAGTTGTCTTTCTCCTTCCTATTTTATTTCCTCCTCCTCCAGAATTACTCTGACTGCAGCAAGCAGGTCTGACATAACAACAGATTAAAAACCAGAATTGTGTTTGACTTCCGTAAGAAGCAGAACAGAGTATTAGCACTGCACTTCCTCAAGACCCCAGTTCCTGATTATAACTGCAGCCAAGACAATGAATGATGAGTAACAACCTAAAGCAGTTTTGAATCAATGCTATCATTTACTAAGGATCTATAGAAGGACAAAATGGATGTGGGGTCCCCTGGCAGTGTCATTCTGGAAACCAGAGCCTTGTAGCTTTAAAACATTGGCCAGTTTCTGTCCCCAGACATGCCTCTCCCCATACTCTCTCAGTGTCCTAT
The DNA here is from genome assembly GCA_036023395.1 of Myiotriccus ornatus. Classification (NCBI taxonomy): domain Eukaryota; kingdom Metazoa; phylum Chordata; class Aves; order Passeriformes; family Tyrannidae; genus Myiotriccus; species Myiotriccus ornatus. The sequence continues at coordinate 105,715,844 of JAYRBT010000001.1, forward strand.
TACTTTTAGCCATTCCATTGACTGCAGATCTCTAACCCAATATGAAATCTGGCCTCTTCATGTTATTACACTATATGAGATTGTCTCAAAGCCTGCCAATAGAGAGAAGATTAGTGTGTCTGTTTTTTATGGCAAATTTTAAAGAGGCTTGTGTTAACACTCCTTGCAGCACATTGTTGTTTTTGTGTTACATTCTTTTGGTTGTTTTCCTTTTCAAACCCTAAGCAGCTGCCATTCACCCTGACTCTCCACGTGCTTGACTGTTCATTGTTTTTCTTCCTGGTGATTGTCAGCCTGCCAGCCCCCAGGGAGAGCTCTGAAACAGATCCCTACCTGCATTTGCTCAACACCTTATTCCCCATCTGGTGTTTTGAATTTCTATTTATTGTCGGGACTACTAGTTGGGTCAGAAAAGTGTACCTTCATACCCTGAGGAGGAATGCTTTGACTGCCTCACCCACTAAAGGTCTGGGAAAATGGGGGAGGCACATTGTTAAATTCTACAGTTATTGTTAACAAAAATTGCAACCACCACATCTAAAATGTCATTGGAAGAAAAAGAACATTCTTCTAGTATTCTCGTGAGCTGAATCTCAGTTACTGTGCTGACCAAGCCAGAGAGATTTGCAAGTCTTTCTCCCAGGGTGCTGCAGTGTCAAATGAAACTGGTAGTACTGATGGTGGTGATCTCCATATTCCTCGAGGCACCGTTGTGTCAGTGGCTGTGACTGGGCTGACCCTGCCATTAACCCCGTGAAATACCGCCACATACCAGCAGTTTGCTTATCCTCATACAATTATCACTAAAGAGACTTACATCTGTAAAGTCTCCTGAAGAAATAAAAGTAGCATTAGTAGCCATGCAGCAAACATATGGTGCCTCAGAGCAGCTGGGAAAACACAGTGCTCCAGCTTTCTTGATGGAAAGCACTTTTCCTCTGCCAACTGCATTTTGTAAAACAGTTCAAAGGCTTTTACCAGCTTTCAGGGAGCTGCTTGCCACAGGGAAATGCTTGTGAAAGGAGTGGGCAGACAGGCACCCAAACAGCAGAAGTCATAAGCTATCTAGCTACCTCTCCCCATCTTCCAGCTTCTACACAGAAAGCTGGGACTAACTGCTGAGTGGAAAAATTACTAAAGGTATTTGTATGCAAGTAAGCCCTCTACAGCTGCTGGATGACCAGTTCAAATCATCACATAAACTGAGCATCAGCCCTATAAACATGCATTCTGTAGGAATGGTATTGCCAAGACAGTGTCTTCCTGCCCTACACTTCTTTTTACTATGTCCCAATGAAATCCTGCATATTCTTGGCCCACCTTTCTTTGCTGTGGTCAAATACCTCCTGATCCAGTATCTTGACCAGTCTGGATTCATACTGATAACTTCAGGTCTAACACTCAAGCAACTGCAACGCCCGAGTAGATCCCAAAGATCAGTTGATTGACATCTAGCAGCCTCCTTTACCTCCTCCTGTAAGGGCAGCCTCCCTGCCTTCAATTCTCTACTAGGTTATATCAAATTTCTGTCAAATCTACAGAAAATGGCACTGCCTGTCTAATTTCACGTCCTAGTAATTGTAGTTCTCTTTCTGACTTAGTGCCACAGAACCATAGATCAGCCCAGATTAGAAGGGACCTCAAAAGATCATCTGGTACAACCTTCTATGGGAAAGAGAACCTAGAAAGAAAGGAAGGCTTTAAGAAAGAAAGAATGTTATGAATATCAAGTCTATCAGTGGAAGACATCGTACAGTAGATAGGGAAAATCTGAATCATAATTGAAATACTTTTTTAGGTCTACTCAATATAAAAACCTCTCTCATGGGACAGCCACATAATATTTTATTTTCCCAGCTTGGAATGACAACATCATATGACAGCTTCTCCATCAAAGAATAGAGTAACCTGAGGAAATACAGGATTACCCGCAGGAATTATGTGTTCTTTATGTGTCCTTTGTTAATAAGTTCCCATTCAGGATAGGGATCCATATTACATATTCTGAATTCTTGATGAACAGTTTTCCCTTAAATTAGTATATCCCATGACAATAAAGCATCATTCTAAAACGTTGTGGTGAGACCAGCATCATTATTAAATAATGTATTAAAATTCTTCTTCTCTCTCAAAATGTTAAAGAAAAGGAAGGAAATAAAGGAAAACATGCTGCTGAGTTCTACACATCACCAGATACAGGCTCCAAGAGATTCAAGGAAGGAAAGCCTTCCCTGTTAAATCAACAAAGATTTTTGACATAACCACATGAGTAATTTCCAAATTACTAGATAAACTGTAGGGTGTATTTTCTACATCTCTTCATTCAAGATTTTAATAAATGCTTAGTATGTATTCTACATATCCCGTGGCTTTAGTTTAATTACACAAAGTGTATTTATGGCATTTGGTATATAGAATCTCTATAGTATATGCCTTATAGACTTGTGGAAACCAGATGTTCTTCCTGGATAGAAACATTTAGAAAAAAATTTTTATTGTAATATTCAACTCAAGAATAACTAAGCGTATTTGAAAGCAAACCTGCCTCAGTGTTTCAGAGAAGTTAAGAGTGTTTGGACTCCTTTTGTTATACATTTAAAATAATCTAAACTTCACAGTCAATCCCATATAAATAACTTATTACAAAATATTTAACTTACCTTTTGCATGTCCAAAACAGATAGACCATTACTTGAATTCCCATGACTGTCAGGCAAAAGATGGAAGGGAAAATATTATTTGAAACTGCAGATCAAAGTAGTTGGTGTAGAACATACATTTAAACAAGTATGTCAAGAAAAATATGTTCAGCTATAATAATTTAGAGCTATTCAAATTCTGCAGCTTATTTTATTGCAATAAATCAGTGGGATTTCCAACAGAAATAATATTCAGGGTTAATAGAGCATAAGGAGAAAAAGGCTACTTGATCCAAACCACTATACATCTCTAATCAGTTTTCAAAGAAGGTCCTAGTCACATTGTTAATTACATTCAGTCTTGTTGAATGGTCTCCTAATTTCAACCATTTAGTGCGTTTTTCTGTTTATAAGTTGACAAAGGTAATGTCTTTCCTATATTCATTAAAACACATACCATCTAAGTACCACTGATTCAGTTAAATTTCATTAAGTCACAAAAAACGAAACAACCCTCAAAATTCTGGTTAATTTCTGATATTGTACATTGTAAAACCACTACAAAATTTGAGTTTGAGTTTTCAAATTTTTTCTGAAAATTGAAGAGTGATGAGATTTTATGTAGTTGTTATACTTGTGAATTAAATGCTCCTCATGTGGATCTTAATTCAGGAGTGGGCTTAAAATTAAGCACATGAAGCTATTATAGTAGTTCTGGAAGCTGTGTAGAAAGGAGGAGAAAAAGCAAGAGCCTTAGGAAGATTATAGTAAAAATATTACCATTTAGGAATCGTCACAGAGTAAGGGTCATGACTATGCAGGGATCTTATGTTAAAGTAGCTTAGTTTTGCAATAAAACTTGAGTGTTTGAGGAAAAGGAGAATAGACAACATATTTTGTCCAGTGTGAAAAGCCTATTTGCAGGCTTATGGTTTATTTTATAGATTAGGTGCTTTGGGATTCTTCTCATATAAACATAACATCTACTTACTGGAATAAAAATAAGAAAGTTATTTGCTGTGATATTTTGGATATTTTGGTGATGAGTGACATATACTAAAAAGAGGTAATACCTGACTCAAGAAAACTATGGGGGAATAATTACGGTAATCAGGTTCATGGAAGAAGAATGGCGATCAAGAAATGCCTGATGACTGACAAAGACAGAGGAGGCATATTCAGAATGCTAAAAAAAGTTGCAGCAACCTTTGGGATTTACTGATATATATAGCATTTCTCTGGAGCTAAACAGTTTGCAGGGATACAAAGACCTTTAACTGCAATACGGTGGAAGAAACAAAGAAGTATTTGGGGACCACAGTGTTCCACTCCCCTCTCGAAGGCAGGACGTAAGTAAGGTGAAGGGGTACAAAACTACCAGATAGACTTGTGTTTAACAAAGCTTGTGATTCTGTGTGTGTGTGTATGTACATGTGAAGGGTCTAGAGCATAAGTGCTATGAGGAACGACAGAGAGCTGGGCTTGTTTACTCTGGAAGAAAAAGGAGGTTCAGCGGCATCCTTATCACTCTCTTCAACTATGTGCAAGGAGGTTGTAGTGAGGTGCAGGAAGGTCTCTTCCCCTAAGTAACAAACATTAGGACAAAAGGAAATGGCCTCAAGCTGAGCCAGGGGAGGTTTGGATTGGGTATTAGGAAAAAACTTCACAGAAAGTGAACCATTGAAAACAGACTTCCCAGGGAAGTGATTGCATCACCTTTCCTGGAGATGTTTAAAAGATGTGTAGATGTGGCATTCACGGTCATGTTTTAGTGATGGACTTGACAGTGCTGGATTAGCGATTTGACTCCGTGATCTTAGAGGTCTTTTCCAGCCTAAATGATTCTGTGTTCATGTGACAAGGTACCAGAGGCACAAGAGACCACAGAAAGAATGTGTGTGTATTTCAAAAAGCGCAGGTACAGTGCTGCACAAAAGGCTTGTGTGCCAGTCCAGTAGGTATCATATCTATAGACAGAGCATATCTATCTATCTACCTATCTGTATAACATAGATATATGTTATATGCCTAGGATAACTTAATGGAGACATATTTCATTCATAGTTCTAAATAAAAACTTCATTTCATTGCAATGCAGAGAAATATAAAGTGAGAGGTGAAATGTCAGAAGAATGAATATTATGGTCATCATTTAATTTTTAGAAGAAAGGCAAGAAAAGCTGCATCTTTCATGAAGAAAATAGCTTGAGAATAGCTAAACAAGTGTGGTTGGCAACTGAAATACAAGTTAGGCTTGGTTATATTAAAATCTTAGCTCATACTTGGATATGAAGTGCTCAGTTCTGGGTTGCCACTTGTCTCCAGTGGGATCACAACTAAGAAAAAGAAAGAAAGAAAGTCTTACTGTTTTTCAGTGGATTAGTATGTTCCGGGATTTGAGTGTAATTTAAGCTTCTTAGCCATGCATATGTCTTCAGTAGATTATGAAAACCAAACTAAATTTCCATCACCATTATAAGCTATTAACTATATATTGCAATTCTTCTCACACAAAAATGGGTATGAGTGAAGTTTTCTCTGGAACAGTTTTATCATAGACTATTAAAAAAAACAATATGGAGAGGGAGAAGTGGGAGGGAAAGAGATAGGTATTTTATCAGGCAGCAAGATGGTTAAAGAGATGTATGAATTTTATATGATCAAGAAAAAAATAATATAACAAAGAAGTCTGCATGGGGAGAGAAAGGGAGTGAACTGTTCTGAACAGGACACATTTCTACGGGAAGATGGACTGCAGCATTTTCACCATGAGAGTTAGATTCAAATGAAAGCAACAGTGGTTAGTTTGGTTTATGGGTTTTGTTTGTTTACATTTTTGTTTGTTTTAGTTTATGTAATAAAACATTAAAGAACTATATGAATGAGTAAGTGAAGATTTATAGGAACATACAGCTGTAGAAAAGTTCATAAATGCTTTGTTAGTCAAAAATTTAGGCAAGAAATTGTTGTATAGGAATAAAAAGCCCATTAATAGCTACACACAGCTCAAAAGTTGTTCTAAGATAAAACCAAACATGTCTAGTGCTACAACTGACTTGCTATCAAGAATTCCCTCATACTTTGGTTTCAGCTGATGACACTCAGGTTTATGAAATCAGAAACATCATCCTTATTAAAAGATTTTGATGTTCATATGCAGCACAAACTAGTGTGCTATTTATTGCAGAACCAGGATAACAGTGGGTTTGGGCTGGCAGTAGCTGCTTGGAGAAAACCTTACTTCTCAGAAAAATTTGTCTAATCCCAAAGCTTTCAGGAGGTTCTGAGAATTCAATGCTAACAGTAGCTCCAGACAAGAGACAGAAGAGTTCAGTACCTGTCAGGATTAAGCCTGTTTTGTGTTTCAAAATTCAAGGGTGAGCAAGGTTACTTTTTCTTTTTTCTTTTCCCTATAACAATAGGGAATAACAATGTAGCACTTCTGAAAGTGTCTGTAAGAAATATAAATTAATCTGTTCTGCCTCTGTGAAGACTTTCTCTACATGTGTCATATGCTGATAACATTACTCAAGTAATTATCATTATCTTTGAGCAAGTGTTTTCAAACACTTGATATCTTTTAATAAGGAAAGCATCATGCGTTCTGTATAAAAGAGCTGGCAAGATTCAGGTGATATGGTTACCCAGGAATAGAACTAGAGCAACAGGAAATGTATTGGGGATTGAAAAATCAAGATAAACAAAAAGCAGAAATTCCATGCATAAAAAAATATTGCTCCTGCATAGCATTATTGGTTAATAAATATCATCATGTCTCACAGGGCTACTGTAGAGCTTTAACAATGAACTGCAGTTGCCCATTGGATGTAACTGTAAAACAGTTCACAGAACTGTAAAACACAGTTCACAGAGGGGAACATAGCAATGAATTAACAAAATACCCAATTCACTGTATGTACGCATCTCATCTTCTTAACTTGTTTTCTTCACAAAAGAACTGTAACTGTTTAGTTTAATTACTTCATTTTCACTTTTGGCATAATCTGAGTTTAACACTCCATCTGCAAAAATGATTAATGAACCTGCAACTAATTCATGTAATGGTATAAAATAATAATGTATAAAATAGTGTGAAAGCACCACACTGCTTTTTACCCTGTTCCACAGATGTCACGCTTTCCTGGGAAACATTTTACAGTATATTAACTGCCTGATCATTGAGAATTAATTATGAATTAATTTGTCTTCCTTTGCCTTTTCCTCAGTCAACTAAAAAGTTAGATGTTCTGTTACAGAACTGTGATTTGGAATGATATAAAGAGATCAGCAGTCTCCTGGTCTCTCTTTTTCTTCAAAACTATGAGCTGAAATAGTTGTAATTTAATTAGGAGAATTTTAACTTATTTTTTTGTCGTCGGTCGGAGCGGGAGGCGACACGGTGTTCAGGGATACCAGCTCCTTTATTGCAAGAGTGCTCCTACTTTATATCGTTCTAGGTGACACGTGTACACGCACCATTGGTTTAGCATAAACATAACAACTCATGATTGGACACACAGCCACATGTCCAAGTACCATAGGTTAGACGTGCTTAGCAGGAAACCCACCCTGTGCCACAGTCCTTACTGTCCGTGGTTAACCCTCTGCCAGGTGTAAAGTTCCATCTTCGATATCTCAGCTTACAGAGAGCCCAGAGCCAGC
>JAYRBT010000001.1:105726535-105742742 GCA_036023395.1 Myiotriccus ornatus
GAAATTGTGTCATGGCAGAAGAAAGGGAGGAAATATGAACACTGTGGTAGATGGAGACAGAAATGAGATCATCAGCAAGTGCTTCTGGGAATATCTATCTGGAAAAGTACAGCAGACTAAGAAATACGGATGACACAGACTAAGCAAAAACTATGGATGTCAGAAAAGGTTAGAGGAGAAGGGAAGTATTCTATAAATAATAAAGCGCTGATACTTGCAAGTAATGGAAACGTGGAGTTGTGAATAGTTCCATTAGAGCTGTCATATATACTGGTAAAACTCATGCTGCCACTTCAGTAAATCTCTATGAAAGACGTGAACAACTTTGTACTGCTACCTACTACTGCCTTTTTGATGTGAAGTCCACTGACCTGATTATTCAAGGTTAGGATGTTTCTGTGTTAACAAAGTCATGGCTTCGTTTCACCTCAAACAGAGAGAAAAAGGAATGCAAATTTTATGACCCTGAGTCTTTTTAAACAACGTTAAGATTTCTTTTTACTATGAATAACTAAAGCCTTCCACTACTCTAGAATATAGCCAAGTGTGCAATCTTCATTTGTATCTAGTAGCTATATCCTTCATGGAAAAATAAAACTATTCTAATATAGTTCTAGAGTTGGTTTTACAAGTTCCATTTACACAGTTTTGGAGAGTCAAGCTGCTTGTGTAAGAATGGCACATTTTGTATAGTGTTTCTAACCTGCCTTACTGCTTGAGAGCTGTGGAGGAAGTATTTGCAGAGGTACTCTGGTGTGAGCTGGGAGGATACTGTAGGGAGGCCAGATAGCTGCAAGTGGTGATGCTGAAGCAGTAAAATCAGATATAAAATTGCAGAAAGCCTAGAAATAATGTTATTTTGTCTTCTACTTTTGTTTTGAATATTTTTTAAGGACTCATGTTGAAGAATTTATAACTGTCATCTTTCATACATGTTGATAAAGCCATTTGATAAACTCTCGAATATTCCAGTCCTTAGGATACAGAAAACATAGTTAGACTTTACTGAATTTCTCAGATGGCCACAGCTCAGCTCAACTCAGACAAATTTAGGGAATACTAAGTTTGAAGCACAGTCCCATCACACACAGTCACCTGACAGATGAAGGGACAGAGTAACATTGTGGGCGACTTTGTGTCTGTGTTTCTCAGCTGCTTCGGGCTGTTACAGGAGGTGCCATGGAGCCATGTGTCACAAGGGGACATGAGGGTGGGGTCTTGAAAAATGATGGATCATGCAGACATGATAAATAGAATGGGAATTTAAAACTTTTGTGGTTGTCTGGAGATAGTATTTCTCCACTATTGGTAAAAATTCACTTAGAAAATATTTCTTTGTTTGCTTTTGTGCCTAACAATACTTTAGTTCTTTGAGATGTTCCTGTTCACAGGAAGAACAGCTGTCATGAATAGACAAATGTTTTTCTTCCTTTGCCTTTCTAGAATTGCTCCATGAAAAATATTTATCTCTGAGGAGAGAATGCAAATTGTTCATAATGAAACTTAAAAAAACCCACAGGCAACTTTATTTCTCAAAAATCAAGGGAAAATAAGAGTTTGGGGAAAACACGGGAAAATATGAGAGTTCTACCCCACTGCATACCACCTTTAATTCTGATTCTTCTGTCTGATTGTATTGATTCTTATTTTGCACCTTTGTGTATACTCACCTTCTATTGATGTTTCAAGATGAGGAATTTACCTTCTGTTGAATGCTATGTAGCTTTTCCCAGTGAAGGCACTAATTTATTCCATGCTAGAGGGACACCATTCCTTTAGTTTAATTTTCACTGAAATATTTTGCTGTGTTATCAACACTAATCTGAAAGTTGAGTAAAATGAATATCCACAGAAAATGAAATTATTTACTCAGTGCTTGTTCAATGTTATCAGCGTAAAGATTCATAACATACAAAGCAGATATATGTATATTTTCCTCTCCTATTTCCTTTCAAAACCTTTATTCCCATCTCCTTGATACTATCATTTACTGCCTACTGAATTCAGAAAGAACATATTTTGCTCTGGTTTATATCCCCTCATATCTCACTGAAATAGGTGGAATTCTGGAGATACTAAGTTTTTCTTGATAACTTTTGTAACAGTGAAGTGTTAGAGAATATTTTTTACATGTTTGAAAATAATTCTCTGTGATACAGTTTATGATAAAGTGATAATTTCATATAAAACTCTTGGCTTTAGCACATCCTCAGTATTACAAAATAAAAACCTACAGTGTATTTCTGAATGCAAGAGGCATGTTCCCAGTTCTGTTCTAGTAATCTATACACTTCCAAGAATACACATACTGGGTCTGACTTACCAGTGCTTATCCACTTGCATAATCTTTACTTGCACAAGCAATCCTGTTGAAGTTAAAGCTCCCAGATACAATGGAATTACTCACATGCTTTAAGGCTGTATGGATCTTGACAATTGTATTCTGCCCCCCAGCTAAAGGTTTGCCTTTGCTGCATCCACCGGAATGCTTCTCTGCTGTGAGCGTGTATTTTGAAAGCTGACAAGTGTATGGCTTAAGAAGTAGAGAGCCAATGATAAACTGTCACACAATTTTTATGAAAAAGCAAGTGTAGCTTGCTTTTAATATTTTAACTATCTTTTCAATATTGTAGAATGTTGCTGGTTGCCTCACTTTACAGCGATCGTTCTCAAGAAAGCCAAGGCTAATTATAGATTTCTTGCTGATGGTAGAAGGAGGAAGAAAGAAAATTTGAACATTGTCAATACCAGTCTTAACAATGACTTTCATTGTTGGGGCAAGAAGTGAGGTCATATTTGGCACTGAGCCCCAGACTGTTCTGCGACAGTGCTCTGACCCAGCACAGACTTTACCAAAGAATTTTTCTCTCAAAACTGGAGGCAAGTATTTGCAAAACACCAGTGCCAAAGCTGAATTTTCTAGCCTCTCAAAGGGTAATACATAGGCTGGCTGCATTCTAGGTTATAATGTGTCATGACTGCTTGGTGTTTACTGTCCATATGCATACTGGGTGCATACACATAATGTATCCTCCATATGATAGTAATAATGATAAAACTTTCAAAGTTATTGGTGCACAATCTAGTGCATTATCTGGCTTGGCTTAGGATAGATGACATAAAATGGATTTTACATGTCAATAGTGGCTATTAGCTAATTGTATAATCTGGCTTTTTGATGTGCTTCACATGCAGCCTTACTTTTAGAAAAGCTGCCAACTGAAGAAGAAATGAAGTTTTCTCTTTTTCTCCCCCTCCTTTGAATTACTTAACTACATATCCATATCCTTATCTTCTATTGAATATATTTAAATAATTCTTAGAAAATTATTAGGTCAGGAAGACTTTGGAAAACAGTTATGCTTGTGAATGAGTGAGTGTGTACCTATGAAACAGAATGAGTGATGCTGAGAGTGGGGGCGTCTTCATTCTCGTTTGAACAAACTGAGTTAATGAGTGGTTTCCTGTAAATATCCAACTCTACAAGCCAAACCTACAAAACATTTCCCCTTGGAGTATTATTGTAATAAGCATTGTCCTTTGGGAACTCAAATTCTCCATGCTGAATTTCTCTCCACAGTACAGTGGGATTTTGGCAGGAGCTAGTGAGGAGCCTGTGGGATCTCAGTATTAGAGAGGGCTGTACAGCTGATGAAGAAAAGTATTGTGCCTTTACCTTGCAAGAATATCTTATCATGCGTAGGAGTTATGTTGGGGTATCTGAACACAGTTCCTGATTTGGTCAATTCCGAACGAACAATATATCAGTACATCAGTCCATCATCAAAATGTTATGGAAACAGATTTAAGTGTTTTATTATCTATTTATATTCTGTAAAGTGAGCTTGTAGAACATTTGTTATATTGGTGTGGCTGTTTGAATCAAATGTGTATTTCTTCACTGTAAAATGAGAGTGTACCTCAGCTCACAGTTACAGAAATTTCTGCAGCTCCATGCAAGTCAGCAAAATAGCACAAATTTATACCAGTAACACTATGACCTAAATGTTTATTAAGCTTATACATGTCACCTCAATAGATGTAAACTCGTTACTCTGAATTTTTAATATCAGCTGACTGTAGCATGTTTTTTGCTATTTAGCCTGTGTATCTATTTAGCAGGCTGTATAATTACTGATGTATGTGTCAAGACTATCCTAAGGTGATAAGATCTTGTTCCCCTACTCCATTGCCCCCTAAAAAAAAAAAAAAAAAAATGTGGTGTTGTCCTTATCTTACTCTGATGCACATTAACAGCAACCTTTCTAAGGTGAAATTGCCAGTTTATAAATAATGGCCATGGTGAAAAAATTGCACCCTCCTTCTCCATGTCATGTGCAACACTCCCAACCTTCTTTTCTTCTCTTCCGTGGTTCTCCTACTCACAAAACTAACTTAGTTTTCACAGTGTGATAAAATCCATCTGAATTAAGTTGGAGTGTACTGTTCTCTGTAATTCAGAAATGTAAGTTTTATTGTTCTCAACACTTTTTAAAAAATAAATTGACATATAAATGAAAACCTTTTAGCTGTTTATTTACTTCATGAGTAGTTTATTATAGTAGTCAGGAAATTGACATGGAAAAATACAGTATAAGGATAGTTTAACTACATTGTTTACACACATCGGGTCTCATTCACTTGGATTCATTATTTGTTCAATATGAGTCCTTTATGTGTATTAAAAATAATTCGATAAGGCTTTTTCTGGCTCATCTGCACTAGACAGCTTAAAAAATATATTTTGCAAAGCTCTGTGACCAGAAGAATTGTTTAAGCAGTCTTAGCTTGTTTTTTTTTTTTTTTTTTAATGGATACTGGCCACTTAGCTTCACCTAAATAATACTGTTATTTTTTTAATGGTTGTGATATTGAGCTCTATTTGCCTTTAAAACTTCAGTAAATGTCATAGGCCTGCAAGAATAATTTGAGAAAGGCTATGTAGCTTTACTAAGTTATTCTTTCTCTATTTTTCTTTTTTTTTAAAGAAGACAGGTGTGACTATTAAATAGGAATGTTAAACTGCATGGAGTCAAGAGAGTGGATAAAAGGTCATTTTTTCAAATCTGAACATTAGTGGGGTGGACCATCAAACCTCTAAAGTGCAATAGAAAAAGGTTTTTAGGAGAGCTTAAGAAAGGATGATTTAAATTTTTTTTTTTCAGATATCTAAGACTATTTTTAAGATGGTTTGGGAAAATCATTTAGTTGGTGTTTTTTTTTTTTGTACAGTTAAACTAAGTAAAGTACATTATGTTCAGCCGTTTTCTTTGCTGTACCTGTCATGGTCCAAAATCTATCTCAAGTTGGGGAATCTCACTCAGTTTGATTTAATTTATTGTAAGTTAGCATAAAATTTTAATTACTGATTCTGGTATTAATAAGTTGATAAACAATTAAACTTTTAGAAAATAATGCCTCAGCTTCACTCCAGACACCTTTCTTCCCTACTTCCTTGTCTCGAATCCCCTCACTCTTCCTAATGCTTCATCCCCTTGGTGAGGCACTGGACACGGTGGTAGCTGAGAGTCAGTGTGTTGTGTTTCTTTTGCTTTTTGCTGCTCCCTCTTTATCACTCAGCTCCTGCACTATGATTTCCTTCACCACACCCAGTCTCTTCAGAGGCTGTATCAGCTTGGGTGTCTCCTGCTGTAGCTCCACTTGTGCATCACCCTAATGTCTTCTTTAGGTCTCCAGCTTCACCAGGATCATCTTCTGGTCTCTGGTCTCATTCTCTCTGGTGCTAAGACCTTACACCACACTCTGTCTGAAAGGAGGTTGTGAAAAGGTGGGGATCGGCCTCTTCTCCCAAGCAACCAGTAACAGGCCAAGAGGACATGGCCTCAAGCTGCACCAGGGGAGATTCAGGTTGTAGATTAGGGGAAAATTCTTCACTGAAAGGTTTCTTAATCATTGAAATGGGCTGCCCAGGAAGGTGGTGGAATCACTATCCCTAGAGGTGTTCAAGAAACAACTGGATGTGGCACATGGTACCATGGTCTAGTTGACAAGGTGGTGATCAGTCAGAGGTTGGACTTGATGATATCAGAGGTCTTTTCCAACCTAAATAACTCTGTAGCAGTTTTTCTTGTTAGTGCTTTAGGGGGGAATGGATAGAAAAGAAAGTATTCTGAAGTTGTAACTTTTCATATTTCCACTAAGAAAAATTAGCATCGAAATATAAATCTTAGTATATTAACCTATTCAGCGAAAAGTAAATGAAAGACTGATATATTTTGCAGACTAGACTCCTGTAAGGACAGAATGTTAAACAACATGTTAACGTGTAACAAATTATACAGAGACACCTGGCACTGGGTGAAGGGCTGAAGTAGCTTAAATACCTGATTCTGTTTCCTGATGTAGCTTTTCTCAACTATACACCAGATAGTTAAATACAGCTTCTATGACAAGTATATCCCTTCTTAAAGGATCTTAGTCTTTCGGTCCACTTCCATTTCATCTCTATTTCATGAAGCTGTATGATTATTTTGCACTAACAGATGGGACACATATTGCCAGTGATACTGGTCTGGGAAAGAAAAGGTTTGGGGAATACACGAACAATTGCATTTTATAGAAACAACTTCTAAATAAGATAAAGTCAAGTAGACAACTGCTAGCCCAGAAGTTGTGAAACCCCTCTTCATTTGCAAAAATCTACCAGAAATGTGTACAATTTGTTCCTTTAGGTTAGAAACCACCTAAATTATTGGATAATCTCATGCTGTATTGACCTTCAAAAAGTTTCAGTTTTTTGAAAGTGGGCAGGGAGGTCTGACTAGTTTAACATTATTTCCATTTTTTTGTCTCCTTGGGACGATATACAGGGAGAGGAAAAAACCAAATCCTTCTGGTCAAATTCCAGTGTAAATTAAAGAAAAGGGAATACACTCAATAAATTTGCTCTATGGCTTTCTTAGAGGAAAATATTGATATTGGTTATCCTGGAAGAACGTATTATCCAGGGGTCACCAAAGAAGTGACACTGGTGGAATGTCTCAACTGCTCTACCAGACCATATCTGACTCTGCTCCCTTACACCAACTTCAGTATATTCAGGGCATGTTTTTTGCTATTTTTAGCCTGCTGCAGGAGTGTAAAAGCATAATGATCTTCTTTGGAAAAGAAGACTAGACAAAACCAGATTGGTCTAGAGATTATTTATTGTTTGAAATGAAGAGCTATTGTTAGTGGTGCCACAGAGATTAAACTTCAAAAAGACTAGCATTTCCTCTCTGCATTGCATTTATGCTATTTTATTTTATAATCCTGTGGAAAAAAATTTTTCAAAAAGTCTATGGAATATCATGATTCCAACTGATCTCCTTTGTTCCTGTTATTAGATTTCTCCAGTTTCATCCTTCTGCTATAGCCCTTGAAAGAGTATGCAGCTGCTATATAAAAGTCAGATATTTCCTGTGTTAGAAGATTATTTTCTACTTTTTTGAGAAGATGTGCATCTTTTAAACATTAGAAATCTGCTGCCAAGTACAGTTCATAGTGTGAAGATAAATAATGTCATTAAACTGAAAAAAAACCTTTTAATGATTGCTGGCCATTCATTGGGCTTAACAATTTAGGCTAACACTCCTTACAGAAATCACCACAGTTACACAAAGTTCTAAGCTCAGCAATCATTTCAAGACAATGTGGCAGCATTCTTTTATAAAGTGGGTCACTGGTGATTTTTCTGAAAGCTTAGCCCGGTAATTTTCATATTCTTTTTATTGCTATGTAGAAGAAGAAATACAAAATGTGATTTGGGTTTTTAAAGTGGCATAACATTATTTCAATTTAGCAGAGACTATCTAAGAATAAGGCATGCTATGGAGGTCATTCTTAATTCCCTTGAGGACAGTTGCTGTGAACTGACAAATTTATACTTTTCCAGCCCATTGTTCTGCCCTTTGTGATGGTGAAGGAACAGATCAAGGAAATTCTGACTGCATCAAGCAAATTCTGACTACAGAGCTTTTCTATTCACTTCAGTTTCTACTGCTGACTATATCTTTTAGTGCTGAGTATCAGCAAATCGGAGAGACTAGCACTTAGCTCATGTACTTTACTTTTTTATACCTATTAGTAAATATTTTCTATCTAGAAATGCCCAAAATGTATGTAGTTTGTAATTTGTAACTGGAGAGATGTTAAATCTTAAAGCACAGAAAATAAGGAAACACTCAATATAATGGGTGTATATGAACAATTTAACCAGAAATTTAATCTTTCTGTCATCCTAAATATGAAACAGTTCACCATTTATTAATTTTCATTTGAACAAGCAGGAGAAGGGAGTAAAAGGTTATGTTAAGAAAAAGTTAGTAAGTTATGTTAATGAAAAGAAGAGAAACTGGCTTTTTTAGTATTGTTATTTTAAATGCAAACATCTTTATTCAGCAATTAATCATGAATCTAAAAATCCTCTTCCGCTTGTAGAAGGGAAGGTGTACTCAGAACTATGCTGGGTGTAATAGATAAGTTCAGATCTTGATTCCATAGCACAGCCTGCAGGGAATTATGCACTATAATGTATATTCCCTGCAAGGCTCAGCACATCCCTCCCCTTAAGCCCCTCGTAGATTTGACAGATGACATCCTTTTGTAATCTGATTTCTTTTCTTTCCACACACACTTAATGTATTTCTAAAATCTAAGCAAGAATGAGTAATTGAATTCTTTGTTTTGTATCCTTAATTTATCAAAAGGTTTTAGAATCTTAGCATTTAATTAAAACTTTGTCAAATTTATTCTCTCATCCACTCCTCTGTGTCACTCAGAATTTATTAGACTGTATTAAACACTCAGTTCATATTTACTCTAGCACTTCCTAAAAATATAAATGCAATTGTAAACAAAGCATTCACACTCTCATAAATAATTGATTTAATTGAAAGGTCAGGGATTGTTCCAAACAGCGTTATAGCAGAATTATTTAGGATTTTCTAAGTTTACCTTTGTAGAAGTCATATACCCAAACACTGAACCTTGTGAGAGCTTGGAAAAGTTTTATTACTCTGATCTTTTCTAATTTAGATTCCTACATGATTAATTGCTCTTTGCTTAAAAATAAATGATGCTGTTTGACAAATGTATTTTTTTTATGAAAATGGAATCTCTAGGTGAATTCTCATAGAGGTCTGTACCTTGCTGACTTTTTGCCTAAAGTACAAAAATCTAAAGGCATGGTGTTACATCTCCTGTGAAGGTTAATTATCAAATTTCGTGAACTCCTTTCAGTCCCTCACAAGGGCTGTGTTCCAGAATATATTCAAATAACCTTTGTTTTTATTTTCCAACCTTTGAATAAGCATGAAGGGAGCAAATATTTTCATTCTCAGGTTTTTTGTTAGTTTTTTTATTTTTTTTTTTCATTCTTTTCCTTTTTAATTTACCATTTTTGTTTGAGCTATCAGAGAGGATTCCACCCTCTTTTCCAATCTGCCCTTCATGGACAGAGGCTACTTATTTATAATAAATAAAAGTGTGGGAAACCCTTATAGAAATCAAAATTTGATTTTTTTATATTAAATAATAAACATTATGTTATATTTCTTAGGAACAGTGCTCAGCAACAGATCTATGAGCTAATGGCTCTCGTCTTGCCTGCTTTAGTAACCAAAGTGTGCGGAGAGTAGGATTACAAACGGAAGCCCTTTTGTTTCAGACAACATTACACAAGCATCATCTGTTGTAAGGAGATATTCATCCAGGGAACAGTCATCAAAAGATAGCATGATGTCTTTACCAAATTTAAGCCCGTTAAGAGTGTTCTGCTGAAAGCAGAATGGTCCCTTCCCATTTTCTTTTAAGCTACACTAGCAGCTTCTGTAATACATAAAACAGCTAAATGATTTCATAACAGCATTAATGAATTTAAATGAGAACTGCACTGTGCTCTTCTTCAGTACAAACTTTCAACTACCTGGGATGAGCAGGGACTGCAATTCGAAGGAAGTCATCCCTGTTATCTCTAAAACTCCCATTGACAATTTAACAAGTTCACAAAGAATGGCGAATTAACCTTGTTGAGAACATTGTAAAACAAATAATTTTAAACTACCAACAGTCAGAGGAAGGGCTTTATTGGTTGTAATACTGTTTTTTTCACAGTAGGGAGACATAATTATTAGCAAATTAGCATGAATGATAAACCAGAGACCACAGTATATGGGCATGATTTGTAACTCTTGTCAAAAATCAGAACTAACCTTTACTGATGACAGACTTATAGTGGCAGAAAACTCTCAGGATAAACCATTCAGCGCAAATCTTAGCTAATCTTTAATTGTTATATTTAACTGAACGTTCTTGGCACACAAGCTACGTATGCTCAGTATACTTAATATATGCAAAGCTTCCATTTAATGCACAGTTTAGAGGAAGAGATGCATGAATTATTGCAACTAAGGTAAACCTAACAAACAAAAATCTTGTATATTTTATTTGTAATATATATTTTTAATAATTCAGTAGGAAATATTTCAGTAGAGGGATTACTATTAAATTATTTCAGTGAAGTTTTTGTAGCTTACTGGAATTGTAAGTGTTGGCTTGTGTCATTGTGTCAATACTTCTTACAACAGTAACAATTTAGTTACATATCACAATCTTTATTCCCCAGCTAAATACATGTTTATAGTGAGAAACATGGATTTGAGGCATGAACCACTAGGTGGGTAAGAAATTGGCTGGATGGCCAGACTCAAAGTGTTGTAGTCAAAGGTTCAATGTCCAGCTGGAAATCAGTGACAGGTGACGTTCCGCAGGGGTCAGTTCTGGGACCAGTACTCTTTTTAACACCTTAGTTGGTTACATGGATGGTGGGGTTGAGTGCACCCTCAGCAAGTTTGCCAGTGACACCAAGTTGTGTGATGCAGTTAACACTCTGGAGGGAAGGGATGCCATCCAGAGGGACCTTGACAGTCGTGGGCCTTTGCAAACCTGCTGAAGTTCAACAACACCCAGTGCAAAGTACTGCACCTGGGTCAGGGCAGCACAAATACATCCCAAGCACAAATACAGGCTGGGCAGAGAATTGACTGAAACCAGCCCTGAGGAGAAGGACTTGGGGGTGTTGGTTGATGAGAAGCTCAGCATGGCCCAGCAATGTGCGCTTGCAGCCCAGAAAGCCAAACATGTCCTGGTCTGCATCAAAAGAAATATATGTTCAGCAGATCAGAGGAGGTGTTTCTATCCCTTTACATTTACTTTTTAAAAATAAATAAAATATGACTTTGATAGCATTCTAATTTGATATGATTCACACCATGACAAAATTTCTTTAGGCAATTTGCTATGTAAAAATACTTTGTCTCATCTACTTACAAAATGGAAATACCGTAGACTAATCAAACTAAGATTTAGTTTGTTTAGTAATAGTCTAATCAAGTATGCCCTTAAATTCATACTAAAGATCTTTGTCAGTTTAAATGCAGTCTTTTAAATTCAGAAACTGTACTTCACAAACACTGGATATTTGGGGAGAGCTCTTTTTCTCTGTAGGTAGTCAGGTCCTCTCAGCAAGCTGAAAATGTAGTTCTCTTCCAGGATGACTGTTTTGTCTGAAGATAACTTCTTGTTTGTGAATTACGTAGACAGGTCATTGCTGCTTGAAATCACAGGATATTAATCCAGAATTAACAAATGTGTTGCACACTCTCCTCACTTGCTTTGCTGAAGCAAAGACATTGCAGTAGGTTAGTCAGCAAGATAAATGGATGGCATCCTGAACTTTGTGAGTTAAACCAGGGGTTCAGTGGCAGTCTAAGCAGACCTAAGTACTGATGGCTTCAGCTACACTATGTACTCTCATCTCTTCTTTCTCTTCCACACCATCTGACCATTCCTTAAAGATCCCCTGTTCAGCAAAAACAAATAGCACACTCACACAGTTCAGTGAAATAAATGTATGCTGAGATCCTGCACAGGCAGGGAGGGGCAAAAATGGAAGTAGAACTGATAAGTAGATATTTTTTAACTGTAGAAGCAAATGAGGAAAAATTAAGAATTAAAATCAATGGAAGATTTGTATTCTTTCAACAGTATCCTTGAAAGACAAATATCTATTAAAGTAAGTAGAAGGATGTACCTACACTATAATCTTCATGTTGGATCTGACTTGTTTTACTTTAACAAATCAATCTTTTAAGGTACCTGTGACAAGTTAAGTTAAATTTCTTGTGGTGGACACGTATCAAACTGCTGTAGAGTTTTATCATATTAAGTCTCTGTGTTTCAAACTTAATGAGTCCAAAAGGCATCTTGCATTGACTTCTGCCATGCCTTCTGTCTCATGCAGGGCTAATTAGCCACTTCATTTGACGTGAGATATTGCAACCTGACTTCGCTGCCTTCCACCCTCTCTTTAGAAGTCTGTGCGAAGCTTCTTAATTACCTACCACACCACCACATTTGTTCATGTTGTCATGTCTTTGGAGATGCACCAGAATGCTCGCAAAGAAAATATTTGCATTTAGAATTTCTAAAATAGCACAAAATGCATGTAACAGGAAGAAGGGAACCATGGGCAGGGCGTGATGGAGCAAGACACCTTTTCAAGACTGCTGTTTGACTGTGCAGTGTCTACAGCAGTGCCTCCTCTGATTCTGCGCCTCCTCTGATTCCGCCGTATTTGTCCCCGTGCTGTTACAGCCCTTTCTCTCAGTCTTTACAAGTCCTATAGATTTTTGTGAGGAGGGGGTGTCTTTGTCTCTTTCATCTTTTTTCTTCCTTTTTCAGCTGTGCTTTGGGGACCTTGCAGCCATTGGCTGGAGAAAACATGTTTTCTCTGAAATGTGGTTTCTACTTTTATTCTCCTAGCTCCTGAGTAGCGCTTCAGCTCTTCCCAATAAGAAAATATACTGAGGTTTCTGTCAGGCTAGCCCTTCACAAGACCCTTCGTACAAATCCTGTCTCATCTTCTGGAGAAAGATGGAGGAAAGAGTAAAAATAGTGTTAGAAATATGGACCCTATTGATTTAGTAAATCAAAACAAAATTTGGAAATAAATTTTCCTCAGTGTGTACACCCATTTACCTTTTACACTGTATTTTTAGCCAGAAATAGTATCCGTAAATTCATGTTTGCATGTGGTTTGAAAACATTAATTCCTATAGGATAGTATGGTGGATTGTAAACTTCAATAGCATTTTGGTGTTGTTCTAAAGAGCCTTAAATAAGAGGTTTGATTCAGGTGCAACTACTCTATACTGTGACATGTGTCCAGATTTATGGAGGAATCTGGCCACGGGCTCAAGCTCCTATTCCCAGGCACTGGCCCTGAGAGTGGCCTCATGGGAGGTGCCCGATGCCTGAGGCTTGGGCTGCCCAGGTGCCCACGGCTACTGCTGGCTGGGGCAGAGGGACATGGGGAGCCCTGTGATGGCACAGCCCGTGGGGAGCTGCAGCCTTCACCCTGCCCTGCGTGAGTCTGCTCGGTCAGAGCAGAAGATACTGCTTGACACAATTTGCTTGATATCTTTAAAGAGGAAAAGAAATGCGGTTTAGTAAGAGATTTAAAGATTATTTTGGTGTTCCTTACCCCTTTACTGTCCTATATGTTCCTCTGGGCTTTCTGTCCCCATATAAAACTGAGAAGGAGACAAATCCTCTTTATAAAGGATTTTTGTCATAACACGAGCTGGGGTGTTTGCTTTGCCATTGAAACCTGTTTCGCCCTGTGTTAGCTATGTAATAAAGAGGTTCTCCTGAAAACAAAATAAAAATGAGTCCTGTTTGAAAAAAAAGAATAGGAATTTTTGTGCAGGAGGCAGCCTTTTACTAGTTGCCTGACCTGCAATAAGTAAACAATTGAGAACCCTTCATAATTTGTACCCAATTAAATTGCTGTCATGCATCTGTGTGGGCATCATTGCCAGTAGCAGTGCTGAGAATAAGCCATCAGCTCTCTTGGTAAGTAGGAGGCACATACTCCTTATCCACCTCTTCACTGTCTGGACAAAGTAAATAGTATTGAAAATCAGTAGTATTGAAAGGGATGTATTCTGCCTAGGTAATACTGAACATGCATAGAACTAATGTTTGCTTAAAAATAACCCTACAACTAGATTTTTTTGCCAGGGTACACTGCTTCTCCATTTCCTTGGTGACTTAGTTACAGGGGCTGGGACCAGTTTATCACTTTGTGGATATGACCTAAACTGTATTCTACACCCTGAGTCGTTTCTGATGGACTGTTAGGAATGGATCATTTGCAGCCCATGCCTAGTGCACAGTTGACACCTCAGGCTACAAGCTGGGTGTTAAAGAAATCCTGTGAGGGTTGTTTCTTTGTCTTCACTGTGACAACAGCTGTGATAACTCCCCTCTGAGGAGGCATTAACACGTTCACACCCAGCTTGAGGGGTCATCTCTGCTAATGGGCCATACTGGGCTGGCATAATAGGCAGCCATCTAGACCATCAAAGACTCCAAAAATGTCCCATGGCTCACAGAGTTGAATCACCCATTGTGAAACTCCCTGCCCTGGGGGAGGTACTGGACATTCCCACTTGAACCTGAGCATATATAATGTTGGGGTTTTGGGACTTTGGGTAGCTCTTCATGGATCCAGAGAAGAACCACAACTCCAACAGGACTGCCACTCTCAACAAGACCTTGATCATCACTTCAACAGGACTGCGACCATCCTATGGACCATAAAGTTTTTCTTTCCTTTTGCTTTGCACCCGGGGGGGACACGTGGTGCTCAGCTCAGGGGTTGGCAAACACTGTTCTGTTCTTGTCCCAGGGTGTGGAGTTATACATCTGTCTTTGTGGGTTAAAACCGGTTTTTCTCTGAATCATTGTATTTATTGTCATCCTTTTAGGAAATTGTAACCGATTTGTAATCTCTCTTGGGTTCATTTCTCCCACCAGTTTACTTTTAAACCAGTACACCTGGGAATTGTCCTCTGCTCATGCTACCATGTGTTTCATAGAAGGGTTTTGATATTCTGTTCTTTAACTTTTCAAGAAGGGCTAACCTTGTATACAGTACAAAACTTAAGAGGATTACCTTGCCTGTCCAAATATGTACCTAAAGAAAAAAAGAAATTCCTTGTAGCTGATCAGTGTCTTTTAAATATTGTAGACTGTATGAAATATCTTGAAATAATGTGTATGCTGATAAGGTTTCGTAAAGTAGAAAGTTTCAGTGACTCTCTGATAGCAGATACAGAAAACAGAGTACACCAGAAAATGCTAAATCCTTATCATGACCTCTGCTTTAAAAGCTGGAAATTAATTAATTCACATGAGACTGAAACGCATTTTATTAAATATTTATGTTACAAATTGAAGTTCATAGAATAGTCTGGTTTGGAAGAGACCTTTAAGATGATCCAATACCATTCCCCCTACCATGGGCAGGGGTGCCTGGTGCCTTCCACTACACCAGGTTGCTCAAAGCCCAACCTGTCCTGGAACACTTCCAGGTGCCAAAGCTTTTCTAGGCAACCTATTCTAGTGCCTCATCATGCTCATAATGAAGAAGTTCAAGTTTGTTGATTGATACAAGATGATAGCCCAAACTTTGTTAGTATCTGATGGCTTATATAATACAGCTAAAAGCTTCTTGGTGAACAGCTAATACTTGTTCCATTAGAGCTACACTAATATTCTGCACTTGCTAAAACCTCTACTTACTTCAGGATTTCCTTATTACACTTGTCTCCATTAACAGTTCTTTTGCACATAATTACTAACAATGCATGCACATTTAGCAGAAAATAGGTTTCTGTCCTGAATGGACAAAAGTCAGTATAGAATGTGCTCTCCTGACTCCTTTAGCTTGGGCCCCATTGTGTGTAATGATTGCAGCTATTAGGCATTACACAGTGAAAAGTGTACAACTGTGAGCAGGGTGTATAAGGCAGTGAATAATAGGCAGTGGCTAGAGCAAGCATGTTATACTTACAGCTCTTATTTGAAGTGGACTTAATGCAGATTCTGAGGGGTACATTCTCCCTCTATTATCTCCAGTAAGAGTAAGGATGAAAGTTACTGGAGGAGCATTTAAAGCATTATTGTCTGATTGTCTCTTCTAGGCATGATATCTACAACTAAGAATCTCATGTTTTCTTTAATTTGGCAGATCTTTTACTTCTGGGTTTTTTTGTGTTTCTTTTTTTTTTTTCTCTCGCTCTCTCTTTTTTTTTTTTTTTCTCTCTCTCAATTTAGGCATATTAAATGTGGAGCGGCAGTG
>JAYRBT010000001.1:105746046-105759779 GCA_036023395.1 Myiotriccus ornatus
GGGCAGTTTCAAAGTTATCCTGTTCAGTGCAGCTAAATGCTTTACAGTTTTAATGGGAGAAGTTTTAGCACCATTTACAATCCTTTCTTCCTTGTACCCTTCTAGTCTTCCTTATAGTAAAAAAAACTGTGACGTGGTTGTCAGTGCTGTAGGAAAGCTGGCCCACAGTGATAGTGTGCAAAACAGAGCAGGAAGATCTGCTGTGCTATACCCACCGTTATTATAGTTACATATCATCGATGCCTGAGTCCTTTACAAACCAACCGAATGATGATAATCCTTGCTGAAATTGTTCTGCTTTTAATTATGCTACACAGGATGCTGTATCTGAATGGTAAAGCTGACTTGTCCTTTGCACGCATATTTCTCTTCAGGTCCTTGTTCATGTACAAATGGCAAATTCATCACATGGACTCTTTTGTCTTTGTCAGGCAGGAACTTGCCTGTGTAATCCCATACAGATACTGAGTTGCTGCTGCTCAAATGTTTTTATATGTGATCTCTCCTATAGTCTGCTGACATCTTAAATAATTATATCGTAGATAATTGATAAAACTGTGAACTGCTAAAACTTTTTATTATCATTTCTGTAAACACAAAACTATTTACAATCCACGCATTTTCGAGGGGAAGCAGCAACTCTTCCCAGGTTGTTTGTAATATTAAAATTTGAGAAGTTTTCTCCCATCGGTAATTAACAGGTTTAAGACAGACATGATCACTAGTTATTCTTTCAGACCTCTTGAAGGAGCAAAGTGTCAGGGTGCGGTGAGGTTTGGCTGTCCAACCCCAAGAATGGCACAGGCATAGCCTGTGCCCTCACCCAGGGGGTGCAGTTCCACAGTCTCTGAGCAGTGGGGCTGGTTATGGGGTCTGTCAACAGCTCCTGGCATGGCAAGTGGTGATCAAGGGCCGGGGGCTCTAGCCAGGAGCAGAAGGAAAAGACACAAGGGGGAGGGCGGGAAGCAGCGTAATCACGAGGAATCCATGCTAAGACAGGCTCCTTGAATGTTGATACCATCCAGGTAGGGCCAGGCACGAAGCTGGAGACCAGCACTCGTGCAGTGTCACAGAGGCAGGGACTGATGTCCTCAGAATGAGCTGAAATGGTGTCCCAGGCCCATGGGAGAAAGTCTTGGGGAAGGCTGGGCAGGGACAGTCAGGCCCAGCAGTGATCTCAGGATCTGACAGCAGGTTGTCAAAATATGGTTTGAACAAGTGTAAAGGGCTTGTCAGCCTGTGAGAGAGAGGGGATAAATGAAACACTTATTTCTCTCTTTTTACAACTCTAAAATGCAAAGTGAGCTCATATAGCATGAACTGTAATGTAAATTACAGACCACTTCCCTAACATCTAAAAGGCCAGGACAGAGTAAGCATTAAATCAGAAACAAGTCATGCTGTAAGATTATCTTGTGTTAGTCAAATTGTGTTACAGGTACCAGCTGTGGAAAAGCATTGATGTTAGTGTTACATAAACAGATATCTTAGAGATGGTGAGGGGGATTATTATTTTGTGTGTAAACAACCTGTCAGAATATTCACAGTGGAACTTCATCTTCCACATTCTTCTGTCGTTTTTCATTTTGAGGGAAAATATCTCTCTGATTAGTAAATCAGATGGGAGGTACTATTTAGAAAATTTTGGAAATAAATCATTCTTGTAATGCTTATTGATTGTCAAAGTACCTAGAATCTTCTGTCAGTATCTGAGGAAGAGCATGCTTATTTTGTGAAGTATCTATTCAGAAAATTTCATAAAGACTGAACTTTTAAAAAAGGGCTTTTATACTAACTTAAGCTAAAAATTTGAATTCTTCTTTTACTTTAAGCTGCATTTGCAAATTTGTTTTTTCAAATATATTATGTCATTACATAACTGCTATTCTTCGTAAATTAGAAAATGGGAGAAAGGTATTCATATAGGAAAAAAAGAGTATTCCAACTGTTTAGCTGAGGTTTTGAGCTAGTCTTTGAAAACTTGCCATATGTAGAAAAGGAGTTTTGGATTCTGCATACATGTGTAGTGAATACACTTAGCATGGACTGGAAAAGGGGAAGTATAGCCCCCATTTTTAAAAAAGGGAAATAAGGAAGACCTGGTAAACTAGAGGATGGTCAGTTTCACCTTGCTACCCAACAAGATCACGGAGCAGATCCTCCTGGAAGCTATGGGAAGGTAATGGAAAATAAGGATGTGATTGGTGACAGCCAACGTTGCTTCACTAATGGCAAATCATGCCTGACAAGTTTGGTGGTCTTCTGTGACAGAATTACAGTGGTGGTGGATGAGGGAAGAGCAACTGATGACCTCTACTTGGATTTTTGCATGACATCTTTGTCTCTAAACTGAAGTGACA
The DNA here is from genome assembly GCA_036023395.1 of Myiotriccus ornatus. Lineage (NCBI taxonomy): Eukaryota > Metazoa > Chordata > Aves > Passeriformes > Tyrannidae > Myiotriccus > Myiotriccus ornatus. Next base: position 105,748,407 of record JAYRBT010000001.1, read on the forward strand.
TTAATTTGATGGGTGGAGCACTCAGTGGATAAGGAATGGGCTGAATGCTCTCAGTGAAGGAGTTGTGGTGAACAGCTTGATGTCCAAGTGGAGAGAGTGATGAGTGGTGTCCTCAGGGGGTTGATATTGGGACCAGCACTGTTTAACATCTTTGTCAGTACCATGGACGTATCGGCAACTTTAATGTCCCTTCCAACCCAAAACCACTCTGTGATTTTATGTTTCTATTATTCTTTTTCTATTGTAAATGTTTTAGGAGTCATTTAGTTGCCTGAAAACACAAGCAATTAGAATTATCGAATGAAATTATATTCACAGCATTAAAATTTTGTTTTGCCAGTTTTTGGCAGAGGTGGAATTTCATCTTACTACAACAACGAGGCTACCAACCCCCAAAAAGCAAAGATACAGAGTGGTCAAGGAACCAATGCAAGAACAGATAATTGGGGTTAGATATCTCAACATGCCAAAACCATGCCATAAATTGAGTACTGGTTACCCCTACACACAAATCTGTAAGGAAGGCCTTTTGCTTTTTTTGGAAGAGCAGCCTTTCAGAACCACATTGATAGTCTTTGAATTTTCCCTCTTTATCTGACTTTATGTATTTATGAAAAGGGAAAATGGTTTTATTTATTTTCTGTACTCTAATGTATCTGCCTTTAGAAGCTAAATAGCACAGCAACAATTTTCCAACTAGGTTTTTGTTAACATTGCTGCTGAGATAACTTTTTGAGTATTGTCTGTAAGTTTACTGCCAAGTTGTTATAATTTTTTTTGGTTTTCTTTCCAGAAAAAGAAATGATGATTTTAACTTTTCCCCTAATCCATCAGCCTAATCAGCATGATTAGCACATGTTTCTTATGTATTCTACTATATGTGTTTGTTCCATCAAGTGTGTTAGTCCAGTTTGGTTACAGATTTTTTTGTTGCAAAAACCTTTCCTAGTTTCAGATTCTCATTTCCTTGTGATCAAGAGTGGTAAACTATTAAGAGGGAGGCATCTGCTTGTATCAACAATACTAGATTGTTTTGAACTAAGGCTGATGTATTTCTTTATCTCAAGTAAATGCTCCTAGTGATGAACAGAGAGGCTTGTGTCCATCCATTTTTCCCTTACCCTAATAGTAAATAACTCACTGGCTCGCTATCCAAGGATTTTATTTCCTACCATATTTACATCAGCACTTTTGACTGACTGAGCCAGCCTGGTGTATTATCTGGGACTGGCAAGGACACCCTGCTGACCTGGATTCCACGAGGTGCTATGAGACGTTGGAAAGAGACTATCATCTCTCTTTATTATATGTCTCCTGAAGTTGTGCTTTCTCTTCTCAGCCTTGGCAGTTCCCCAAAACTTGTGTCAGATAGTTTTCAGATATGTAACTATTTCAATCTATGATTCAGAGGGACAAGATGTTCAACTGTTTCTTCAATAGAGGATTCTCAAGCATATGATGTGTTACATTTCAGGTATCTGCAATCTGCTATCACTTATTTGTCTCATAACAGAAAAAGCACTATCTAGAAATCTTATCCATAACCTACTACACAAAAAAGCCACTTAATGAAATATTTAGAAACACACTAAGCAATCTAATCAGGGTGCAAAATATTAATGTTTGCTAGTCCATCATTTTGAGTTCAAATACTCTTGTTGGCATTACAGTTTTATGCAAGACTAGGAAACTAAATATTCAGCTCAACATCAGGATTCTTCTAGTTCTGAGAGAATATTTCTTCCCTGTAGAGTCATTTTATAATTTTTAATTCTTTTATATCTTTAAGTCATGCATGTTTCTTAATGGAAACTTATGAGAATGGTAGATTATGTTTTTATATAGAGAGATACAAGGAATGATCTTAAATTTCTCCAGACAGATTGCCATGTATACTATACCTTGCATGATGGATGGAGTCCTAAGGAGATGAAAATCCTAGCAGTAAAAGGTATCGTTAAAAGAAGGCAGTAATGAGTGCCAGGTTTAATGGGAAAAGTGATAATGCAGTTGATTGGAAAGGCTCTACTGAATCCCTATTCACAATGTGCTCTGTGAGACAGGTGGCGTATTGGCTTTTGGTTATCACAGCTTAAAACACTGTCACCAATCCTTCAAAACTTACTGCTTGAATTTAGGAATGCTGCTTACCATGGAGGAGCAGGGGTGATTTTGAAAGCAAATGCAGTAGCTTATTGCCTTTCTGGTGCTTATGACTGGTTTCTCATGAGTTCTTCAAATTCTGATTTGCTGAATCTTTTTGTTTTCTGGGACTTTGGAAAGGATTTATTTTATGGACTTTTTTTATTTGAAACAAGTGTATTTTCTTCTAGCTAACATTTTAAGGATTGCTAGAGTTCCCTTACTGTTCTAGAACAGATCATGACAATGAATTGACGTTTGTTTATGAAATCACATTGATTCCAATTTTAATTTTTCCTTGCATTTTAAGAATGTAAAGCAGTTTTTTTTCAAGCTGTTTGAGTTTTGATCTGGACGTACCAAATATTATGCCAATAATATCATACCAATATTTTTCTCTGTCCTTTACACTTTGTAGGATTTAATGTCATGCTATTGAGGTATTTGTAAAGAAATGCCACATAAAAAGAGACTGTTGCTGAACAGGCAGTTTTGTTTGTTTGTTTCTTATGTATTCAGGTGGTGCTTCTTTGTAATTTTGTTACTCATTCATAATTTACCAGCATATTCATGTAATTGCCACAGAATAGCCATGAAGCATCTTCCAGAGTTCAAAGGATCCTGCAAATTTTTTTTCTTTTTCTTTGAAGGGTGTATGATGGAGAAAGATAATTCAGTAGTTTTGAAAATGTATAAAAGAATATTCTTCAACGTTAGAAGAAAAATTATTTTAGAATAATTAATGGGAGCCAGCTAGTCTTTATAGGTCAACTGAGAATCAACCTCTTAAAATTATTGTAAGGGACTGAGCCCATGGAAAATGTCTTACTTCAGTTAAGTTTAATTAGGTAGCATAAGTAAAATTAGGAAATCAGATTTTTTTTCCTATTTTCCTGCCTTATAAGGAGCGTCTTTACTATTGTTAATTTTATGTCTGCTGAGCTGTTTTGGGAAGCATGTGTCTATATGTATGCGTTTTCCTCACAGTGAGCACTTACCACAATTTAAGAAAAAAAACATTCTTGGCATTTCCCTAAAGAATGTTAGTTTTGAGATACAGCTGTATTTCTATTTCAGTCTCAACTGGAAAATTAGATACATGGTGATACAGATGCCATGCTATGTCATTTTTGTGTTAAGCAATAACACCTTCTACAGAAAAGACTTTGAAAAAAATAATGTGCCCAGTTAAAATTTATATGGAATATATTTATGCAGAAATATTCAACATTTTGTTCAGTGTTTTGGTTCATGCAAGCAAATAACTCACTACTGAAAATTTAAAGTTGTGAATTCTGCTTAAAGATAAAAAATATTCCAATCCTTGCTATTGTATAAAGGGGAAGCAACCAAAAATCCCTCATTCCTGAGGATTTTCTTAGTCTACTGTTCACCTATGGAGTCTAGCAGTTGTATAGAGGATCTAAAACGTGCTAAAATTCATGTAAATTAAAAACCAGCAACTAAGTTTATACCATAACATTGTCTTAGCTTTTTGGTGGAAGTAACTGAAAGCCGGAAAAAAAATAACCATAAAAATAATTTTTGTTGGTGAGCGTTTAAGCTGTTTGTCTCCCTACTGCTTAAAGAAACAGCAGACTTGTTCTGCTTGTTAAAATCGGAATTTCTTAATGTAATTAAAAAAAATAAAATTGCAGCTAAGTGACTAGTGAAATAGTCTCTTAAAAATTCATTGCTGAAAGAAGGCTATTTCCAATTCGTGAGACATCACAGTCCAGTTAGTGCTAAGAACTTGACTTCTCAGAATTATATACCTTTTTATTTTAGTTTGATTTTTTGGTTTTTTTTTTAGTTTGAAAGCTACCTGAATATGTTACAGTGTCTGGGCCTCAGGCATAGTCATTGCAGCAGTGAAGGCATTTTCTGTTGACTTCTTGTGGGATTCCCCTTGGGTTGTTCCTTCTTTATTTTGTCGTGATTTGCTTATCATGTTTTCTCAACCAATTTACTAGGGTGACATTTTCTAGAAGAGTCAATTTCTGAGGCATCCACCCAGAACAAGGGTCATGAGATGTTAGTACCTGTTTTGAGTCAGTCATAGGAATAACATGAGGCAGATTTTCCAACCATCTGAAGCCTTAAGGCACCAGATCCAATATGCTAATTTTTACTTCTTCACATTTTCTTTGTTTGAGCATTTGATTTTTAAAATTAAGGAAAGACTAGAAAAACTTCTCCACAAAAGGGAGTGTAAACAGAAGAGAAGGGTTGGAAGACTCTGGGGGGAGCCTGTGTAAGATCTGATTTGTTGCTCATATTGCTGCAAGGAGGCAATGGCTGCTGTTGGGAGTCACCCCTCCCCTATTTTTTCCTTTTAGCAGCAATTACATTCCAGTATCTCCAAACAGAGTAGCAGACTTTACTTTTGAGAGATTTGCCACAGTGTAGGCAGCAGCCAGTTTTTCTTACGCCTTTAAGTTAGACCTGAATCTCTGAGAATAAATGTGCATGAGAATGGCTTCCACAATGGCATGATTAAAATGAAATTCTTGCTATGCTATTGTAATAGTGGTTCTCCTTGTTGACTTTGCAGCTTAAATGAGTGATATATGCATGGACCAAAAGAAAATTTTAGTTTACTGAGCTGTTTCTTATTGCTATTCTTGTATTTACTGGGGCTTGCTGTGATAGAATCAAGCTTTATAGCTACTCCATGGTTTCACTACAAAAGTATCTATAAATACAAATGAATACATACATACATGCATACACACACATGCATGCAAATGTATGTATATATTTACATTTATTTCACAGTGATAAGCAATATTGTCTTTTGATGTATGGTCAGAAAGGACGTGTTTGGATTTGCTTTCACGGTCAGAAGCTGCTTAGTGGATTTGTAATTGCATAGTAAGGTCCTGTGGTTCTTTGGGCAGTATTTATTAGGCTCACACAGAGCAAGGAGCTGACTCTTGCTAGTACCCTGGAGGCTGAAGATATCAGCTTCAGGATTTCCTGCAGCATCAGTTAGTGCAGTGACTGAGAAATGAGATTTTGATTTCAGAAAGCTTGACTAAGTTCTGCAGTAAAATGTGGCATAACACATTTTATCTGCTCACTGTGCTCCTGGAAAATTAACCTTTATTTCTAACTTTTAAATTTCTAAGGATCCTATATTATTTATGACTGCCGGTGGTCATGGTACTTTGTTAAATTTTAAACCTAAGTAAAACTATTAGCATTACACATAATTTACCTCCTAGCAATCCCATATTTCATATTTAATTTCTACATTGATAAGCAATTTATTGCCTAGATTTTGAAAATGGAGGTCCTTCACCTGTGATGCTAAAATGTGGAAGCTCATTCACAGCTAGTGAATGAGCAAATGCTTCTGTGTTTCTCTGTGAGTACAAATATTGTTATAAAAATAAAATATCACAAACTGTTGTCAAAATATATTCTTTCACTCCCTCATCTTTAATCAAGTCATAATAGTGAACGCAGTGGGTTTATGCTTAGTTCTTAAATGTCTTAAAATGTTAAGCTTTAAGATGGATTATAAAGTCATCATTGTTTAAGCAATTCTTCCCATAATGTGTTTTTTTACACTCCTACTGTTTCTTATTTCTAACCCGTTCTCTTCTAAGATGAAGATATTTTAAGATACTGCTTTCAAAAAATGTCTTGGGTAGTCAGTAACCTATCAGTGAAAGTGCAAAAGATTCACTGTCCTTTTAGAAATCAAAGCTTGTAGTATGTGGTTCCTTCTGAGAATTTTTTCAGTTGCTGTCCAGTGCTGTGATTAACAGAGGTCAATATGAAAACCACAGTATTAAAGAGCCATTGATCCCAGCCCTTTTTCATCTCCCATTAGACAAGAATATTTTTGCATAAGCTTCTATCATGAATATAGATGGCATAGACAGGTTACTGTCTAGCTTGACTAGGCAGAAGATTTGTCCTCCCTTTCCCCTTTTAACACATCAAAATATTGGATGTTAGTCCTACCAACCGTTCCAGAAGAAAGCTGATAACCATCATGAGTAGATGACACCCTCTTAGTTATATGGGGAATTAACAAAATGTTTGGTCCCTGCTTACACCAGCTGCTTATACCACTTAATCCTCAGAGTAAGCAAATAGAAATGCAAAACTTTTGTTCTCATCTTAGAGGTGAAGGCTTAGACACGGTCTATGCTCCACTTCTCTCCACTCTAATTAACATTCCCTTTTGATTTAGTGTAGTGAATATGTTAGTTTGAACTTGTTCATGGGAACTTGCTCACCTAAGAGGAAGTTACAAGTGTCTCTATCGTTTCTTCTTCTTTCTTCTTTAATGTTTCCCCTTCCGCTGTTCCTAAGAAGATGACAAGAATTGTTTTTAATCTGTGTTCAGTTTCAGTGTGAATCTTGTGCTCAATTTGTGATACAAATAAATGGGAGCAAAACTAATGAAGAAGGGCATTATTTTTTTTTCCTCTTGGTGGGGGTGGAATAGATTACGTGACAAAAGGAAGAACTAGATGTTCTAGGAGATCTGTTATAAAATTTTAACAGGGACACAGTGAATTTTCAATGTGTAGACAGAATCGTAACTTAAACTCCAGGGTTAAAAGAGTGCGTGCATGTGTTTATTTTATGTTGAATTTATTTTATATAATTTTTTAAAGAAAAAATAGATAATTTTTAGTGCATTAAATTGCTTGGAGAAACTGTATTTAGCTTTTCCACGAGGTCAATGTTATGGTTATTTACTTCAAGATTGTTTCAGCACTAATGTACAATCAGTGTTTCTTTTTTTTTTTTTTTGGTACTCTAGGAAGCAGTGACAGAAAGACAGAAGATGAAAGCTCCTATTCCCAACTTGATTCTCTTGTATGCTACTCTAACTCAGAGCTTGAAGGTTGTGACCAAAAGGGGATCAGGTAAGTAAATCTTTATCTCTGTGGTTACGATGTGGTTTGGAAAGAAGTGCTTAATGTTTGCAAGTACAGGATATTCTTATGGTGGTTTGGAACGTTGTTAAGAGGATTTCAAATTCTGCAGCAAAAAAGGTATCTTCTATATATTTTTAGACTACTGTGTCATATGTGTCAGATATCTAATGTGAAATGAATGTAACCATTCATCTGCTGGAGGAAAGTTATTCCCAGAACTATTTAACTTACTTAAAAGACTTTGTTCAGTCAGTGTGGTTAAGTTGAGCTACTGGATTTATCTGTTTGACTATATACTTTTGGGAATGAAGATCATAGAGTTTTGGTTTAAGCAACTGGTTTTTGTAATACAAAAATAATAGATCAAACACATTAAATTTAATAACCATGAAAAGTGAACAGCAGAATGTGGTTTTTTTGAAGGGATACCTGAAACATAGTTGAAGTGTTTAATTCAGTGAAGAAAATAGAGGCAGTTTTTCAGAAAGCAAGCAGAGGGTGATGTGTTTACCAAACATCTTTCCTAGTGTTACTGTAGATGAATCATCTTCATATGTAAATAAAAAGAACAGCAGTACTTAGACGGTTGGGTAGTTGTGGGTTCATTTTCTCTCTGTCACCCTGAAATTCCTGTTTTCCTCTCTTTGGCTTTTCACTGGATAGTGAAAAATAAAATAGGATACTACTTCTGCAAAATATCCTCCTGTATGGCACTAAAGAAAACTAAATCCTTAATGAAAGTCTTAATCCCATGTTGATGGAATTAATTAATTAGGTTTGTTGTTGCTACTCATTTTCCGTTTAGCATTGGGGTGTTTTAGGCAGCTTTTGTTGCTGTTCCAGAAGTCTGGCTTTGATTTGTTTTTGTATTTTGGTTGGTAGTAGTTGTAAGAAGGAGCTTGGGGAGAACACAGGTCTCTATACATCTTGGGCAACAGCTTAAATCATGTCTTGTATTTTCAATGGATTATATTTGTAACAATATAATGAAACTGGTTATGTCTCCAATATTTTAGTGCCTGGAAATGTAGATTGAGGGAAGGCAAATAACTATAAATTAAGGTAATCTGCAATCAAGACTTGAGATAAAATTATGTTTGGGGTTATTTAAATGCAACAAAACTGAAATATACAGATTGTGTACAGAGCAAAGGAGCTGGCGATGAGTTGACATGTTTACAGTAGGATGTTGAAGCCTAGATGGATAGCACAGATATCCTTTGAATGTGTCTGGGTAAGGTGTTCTGTTTGATTAAGATTTAATACTTGTTAGCTTTAAACCCCCTTAATCCAAATTTAATACAAAGAATATTGATAATCTTAAAGTAAATTTTTCAAAGACATCCATTTTTAGAGAACTGAAAAATGGCCAGTCATCAGATACCTGTTACTTGGAAGTGACGATAATAAGAACTTGGGTTGTCTTTGTATTTTATTTTGTAATTTTTGCCTGTATCATCTTCCTCTGATTAACCAATGCAAGGAAGAGTGTAAATATGCAATTAAATTTCCGATCAGGAAAATAATGTAATTGCTGTCCAGCAAAAGAAAGAGCATACAAAACTTTTCAAGATGTATGGAATATTTTCTCATCCTGACGTTGTAATAAAAAGGAAAAGCTATAATGGAAATCTTTGGATCATACATCACTGTAACATGGGGTTCTTGATGCTTTCATGTGAGATCTGGTTATTCTGTATACAGCTTCAATCAGATGTGTCACCGAGGGGGCAGTTTGTCATGCTGTGTGTGCAAAGCAAAAGTCTCTGATTTACTGAAGTCTGCCTTTGGTCATGTTGTTTTGTGATGTTTAGATTTGAGGAACCTCCTCAGACGTAGGTGGAATGTAGTAACATGTGTGATGGTGCTTGGTTTGCTTTTGTTTTGGTTTGATTTGGTTTGTTTTTTTCCTCCCTTGGATGATCAGCAGGCCTATTTTTGCAACCCTGAAGTGTTTCTACTAAGAAAACATTCTTCCCTTTAATGAAAGCTTTAACAAAATAAGATTGACTTATCTGTACTGTGAAAATAGAAATGGTTTCCTAAAGCTAATGCAGCTTATAAATGGAAGTACGAAAGCAAAATCAACTTTGAAAGTAGAACTTTAGCTTTTATGTGAACATGTTAATCAGAGGCAGAGGGTGGCGAAGACATGGTTTACACCTCTTTAGTCAGTGAGTTCACTTTGTCCTTGAAATGTTGTCATGAAAGCAAAATGAATAGAAAAAAAAATTAATAATTATAAATATGGAGTATTAATTATAAATATGGAGTATCCATCCTTTTTAGATATATATTATTTTTCTGTACTTCCTTCTCTTTTATGAATTATGGGACAAAGAAGTTGTTGCATTAATATGCTAATTATTTATCTTAATTGTGACTTATTCACTTTTGTTGAGCTTATTTCTAAGTACCAAACCTGAAATCACAGATCTTGTGATCTTTATATATTTAATTAATTTATTTATGTTAATATATATTACATATTATATATATATATATTTAATATATTATATTTTGGTATATTTTTATATATATTCTTTATTTATTGTTATGAAGAGATCTGTGTTTGAAAATATGTCTTTTCAATACTGTCAGTTGGATTTTTCCTGCAAGAGTACTTCAGGTATTTTCTTTTGTAAGTTTTTTTATCAGCTGTGTAAAAAAAAAAAGATAGTGATTAATAAAAGTATGACTTTCTCCATCTGGTAGAAATACATTCCCAACTGCTTCTCTGATCTGTCAGGAACATGACAACTTACCTTGAGAAAGTCAGTGAGGATTCATTGCCAAAATGTGGAATAATTTGTGGACTCAAATTCTGGATTTATTTCTAAAAATGGATAGCAACTCTGACTATTTATTTGCTTTCAGGACTGAAGTTAGATAAGTAGCTATATCTGTAAAGAATTAGGGTCAGTATAATATTCTGGTTTTGTTTGTTTGAAAAGAAGGTTAAAAAAACTTCAGAATAGAAGAAATCTGAGGTTGTGCTGCATTTGGATTAGGTCTATGAGGAGAGCTGTCCTGCATAATGAGAGCTGTCATTATGCACAGCACTTAAATTAAATTACTTAAAGGCAGTCCTTGAATCTTTTTACCTCTTTGTGCTATTAATAAGTTAAATATAATAATATAGGAAATAAAAAGAGCTGTATTAATCAAATATTTATTATACTAGCCAGAAAACATACTTCAAATTAGCTTGCTCATATCTGCGTTGCATACCTTTTTAACATTTACCTTGTAGATATGATTGTGTTTCTATCTGACAGAAGATACATTTTTTCCAGTTAATATTTGAAATAATTTCTTAACAATTTCAATTTACTTTTTAATGTATTTTACATCTTTAACTTATTTTACATTTAGAACATGTAATAACTGTACTTCTTACATAAGAATGGATGGATTAGCAGTTGTAGTAATAATTTTATTACTAAATACAGATGATGCAAGAAACTTTTTCCTAATCCGTGTATGAAAACTCTAAAATAGACTTAAGCACACCTAAAATTTTCCTGTCAATTGTGGTTGAATACATAACACCTACAAATCTTAATGCCTTCTCAAGCAAGAAAGTATTCTTTGCCTCAAACTTTGCAGTTAGAACCACTGACTTCATAGTGGATGTAAAGTTTATTAATTGGGTGTTTAAGGTATTCAGTGAAGCCTCCATGAACTTCTGGAGAGGCTTCAGAACCTGTAACAGTAACTGCAAAGATAACTTTTGTTTGTCATGTAATAAATCTCAGATATGATCTGCTAAATGGGAAGTTGACTCCTGCACTGCTTCCCAGCTTCTTGAAATATCTTAAAGCATCTTCCTTCATGAAACAATTCCTCTGATCACTGTGTCCTGCTTGATGCAAAGGAAAAATGAATTCTTAAAGCCTACATATTTTGATCCGTTCAGCATATAGTTTTACAAGAACAAAATGCGGGAAATGATACCTGTTTTTTAGCATGAAGCCAAACTATGTATAAATTTATGATATGCCAAAAAATATGTACTTTTTGTATAGTTCGCTGCCCAGTGCAGCCCCTGATAGTATTTTGAGAACTTTATGTTAATGCAGTTCTAAATGTTTTCCTTTCAGGGTTTCTTCCTGAAATTATCCATTTTTGTAGTTTGAACTAAATTGTTGATTTTTATTTTTTTTTAATCCATATGATCCTACATCCTTAGAAACTTAGGTTTCTTAGAGTCTGTTCTTTACAGGTTGAATGGTATTTGATCACTTACTTGCGGTGAATAGAGTTTTTGCTTATGAATTATTTAATATTCATCAAAGAGGAAGTAGGTTAGGAAAGAGAGCCTCAT
>JAYRBT010000001.1:105763378-105777988 GCA_036023395.1 Myiotriccus ornatus
GAGTGGCCCTGACCAGGAATCGAACCCGGGTCTCGGCGGTGACAGCGCCGCGCCTTTAACCACTAGACCACCAGGGGAGCATCTTATATAGATGCCAGAAGTATCCATATCCCCATCCTGCAGCCAATTCTGACAGTCATTTACACCAATTTTGGCATGATTCTCAACTTCTTTCTTAATTTATGAAGGTAAAAACCTACCTGATTATTGTTAGGTGAAATGGCATCACTTGCTGTTTGTGAATCAAAGGATACTGGAAGAAAGTAGGAGTGAAAAACTTACTTAGTAAATTCTTACACATTCAGAAAATTATAGGGTTCCTTTAGGATATGATTTTGAACCTGGATTTTTTTTTTTTGTTTATGCCACCTGTGTATGCGAAGCATCTGTTTTTTTTTTTAAAAAGAATAATCTTTTACAATACTGCATGCTTGTTTAGCTACAGAATATTGTATGTGTTGCATTGCTAGGGAGTAATGTTCAACATATAGTTTTCATTTGAAAAACCTTGAAAAGGTTTTGTTAGTGAGCTTAAACAGTGTTTGTCCATGGGGATGGCTTGCCTCCAGTGGTCTCTACTGTGTTTTTATAAGCTAAGGATACTGTTCAATATGTCAGATGAACCACAAATATGAGGCTTGTGTGCTATGGGGAGGTATGGACTATATTATAAAAAAAGAGAGAAGTACAATTCTGTTCTACTGGAGTATTTGGGCAGTAAGGAATGACTGCATCACAAGCATACATCCTTTGTGACACATTACTTATTTTGGAGCCACTATGAAAGCAGTAACTATTACTTGTCCTGTGAGTGTTTATGAACAGGATGGCTGGCATTTTAAAAATAGTTGTATGACCCTTTGTTGTTGCTAGGATCCATACTGATACTTTTCAGAGTCCTGGGAGATATTGAATGATACCACAGTATGTGAAAGGATTTTCTGTGTGCTAGGAAAGGGTAGATGTTTTATTGTGTGCAATATATTTTAAGAAATGACTAATGATAGTAAAGGAGACCAAGCAAAATCTGAAGCCAAAAGGACTGTAAAAAATATTCTTACATAGTTTGGTCATTAAGTAGCTGTTTAGGGTGACTCTCTGTTTCCAAAGTCATTTTCTCTGGGGAATTGTTAGTGGTTATTTCACTGATTGGCGTCTGTTGGCAAATGGCCTAGAAGATGTAAAAGAACAAGGGAGCTCTGATCAGGGACCACTGCTGCAGAAGATTTATTTATTTGAATATTATCCTGTCAACTTTATGTAGAATAATGGCTGTGGAGAATAAGGAGGCAAAAAACCCTCAAGGACAAGTAATGGCCATCTGATATATTTGTCTTTTTTATTTGAGTGTATTCAGTTGTGAAACATTATTAAAATATAGAAGTAAGAGCCATGATAATAAGTTCTGCCCCTTAGAATATGTTTTGTTGCTACACTTAACAGAAATTAAAATTGACAAAATCTGTCCTAGACTAAAATACATACCGACTTGCTCTTCTTGGAGGTTGGAGAGAGAAAGTGCTATCAGTGCTGCATACACAGATATATGGGAAGCAACTTAGCATGAAAAGAAGAGGTCATCCTTTAGATTGCAGTACAGAAATCTTCAGCCATTCTTGCTCAGAATGTCTTTGTCTTGTCTTTGCTGTTAACGTTTTCACTTCAAAAGCAGAATGCACAAGCTGATTTAAGTTGTATATTTTTATCATTTTTTCATAGGTTTTTTTTTCCAGTTAAAAGGAGAATTATCAGACTGCTGTAATGGTAAACTGCAACACAATTATGTTAGTTGAGATATGAGTGCTCCTGTAATTTCATCACTTTGCTCTGAATGCATAACTCATTTCTGGAAACTGTCAGGAGTACAGATGCAAAGCAGACAATTGTGTTGAAGCAATCGGAAAATTCATTTGAAGTAGCCCACTTCCACAAATGACTCCTTTTCATCCTTGACAAAAAGGAGCAAATTTTATTCTCTTTTAAATCAATTTTAATTAATTCCAATTAAAATACTTCCAATTGCTAATTCCAGTTTTGATTACAGAGTCATTTAGGTTGGAAGGGAGCTTTTAAGATCATCCAGTGCAACACCGCTGGTTCAAGCAATGTTAGCTACAGGAGGTTGCTCAGGATTATGCACAGTTGAATTAAGTGACTTTAGGACTCTTCTTTAAAAATTGCTTCTTAAGGAATTTAGGCAATGTGTACATGCTGCAGACCCTCGATTTTTTCAGATAAGAATTTCCCTAAACATATCTCTCATCATTGCTCTCATGTTGAATTGCAACATACCAAGGAAACACCTGGAGCTGCTGTCATGTCAGGTTTTAAAATCTGATCTATCTGCAAGCAACGGTGGTTAAAATGGCTTTGTACCTGTTCAGAATGTTCAGTTTCTTTCACATTAAGATCAATTATTTCTTGGAAATTACAAATATATTGAAACTCCACTGAAACATGAGAAATTAAAGCAGGCTACATGAAAAAATGACCATATGTAATGTGTATTTTACCACTGCCACCTGACTTTTAACCATAGTTAATATCCTTATCAAGGAACATACTATTTTTCCTATAGGAAATGTAACTGAATAATACTAGGCATTCTACCTTCATACACTTTTGTGTAATTCACTATGATTTTTTTTAATTGAGGTTTTTCATAGTAAGTAAAACAAGGAAAGTGACTTGGGATATTAAAAATTAAAGAGCAGGTGATAAAGTCTACAACTTTCAAGAAAACACCCATAGGTTGTCCAGATCAGAAGGGCACAAACAGCAGTAAAGCTGTTGTTAATACTGTTTTTTAAAAGTACAAGGTAGACTTGTCTCAAATTTCAAAATTTTCTGCAAATGTCATTGGTTGTATAACCCAGAGTGAATCCTGAAGGTGAAACAGAGACAGGCAAGAAACAATGCAAAATCTCTGCGTATGTCTAGATATCTGTGGTATGAAGGAAAGCTCAGTTCCTTCCTAGGAATGATGAAGCCCATAGAGGTGCTGTTGAGCTTTCACACAGGTGAATGCGAGGGTGCAACACAGCAAAAGAGGAAGGAAAACATGGAGCAACAGTGTCAACCTCTGAGCCCTTTCCAACCAAACAAGTTTAGCCAAGTATGACAAGGAGTCAAGCTGCCTTTTCCAGAAGTGACTAATTCATACACTGTGGTTTCACAGGGGGCAGGACAGGATGGAGGCCAGTGAGTGCCCTGTTTTCATTCTGCTGACTCTGCCAGGCCACTTTACACACTCGGTGACAAAATCACTATTTTGTACTGTATGTTTATTTTTGACGTTGGCGGTGTTTTAAATGTTATTTATATTTTTATCATTTGAGAGACAAAAATAAATTTCAAACTTTGCGATTTTCTAGGGAATTGAATAAGGGCCAGTAGCAGAACATTCTAGTTGGGTAAGAAACATTTTTTGAAACAATTATTTAGCAGAAATGCTAGCTGGCATAAGTTTACAAATATGCATGCTTTCCTTTTTCTAGTGTACTCCTTGCTGTGAAGTGTTAGCAAAATGGACTATTATTGGATGAAGCAGGAAGCTTAAAATGACATAAAGTCTGAAAAAACATGGCAAACTGTGTTTATCAGAAAATGCATTTTTATTGTTAATAGTAGCTGTCATGTCATGGAGAGGAGAAACGAGTTGCTTCTGGTGGTTAGGAATGATAGAATAGGATGGCTTATATTTTTTAATTGAAATAAGTTTTCTATATCTATTTGAAATATATATCATAAACCCCACTTGAAAGTAATTAATATATAAGATTTGAGATAAGGAAAACACCTATTATTTATTTTTCTCAAATTTTCAAAGAATACAATTTTATGACAAACCTTTATTAATTGCCTTGAAATAGCCACTGTTACTGTTATCTGAACTTTTTTTCTTGTAATTGCTATTTAAATTATCAGAAGTCTGTTCAATGGCATAAAGATAAAGAGAGGATCATTTTTAGGATGTAATGCAGTGCCGGAATTCCAGCGTGATTACACTTTTACAATGCCTGGAGAAGCTGTTCTCTCTCCTTCGCAATAAAACTCCATGAAAAAGCAGCTGTCATTAACACCTAGTGTTGTGTAATCTGTAATTCAGGGCAAGCTGAAAATAAATGAAATTTTATGCATAGTTGACTAGGTGGACTGCTTTGTTCATTCATGACTTTGTTTCAGTTTCTCACTGCTAAGTAATGCACGTGTAATAAACCTGCATTTCAAAGTAGCTCATACTATTCTCATACGTGTAAAATGACAGAATGTTTTGAATGTGCTTGGTATTCAAGACAGTTACATTAAAATGCTGCTGTTCATGCCAAATCTATAGTTGGTGCTGCACTTAGGTTCCATGATGGATCATACCTACAAATGCTACTGCTTTCAGTGGGGAGAATCAGTCATTCATTTCCATCTGTGCTTGAAGATCATTCAGCAGAGTAGTATTCTCACTATAAGCATATTGTGCATTTGAAACATCTCAAATTTTTCTTTCTACTAAGCAGTGAGATCCAAATAAAATACTAAAGTCCTGTGCTAAGTCTCCAGAATTAATAACTTTAGGGAGAGAAGAGGCTTGATTTTTTTTTTTTTGTTTGGTTGGTTGGTTGGTTTTACTTGTCCTCAATGACTCATTCTTCCACTAAAAGCTAGATAAGAAAGAAATTCATGTTCCCTGGTACTTTTGAGCCTTTTTCCCATTTCCTTCCTTCTGTATACATATACAAGGTGAAAGATGTAACAGGGTAAGGTAGTTATCCATCGCTGGACAGCAAATTGTTTGATGTTCCTGGGCTGAGAAACTCAAGAAAGGGCTTAAAAGCTGGTTTGCTCTGCCAAGATGCATTCATCAACTTCAAGATATTGTCAATTGTGATCAATGGTTGCGGTCAAATTGTGATTAGTGGTTTCTGTCTGCCACGTATACAAACTGCCACATCTACAAACTGTAGACAGTGGAACAGCTGTCCTCCCCAAAAACAGTGCTGTTGGGGATTTTACGTCCAAGTTCTGAGTTATGTTTTCTTACAGAGGCAGTTGCAAATGTTAGTAATTTATAGGAACTCTTGGAAGCGTGACACATTTTGCCATGTAGGAGAAGGATCTGGATAGGGTGGATTGATTAGCCAGGGTCAGTTGTGTGAGTTTCAGTAAGGCCAAGTGTCAGGTTGGGTCACAATAACCCCAGGCAGTGCTACAGGAGTGGGAAGGAGTAGCTGGAAGAATGCTCAGAGGAAAGGGGCTTGGAGATGGTGGTTGACAGCAGCTGAACATGAGCCAATATGTGTGCCCAGGTTGCCAAGAAGGCCAATGGCATTCTGGCTGGTATCAGCAATAATGTGGCCACCAGGACCAGGGAAGTGATCGTCCTCCTGTACTCAGCACTGCTGTGGCCACACCTTGAGTTCTGTGTTCAGTTCTGGGCCTCTCACTGCAAGAAAGACATTGAGGTGCTGGAGTGTGTCCAGAGAAGGGCCATGAAGCCAAGGAAGGGTCTGGAGCACAAGTCTGATGAGGAGCAGCTGAGGGAGCTGGGGATGTTTAGCCTGGGGAAAAGGAGGCTCAGGGGAGACCTTATCCCTCTTTACAATTAAAAGGGGGGGAGTTGGTCCCTTCTCCCAGACAACTAGCAACAGGATGAGAGGAAATGGCCTTAAGGCCTCCCTTAACCAAGGGAGGATCAGGGTGAAATCAGGAGGAATTTCCTCACTGAAGGGGTGGTTGAGAATTGGAAAGGGCTCCCTGGGGAACTGGTGGAGTCATTATCATTAGAAATGTTCAAGAAGTGACTAGACATGACACTTGGTACAATGGTGTTCAGTCAAAGGTTGGACTCGGTGTTACTGGAGGTCTTTTGCAGCTTTAATGATTTGATGCTTCTGTGTAATTTTAGAAGTATCTGATTCTCTAATTATTTACTTACAACAAAACTGCTTTGTTATACTCTGAAAACTTCTCAGTAACTTTTTCTACCTGCAGTTATTAAAAATAATTGAATTTATATTATGTTTTATTAGGTTGATTTCATTAATATATTCACTGAAAATAGCTCTTTATTTCCTCTCCCATTTGCCTGATCCTAATTTCTAGGCCAAATTTAACATGAAGGCTTTACATCTTGTCCCTTGCTTAGGGGAAAGGTCAGGCATCAAGTTCCATCACACTCTAGAGAGAAGAATGTGTTGTATATGCTTTGTTCACGGTACCTCACTGCTGTAAGGAATCCTTAATAATCAGTTGCATATGAGAGTAATTTCTGTTTACATTTACTTCAGTCAAAGTAAAGGTGAACTTCTTGCTTCTCCCCCCCCACCCCAAAGACCTATTTCTTTTCTTGCTGGGCTTTATTGTGCGTCTGTAGATTGTTTTTGGATTTAGATTTTTTTTTTATATAGCAGTTAGTTAGTTGTGATGTAAGTAATACAGTGCTGTAAATTTTCTTTTCAGTTTGGGGGTAAAATTGCAATACTTGCTGAACAAATCTCTGACTTACAGGAGCATGATAATGTAATCTAAATATGATAATTGAAGTTGCCTATGTATATGAAATATAAACAAATATGGAAAAAAATTCCATTACCTAGAATTAACCCTTCCAGATAGACATGGAGAAAATGTGAAGTGGATTGTGGTGGAAAACTGTGCAGCTTCTAGTATTTCAGACCAAAAAAATGCTCTGTGCTACTACTCACATGTTCAATACAGCATTTTCATTGAAGTAAAAATGTTAGTCCTAATTAGAATAACAGAATGGGTTGACTTGGAAGCAGTCCTCAAAGATTATCTAGTTCCAACCCTCCTGCCATGGACAGGGACATCTTCCACTAGACCAGGTTTCTCAAAGAACCCCCAATCTGGCCTTGAACGTTTCCAGGGGTGGGGCATCCACAGCTCCTCTGGGCAACTTGTTCCAGAGTCTCACACTGTCGTTATAAAAAGATTCTTATGTCCAATCTAAATTTACACCCTCTTGGTTTAAAACCATTGCCCCTTATCCTATTGCAACTGGTCCTGGTAAAAAGTCTGTCCCCATCTTTCTTATAATCCCCCTTTAGGTACTGGAAGGGCTTACTTAGGTCTCTAAGGTTTTCCCAGAGCCTTCTCTTCTCCAGGATGAACAACCCCAACTCTCTCAGCCTGTCTTCATGGGAGAGGTGCTCCAGCCCTCTGATCATCTTCATGGCCCTACTCTGGACCTCCTTCAGCAAGTCCATGTTCTTCTTTTGTTGGGGCTCCAGAACAGGACACAGTGCTCCAGGTGTGGGAGAGGATCCCCTCCCTTGACCTGCTGGCCACATTTCTTTTTCTTTTTTTTTTTTTAATATATCTTCTCAATATGAGTCACAATGGTGTTAATGAGAAAATTAACCTGATGCAAAAGGAAAATTTTGGAATATTCTTTGAAACGATGATGTTTCTGTCTCAAGGATATGGTTAAACAACAGAATAACTTGCAAGGGAATGAGATGAAATGTGGGATACATATCTGGTGTGGATTTCCTGTGCCACAGTTGTTAGTGGAATGATATTGAACTACTTTTTGACCACAACATAAGATTTTTTTTTTTTTTCAAATTTATGTGGTTTTGTTGACACAAAGATTTAGTCATGAACTGGAGCTGGCTAAGTCAAGTAATAGTTTTGATTTTTTCGGATTTCTTTTATACAATAATTCAGGTTGGAAGAGGTCTTTGGAGGTCTTAAGTTTAAAGCAGGGTCAGCTCTGAGATCAGACCAGGTTACTCAGGACTTTATCCCTGTGAGTCTTTTAAAACCTCCAGGGGCAGAACTTGCACAAATTCTCTGGGAAATTGACTCGGTTACTTTGGACTCTTTCTTTCTGCTAGGGCTCTCAAAATATCCTCTCATAGTTCAGAAGGAAGTAATGCATTAATTAAAAACTACGTCTGATCTAGACCCAAAATCCTAAGAAACCTGAAAAAGAAAAAAAAAATCAAAATTAGCTAGTTGTTAACAGGCTTGGTTATCTGCAGTAAAATAACAGAAAAGGATTAATGTAAATGAGAATAGGTAAATTTTTTCCTTAAAAAAATTTATACTGAAACCAAAAGAGAGAATTTAATATTTGATTAGTTCAACTTTCTGCATTATTTATTTCAATATGTATGCTTTTCTTTTCTCTAAACTTTGTTCTCTCTTTTCCTTAAGGCAATTTATTGCATCTGTTAAAGTCTAGTGGAGATTAAGTTCCTGTTGCGAATAAAAATCTTGTGGACCCATACATTTTTTATTTTGTTTACATGCAACGTTATTTAAATTCATTGCAATACCTTCAAAATTTGTTATATGAAATTAATTTTTTTTTAAAAAATCACAATTCTGATTTTTTTTAGTATATTACTGATTAGAGTAAGGCCTTTGAAACAAATTGTGTGATTGGGAATAATTATATGAAGCCTTATAGGAAGTTAACTGTCAATAAAACTCCTACTATAAAAAACCTGTTCAATTGATACATATCTAGCATACTGGAATACCTCACTGAAACAATGAATGACACTAATTATTGAGCAACAAGCTTAGGTTTTCATAAGCTAGCTTACATGACTTTCTGAAACAGGGCAGTAACAAGCATTGTTATACTTTTTTCTCTGAAAAAAAAAAGAACAAAAAAACCCTAACCAAAGTAACCACAAAACCAAAACATTTTTTGTATGGTTTTAACTCATATTAGTCCTCTTAATTAAGATATAGGCACAGAAATACTAAATCACAAACTTTCAATCACTCAAAAGGACCTATCCTTACCATCATGGAATCCAAGAATAACATTGCCAATAAAGGACCCAATTATAATAAAAGCCTGGAGCTGTATTAACAGCAGTGCTTACTATTTTTTCAGTAAAGCCCCTGTTCATAATTTTTAACAGGATAATAGTACCATTTCTTATTTTGAGCAGTCCATTAGAGCTCTTAATTAAATAGGTGGAAAAAAAAATAATGTCAATTTTAGAAACTTGTTGCAACACTGATGTACCAATGGTTGTTTAAGGATATAGACAAGGAAAAGTTTGTTAGGAATCACAATATCTTTTATTAAGTGAATAGATGCTTTATTGAAGAAGGTGTTCTTGTCACTGTCATATCATGTGGGGAAGCAGGTCACCTGGAGGACAGTGTTTATAACTCAGTGATCTACTGAAAATAAAATAAACTATTAAGGAGTTAACCCTAATTCAACAGAGACAATAATTAAGCTGGACTTAAAGCTATAAAACTGTTCAATTTTTTTTGGGCTTTTTAATTCAAAAGTAACTGTAATCGAGTTTACAGTTCCTTAAGAGAACATTACTACTGTAAGGAAGACTTTCTGGTCCCTAAGGACCCAATTTTTTCCGTTCTTCAATGTGTAAGAGCTTACTTACCTTCAGTATTGTATAACTGATGTTATAGCTACCTCCATCTCCTGCATGCAGAGCATATATACTTCTGAATGTTGTTTTTTCTGCGCATTATGTTTTTGAATATCATTGTTTTTCTGATAAAATGTTATCTCTACCTTCATGTCTAGGCTTTTGTTTTCCAAAATATGACTTAAAAGTTTATAATTATGCAGAGTGCTGGAAACTGGGGGCAGGGAAGGAGGGTTGGCAGAGAACAGAGAAGTTCCAACACAGTTGGGGATGTTTGTTTCAGATGAGATCAGTGGATAATTTTTTTTTCATGGTAAGCACTAAAACATTTGCAGATGAATCTCCTTGGCCACAACATTTTATTCTATAGTTTAACTTTTTTTTAATAGGGTAAAGAGAGCACTTCTCTGGTCTTCTGAATTGGATATTACAGCATCTAATAGTTTCCTTGGGACTCTGCTGGGTAGCTATAGGGTATCATGCTCAAGGATGGATCTTTCAGACAGTGGTCAGATTATGTTGGGTTTTCCTTGTTTGCTTGTTTAGCTTTCCTTCTGATGTTGGCATCCAAAGGGATTATTGTGTCAGCTCAGAAACTTCTCACAGGTAATTAAATTGATTCTTAGAGCTAACCCAGAGCCTTAAAGGAGGGTTGAATTGCTTCCACTGAAAAAATAAAAGAGATAAAGCCCTGGCCAAGAGGTAGGAGAGGAGGCAATTTAAAAATAAAACAAAACAAAATCCCCCAAAATAAAAAAGTAAATTCTGAATAATTTTGTTTTATGTAACATTCTATTTTTTTCAGTTCCCAACACAGTTATAGAACTGTGTTTTGAAAAGACACATTAAAACAAAATGCAAATATGACTCTCAAGCAGTGTGGTTCACATTTAATGCTGAGACTTCAAACTGGTTTTTACAAGTGTTCAGTTACTGACTTTCAGTCTCGACTGCCTACAGCTAATACGGGATTATGCTGAGGTGAAGCACTTGAGATGAAGGGAGAAGTGACAAACAAAATCTGGATGAGCAACTTTAAACTTGTACTGAGCTGCAAGTCCCACACAGAGCATCAGTGGCATGAGTCTGCTTCGTGTATGCAAAGAATGTGTGTAGTGAACAGCTGCGGCTTGAGAGAGGGAGATGAAGGTGCAGAATAGGTCTGACGAGACCTCCAAACACAACACTTGGGAATCTTCCAATCAGTTGCATGTAACAGCCAAAGCCTCCTTATTTAAAGCCAGCTGTGATAGTTTATTTCAAATGTCGGAGGATCTGAGAAACATTATTTACCCTGAACAAGTAAAAGATGTAACTGACATGTTGACTTTGATATAGTTAAACATGGTGAATATACTCCCACATGAAATATTTTATAAGAAAAATGTTAACTTTCCAAACTGTGTACTTTCCATACTTCCAAATGTATATTATAAAAAAGAAAAAAGGCAGAGAACATTAAAATTTCAATCTTTAGTCTACTACGATAATTTTTTAGCTTTTACCTAAATGCAAGCTAATATTTTTTACCTTTTCAAACATAGTCTTTCCTCCTTTCTGAATACTCTCCCTTGTTTCTATCCAGCAATCCAGTTCTTTGGCAAGTTTCCCTCTTCACTTTTAAGTTGTTATTGAGCTTCTCAACTTGACAATCTCTGTGAATAAAAAGTACTTCCTCTAGCTGCATTTCAAGATCACTGGTTTTGACAATCACTTTTGTCAAAAATCTTTAGAATATGTTCAGAACAGATGTAAATCTTTTCATCTCCAAGAAACTCAGTAGGTTTGTGGTGAATTGTGCATCACTTTGTTCTTTTACATCAGAAGAAGAAACAAAGTGGCAAATCACTCAATTGTAACCCGTAGGGACCAGAGAATCACAGAATGGGTCGGGTTGGAAGGGGATCATTTGGTCCAACCTTCCTGCTCAAGCAGGGTCATCCCAGAGCACATGGCAGAGGATTGCATCCAGATGGTTCTTGAGTATCTCCAGTGAGGGAGACTCCACACCCTGTCTGGGCAATCTGCTCCAGTGCACAGTCATCTGCACAGTAAAGAAGCTCTTTCTCATATTGAGGTGGAACATTGTGTGCATCAGTTTCTGCCTGTTGCCTCTTGTCCTGTTGCTTGGCACCTCTGAGAAGAGCCTGGCTCCATCCTCTTGACACCCCACTTCAGATACTTCTATTGATCAGATCCCCTGTATATCTTAAAATAACGTTAATTTTTAAATAGTTTCTCCCAATTATTGATTCTAGCATTGCATTGTCTTTCTTAAGCATAGGAAGTGCAGGAGTTGAACTGCATTATTTAATGAGATGCCCTGGAGGCATCAAGGTTCGGACACATATCTGAGTCACAGCTCCTGTGTCATTCTTGCTCTGGGCAAGGAGGGTAGCAATTTGCTGCTGGCCTAATTTTGCTACAAAAAAGTTTCCAGTTTCTCCCCCACCTTCTCTTTCTATATGTGTAGCTTCAATTCTCTGGTCAGGAAATGCTCACTGATCCAAGTTTTTGACAGACTGAACAAGGAATGAGGGGAGATGTTGTATTGCATTAGCCTTGAGAAAGTGCTTTGTTCAGTAGCAGCTGAGCCCTTCAGTTTTCATCTCTTTCCTGTAGGAGTACTGTTGTGTTTTGGCATTTATACGTACATATCGAAAAAGGACAAACAGTAAGGCAGTGATGTTAAATTAGTTTTGCCTGTAGTTCAACTTTTCATATGTATTTTTCATGTGCACTTAATGTTTTAAGGACAGCTTCTAGTTTTATGAAGGCAGCTGGCTTTCCTTCAGTGTCTGCAAAGCAGCACACCCAAATTTAAAGCAATGGAGTTATGGAATGCTTTTTAAAAAAATAAAATTAAATGTTAAATGTCACGAGTCAGTATTTGACTTCCAAAATTCTCCTTTTGATCGTGAAAGAGGATTGATTTTTCTATTTGTTTGCTTCTCTATGGGTGGCTGTATACCTTTTAATTTATTTTACTGTGTTGCACTGCACATCCCTGATACACTGAGAACTTTCTGTAAAGTAATAAAACATTTCCTGAAATGTTATGATTTTAGGAGAGATTCTACTATATGGCATCACATTTATTTCTTCTGTTCTGTGTAGTGTATATTTGTGCATTCCAGCCTGAAATAGGTTAGCAGATCAAAAATAACACGGTGGGATAACCTGTTTGATTGGTGATGGAGAGGACTGGCAGGGCAGCCATCAGGCAGGCTGCTTGGCATATTTGACACTTCTACAAAATCATTGTATTAAATTAACAGCCACATCATTTTCAATCCCATAAAATTTGTCTCCGCTTTTAACTTTATTTTATGATCGCAGGGAGGAGTAATTTTCTTTTCTTATGTTTGACTTTTATAAATGTACTATAATTCAAAGCCATGATCATGCAGTGTTATATTGCTAAGTAATGAAGTTAAGCAAAGGCCTTTCAGCTGATTTCAGGTTCTACAAAAAACATTGAGACAAAATTTAAATATTGAAAGTTACGTGTCACATAGAATTTTGGAGTCAGGTGCTTCTCAATCTAAATATCTCAGGTAAAACATGTCTCTCAACTATTTTTGGTCCTTCCCTGGTGTGAGAGCTCTTATGGCAGAGGTGCTGTCAATTACCAGCTAGAGAATTGACTTTTAGTAATTTCTAAAAATAGAGGTGGCAGTCAATTTAGACTTTGTATTCAACAGAGCAGAAAAAGAAAGTTTGGAACATGGATTTGGGCATAAACTTTCAGTTTTATAAAAAATTGCTGCATCACAGCAAATTTCCTCGTAAAGCAGATAGGAAACTGAAATGTTAAAAGTTGTCCTAGACCCAACAGTTGTTACAGTATTGAGTTAATACATTGAGGAAAAAAACTTATTCAACTCTGTTTTTAACATAATTTAGACTTCTCTGTGTTTCATTTCTGGGATTTGGGGATATGGACTATTTTTGTTCTAGACATAAATTTTATCAATTCTAATTTTAAGAAGTTAAACAGGTAATGTTGAAGCAGATTTTCTTTTTACAATGTTATATTAAAGCAATGTAACATAGTTAAGTAAAGAAGGCTTTCTATGTAATTAAGCATTTTTTATATTTTGAGCGTAGAGTTAAAGATTACCTGGCATAAAGGCAATTATTCTGTTTTTAGGTCTGGATGTGATGAACTTTTTTATAATGCGTGTCACTATCATATGTATGAAAATGTTTGGGCACATTTCAAAACTTGGTCTTTTTGACAGAGGAAGTTCAAGATTGCAGAGAAAAGTGACTGAGGTCTAAGCACTGGTGGTCAGAGGACCCTTTTACATACTGACATTCAGTTCCACAAAACCTGAGAGAAGCCGTGCAAGAGGAACCTTATTCGTAAGGAAACATGATAGAACACTTTATGCATCCTTAGCCTTGGAGGCTTCCCAACATCCCCTAACAAATCCAAGCTTCACTGATGCCAGTATCATACACTTCCATGAATGGCTTGAGGCACTTCCCTCCCTTCTTTTCCTCCAATGGCTAATGAGTTGATAAAACCATCTGATTGTCTGTAAAGAAGACGCATTCCTTCCGTGATTTATGTGCAGGGCAGAAACCAGTGCTCTTTATTGAAACTCATTTTTCATCTTTTCAGCAACATGAGCCCTACTCTCATTTTCTAAAGCATCTAACATCTATCTCGTTGCTCATAAGAACCTGGAGTGGTCTAATGAAGATAATGTGTTGCTGAGTAATATGATGTAATACTTCATCTCTTTGTCCCAAATTAAAAGTGGCTTTGTTCTCTGACCTCCTGACTGCATTGCACATTGCTTCATGTTCCTTTTCCCCAGGCAGGAACTGACTATTAAATATATTTGTCTCCCTCTGTCCAGCTACAGTTCTAAGAGTTTGCTTACTATATCATGGTATTTTAAAATACTTTCATGGACTCTAATTATACAATAGTTGTATCCATTCCTACTTGCTTAAATGAATTATGCACAGAGTGAAGATCAAAATTACTGAAAATATTTTAACTATCATTCTTTCAAATGCTCAGAACTTGAATTTAAATTTCTGACATTCAAATTCTTACCTTCAAATTCGACCTTCTTTAAAAGGTTGAGAAATTAAGTCAATATTTTAGTTTCTTTGATTACTGAATTCATCTTTGAAGTAAGCGTATGTCGTGGTTTTAGCTAGAGAGCTACAGAATTTTCTCCCTTCCCCCTGGGCCGTCAAAGATACTTAG
>JAYRBT010000001.1:105780899-105820790 GCA_036023395.1 Myiotriccus ornatus
ATACAGGACATTACAAGTTTTGAATCTCCAGTGACCAGATGGCGCCCCCTGCTGACTGCGGTTGGAATTGCACCAAAGGTCCAAAAGTTGGGCTGTTTATTTCTCCTTTTGCTGTTTTATCGGTTTTGTTTCTGAAGGGGTTATTTGTGGGTATAGGAGTGTTGTTTGGTTGTTTTGCTTGGGTTTTTTTTGTGTTTCTGTTGATACACGTATACCTTTAATAAAGGGCTGTTAGTTTTCCTTTTCCGTAAGTTGTTTTTCCTTCAATCGGAGCCTCTTAGTTTTGGATTTATAATTGCTTAGAGGAAGGAGTTCTGATCTTTTTCTTATAACTCATCCTCAACAAAAGACCTTGTCTCATTTAAACCGGGACAGCATACCTACAAAACTCTTTTAAAGCTATATCTTTCTATCAGTGCCAATTTTTAAATTCCACAACTGAAATAGAAAACAAAACACCTCCACAAAGTATCTTTTATTTTTTTTCTGAAAGATTGATGCTTATAGTTCTTTCCCTACTTCCAAGCACTGTAAGTAGCTTCATAAGGTGCTGCTGTATATAAAATTTCAATAGCTTTACAGTCCGTCCAGATTTCTGTCCCTTTTGCATCCTTAGTGACTGATCATGTATATTTTGGTGTATTCTGGGAGTACCTGTCCAGTCCTCTCTCACTGCTTTGGGAAGAGAAAGGATGCCTTTTTCTTGTTCTGTCAGTCCTATTCCTTAGAAAAGGAAGCTTGTGTTTAATTTTATTTTCCCAACACAACTCTTAGTAGCATCTCAAGGTAATAAAATTCTGGAGGGAAAAAAGATAAAGTTTTAATTTTTATTTAATCACACTAAAGGAGGCCTTTCCCTTAAAATTTCCATAAGAATGCACCTGTCGTTGTATAATTTCCCATGTGTATGAATGAAAGCAACAAGATTTTTTTCCACAGGATGAGATATGTTTAATCTGCAAGCAAACAGAATACATGTGAACGTTCACAGGCACTTTGTACCTTGTCCAAAGAATTTATTAAAACCGAGATCAAAAGCAAAAACCAACATCTGACCACTGATGCAAATAAAAGATACAAATACTTAAAACCACATATGGATTTATCAGAGAACCACTTGGCACATTATTTTAGTCAGAAGTAAAAAATTATGATTGATTCATTTACAACATACTCTGTCACATTCTCTACAGAAACCTCCCATTCAGTTGTTGAGTGAAGGACACCACCCATTCTAATTTCTGCTAATTTAATGTGACTCTTATTTAATTCTTCAAAATTCTCTTTAGCCTATTTAGCTTCATCACAAGAGCAATGTTCATCCAAATCATTCCTGTGGGGATGATTTTTTTACAGTTAATTAGGCATTCATTAGCTACTAGCCCGTTGAAAGCAGGAAGTTTCTTGGTTTAACTGTTAATCAATAGATTAACCCTGTTCTTCCTAGTTCATTTTTTAGACACTGACAAATTAATGGAAATATTCTTTCAGTTGTCTTGAAAAAATACTTGTCCTCTTACACATTTGGTTTAGAGTTTATGGTAAACATTTTTCCCACTGATGTCAATATCAGGGAAAAAAACCTCAGAGAATTCTGATTTCTTCAGATTATTTTTTTTTTTGACTGTGCTGATATTATGGATATTGAATTTTTCTTTGTGTGATGTCTGATTCTACATGCTGTGGCATTCCATATTCAGTATTAGCATACTCTTGCACTTAAGTACTTCCTCTGAAAATAATGGAACACTGTATTTCAGTTACACAGATTACTTATATATCTGAATATACTCAATTAAGTTTCAATAATTTCTGCTTTTATTTCTGGCAATTTTTCATTCCCTGTGTTTTCTTTTCATTCAACACATGGATATTTTTCGAATTTATGATGCCATAAGGGAAACCAGATTTAGTCTTCTGATTTCAGCTTTCCTTGGAGCTTCAGAGAGTTAAAAAGAAAAGTAATTGCAGCTTGTTTTAAAAGATCAGTCTAGTGTAGACTCATTCTCTTCATTTGGACTTATTTAACAGGGTCTTCCTGACTCTCATAGAGTTATTATCTCTGATTACTCGTGAGTCAGACCCTCAGACAAAGGTCTGACATGGCAATGTTAATGGGAAACTAAATTGTTATATTACGAATTTTAATAAGTGCTAGAGACAAGTCAATGGAAATTACTGTGATACCAATGATTCAGTTAAAAATATAGTCTAACTAGGGTCTTTAATGAACTGGAATGGCTTGCAATCAAGTAATGTTCAAGCAACTGTAATTTAAGCATTCCATAGTGCATTTTAAGGGTTTTTCTGAGATTCAGAGGAGCAAGTGATTCAAGAAACAGAGTAGTGAAATGGAATATGCATGTTTTTCATTTAAATGTACATTTTGCACAATTTCATAAAACTACTTTTTTTTTTTTTCTTTTTAAAGGGCTTTTGATATGAGCTTCTATGTGTCAGAAACATTAGCAAAAGCTGCATTCCAGTGTCATTTCTTTCTGCACTTTAAGGATGAAACTAATCTCTGTGTCCATTGTTTCTAGGAGTTGTGGGTTCTTGGTAAATCAAACATTGAATATCTTTGTGCACACCTGTGCATAATCCTTTTAATGAGAATTTTGAAAGAAACATAGTAGTTAGAAAAAAAATAGAAAGCCTATAAAGGATACTCTAAAATAAATATCTTCTTACTATACTACACTTCTGGTAGTGTGATGTTGGTTGTTTCCAACAGATTTGTGTAAGCTCAGTGTAGAACTCTGGAAAAAAACCAATTTTCAGCTCTTTAGTTGTTCATGTTTTGGTGAATAAGAGATGCTACAGTAAATATACATTATAAATTTAATTTTTTACACTGGAACTATTCCTTTTGTAAAAGTCTTTCAAAGCTGATACAAAATGTAAAATGAAACACTGCAGCACCTCTACATGCTATTTATTTAATGCAAAGACTAATTCAGTTCTACAGGAAGAATAAATCACAGTTTTGCTCTAATTTTTTCTTCATTTAGTTTCATTTTCCAAGGTTGTTATGTGCTAAGATTATTAATTTTATTTCAAAGATCCTTTTCTAGAAATGTGTTAAGTCACACAACTGGCACGATTTCAGCCATCCACTAATGTTTGCATCAGATTTTTTTTTTTCTGTGATAATTAATTCTGATTTTGGTTTTGGTTTTGACAATTGAATCTTCATAATAGTATTTCAATAATTCCAAGTTGCACTATACATGATAACAGTCTCAGAGATCTCATTAACTGAGGACTGGAATAAAAGGTGTTGAAGTCACCTGAGTGAAGCACAAGCGTTTGCAAAATTTTAAAGAATCTGAGGACAAATCCAGATTCTTTTATCTCTGGAATTTTTTATGCTTTTAGGGACCAGTTGAGCTTGTAACTCTTCTATTTGTATAAATGACAGATTGCTTAATAGCAATGTTTCCTCTCAAGGATTAAATAAAAAAACCCACAAAGGGCTAAGGAGAACAGGACAGTTAAGCAATTCCTGTTGTTTTTTTTCAGAATAATTGTTTTCACAGGGAGTTCCTGAAAGCAAATAAAATAATAGTGTACATGTAAAAAAGGCATAATAATAATTTGGTATCAAAATAATACTTTTTTTGCTTTCAAAGAATTAGAATTTCTTTTTTCCTTACCTACAGATATACAAATATAGAACTTTGCAATAGTTGTAGTAGGGCAATTCAGGACTTGGCTGAAAAGGTTTAAATGGGAAGCATGGTCTTGATTTTGTCAATAATTAATGTTCATATTTCAAAGCAGAATTAATCTCTTTGTCTTGGTGAAAATGAAATGGAAGGAAACTGAAAATTACTGTAAATGCAGTTTAATGTGAGTCTCAAACCTGACATGAAGGTGCCATTTGTCCAGTGTAAAACTAGCAGGACTTATAGTTTCAGGTTTATGTTTTTAATGAGAAAGATCATTTTTTACTGAATATTCTGTCAAGATATACTTTTACCTATTGTTAATAAGATCTCTCTTGAAAAATATACTTGCATTTTTTGTTGACATTAGGAAACTCTTGATTTCTTTTTGTTGTTGTTGGAACATAAATATTGAAATGAGTAAAATATTTTTATTATTTGTTCGAACTCCAATGATTTTGTACTGAATGTCATCAAAAGTCTCTCCCAAGCTCTTTGAAAACACTTTTGAAACTTTTCTCACTTTGCTTTTTCCAGTCGTCCATAAGAGACAGAGAACAGAAGAAACTTGTCAGTTATCTCTAACGCAGTCAGAATATGAGTCGCAAAAGTTGGTGAAGTGCCCCAGCCTTGAATCATCTACCTGCTAGTGTGCCCTCATAGAATTGTGAGGAGGATCTTCCCAAAAAGTAGTGTGAATGATCAGAGTAATTTACTAACACCCAGGAAGACCTTAATTTCCTTTCTAGATGGCAGTGAATGTCAGGAAACCAACCAGAAAATTAGATCCCTAACTACACTGGAAGGTTTGCTGTTCTTCCACAAAAACGTCCCTCAGCATTTCATACATTCATAGAAGGGACTCTACAAATACACAAACACACCTTTTTTTTTTTTTTTTCCCCTGAGTGCTACTGATGGTATTAAAGAACAATACAGAAAAACGGAATTAAATATTCTGCCTATTTCCCTTACCCCAAACCTGTGCACAAGGCTAGACTAAGGCTATTTGGAGGCATAAAAATCACTTAATTGTCATCATTTTGTTTCTGGTCAGTAAGTCAGTAAGTAAAAAGAAACTGTCAGTCATTCACCACTTTTTGAAAAATCAGGCTGTTGTGTATAGATGGCTGAGCTCAAAATTGAAGAGATAACTTGTTAGTCATTTAACTTGTGTTTACAGGGGAATTTCCCTTTTGTATAGTTTAAATGGAAATATAGGTCCAGAACCTATACATGGTCTACATTTTTCTCAGCTTCTTTGTCAGTCCAGTTTCTTTTTCAGATGGGTATAACAGAAGGAAGAGCATGTTTTTCTGTAATCTTTATTGTACTACTGGGGGGCTGTTATGTTTTATACAATACTAAGGACACCTGATTTCTGAAAGATTCTGTTACCATTCAGCATCTTAAAGGAAAAAGTAAAGTAACAATCTTTGCTTATGAAACAGTCACTAAATGAGAATATATCAGCTATCTGGCTTTCTTCTCCTGTCTATCAGACTGTGAAGCAAAACACTAGAAAGGGCTTACGTGAGTATCTACCATTACTATAAGATGAAATAAGATTATTAATTTGAGTCTATGAATGTATAAGTAACTATTTGCTTCATTTTATTGCTTCATTGTGTTTTCAAGATTAATTTTTGGTAGATGGAGGTGCTCTCAGGAATAGGGTAAACTTGAATACCAGAAAGAAAAGCTGGAATTTGGATTGTTCTGGTTCCCAAATTCTATCTTAGCTGTTATCATAAAAACCATGTTAATATTTGTTTATTATAAATTTTATAGTATCTTTCCTTGCAAAATTTGGAAATAGAAAGAGAATGTATTTTTCGTACTTCACATAATTTCCCTCTACTGCTCCTTTGCCTTGAATGAGGGCACAGTGTGTTTACAAGCTTAGTTCTCCTGGTTACACCACAGCTGTGTACCTGCTCTTTCCAAGAGGCTGGTAAGATAAAACTGTGGAAAATTAAGTGGAGGACAACTTTTTATTTTTATTTTTATTTTTTAACATGCTGTCTGACTTTTCATCAGCTCACTGTAAAACACAGTGAAAATGCAATTATAGCAAAGACAGATATTTCACAAAGTATACTCAAACTCCTAAGGAACTGCTGGAGGTGCTGCAATAAAAATATTTATAGTCTCTCTAAACAACTTGTGGCACTTCACTTTGTTTTGTGGGGCTTTTTTGGTTTTGTTTGTTTGTTTGTTTGTTTGTTTTGAGAAGGTAAGGAATTTCTTTTCATTAGGACTCCAGGCCACTCACAAATCATATAGAAGATTTTTAGATGGGTATTATAGTATTCTTTAGCTGATACTCAAGAAAATAGATTTCTTTAACTTACAGGGTTTACCATGTCGATGTTATCCATAGTATTGTTGTGTAAATCACTTATTATACACTTTTCTGATAGTGGAAATATTTCAGATATTTCCAGTTACATTCAGTGGAAATAAAAATAGAAAGTTGGTGTTTGATCATGTTTTAAAATAATTTATGCTTTTATGCCTAATGAACAGTGTAAGAGTAATGTAAAATGTTAGATAGCTTGAAGGTAGAGGGAGTTAAAAAAATATTGGCAGAATTGAAGATCACATCCTCTTTAGCAGCATTTCAAATGATATGCAACCAGTTTGGTTTTGCTGCATGATCATCGTAACCTCTGCTGAGGTTTAAAGACTATATTTCATGAGTATTGCATGGCAAACCCTTTCTAATGTAAAAAACTCTTTGTTCTGCCAGGAAACAGATGATGCATTTTAGCTCTGTTGGAAAATTAATAGCTCAGCAAGATATGCTTTAAGAAGGTCAAGTATTGTCTAAGATTGTACCTCTCATTCTTTGAATACATTTTTGCATGGTCTGAAAATCATTCCTATATAAGGTTTGATACCTTGAACTACTATAAAAATAATAAACTAAGTTGCAGAAAATACTTGCTGAAATCCGGATTTTTAAATGCATTCAGTTGGGGAGATTTTGTCTGGAAATACTTCAGGACTGACTCACAGTATCTTTGCATAAAAATTTATTCTAATACAAATTGAATCTTACACATGGTAGCATAATGCAATTTTTAACACTTAGTTTTGACTCTGTCTTTGCAAGGATCAGTATCAGAATCAGTTTATTTATTGCTTGGTGAGACTGACTTTTCGGAATTTGGGAGTCTGTGAGTAGCTTACATTGCATGAGATCTATGCAGTAGTAAATTAGCTTTTCCTCTCCTTTCAGACCTTGCCACTACAATACAAAATTGACTACACACATGCAATTAATATATAAAGACTGTTTACTTAGATTTTAAGAGCCCTGTTTCAGTATTTAATGTGTAGTAAGAATAGGCTCAATACAGAGCGTAGAGACACGACCTAATTAGCTTATTCAATCATTTGTTAAAATCAAAGGATATGAAAATGTCTTCATCTTTTTTCATCATTTCCTGGAAAAAAAAAATTCCCATGACTTTACATTTACTGGCAAGGTCTTTGGAAACATTTTATATTATGCTGTAGCTATACATGCATTTAATTAATTTTACCTGTCAGCAGTATTGAGGATACTTACTTATCGGTAAGTGCAGGTAGGATAGAGTTAGAGAAGTGATTACAATGCAGACTCTATTGTCTCTTACTGCAAATATTAAATGAAGTGAACATTTTAGCATATCGTCTCTCTCTTTTTTCCCCTAGTTTAATTAAAAGTAGCTCGCTTAAGCAATGTTTATCAGAAGGAGAAATTAAAATTTTATTAAGTAATAATAAACTCAGTAATGACCACGTGGTGGGGTTTTTCTTTACATGTGGAAAAAATATTCTTGTGGTGTCACCTTTTCCTGCCTGATCATCCTAATTAGACTTCTGCCACCTTGCATAATGATCAAAATACATTTATTGATTCTTTTTTTTTCATTTAGTAGAGCAGAGGAATTGGATTCAGACAAACTTCTTTTATGCAAACAGAGTCCTCAACTGATACTTTACTTTATAATAATAAAACTCTAAATATAATAATTTAAAAATAACTTCCTCTAGATAACTATGTGAAATCCCAGTGATCACTATGAGACTGGGCAACTAGATAACATTTTTGTACTTAAAATATTTTTAAAATAAAATATATTAAATTAAAGCTAAAGGGGAATATTGCATTATCTTATCTTTTATGATGCAAACTTTAAAATTCCATGAAGTCACTTCTGCACTCAGTTGCATACTCGTGTAATAAGAATGTAATTTTGGAATTATAAGTACTGTTTTGTCATTCTCTGGCTCTGAATTTTCAGATTTCAGTGTTTAAACTCTTCTCTATAATCACTCAAGTTAGATGTTTGGGTTTTTTTTGTTTGCCTGTTTGTTTGATTTTTCTTTTTTTTAACAAAGAAGGGGAAAAATGGATTATTTATTAATATTTTTGAGCTTGTAGAAAAATAAAAATAATAGATCAAGGGACAAGGAAAGTATACTCTTTTTCCTGATCTTTTAATGGTCCACTAACACATTAAAAAAAAATTTAAAAAAAGTCACAGAACAGAGGAGACCCATCTGCAGCTTTTGGTGCAGTCATATCTTGTATAAATAGTAGCAGAAAGTTGAAGTATGTTATGTTATGAATACTTTAGTCAATAAGCTTTTCAACTAATAAGCTGTTGTTTTTTCACATTTAAAAAACAAAAGCGTCGTGTTTTAAATTGGAATATGCCTATACATATGACAGTGTATGAGGTTTTGATTTATTGTAATGGGTCTACTTAGACACTTCTGTCTTTTTGCCTTTTTTTCCTCAAAAAAACCAAAACAATAACAACAACAACAAACCAAAACAAAAACCAAAACCCCCCAAACAAAGAAAACAAAAATACTTTCCTGTAAGTTCAATAGGTATCCATATGTGACACTTAAGAAATCTAAAGAACCTCCCCTACTTCAAGATTTTTGCTAACATATTGTAACCAATATGCTGTTCAACCTGCTACATCCCCAACTCCAAACCAACACCTTTCATTGTGAAATCAAGGAAATCTATACACTTGTCAGCTTCTCCTTCTTTAGCAGTATCAGTTAATTTTTTCAAACACAGAAATCTGTAAGAGAGTCAAAATATGTTCTAAAACACATGTAGGATTACCATTTAGTCTAATTATTTTAACTTATAAAAAGTCCATATAGCTGGGGCCAAGACACTGCATTAGTGGTAAAAATTCTACTTACTTAACATTGTAAAACTCTGCCTTCCTTAGTGTTTTCTCTTGGTGTGAATATGACTTGAGAGAACAGTGTATGATGCTAATATACTCTGAAATAATTGTATCAATAGAGTTTAACTGATCTGACCTAGCTAAGGAGTTGAAATTCATTGCTTTTAAGTCCCCCAGATTCAGTGGTGGTTCACTGTTCTTTACCACAGACTGTCACAAAAAGAAATGTTTCATTTTCTTTCTTTGGGATTACTCAAGGAAGTTCTGGAAACGTTGTAGTACAGCTGCTTTGAATGTGCTGTCAGAGTATGACTGCATGTCAGGGTGTGTCTTCTGGGGCAAAAGGACATCCATGCACAGGTACACATGTGTACAACTAAAGCAAAAGGAGTTACAGAAAAGTTACTTGGAAGATTCCCCAAAGATAGTGACCTCTCTGCAGCAGTCACCTTTGCGTCAGTTCTTGTGCTCTTCAGCAGGACTATATGATTTCTTTCTTTCTATCTTTCACTTCAATTAGACAGCACTGTTTTAGTATGTTTCATATTTAGTTCCAGATTGTTCTTTACTCCCTGACTCGTATTTTGACAGAACTGCTGAGAATAGATTGAGTATCCTTTAGCTGGGCTTTTTCTACCAAGTGATTATACTTCTGGCAGTACTTGGGAACTGTGGGATGTCCTCCATGTTCCACTTCTGAAGCTTGAAAAACTTTTAAAATCTGCCATGTGGTGATATTTTGATTTCAGTTAAGTTAGATAATGTAACTGAGCTTGTTTAATTTATGTACTCTTATTCATGAAACATGCATTACTTCACTCACAAAGGTTGTAATGAATTATTTTCATTGAGGCTTCTTGAAGTAACAAGCCATGAGTGTAGCTGAGGTAGCCATGAGAGAACAAGGTAAATTAACAGAGTTTTTGTGAAAGAATACAGACTGAATTTTGTTCAGACCTGACTTCTACAAATAATTGTTTACATTAAGAACTGATATTTGTTCTGTCCTTTGTATGTGCTCCAATAGCAGTTGTGGTTAGGTAATGATTACTCTTTTTTTTGTAAAACAAAACATCCCAGAGTATGGCAGTGTTTTAATCAACCCATAAAGCATAAGATACGCTGCCTAATAATGTTCTTTTTTTAAACAAAGGAAGGCAAAATTATAAATCCTATGTTCGGTAGAAGTCCTTGCTCAAAAGTTGAACAAGATGGAAGTTTTTGTGTCAAGATATCATATTAAAGGTACTTTAGTTCTTGTTATGCCTACTGTGCCTGAAAGATTTCACTGCTACATTTTTGTACTTATGTTTCAGGGTTTCCTGGGCCAAATAAAGGTTTTGTCTTTCAGAAACATTTGGGTTCCTGTGAATATTTTGTAGCATACTTTGTGAAAATTTCTATCTAGAATGCTGCCAGTGCCGTAAAGGAAATAAAATCTGAATGTTTCAAGTAAAATTGGGATTTTAGGAGCCTAACTCATTACCAAGTGCACCAGGATTGATATTATTTTTGGATCTACTGTTATGAGTTTTTTTTGGTTGATTTTTTTTCCTTAGTCTCCTCAAAACTAAACTTGAATTCTTACCTTTTCTCCTTGAAGATTAGGCGGATTAGAACAATGAGAAATAGCCCTTGGTGAACACAACTCAAAGACTGGAAGGATTAAAAATATTCGTAGTCAGTTTGAGGATGTTTTAAGTAGTCTGTGTAAAATTGTAGAGCTGAAGTAATCTGTGCCTTCAACAGATTTTCGAGAGCCAAAAAGAGTTGTTTATCACGTGTTATGCAAAGTTTCTTTTCTAGAGCCAAGAACATTATTTTTAGCTAGGGAAGGAATTCTTCAAAATATAAAGCAGAGATTTATTGCTGCATTTTTTATGATGTGTCTCAGTTAATAGAATTGCACATTTATGAAGATAATACAATTATGATAATCAAATGACCTCGTAAAAATTTCTTACTGTTGTGAAAAGCCTGTTAAAAACCCAATGCCTAATTCACCTACCAACTTCTTGAATTCCTTTCCTTCTCTTGTGTTAAATGAAGAGTCTATACTTGAAATGCTGCTGCTTAATTTAAGCTGTAGTATAATTTATTTTCTCCTTCATGCTGAAAGAGCCTTAATATGGAAGGATTTTCATAAGTAGAAGTGTGTGGTGTACCAGCCTAATTCCTGGTCCTGTATGAAAATACCTATGCTTCTATAAGGCACCATTTAACAAAATAAATTAATCCCCCATAGGAAATGTAACTATACTGGCAAAGAAAAGGAGATACTGCATTTTACCCTACAAAGCCATAGGAGAGATGGACACAGAACTCTATTTCTTTCATCCTTCCCCTTGTGTCGATGGGATGAATGAAATGCTTTGCCAAAATGCCATGCTGACTGATTTCCATGCTGACTGAGTCTCTTCTCTGCTCTCTAATTCACACTGTTAAGTGGCAGAGCTACAACAGGCTGCACCTCCCTCGCAGGAAGAGGCACTGAGCTGCAGAGTCCCCAGGCAGGAGCCAGCAGTGTTGACACTGGAGCTGGAGGCCCAAGCAGAATAGGAACCTTGCCATCTCAGAGAGAGCAAGAGCTTCTTCCGTAACACACAAACAAAAACCAAGTAGCAGGCACTGACAAAATGAACAACAGTAATCAAAAGTTTGCTGTCTGAAGCAGATCAACTAATTCTGGGAGTTACTACTACCGTACTACCATCTCCTTTTCTATATAACTTCCCTCCCTCCCCCCAACATTTGGCTATTTGATCCTGATTCATGAACGTGAAATTTCTTAGTGTAGGTTGAGATTTTTAAAATTTCAACATTAAAATATCTTTTGCTCTTTCCAGAGGAATAAAACAAACAGCCATGCATAATAAATCTCTTGCAAGAATTTCAGGCTCAGGTTTTTTGTCTTGGTAGACAGTGTATACATTAAATACTGTTTTGAATAACATAGGGAGCAAGAACAATCATAATTTTTAACAGAAGACATGAATATGCTCTGTCTTTAAACCCTATCTATTAAAAAAAAAAAAAAGAACAAATTACTGGCAGGTATTTTATCATAAGTATTGGCTTCACCCATCAACAGTTTCTTCAAGAAGTATTTATAACCCAGCTTTTATACAATGGCATTGAAGCTGTACAAAAAGAACACTCAGGTCACTACAGAGGATGTTTTAGAAATGTTGTCATCTCTCTCCCACCAGTAGCCATATTGAATAAAATACTTGAATAATTTAATAGAAAAAGATTGTTTATGTAAATTCTGTCTTATGTAGATCTTTCTGTTTCTCAGTTCCTTAATAGCTCATTTCTGTTATCATCTATTGAGCTCTTTTGTGTTGTAGAAGAATCCCATGGGATTGGAGCCAGTTCAGAAGAGGGATGACAAATGGTGCACTGACTGTAAAAAGCTTCTAGGTAAAATATAAGAGTTTCATGGCATCCAGTTTACTAACTCTTAGTTAAATGTGTCAGGTATTTTCTTGACCATTTACAACCTAATTTTGAATATTATATGATGATAAAACAAGACAAAAATTGGGATGATACTCTTATCAACAGAACACTTTCAGATAAATAAGTTTTTAAGAAAACCCTGAAACAAACAGCTTTCTTCTAGAAATGCTGCTACGAAGGTAACAAACACAGGCACAAACATATATGAGTTTCAGGGTGCTTTCTTTTAGGTGTCTTGCACCTAAGAATCAATAGGATGATCTTAAAGCAGCTGCTTTCAGACGGAGTAGAGAGAATCCAGGAATCTCAAAGTAACTCTCATGTGTGATGAAGGCAGTTCAGAATAAGTATAGTCATTACTAGAGGCTGCCAGAAAGTATGTCAAAAGGGTGGAATGTTGCAAAACTTTCTTCTGTCTTCCTAATTTATAGTCTCTTCTCTTGTAATGGAGAAGCTGCATCACTTGTAGATGTTTCCCCTCACTCAATATTCCTATTAATGTGTGTGTACATTTGTAATTATTAGTATTAGTTGGCATTTAAGTACATAGGCTGAATAATTCAGTACTGTAAACACTGTGTATACTAATGCATATCTGAATATATTAACAGGGAAATGAATAATTTAAAGGATACAATATGGGAAAAAGTATTCTGACAAGCTTCTAGAGCTGCACATGTAACCAAAGAACTACTAAAGTAGGGAGAAGGGTGAACTGAAATGCACTTAGTGAGGCATAGAAGGAACTCACAACTGTACACAAATTATCATTATGAGGGTCTGGGAACCGGCCTAGGATACAGGGAGACTTGGAGCTGATTGCCTCCTCCTCTTCCTAGACTGGTTGTATGAACTGTGGCATATCTGGCCATCTGAAGGCCATTTTTCAAAGGTGTTTAAACACCTGAAACTAATGGTAATTAGTGGTGGTAAAATATCTTTTAGAAGAATGTCTTGTTAATTTCCATCTTTCCCATGGGTGTTGTGATGTTAGGGATAATGGTGCTCAATAAAGAAAATCAAGTTTCAGTATTTAAACTGGTGAACAAACAGGAGGGACCTTTCTTATTTAAATATTTTTTGTTGATGTTAATGGTGCAACAGTCTTTTGGGAATCTGCTCAGGTGCCTGAGTACGTAGCACTGTTTGAGATACTTCAGCTGTCCATGCATAAAAGCAGAGCCTTCCTTCACTCCAGCATCACATCTGCCAACCACATGCAGGTGGGAAATTTTGAGTGACTCTACGTGTGTCAGCCATGCCATACTGGAGGAAAAAAGGTTTGAAAAATGTGGATAAGTCTGAGTTTTCTGTATTATGTTGTATTAACATTGTAATTAGCTTCCAAGTAACAAATGCAGCTGATCAGAAAGTTACCACTGTATTTATATAAGGAGCTGGCACTTATGTGCATATATATGTGTTTGTGTAACTTTTATATATGTAATTTTATATTTGTGTGTGTATATAAACTTTTCAGAGTTTAGAATTATGTTTATGATTTGTATGTAAGAGTGCTGTTTATAAAACGATTTTTCTTTTCAAAATATACCTCTTTTTTAATGAAGAAAATGTAACTTGCAGGTTGATTCATTATTTTGTTGTATAGCAAAGGCATTATAATGGCCATTGGTTCTAGTATTCTACTACCCTGAGTGAGATTCTACAAACACCCTAGAGAATTCCATGTTTCTTCTGCCTCATTCCTTTATCCCTGATGCCATAGCTAAAGCTGGAGAGTTTTTTGCTGACCTTCAGCTGCTATTGGAAGAGAAGATTCTGCCTCACCTGCCATCTCTGGTGTCAACATTTCCAGTACCTGAAGAAAGATTGAGAGAGACTTTTTACAAGTGTATATAGTGATTGGACAAGGGGTAGTGCTTGAAACTGAAGGAGGGCAGGTTTAGATTAGATATTAGGAAGAAATTTTTTACTGTGAGGGTGGTGAGGCACTGGAACATGTTGCCCAGAGAAGTGTGGACACCCCATCCCTGAAGTGTTGAAGTCCAGGTTGTATGGGGCTTCGAGCGATCTGGTCTAATGAAAGGTGTCCCTGCCTGTGGCAGTGGGGTTGGAACTGGATGATCTTTAAGGTCCCTTCCAACCCAAACCATTCAGTGATTCCATGAATCTATGAAATTATGATTCTCTGATTCCATGTAAGTAAGGTGGGTTGACTGCGGCTGGATGGCAGATGCCCAACAAATCTCTGTCACTGCCCGTCTCAGCTGGATTGGGTAGAGAAAACGTAACAAAAGGCTTGGGGGTCAACATACAGACAAGGAGAGATCACTCACCAGTTACCATCATGGGCAAAACAGACTCAGAGCTTGCAGTCAGTTCATCACAGTTGTCTCTGCCACTTCCACCTCCTCAGGGGAAGGACTTCTCACACTCTAGTACTCACTTTTAACCTTTTCAACCATAGATATGCTCCCATTGTCAAGACACCATTCAGGTACGTTATTTTAAACTAGTTTGCATTCCTTTTGCTTACTTTTGATTCCCTTGGCTAACTTTTGTTATATATAAAACACAGGAAAGAGACAATATTTTCACCTCAGAACTATGATCTTTGAAATAAATTATTGAGAAAAGCATTTCTTTATTACTTTTCTCTATGGATTTAAAGTTCAAATTCAACACCTTGAATTTAATACAGAAATATACAGCACGCTGACATTCTTCAAAGCAATGTTGTAGGAAGAATTAAAGAGGTAAAAGTCTTGAAAATACTAAGAGCTACATAAGTTTACTATTGTGGAGGAGAGTAGTAAGGGGTGAAAGAATAGAGAATAATCCATTGCCCTCTCCTACTAGTCTCATTAAATCCAATTTATTAATGCTTAAATTTAGATCTTTATAAATGGATTAGTAGTATGTAAGTAAATATATGCACAAGAATAGATCCATGTAACTTGGTGGAAAGAACAATAATATTAGGTGCATAAACTTCTGCAGTCTCTGGTCTCTTATTGCAAATTCCATTGCAAAAAGCAATCACTGTTTTTATATGTATTTACTATGAATATAGGACAAAAGTGTTACCAAACCTCAGGTCTCCCTCTTTAAGAATTGATAAATAGATTATGTAATCACATATAATTGAACATGAATATGAAAAATAAGTTTTTTAGGAAACATAATTTTTAAAAAAACAAGGAAGCAAAAAAACCCCAAACAAAAGCCAAACACTTAAAAAGAACACCAGACTACAGTTTAGTTACAATACAAAAATAATCCCTCCTGGGCATCCTTTATGTGATAAAGAGGCATAAAAATTCAAGTATTAAATTATTGCAAAGTCTGCAAACCCCTAAATATTATGCCTATTCATATACCTTTTAATTTCAGATTTAGGTCCTGAAATAGAGTCATAGAATTTAAAAAACCAAAACCAAACAAACAAAAAACCAAAAACCCCACAACAACAAAACAAACAAACAAACAAGACAACCAAAAAAGAGGAAGTTAGGAATACTTTATTTGGCAGGGGTGTTGTTATGGGGTTTTGGGTTTTCGTGGAGTTTTTTTGGTTTTTTTTTTTTCAAAAGGAAATTTTGATTTATAAGTTTAAAACGTTGCAAATATTTTTGGATCGGAAATGGAATATTAATTCAAAAGAAATAATAGTCAATACCATAATATTGCTTATAGCACTTATTTAGGATATAGGAAATTTTTAATTGGCTTATTTGAACAGATGCATGAATCTGAGTCTCCCGTGTTTGATGTAAATGGCTGAGGCAGAAGGCAGTAATCTTTTTACAGAAAGATAAATTAAAAAAACCCAAACCCCCATTTTCTCTTACTAGTGATTTATAAAAATTTCTAAAACATTGATATTTATTATGTAACAGAATACTGATTCTGATTTTTTTTCATTCACATGTTCCTAATCAAAGCTTGTGACATCCAAGTTGCTGCTGAACTGTGTGTCTACATCTGCGTACATAGACATGCTTGGTTTCAAATGTGCCTCTACTAGAATATGATAGTCAAAGCTTGAAAAGAATTCCTTGTCAATGTTTGGCAGTTTATGGTATCTGTGCTTCCATATTCATCATCTACACAGTACTTTACTCTCAATCAAATCATCTTTCTTCAAAATGGTAAGTTACGGAACTCCAGAATTCCTGAAGAGCTGGAATGTGGATTGCCTAGGAAGCTTACTATATAAAACAGAACATAAGAGTGTAGCAAGGTGTTACAATAGATTTGTTAAGGAAATGAAATAGCTTGGACATTTCTGCATAAACTGCATGCTTTTGCCACTAAAACAAGTAATTAGAAAACTAGGGGTGTGGGTCTAGCTGACTTTTTAATTCATAAATCATATCTGTTTGGAAATCCCTATTGAAAGAATTTTTCACTTCCCAAGATCAAAGAAACAGCCAGAGGATTCTGGCTGGA
The DNA here is from genome assembly GCA_036023395.1 of Myiotriccus ornatus. NCBI lineage: Eukaryota > Metazoa > Chordata > Aves > Passeriformes > Tyrannidae > Myiotriccus > Myiotriccus ornatus. The sequence continues at coordinate 105,797,650 of JAYRBT010000001.1, forward strand.
TAGGATGCACATAACCCAAAGTAACTGCACCATATTCATTCACTGTGAAAGGAAACTACTCTTTAACAAATGGATAAAATTGCAATTGTAATAGAAATTGAGCACAAAGGCATTTAAAAATAGAAGGCATAAGTAGAATTTGTTGTTCTTCATTCCAATTAAAAAAAAAAAAAGAAATTAATTTTGCTACAACAAAGAAGCCCTTTATAAATGATGTATTCATAGCCACCACTTACCCGACAATAATGCTGCCATTATTAAAAGGAATATTGATGAGTTAGATAAAACTCTGCCTAAAAAACATACACAAACAAATGTGATTCTTTCCCTTTTTTTATTACCCAGTATTAATGCAGTTTGTGTCAGAGACTTGTGTATTTCAGACGTTTTTTCTTGTTGCATGTGCTGTCGTATTCTTGTCCTAAATTATTTTCTATTTCCATTGTGTTTGTTTTGATCTTTATGGCTTGCGAGAAAATTATCAGAGGTTACTAGGGGAAGGACAACTTTTCAATAATATGAAAAATATCGTTTGGAATTCTAGTTGAAATGTGGTGATTTGAATATTTTTGATGCTTCAGGCTTTTAAGTAGAAGGACCTTTATTTTTTCCTTCTTTTTTTCACCCCAAAATGTCTTTTTTTTTCAGCATCTATTGTGTCAATATCTACTATGATGCTTAATATTCTAGTAGACTACAGAGCCAATACACTTGCAGTTACTCGAGTCGCCCTTTGGCATTTTATGGAGACAGTGACTGTGAAAACCTTGAAACTATGGTATAGTACTGTAGGATTTAAGCACTAACCGTATTTTACCTTGAGAACAAATACCGACTGCAATTCCTAATTTTCAGAAGCAAATTCTGACCTTTGCTTCTCCCTACGCCAAAGGTAGGTCTGAGCTGCCCAGACCATTGATGAATGGGGAAAGGAGACTCTGCCAAATCTTCACTCTCCAGACTGAGAGTGTAAGAGGAGCATAAACAAGGACGGAGTAAATGGAGTAAAACAACTGCTTTGTTCTGAGGATCAGTTAGAATGGTTATGAGTTGTAGTGAACCCTCCATCCATGCTTTGACTTACTCCTGAAGGATGTGTATTGTTAAAATCAATATCTAGTTTCACTTTTGGATATGTGCCTGCAGTGGTGTAGCATGTAATGCTTCCCTTAGCCCAGTGCAATCCTCTGGGGATCTATGTGCTATTTCTTTTGCTGACAAATACAGGGTTTCTGGATGTCAGTTCTCTACAGAAAGGTCTAAGGAAGTACAGGTGTTCAATAAATGTATATTTACAGAGAATCCTCTGTAAAACCCAGTTAACTTTCTTAGAAGGCAAACTGAAAAAGTCACCACTGGCTTGTAATAACCATGCTTAATGGGAGCTTGAGGAAATAATGAAAAATGTAATGCAAGCATGAATCACTCCAGAGAATACCAGTCTACAATCAGTAATTTTACTGTCAGAACCTAGAGATTTCACTAAGAGGTACTGTGCAGACACTAAAATTAGGAAAAAAAAATTATGCACTTTGAGACGACATTTCAGACCCAGAGATTACTGATGGCTGTATTATGCAATATGTACTTGCAGTTTTCCTCAGGGTAATGGAACTGCTGACTCCATATGGGGGTAGTGATTTATTCTTACTCAGGCATCCATAATGTTGACCAAATATTATTTTAGTATGTGAATTCCTTTATAAATCCACCAACTAAAACAATTCATAATAATTGAAATTCCAAGTTTGGGTAGATTATCACTGCTGTATGTATTGATAAGGTGCAGAACCAATGGATACCAGTGTGAATAATGTAAGGAATAAAATTAGAAGGTCTTGAAAGTCTTCCTCAGAGTCAGGAACAGTTTCAGAATCTCTTTTCCGTGGTGATTCACTCCTCATGATGCTCAGTACTATTATTTTTTTCTAGATTTACAACCTTTAAAAAAAAAGATTAAAAAATGAAATATGCTTTCAACTTCTGTCATTTTGACACTTATTTATTTGTTACCTTATGATGATTTAACTGTACTTAATTTGGAATATAATATGTATTTTAATACATTAGTAATGCACATTGAAAATATGATGACATCTATTCTCTCTGGATATTTTGTCTGACATATTAATATTGCAACCTCTGCATGACTTATCTTAACCCACTTGATGCCTAAAAGCAAACTGGATTTTTTAAGACAAGATCCATCCATCAAAACTATTGCACTATTCCCTGTGGTATCTCTCTGTGCTGGTTTAGGTCAGCAGGAATGAACAGAAATCAAACAACAGACAGTCATATGTTGACTACCAAGTGATTAAGATCATGGTTGATATTTATGTGTATTTCTGATTTTAAAAAATACATCAATTATGGAAACAAACATTAGAAGAATGCTTCCTGTATTACAATTTTTTTTAACAGAATAAGTTGTTTCGTTTTGATCAATTTATTAATGAAACTAAATGAAAATTCAGTAATATTAGTAGGACACCTGTTTGAAATGATGACTGAAAGACTGAATCTCTAAATTTTATTACTGGTGTTCTGTGAAAATAGATGCTATTTGAGACAGACAACTTATTCTTAGGACTGTGGCAATTAGAATTGATGTATTTACAAGAAAATACTTAAGCTTCCCTCTTTAATTGTGATAACTCTTACTGACCTAGATAGTTTAGGCAAATGTTGTGGACTTTGATTTTCACATTTTTCACTGATGTCATTTACAGAGAACTCTATGGACAGTGAAAAGCTACATATATGCAGGACTGTAGCTTCAGTGTTCTCTCTTTTTTCTTTTATTCTATTACCCGTTCTTGGATTAGGGGAAAGCAGGAGTAAAAGGGAGCAGTTAAAAAAAAATATCAGTTGTCTTCTGAAGTGAATAATGAGAGACATCTTGAGATTGGCTAATTTGTAAACTAGATTGTTTACTCTCGTTTACTAACTTCTAATTTACATAAAATATTTAAATTTTAGCCATGCTATTCAGATAGAGAAACTAAGTAATGATTTATTTGTTTCACTGTGACTCCGAGAGGACAGGAAATGCTATGTGGTTTCAGAGAAAGCAGTCAGATAAAGAGCTTAAGATCACTAGAGAAATTCTGATAATTCAGCTGCCTGACATTAGAATGCAATCCTTGCTAACTTTGGTGGTACCTGTGAATTGCAAGCTCTTTTTGGTTTGCCTGTTGGAAATATCTTTCTAGACTAAAACTTCCAAGGAACTAAAGGAAAAGAAAAGATGATGAAGTTATACAAACTCTAAAATATGTTGATTTTATTGTTTTTTTCAATGGAATAATATCTGTTCATACAAAGACTCCATGATTCTTTTGAGCATGGCAGAGGGAATAATTTAAAACTATTAGGTTTGTTGTTTTTTCTATTCGTTTAGGTCACAAGTATCTAGAATATTCTCAAAGCCTTCATTATTAGACTTTGTCTATCTTTTCCAGAAAACTGGTTTGAGGGACACCTGTTTAACTTTGACTGGACTATCTTTCCTTAAAAGAAATAGACCTTAACTTGCTGAATACTTTCTTGGATGCATTGATATGTTCCAACTAGTATTTTCTTACTCTTCAACTACACCAGGACTCTACCTGATAAATATGGTTGGCAGACTCTACCAAGAAATGGTAAAGAGCTGTAACCCTTCAGTATAAAAATCCAAAACTTAATTTCTGACACTGTGTCCTCTGAATTAACTTGAGCATATGTTTCAAATCTGTTTCAGTAACAAATAGTGAAATATCCTGCTGAATTCTATGCTTTGATGATGATGATAATAATAATAATTATCATTATTATTATTATCATTATTATCATTATTATTATTATCCTCTAGGGCACTTCAGTAGACATTGGCTGAAGAGCTTGAAATCCACAAACTGTTAAAAATAATTTCCATTTCAATTAAACTTTTCTACTGATTATTTGAAGTCATTATGAAGTTGTTTAATATTCCATTGAATAGATGAGTAAAACTTTCTTTTTTATTACAATATAAATTAAATAAGCTACTGTTTGGCTGTGAAATTTGTGCTACTTTTCAAACAGAAGTCTTTTCTTATGGCAAAAAGAAAAAAGGTAACAAAATCAATTTCCCTTGAGAGTAGAACATGTTAAATGAATGGGCATAAGGTGCCTTTTGTTTCCTCAGAGCAGCTGTGGTTTTACTTTCAGTTTTACAATTATCTTCACGTCGTTCTTGATTACTCATTTTACATTTGCTGTGATGATGTTGGGAATAAAGAAACCAAGGACATTTTCTCTACTTTGAAAGAGGGAAGATAATATAGGCTTTTTGAATAAAAGATTTGAAAATATTGTCAAACTTATGACTTGAGTCACATCTTTGCGGATAGGAGAAAAAACCCCAAAAATGTCCTCAAACCAAAGTCTTAAGTAAGCATGCTCTCAGATTCTTATCCTTTCATTTCAGGAAGGTTTCATTAAATGACTGAAATGAAAATCATAACTGTTGCTGGCAAGTGGTTTTCTTTACCAAGTTTCAATAAAATTATCTACTTTTTTGGTCCTCCTTTCCCCTGCACCATAAGTATAGAATCCTTGGAGAGATAAACATTAAGCGGTTTAACTCAGAGGAGTGCCTAAAACACCCCATTTAATTTGCAGTTTACTAAGACCTAAGCAATTGAAATAGATATTTTAGAATTAACATATCATTAATTGAAAACAAGTTTGTGCATATTTGGATCTAATGATAATGATAATAGGACATTCAATAACTTGGCAATGGATTGATTTTCATGTTAAAGGCAGAATTGCCAGAGCATTCTAGAAGTGTTCTGGGTACTTTCCCAGAAGAACTCTATAGTATGTGCATAAGTTCTCAAAAAAAGAAGATAAGGAGGATAGTACAATTATTTGTATCATAGCAAGATGTAAGAGTCAATATTTCCAGTCCTGAAAAAGTTGATGGAATTGACATCACAGGTTGTTCACAAAGCAAATACGTCAAACAAGTTTTAGGCTGTTAATGAACCCTTCCAAAAGCAGAGATTGTTCTGCTGAAGTCAATCAGAAGTTTAAACAGTATACCTGATAATGTGTTTGCCAACTTTGATAGATAAAGTGTGTGAAAGTTAATGTTGTTTACTCTGCAAGTGTGGAAGGTTGTTAAATCTTGTGTGAGTGTCTAATTATAAAAGACAAGAAACTTAGCTATCCTAGTGCTAACATTTAATGAAATACCACACGAAAGATAAGGAAAATGTACTGAACATATTATTGTTATTTTAGCACATCTGGTAAAGCCAAAACATTTCAAGTAGTGACAGGTCTTTTGTATCCTATTAAACTCAAACTTACATCAAATTTAACTTAGTTTTAATGTTTTCCCAAAAATTCCTTATGAGACAAGGATTATTTGAAAGCCGTACTAGCTTTTTTGATCTGTTCTGTGTTGTCTGTCCACTGCTGTTGTCAGTGTTGACCCTAAGTATTTAATTTCAATTTTGATTATAAATGGAAAATACTTTTCTAAATATTTTTTTCTTCCTCTTGATGAAGAATGACATCTTAAAATAATGTGGGGTATGGCTTGGGAGTGTGTGGATGTTACATAAACAAAAAGAAGAAAAATCCAACCAGACAAAAAGTAGGTCTTTCAGTTAGGTTAAAATGCTGCATTATCATATTTAGATTATTGAAGCAGCTGGAATATCTGGGGGGAAAAAAGTCTGAAATAGCTAAATATTCTGTTGGATAGTTTTGCAGTTTTTATTCATACTGAAATTCAAAAATTTCTGAAGTATGGAGGTAAAAAGTGTTCTGGCAAATTTCCATTCCTTCATGTCCTTTTGAGTAAATTGGTTTTTACACTACTTCAGTTCTTCTTCTGGCCAGTATATTGAATGGTGAAGCTCTGCTGGAAACCTTAGTGAAAGGAGCAACTGCTTTTATACACACTGTACACTTTTTAATCATTGGTATCTCTCATTTATTTCATACTGTTTCGTCAGTTCTATTTAAATATCAAGAGTCTCTCCCTCCCTTTCTGCTTCATGCCATTATTTTCCTTCTTGTTACCTTGCTTGTTCCCTCTCATCTTTCCTGCCTCTCGTTTCTTTGGTATGCTCAGTATGGATCCACTAGAAAATATTCGCCTTCCTTTCTTATAATACTACATAATATCTGAATAGTCTTGCCTCTTCACCTAAGCAAGTATTTGTAAGTGCCTCTATTACATGGAACTCCATGTAATTGTGATCCTTGATGGAAACTTTAATAGAGAAGATTAATTACCTATGCAGTCAATATGAAAAGCTATGTATTATAATTTCACTGTATATTCTTAGCAGAAATGAAATAAACATCATCAAAAAATGGCTGAGGATCAAGCAATAAAATGCAGTCCTGCCATCAATATTATATTTCCTAAAAGTAAGCAATGTGTTGTTAGATGTAGAATGCACGCTTGGTAACTCAGACATCAAGTATGGGTTTGCTTTGAGTAACAAGGGAAGAACTGGGGAATGTGGGAAAGGAGCAAACTGTGTGACACTGTCCTAAAATCCTAATTAAAGCAGTTATAAAATCACTCAGCCAGTAGATTGAGTCTGCTGTGTTCTGTTTTTCTGGATAATAGTTTTGTACGCAAAGTTGAGCTCTTTAAACTTTTGTGCATTAAAGATAAATTACTTCAATAAAAATTTTGTTAAAGCTAAAGAAAGTTATCTCTAAGATTCTGACACATTTGAGTAGATGAGTGAATACATGTGATCTAATAATCCCTGCTCTAATGAGCAACAATAGGGTTTATGGACCTTTTTTTTGGCCCTGATTACTTAAATGCTGAGAATTACATTTAAAGGAGCAATAGAATTCTTCACAGCTGTAAATAGTTGCTATCTTACATTAATTTATGTCGCTGTATAAGCCTTTTTCTCAGAGCTGGTGGAAAACATTTCTCTTGGTGGTTTACTTTTATCCCTAAAGTGTAGGTGTGTTTTGTCTTGTGTTAATTAAAATATTTTCAATATCTGATTATTCTGGAATGATAACTCTCTGCCCCACAAAACAAGATGACATTTGGTGCATTACTGCTTTCCTATCTTCCTTCTCTTCCTTTCCTGAGAAAGGGAACAGCAGTACCCAGCCCTGTGGTCAGCTCATAAACAACACACTGAAGTTCAGAAGCCTCCACTTCTCAAGAACTCCTTTGGCCTGGAGTTCTGGCACCTAAGTGTGAGACAGTCAGTAAAAGAAGGTACATGGGCCAGACTGGTGACATTTTCTTTCTGATGAATGTCATACTTAACCTTACTATAGATTATGGTAGCAATATTTCTGTATGAAAGAAGGAAACAAAAACCAACCCAGCAACAGAAAATCAACAAGTAAATGCAATATTTACTTGCTGAGACAAGTACCTGAATACTGGTGATGGATTTTCTTGTGGCATTATCCTTTTCAGGTGATTGAATACTTAAGTTTTTTAGGATTTTACCTGTTGGAAGCAAGTATAGCAATGCCTTTTTAGGGGCAAGTTATAATTATAGCCATTGTATAGTGCAAAATACATCAAATTAGTCAGATCATATTTTTCTTCCCTGTGATGCCTATTTTATGAGCTCTGAATAAATTTTATGAAAGTTAAAAGACTTACTAATGAAAACAAGGATATCACTTATCTGAAAGTTGAAGGAAAAAAAAAGAGATTCTCAATTGCATTTAGCCAGCAACAGAATTCGAGAGGAAAACCTGAGGTGACTACTGAGAAAAACAAAGATGACTTAATTGGATGTTAAGAAGAATAATCGAAACATCCCTGTCATTTATGATAATTAGTTGACTACCGTTCAGTTTTTGACTATTTTCAGATCGTGAGCTTATTTTTATTTTTCAGAAGGTTTGAAAACGTTTACAAATTTTTTATTACAACTTTTTTTTTAATTGCTTCTGCCCTATCTGCATATATGCACTTGTGATCGTATAGATCAGTCATGATCAAGTGATCACAGAAACTGACACTTCACAGGAGAACATTCAGAGTTGCCAGACTATCTGGCTCTCCCTAGAGTGAATGTGTTCACAGCAAAGTTTCCCATTAAGACAGGAATTTAGGAATTTCTTTTATATTGATCAGAAAGTAGGCTGCCATAATTTTCATCCTTTCCTGAACTGCTGAAGAAATAGTTGGAGGGAAAAAAAAAAGAAAATTGAATTCTGAATGAATTCTGTATAAGATCATATTCCATGTATATAATGATATATCTAATATGAAATGTATAGTACTGTTATGTTTTAGCACGTGATATATTATAATAATATAAAATTTAAAAGAAATATAATTTAATCATTTAGTATTATCATATTTTCATATTAGTCATCATATTTTCACTGAAATAAAAGTTTAATATATTTTCTGTGCAAATCTAATCATTAGGATTTTCCAGTTGTATAATTTAGATTTTGTCAAATTCTACACACTATATGAGGATTAAAGAACTTCCTGGTATTTACATGTCTTTAATTTTTTTAAGACAAATGTTAAAAGCACTTCACTATACATATTTCTTTCAATATTCTCTGAGGTTGATAAAAGGATGTTCATGGACTTTATTGAGTTACCTATGAAACTGGATTCCATGAGAGAATTCCATTTTTCTAAAGTAATGATGAAGATCTTAATTTTTGAAAGAGTTCGGTCATGGTACTTTTATATATTTTTATATCTATATCCATGTCATTACGTTCTTTTTAGTTTCAAGTGCTGCTTATACACTTTCCTAAATTCCCCTCTGCTACATCATTTACTTCACAGAGTGTGAAGGTGTAGGGTATTCCAGGAAGCTGTGCAGGTATCACTCACTGCTTGCTGAACACTGGCCACAGACACCACAGGGAGATTATCTTCTAATTGCATTTGGCCAAGGCAATAAATTAAGTGTTAACCTGTGTGCTGAAAAGTGTAGCACAGAGCCTCTAAGGTAATTTTAACAATGTACTCATTTCCTGAGTAAAACTGACAATTTTCTAGAGGCTAAATTCAAGTCTTTTGAACTTGAGGGTAGTAGACTTCAGTGGATGCTTGGTCAGGCCCTTTGAAGTCAAATGTGTCACCCTAAGGTAAATATGAGAAGCAGTTTTATTGGTGAGAAGATCTCAATGAAACTAAATTGTCTATCTTTATTCTTCTTTATAGATATTTGTTAAACAAAAACCATTTTTTGTTGATTTCAGCCATTAAAAATAAAAACATGTAAGCCATGCAAGAGTCATTAAATATTAATAAGGAAAAAACCACAAAAATTAGAAGTCACTGATGGATGTGCCCGCAGTCAAAATAGCCAGCCTTTGTGTCTCTTCTTTTCCTTTGTAAGTTGTTTTCTTTATGCTGCTTTGATGTCGTTATGCAGTGAAATTGAAACTAATATTGACATGTACTTGTACAAAATTAGTATGTTTAACTTGACTACTTAATGGTAATTCAAGGTTCAGGATTACCTGCTAAATGGAGTCCTGCAGAGTGTATTCATCCAACAAGTAGGGATTTCTTTTCCTTCAGATTTGCCTTTTTTTTTTTTTTAAACCCAGGTACTTAAATTAAGTACTTAATTTATTTTTTTTTTTGTTTCGTCATCTGGATATTGGCAACTGGCAGTCACTGTTCCAAAAACCATTTAGGTATATGGATTCAAAATATAATAGAGACCTCTCGGAAGATTTCTTGCGTTTAAAGAGCATCCAAGGTTTTGTAATACTTCTGAAGTCTATATTTAAGGATTCCTGTCAAAATGTTTACTAGTGTCTTTACCAACACTGATGAAAAGACAGTATTTAACAAAAGAATTGGTTATTGCATGGAATTTCACCACCAGGTGGTATCCATTTACACACTTAAAGGTATCCCTAGTCTATGGAGCTCCTTCCTTTGTTGTGTTGATGAACAAACACAACATTTTTGTATCCCTTTATTAAGATACAGTGCAACTTTGCAGCCTAATATTGGCAAGTATGCCTACCTGAGCCAAAATGATTTTTAAGAGGAAAAGTGTGTGTTGTGCTTTATATCATCTTGCTCTCTCAGGAAGATTCTCAGCAGAAGGGCAATGAGGTGTGGGAAAAAGGTTGGAGGAAGAAAAATAGCAATACTTATGCTTACTAAAGGGAGCACTGTTGGCAACAATAGTGAATAAATATCTTCTTGTGTTGGTGTCTCCAGCTCGAATTCCAAAGTGTGGTTTATTTCATTCATTTCATTTTCTCTGTGACAAACCTTTCATTTAATATCAAGAAAAGCTTTACGTGAGCCACTGTTTATCACAAATAGCTGAGAGGACACATGTAAATGATATATGTTGTACTTATTTTTTATACACTGGACATGAAAGAAATGTACAACATGCTGAGATAAAATGTCTGTGTGGCTGAAGAAAGAAAATCAAGCAAATAATTCAGTTTTTCAATAATACACACGGCTATTTAGGTTGCTTATTTATGGGACCCTAAGTGGTTAAGGGAACTTTTAGTAATTTTGTCCTAGGAAAGGTATAAGGATGTTGTACAGATATTGGAAAGATAATGAGATAATAGTGCTTGGGTTATTATCTTAGTCCTCATTATATGCTACATTTTTTGGATAGCTTATATTTTCTTCTTCATTCATCCATGACTCACTACTCAAACGGTCCTACTGTGGCAGTAATGTACACATACTTTTCTCACTGTCTTGGCATGAAGAAGATGTGGGAGTTAGTCATGAATATTTACTTCCTAATAGGTTTGCCTGTGTCAGTGAGATGCAAGATATAATGCTCAAAAGATTTTTTTTTCCCCTTTTAGATTGTGAAAAAAGATCTTTAAAAGTATTGGTTGTTAACTTAGGTACGGTAATCATATATTACACATTTCACAAAAAAGTCAAACTTCACATATGTCTGGGTTATTGATGACTCAGAAATGACAATTGTTTACTGTCATCAGTAGAGTAGTGCCCACTTCCCAGCAAACAGGCATCATAAAAATAAACTCTAAAAGGATCTGGGAATCTTGTACCAAGTGCACTGATGCACACATTCGTCTCAGATATGGCTGTTATGAATGTCCCCTAAGGCATATCAGTAAGGCAGAAAAGCAATTTTTTAATTATTTTTTCCTTTGCTTTTGAAGAATGATTTTGTGAGCTGAGAGTTTGTTCAGGAAGGCTTTTTTGCAGTCACTTTAGAAAGTCCTGAAATGAAAATAAAGCTGCAAAGAAAATGTTCAAATTACAGAGGCATTGTGTCTAGAAAAGTGTTTTTGAAATTGTGCACATTTATTTGAAACTAGACCTGAATTGAGATGCCTCACGACTGACTCGTTCTGTCCATCAAAACAGGTTTCTGAGTGGTGATACTCAGGATAGTGGCCATCCCAGGAAGTGTTCGAAAGGCATGTGAATGTGGCACCTGTGGACGTGGCTTAGTGGTGAACACGGTGGTGCTGGGTTAATGGTTGTGCTCTGTGATCTTGGTAGTCTTTTCCAACCTTAGTGATTCTATGATCCTATATCGATCTCTCCTGATTTTGGTTTAATCTAGTCATTGCAGCTTCCTGTTTGACGTCTGGAGGAAGAAAATTCTATCCAGAGGTGTGGAGTTTCCTGCTCTCGGGATGAAGTGAGTCATCCCTTAGAGCCTCTTTCCTTACACTCTTTGCAGGCCACATTAGGTACAGATGAACACTTGGAAAATACATACTTGGTTAGGAAATAAGGAGACCTAACAGAAGTGGAAAGAGTCAGTTCCTGTTAACATATAGCAGTAGATCATTCCTTGTAAAGCTTGCATATTTACTATTATGCACATAATAAACTGTAAGGAACATACAGCACATTGCTGCCTCACAGACATGAACATATTTATTATGTAAACCACTTGAATAAAAAACTTGATGCAGTTGGTTTAGGATACTATTTTGTGGAAAATCTGAAGTCGATTTGGAGAAATCTGATCGTTCTGTGGAACAGATCTATGGATCCTTCTGTTCTTGCACAGAAGGTCACTGCAGCAGATTTCCCAGTACAAAGGGATTATGCTGACTTGCTGTTTCTCATTGCTGGATGACAGTGTCTGGATGCCTCATGACTGCTGTGGACAAACAGATCTGAAGAAATAAAAATGTAGCTACCTTATGAGTGTGATTTCTTTCCATGGCCTTCTCCATGTGATTCTGATACGATAGGACTCCTAGGAAAAGAATTACTTTGGTCTTTAGATTAGGATGAAGTCAGCATTCCAAATTACATATGCAGAAAGCCTTTTATTGAGCAGTGTACCAGGTTGTTTTTATTTTGATATAGAATAAGACATTAAAAAAAAAAAATTGCATGAATATTTAGTAAAAAAGACTATGTAAGTAGTGTCATCTAAAGATGAAGCAAATCAAGGGGAGAGCCTTTACCAACTGCAGTATTCATAGATGTTATTACTTTCCCTATGTTTTTTCTCTCAACCAATTTTCTAGTGGATTCTAAGCTTTCAATTTGATTATCCTTTGACTTTATATTGCAACTCCTTCATTACAAAATAGGGATCTTCTTGTGTAAAGTGTAAAGGCATAAACTGATATTATTTTTCTTGCGGAAAAAAAGAAGACTTTTGTTTAGCTAAAAAAAAAATTAAAGGTAATAGAGGGAGAATTTCTGTTTTCAGAAGAATATACTCTCTGACATAATTTTTCAGAGTCATTTTCTGGAAAAGCTTCTTTTATCAGCATGACCACTTGTTAACTGTTACCGAGTTTTCCCTTTCATTAAGAAACTTCTTATCCTGGTAATGTTAATATGTGATGGAATAATGGATTGCCAGACTTTGAGGGGAAATAGCCCCATCCTTTCCTTTAAGTACGGAGGCCAGTAGCACTATGAAAGGACCTTATCACCAGAGGTACATCTGCATTAAAATTCAACTGAAAAAGGCAATTCTATCATTAGACAAAATCCTAGATCTTCTGGATCTGGCAGATTAATACAAGTTGTTTGAAAATAGGTCTTCCCAGTCCGCTGTGTGCTGTCTGGATGGATCCTCCTCATTCAGTAGTTTTCAGTTGCTCGTTGGTTTACAAAAATTCTGTAGTCTCCTCTGGATCCCTAGGAAAATTTTACGTTCTTGATTACTTTTAAGACCTTTGGGACTACTGGCCTTCACAGGACACTTCTCAGCTGTGCTGGCTCTGTTGATCCCATGGTTATGGTCTTATTCTGTGCTGTGCATTTGCACTCAGGGATTATTTCTGAGCACACACAGTTACTCTCAGGATGTGAACTATGCCCTTTCCACCCAGAAGCTGCCCATTTGAGCCACAGGGCAGAAGTCAGGATAAAGCATATTGCCTTTCTGTTGCTCAGCCTCGCTCTTAAAAGTAAAGCAAAATCAACACTTATACGATGCATGTTGAGCAAACAAATAAAGATCCGTTTTCCAACTCGATGAGATGTCAGTGAGATATATTTCCACTCAAGAGTGTTTCGCCAATGCAAAATGCAGTTTGAGTGGGCAGTTCATCCATAATGTGGAAAATTTGAATTTTGTGTTTTAGACTTTGATCTGTGTAACTTTGTTGACTTTTTTCGAAAATCAAAACCATCAAGGCTTTATTTAATTTGATGAACTAAAGAAATATTACCATGGCTTTTCTATCTGCCTTTCCTTCACTGTTGATTAAATAGGCAAAATGACTTTTATACATATTTTTTTCTTGCTACTTTATGCAAAAAATGCTGTTAAGATTTCAGTTGCTGCAGTTCTGAAGCTAAAAAGGGCCTTCTGACATTTTATTGTAAATAATACCTGGGGAAAAAAGGGTGATTCTTGTTCTTTTTCTCTCTTAATCAATATGTGCAAATGGCTTATAAAATACGTCGAAAGACTGAGAGAGGGTGGGAGTGGTGTGAGAAAAGCAATACATTCCATTTCATTTGGTTCTAGACAAGTAGTGGAATGTAAGCCAAGTCTTTTCTACTGCCAAGAAACTTCAGTCTTACTAATAGCCTTTTTAAGTGTTTAGTGAATCCATCTTGGTGGCAATACTTATTAACTAAGGCCCAGTGCAGCATGGGCTGAAATAGAATAATGGGTCATTCATTGTAAATATGACTAGTTTAATGTCCATTTTTTTCATCCCTTCCTGACTGATGTTTAGTATTTTTACTCCACAGTCATTGGCTCCCTTCCTGTCTTCTGGCTGTGGGGCTTGAGGAATTTTTTTTGTGAGTAAGGTCTATGTGTGCCTTGTATTTAAAGTGTGTCCTTTGATTTTTGTGCAAAACTCTTCTTTGTCTGAAGCAAAAAATCCACAAAGAATCTCATTTCAAAATACACCAATCAAGCTCCAAATTCAGGGTACTAGATATAGAACTTGACTTTTCAAAGCTTTCTCGGAGAAGATAGTTTACATGACAAAAAGTGGAGGCAAAAGAATGTGTGTTTAATGTGAAAAGCATATCATGACAACAAATACAGCAATCAAACACAGAACAGGAACATGCAGAAGATTAACAATATGATGTGGTGGGTTAATCTTGACTGGACACCAGGTTCCCACCATGATGCTCAGTCACTCCTCTTCCTCAGCTGGACAGAGTGAGAAAATGTGACAAAACACTCATGGATCAAGATAAGATAAGGAGCAGATCACTCATCAGTTACTATCATAGGTAAAATAGACTTAATTTACAAAAATTATTATAATTTATTGATAATTAATAAGAGAATAGTATAAGAAGAACTAACCTAAAAAACCTATTCCTCCCTCCTTCCCTTCTTACTGGACTCAACTTCACTCTAGATTTCTCTGTGTCCTCCCCTGTGCAGCACGGGGGCTTGGGAAATGAGGGCTGAAGTCAGTTCATCATGTCTTTGCTGGTCCTTCCTCCTCAAACTTCTCTCCAGTGAAGAGTTCTTCCCATAGGAGACAGTTCTTCATAAGCAGCCCCAAGAGAGATACTTTCCACGGGGTGCATTCCTTCAGGAACAGACTGCTCCAGTGGGGGTCCCCCATGGGGTCACAAGTCCTGCCAGCAAACCTGCTCTCTGGGGGCTCTTCACAGGGTCACAACTTCCTTCAGGGAGCATCTCCCTGCTCTGTCGTGGAGTCCTCCGAAGGCTGCAGGTGGATATCTCTTCTACTGTGCACTTCGTGTGGGCTGCTGGGGACTGTTTGCTCAGGTGTTTGAAGCACCTCCTGCCCCTCCTTCTTCGCTGGTGTCTGCAGGTCAGGGTCTCTCACAATTTTCACACCTCTGTCCCAGCTGCATGTGTGCATCAGTTTTTCCCCCATCTTAATTATGTTATCCCACAGGCTCTCCCAGTACGGCTGATAAGCTTGGCCTTGGCCAGTGGTGGGTCAGTCCCAATTGGAGCTGTGTGGAATGACTCTGTCAGACATGGGGAAGCTGCTGGCATCTCCTCACAGAACTCAACCCTGTAGCTGTCCCACTACCAGAATCTTTCCAGGTACACCCCAAACATACACAATGAAGGAATAACCTTCAGAGAAAACCCTCACCCAGCCTAGATTATGTTCCCTTTCCAGCCTCCAAAGCTTTCTATTTGGTGAAGCAAAATCTTTCTAGAGGTCAAAATTTCTGTTTCCTGCATTTTCATTCAGTTTGAAGAATAAAAAAAAGTTAAAGAAGGAAAAAGAGCCTCTAAGGTCCAGCTGCTGGGTTAAGTAGGAACATGATCAGGGTGTATGGGTTTTAAGGCTTTGCTATGGTAAGGATAAAGGAAAACACACTTTATTTAATTAATAATGCTTACAATGTACTGCTGTTACGACATTACAACCTAGTCTAAAAACCTTCTTCTTGAAACAAGATGTTTCCCATAAATTAAATAATTTTTTTGTCTTTATTGAACCAATGTCTATCCAGTTTTCATATCCATATTTTCTCTTTTCTAAAGAAATTCATCACAGCACACTCTTTAAAGAAATTTACTCAAGAAGTACCATTTCCTAAGTGGAAACATAGGATCCCTTTATGAGATGAATGCATTCAATTAGATCTTTTTCTTCATTTTGCAAAATTAGAAAAGAGCAGGCTTACAGGAAAAAACTAGGATATAGCTCATCTACAAAGTATTTTTCAAGTAAGGAGTGTGTAGGAACAAAAGAAACAGGTGAAAAATATGTTCCTTTGTATTGTGCTATTTAAAAGAAAACTATACTAAAAACTTAAATTCCTAGAATGTACTTGGGGTTTACTATATTATGGTTTAGCTGATAAAGTACATGAATGTGCCTCACTAGTTCTATTTTGTTTTTCTGTTAATTTTCATTGCTCTTTTCTCACAGAGGAACCTAGTATATTTTTAAAGCATTAAAACAAAATTTAAAACTGGCTTCATTTCTTTATGCATTACATTATAAATCAACCCTTTAAAAAAGTAGAATGCATCTTTAGTTGGTATAAATTCACTGTCCTTATTGGCTGCAATGAATGTTGACAATTTATATTACTAAGGGTCTGGACAGCAAGCTTCCCTTCAACTATAAATATAAGAAATAGACCATAATAATATAAGATATAGACTGTAAATCTAATCAACATTTCACTTTACTTGTTCAGGGAGAAATATAATCACAAGTTTAAGAGTACATGGTATTACACTTGAAGAACTAAATGTCCATTGTGTTCTTATAGAAGGCTCAATGATTACAGTTTATTCACTGAAGTAATTGTGAACATATAATTATTTCTTCCATTACTAATAATTACCAACCCGTTTTACTTAGACATAAAAACCAAGACAAAAAAATTAAATTAAGGCAGCCTGAAAAAGAGGAAAAATTTATGTTCTTTAGTTGTGAACTCTAAAATAAAATATGCAGAGCCAATGGGCCAAAAAATTGCTTTTACTAAACAGTTACATAACCCTTGTTTCTTATTTCTGCTTTCTGTAGAACTCCAGTCAAATGGAAATCTGCATCTCCAGCCTTTTTTTCTGGCATTCACTGTCTTGCCAAGTATCTCATAACATTTTGCAACATAATGTGTGTCTGTGTAGAGTGCTGGTTTTGTATCAATGATCTTCTCCTATGAATACTGATACGGTTACCCGTGCATAGTATTGCTGCTGTCAAGATGGCACTTCTAAAGGTATTTATATATCTGAGACAACAAGTCCTACTGAAAACCTTAGCCTTTGAACAGAATTATTATCTTGCAATGAATGCCATTACACAGAAATATAAAATAGTGCTATAAAAATCACTGATTAGAGTGTAGGTTCTTTGGGACAGGGACTTTTTTTTGGACTATAAAATGGGGAAGAAAGTTAGGATTCACGGTCTGTAGTTTGCCTAGATCAGAATATTATTAACTTCTCTAACCTAGGACCCATTTGAAATAATTCACATGCTACAAGAGATACATCATCACTTCTTTTCTGTCTGCAATAGTGTTAGCTTTCAGACTTGATGTTGTAGAATGGTTGTCTGGATACTCTCAGAAATAACAGATAAAATAATTGAACACCATAGAAGAAAACATAAAAGACTAGGTCCCTGCATATTTGTGCCATATTCCCTTCTCTTTAGTTTAAGATTAAGTATGGAGGAAGAGAGAAGTGTATTTACTACACTAAATTTTTTAGCTCCTAACTATCTCTGCTTTCTGACAAAGCTGTCTTCCAAATCCTTGTTATAAGAGAGCTGGCAAATCTCCTGGCTATATTTACTGGATCATGCCAGAGTTGGTTACCTTATCACAAATAGTAGCAGAGCAGAGATCCCTCCTGACCTCCACCTCCTCTACCTAGTCCCATGGCAATGGACCATTGAACATTTTTTTTTTTATGTAGGCATAAAAAAAAATTAAATACTTCAACATTCCTCTCTAAAGCTTTCTTCTCAGAAACACCTGAACTGAAAGCAAAGTTAAATGTATTAGTTAGTCAGATGTCTGGATAACCTAGATCCAAGAATTACATCGAGTTTGTCTATGCAATGACAGTTTACAGTGAAGTGTTTATCCTAAAAAATAGGACAAATCATAGACAAACTTTCTTTCCTCTGAAATATATTAAAACCTATTAAGTACAAGACTCATTCTGTAAATGTGATAGCAGTATAGCTCTTCAGAGTAAATAAAAAACAATTAAGCGAACAAAAGGTTCATGACAACTTTTCAGCATCATTGATAACTTTATGATCTATGAGGGTTTTTCAGTATAATTCATGCTAAACACCATGTGAGGAATCAACTGTGAGCAAGTAGGAGGTCTAGTTGTTGGGGTGTCATCAGATTGCTCATAATCACATATTTTTGCCTGTGGATTTGTACTTCAGTTCACATTCTTGAAGTTCATTCACATTTTAACATAATTAAGCCTTCGCTTAATTATCTTTTCTGGTAGGTTGTATTTGATTACACCAACTATCCATATTTTAAATTAAACCTAGTGTGATAAATCTATAACATACTCAGATCTGTTTCTAGCATTCATTCTTCTCATTCTTCAAAGTGAATTTCCTTAAGTCAACCTAGGAACTCTTCCCATGCCCCCATCTTCTCTTACTTATTCTTGTTTACTTGTCAGAATTCCACAGCTTCCCCAGTTATTTGAGTAGTGCCAACAAGCCTGGTGTTTTAGGTTATGCCTCTCTCTTTTACTGGATTTCTTCTCCAAAGTTGATGAGGAAATCCTAAATGGAACCACAGCTTTCTCCCTCCAACACACTCCTAACGTGTTGTGGATTTTTTCTTTTCTTTTTTTTTTTTTTTTCCCCATCCCTGAGGTGATGAAAAGGCATTTTACAAAAAAACCTGATTAGAGACAGGGCACATTCAGCAACACTAGAAATTATAGAAGTAAAAATATGAAAAAAAAAACCATTTTGAGGCATCTCACCTCATAAGAGATACCATTATTAGTAGACATTACTTTGTCACAAACCACTCAGCCGGCATTTCTGTGGCTTATTTCTCACTAGGAAGTGATAGTTCTTTACCAAATGTTAACTTCCATTGGAAGAAAAGGAGAACACAAAGAGAAAATGTGCTCAGATTGCAAGTTTTAAACATTTCCTGCATTTTTTTCCAGATCACTACAAGGTCTCAATTATGAAGCCAAATCATGCACTCTCTCTGACAAACATATCAGGGCTTGACACCTCATCTGGTCAGGTTCGATTTGTGTGTGCTGAAATTCCTTCACTTATTCAGGCAAACTGAAGGCATTGCTGTTGATTAGTGATTCTTGAGCAGAAGGCTTTCATACTGAAACAGTGAATTTAAGTAGGGCTTTTGTCATCTGTGACAAAGTCCTTGAAAGATACTCTGACAAATAAAAATTGAATGTGTCATGGAAATTATTTTTTATCAGATGGTAAATAAAGTACAAAGAAAATAAAATCCAGATAGATTACTCTTTTAATGATCCTGTATTCAAATAATTATTGGTCACTTTATTTCTGATGAGTTCTCCTGTCATAACTCAGTCCTTCATAACTGAAGAAAACTAGGCAAACACCTTTTTATTGAATACCTCCATCTGTTTTTAACATTAGAATTCCTTTCAAAAGAAAAAGAGTGAAATCTAAATTTAGGTTTTTTTGGCTTAATTTTCCTTGAAAGAGAATTATATATGGAATTTGGTAGATTTCTTTGCAGAAATGACACGAGACAGTCATCCAAATGAACAGTTCATACAGCATATTATGCCTTCTTAGTTCATTATTTGTCATGATTCAACAGAAATTATGCCATTTAGAGTTCCACTGAAAATCTGAAATGCCTGTGCATATCAGATAGATTGTCTTCTCATAAAAATATATTGCAGCCCAACAGCACTTATCTTCATTAAAGGTAATATAATTTGTATTCTGTATTTACTTTTCATAACAGCATACAGAGTCCTAATAAATCTAAAATAGAAATAATCTAAATTTGTTTATATTTTTTTATTGTTTCATGTCTTGCCTATTACTACTATTAATGTGGTCTGGTTTCAGTATTTTGTGCTAAGCCAGTAATGTTTTAATTTGCTATTATTTTTCATTATGCAGAAACTAGCTAGAGTTTTTCTGGCATCTCTCCTGTCCACGTCCTTTAACTTGCACATCTTAACATCTTGGCTTTAGATCTTGTGTACCATCAAGGAGAAACTTTCTCCATGTCTTTCTGCATGCTTATAAAAAAATAAAAACCACAAACAAACAAACAAAACAATCTACAAAAAAACCAAAAGACAAACCCTTTTAACATGATTCACCTCTAAAGAAAGGTAATCAACTGTGACTCAAAATCCTGAGTTCTTGCAATAAGCTTACCATGATCTTTACACAGATGTTCCTGTTGGATTGACAATACTCTGCTGTGATCTCTGGGTATATTAATATTCAGAACATCTTACTTTACCATTTGTCATGCCTTGGCAGGGTATAGAGTGCCAGGTGTGGGAAGTCTGATGATTTTACCAGTAACAGAAACCCTAAATCATCAGTATCTCTGGGACAACCAAAACTATTTAGTCTGACCATTCAATTCTATATTTCACCCTTTCAGCAACTAATGGATTGTTTATGAAACTTCTGAATGGCAACACACAGATAAGACTCTAGAATAGTGGAAATTTATTGTTAAAATTATGCAACTTAAATTTTAGACATTTATGAAGTTAATTGGTTATTAACAACTTCAGGCACACAGGCTGCATTAAATGTAAATTCTATAATAACACAGAATATTTTTTGAAGTACTGATATATACATACTTTCCTCCTGAGGCACAGTCAAGTTGCTTGCTTAGCAAAATCTTCAGTTAACCCAGAATATTTCCATGAATACCAAGGAGAAAAAAATTCTTCAAAGATGCAGATGTCCAGTCAGTCAATAATGTTCAAAGCTGATTGGAGTAAAAAAAATGGGTTCCTGGAGGCTGTTGGATAAGGCTCTGCTTCCAGCCTATTGTAGTAGCTTTCCTGCTCAGTGGAGGTGCCCTCATCTTTGGAAACCTCCCAAGAAATCCCATCCACAACCCCACCACTGTAAAAATTCATCTGTTTTGAATGTGAGAATTTTTTGGTTGTTGCTCTGTTCCTGCCCCCAATATCTAATCTCAGTAAACTTTAGGGCCTCTGAGGTACATTGCAGTTTGTTCTGCTGTACTGCCTGTTGCATGGGCATGCAGAACTGATTGGTCCTGTTGTGAAATTAGTGCCACTTCTTGTCAGTCTTAATCACGCATAATTTTTTTGTGTCCTGATGATTACTGTGGTAAAGAGATAACTCATCCTTCTAAATGCTGTCACTCCAATTCTTCAGAGAGACTAGTTAACCTGAGCAATCTGGCATGAAATTTTGGTTTATTCTTTTTGAAAAAAATACACTTTAATCAGTGAATCACTGAAACAGCTTGTAGAGGGCAGGTTTCCTCATTTATTTTGCAACATGATTTCTCCTTCAGAGACTGTGTGATGGTGAAAGATTCAGTTAAAACAAGCATGACATTAACATTTAAATAATTCTGAAGAGCTGGTACTTATGTATTAAAAAGGCCACAAACTAACAACCAAAATCTTCTATTCTGCTACCTTTTAATCATTCTTAATTTTTTTTTTAAGTGAAAAAGTTTTAAAAAATATGTTGAAATACTGGGAGAAATTTCAAGACTGGAAAGTCTCCAAAAATGCATGTCAGAGATTTGTCATCCCTCTTCTACAGTATTAAAAATCTCCTATAAAGCAAGAGATGTAATGATCCTTACTCCTTAATTTTTATTGACTTTTTTTCTCAAACAAATTTCATTTTTAGTTGTCTGATTGGGGGTTTTTTTTGTGTTTTAAGCATCAACCAATAAAGTTTTTGTGGGCAAAACAGTACTTTCTTCATTAAAGTGAATGTGATTGTTGTGAGAAGGGATCTTTGGTGTTTGTTACATCCTGGAGGAAAGGGGAAATGTTGTATTACATTTTATTATTTCAAAACTCGTAATTCTATATGTATAGTTTTGCAGACTTACAGATTTGTTAGGCAGAAGCTGAATGGTCAGGGATGAATTTTTGAGTTGTGCAGGTTGTTTATTTCTTACAGGAAATTATTCTAGAATTTAATCAGTTAAACCTTCCTGATGGTAAGTTTTGAGATGACTTACACAGCCTCTATGGCATAATTTTCAAATGAATAATCAGGTGATGATTTGCTGACATGACACATCTACATCATAAATCTTTAATAAAGTGTCCAGTGGCACCTAATTTTAATAGTATAGCCGTGTGGATTGGAACAAAGTCTCTTTGAAAATAGATATGCCATCCACATTACTCAGCCATATTTCAGCTACTGTTATTGCACTGAATACCAAATGAAATTATGAAAATTAATACTTAGAAGCATCATTCTTTCTAATACACACTGACACTTATTAATACAAATATCCATGGTGTAGCAGGAAAAATCATGAATACTGAAAGTTCCAGTATGACTGGAAGTGGAAACTAGAAAATCAGATTAGCTGTTCAGGCAAATATTTTTGTAGTGTGATTGTTTAACCTTTGGAAGAATGATGGTGGTGGACTCTTTTTTTTAATAATGATGGCTGTGTGGGTTTCAGACAGCCAAGGTAAACCCACCACAAGGAACTTTTTCCTCCTAAAAATATTGTCAAGTTTGAATAAAAATTATTTTTAAACTGTCTTGTAGCTTGTTTTATGTATGTGTTGTGATGTTAATGGACCTTTTTTGTTTCAGGATTTATGAATTGTTGATCAACACTGTGCAAAAGCACACTGACAGTTTTAAGTTCTTCTCAAAGCTAAAGACAGTACTCCACAGTATTACAGAATTACATTCATGCATTTCTTCTCATATAATTTTTTTAATAATATGTTTTTTAAAAGATAGAATGAATACATCTTTGTCTACTCTTCCCAAGATGCACAGAAGAGTTTCAACTGATCTGACAAAATAGTTTCTACACTTCTGAATTTTCAATGGGAATATTTCTAAATGTCAAAGAACATTTTTTCATTCTCAGTTCACACTGTTAATCTTTTGAAAAAGTATATTTAACATACATAATAAATGCTACTTGGATAGACTCATTATTTTTTCAAATCTCTGTGATTATCTCACAGACCTTTGGAAATTAAAGTTTTGATTAGAAATATCAGGCTTAAAAC
>JAYRBT010000001.1:105820890-105833993 GCA_036023395.1 Myiotriccus ornatus
GCTAAAGACAGTACTCCACAGTATTACAGAATTACATTCATGCATTTCTTCTCATATAATTTTTTTAATAATATGTTAGTTTTTTAAAAGATAGAATGAATACAGCTTTGTCTACTCTGCCCAAGATGCACAGAAGAGTTTCAACTGATCTGACAAAATAGTTTCTATACTTCTGAATTTTCAATGGAAATATTTCTAAATGTCAAAGAACATTTTTTCATTCTCAATTCACACTGTTAATCTTTTGAAAAAGTATATTTAACATACATAATAAATGCTACTTGGATAGACTCAGTATTTTTTCAAATCTCTGTGATTATCTCACAGACCTTTGGAAATTAAAGTTTTGATTAGAAATATCAGGCTTAAAACAAACCTCCCTTTTTCTATTTATTCTATTGTGTTTTTTTTTTTTTTCTGGATTCATTCAATCTCTTCTCTTTTCCTTATGTTCCTCCGTATGTCCAAATGCAAAAGACTGAATGCATTGTTAGACTTGGGCTAAGGCTTCATCCTCTTCCCTGCCACCCCCTTGTCTCTCTCCTCAGACAGATTACAAGTCTGTCATCTTCTTTTTACTTTTCATATCATTTGACTTCAGGAAATCAGGGTCTGAGATTCAGCTAAAACCCTAATGATTGAAGTTTGTGGTATTTACCATTTTTGCTTTGCTATAGTGTTACAAAGAACATTGGCAAAAAGTTCCAGTGCTAAATATTGGACATATAATCAATTTGTGTAAAAGAGATATTTTGGGGAAAAATATCTAATTATCAAATCTATCCCAAAATTTAGGTAACGTCTGTAAGTCTAAAATACAACCTTTTCTCTCTACCACTTTTATTAATGATTATTTGCTTGGTGATTGTGCCAATGGATATGTAATCAAAAAGCATTTACTCATTTTTCTGAGTAAAAAAAAAAATTAAGCATTTGAGGAATAGAACTTACATATAATTTATAAAAAGCCATTTCTCTGTTAAGCCAAAAAAATTTTAAAGTGCTAATCCCAAAGGTGTCTTTCATGCCTGCAAGCAACTGTTTGTGGCCTTTATTTGATGGTTATAAATGGAAGTCTCTCCATCCAGTGCTTCTGATTATTTCTTTGGGCAAGGACAAGAAAAAAAATAGTTTTCACTCTCATCCTGCCTTTATGATTAGAAAGATGAATTAATAAATTAAAAAAAACCGTTTTAATACAAACTTTCCCTAGGTTATAACTGGCAAATGTTTAAAGTATACCTCTAAGATTTTTGTACGAGTGTGAAAACTCTTTCTGTTGAAAATATTTTGTACATTAAATCCTACAGTCATTCTGAACAGTAAAAAGGCCCTTTATTAAAAGACCATAATGGCATACCAGCAATATATGTTAATTGGGAGTCTTTCTATGTCAGTCACCTTTTAGCACGTGCACTTGATTTTTGAACTTTTATTTTTGTATGAACACTGTTTATACATGATGGATAAGCATACGGTGTTTATACATACTAGACTTTCACAGCTTTCTTTAATTCCTCTGACATTTTAAGTTTATTGATTGGATTAACATTTCTAAAGATGCAGTGCCACTTCCTGAGATATAGAAGAAAATATAAGCCTATATCTCTGTATATTCCCAGGTAAAATCTAGAATTCAGAAGGAGAAAAACAATAAGTAATGTCTTTGGTTGCACAGCGCTCTATATAATGTCAGTTTATTTTTCATTGTGAAATGGCAATATGGCTTGTGAAGCACAGCTTGAGCATGAGAGAGAAGTGTGACCCTCTTTGTCTACTGTGCCAACAGTCTGCTGCATCTCATAGGAAAAAAACACCAGACTGGTGGTATCTGTTACTATTTGTAGGATTAACACCCCATATTAATTCCAGCTGTTGCTCATGCAGTTGTCTTCCTGGTAGCCAGATGAGTGCTTCCTGTGCCCAGCTAGGGCAACTGTGTGTCAACTCAGCATGTAAAAAGTCTGCTTTAAATTATCCAGAGATATTATCTCTCTGTGTGTATCAAAACTCTCCCTCCTATATATTCATAAGAGTAGACTACTATGAACAGCTTATATGTTGTTGTTGTATATAGAACATTTTGCTTATTTTGATTTAATTCTTCATGTTAAAAGTGCTTCTGCTTTTCATTTGCCTATCCAGGCCATTTTCTGGCTTTTCCTGCGTAGGAGCTTAGTTTGTACAGTGAGGCATAAGGAGAATTCTAGTGAAAACACTTTTCATTCTTTCCATGGCACTTTTCATTCTTTCCATTTTGCATCAGTCTGGAGGACTGATCTCATCTGGATGGCAAAGAGTCCTGGTATCATCAGCACTGCTGAGCCTTTTTGAGTGCCAGAGGCAGTCTGAGTGACTCACAGCTGAGACAGTAGGGCTTTTGAGAGCTGCCTCTGGGACAGAGCCACAGGGAGTCTCACAGTCCCTGTGCTATCAAACGCAACAATAAAGCTTCACAATGCCGTGTGTGAAAATACCAAAGTCTGGGGGGGTTGCTTTCTCATACCGACAGGAGCTATGAATGGTGCAAAAGTTCAAACTCACATAGTTGAATTTATTTTCTTCTTCACTGAAATCGTAATGACAGATTGCAAATCTCTGATTTAATTCCCAAACCTGGCTGTTTCAATGGTTTCTTCTAGATCTCTCAGTCTTTATCACGGTTCCCTCCAGCAATAGAGGCACACCTGCCAACATGAGTCAGAAAAAGTTAGTGGTCCAATGCTAATAAGAAGCCCTCTATTAATCACCATCTTGCTGACAAGCTTGTGTGATGTATGTGTGTGGGCTGGTGGCAGATTAGTACCTTGTGTAAGTATATACATAACACACAAGCCTGGGATTTCATTAATATCTGTAAAATTCCTGTTACAGTAAGGAGTCTCTTGAATACAGCTTATTATACTAGACACAGATGTCCTAAATGAAAAACAGGCTAATGGACAAAAAGTACTCTATTCATCCTTGTATTCTTTCAGTGTCATGAGAGTCCATGTTTTATACAAACTCTTTTTTGTTCACATCTGAAAGCCTTTTTGAAGAACTATTGTTGGTCCTCTAAACAGATAATTCAAAATTTCATGTGATGTTTAGGCTTGTTTGTTAATTGAAATGTTTAATTCTATATATTCTGCAAAGTCTTTTGTGTTAGGGAATACTTTTTCTTTATCCTGCTTCACAGCATTATAATTCACATGAATAATGCAAAAAAATAAATGTGGAAATTCAGAAGTCTCTCTTCCACATTCAGTTTTCCTGAGTTATCTGATAGGTCATTAGGTCCTGCAGTTCTGTTTCTTTTTTATTCGACCTTTCCTTTCTTCCTTACCAATAGGCCTTTTTGTTTTATCTCTTCTCTTATGGCAGTCATTTTTTATTTCTCTGGCTATCATCCTTTCCTGAAATTAAACTCTTACTCATTTTGTAGATGGGAAAATACCAAAAAGAAAAATTCCAGAGAGAGGACTAGGCTGAACCGCTGCTGAAATTAATTGAGTGCAGAACTCCTGCCCTGGTGTATCACCAGCAAACAGGCCAAACAAATTACCTTTATCTGGATAACAAAAGATGAAATTTTCAGAACTGGGATA
This sequence comes from Myiotriccus ornatus, assembly GCA_036023395.1. Lineage (NCBI taxonomy): Eukaryota > Metazoa > Chordata > Aves > Passeriformes > Tyrannidae > Myiotriccus > Myiotriccus ornatus. The sequence continues at coordinate 105,824,481 of JAYRBT010000001.1, forward strand.
CCACAGTGCAGCATTCTGCTGTATGACAAAGCACCCCAACAGGAAGAGGAAGGTCATCACTGTTCATATAAGCTGCTCTGTGACTCAAGATAGGTGGTCTTGAGTATTAGTTTAATTCTTTACTTATGATTCAATTTACTTCAGTTTCATTAACTGATTTAGAATGCCGTTTTATTGACCAACTTTGTAGGCAAGTTCTGCTTTTCTTCTCATAGGAATGTATTCATTCTGAACAAATATTTGGCAATGGCTGGAAGCTGAGGGCTAGAGAAAGAAAAGCGTGATGTAAAACAAAAGAAAGACATAGTCCATTAACAAAGGCAAATGATTATAACATTCACCTGCAGTGGCAAGGTTTCACATGTAAATCCACCTTTGCCTTGCCTTATTCATGCCTGAAACTCAGCCTCTCACATCGTGCTCTGAGTTTCTCTTTCCCCTGCAGCCCCAGTGTTTTTTGCTGACTTGAGTGTTTATCTTATTAGTATTTAGTAGGTTACACACATATTGATGTATGAAAGACTTGTAACTTAAGCCCAGTCTTATGCCAACATCATTCCACTGCTGGAGGCTGGTGTGAGTCCAGGCAGCCTTGGAGCACACGCAGGTACAGCTTGGGCCTGGCTGTGCAGAGCCATGGAGCCACCCTGGCTGTGCTCTGAGCAGGACAGTCCTTCAGAAGATAAAGTTCCTTCCTTTTTCCTGGCTACTTCTTCCGCTGAAATTATTTTAATTTTTACCTTGTAGGCTTTCTTTCAAAAAGATGTATCCCAAAGTTTCTTCCTAGATCCTGTGGAAGCAATACAGTAAAAGAAAATACCTCAAAGGAAGTAGAATTTTGTCCAATCTCACATGCCCAAGGCTGTTAAGTAAATCTGTTATATAACTAGAAGTACAAAGTCCTCTAATTCTTTTAGGGATGCCTTTGAAAACTACCTCTGGCATTTACTTTCTGCCATATAACTACAACTCTCCTAGAGCAGAGGAAATCCTTTAACAATCTGCAATGCACTAAAAGTCTCTCTCTATGTAGAAAGTACTAACTAGTGAATCAAAGATGTTGTTTATCTTGCTTTAACTGAAATTCTGTGTCACAGCATAGTTATTAGGAAAAAGAAAATAAAATCATTTTCTTTCTGATTTTACATAAATTCAGTTGATTTTTTTAAATCATCCCTGGAAAAACCAGACAGAATCTGGTTGTAATCTGGTTGGCTTGCAGGAATGTGATGTGGGGTTGGGCTGACCAATATACAACCAGGCTGCTTTAATTGCAACCACTGGGAAAACATGTATACATATACAATTCTCATGTATGCGTATAAATATATGTATGTGTGTATATATATATCTGTGTGACTGTTATTGCTTGTTAATCTTATAATTCTGCATCATTCCATGTAATAATGTTAACAGAGCTTGAACATGTAGACAGTTCTGACTGATTGGTTCTTTCAAGATCCAAAGCAAAATTGTGCTTGTATGCATTCATACTTTTATCCTGCAGTTCCTGGTTCTTTTCAGACATTTTCGTGACTTGAATGCTGCCTATTGTTACCAAGTACCATGCTACCAACCTTTTCATTTTTGTTCATGACATTTTATTGTCATCAAATTTTCAAATATACAACTCTTCAATTTCGGTTTTGTTCATAGATCTTGAAAAGAATAATGAAGCAATTAAGGGAGCATATGGAGAGACATTATTTTTTCTATACTGTGCCATAATTCTGACACATTTTCTTCTAGTGGAATAGTCATTTAGAATAAAAGAAATCCCAACAATGTTTCACATCAAATAGAGAAGAATGCATCTACAGTTCTGCATTTCTGTAACACTAATCTCACTGAAATATCACAGTGCTTTAAAAAAGTTATTTTCTTTCAACATGTGAAAGAAAGATGAGCTTTATTTTAAAGGACTGAGTCATTACTGGTGCTAGAGTCATCTATTGACACAGGTAAAATCCTACTTATTTAAGTATTTATGTATCTTTTAGAGGATGCTCATGAGAGAAGTAAATAATGTGACTCTTCTTTTGCTATTTTAGCACAGAAAAGAATAAAAAGACAACACAATGCAATTCAGACTCAGGTTTCTGTTAGTAGACTTGAAGAGATTTAGGTGTTGCTATGAGAGTATAAGGAAGGTTTGCATTATGTTTCTAGTATCCAATAAATTAATTAAATAAGTGCTGAAATTAAAAAAAAAGAAACACTAGTGTCTGCCTATCTTGGTGTTAATCTGTTACATGTCTTTGTGTGTGGCAAATATTTATATTACATCATTAAGATTACTTTTGAGACTTGAAGCAATCTTATTCAGTTGGAATAGACTTTGGAATGGAATCAGAGTTCAGTGTAAAAGGCATGTTTTGAAAATATCTGATTTTTGTTGAAGAACCATGACAGAGAAATTTATTTGAAAATTATCTGGACATGAAACTGATGGGACTCAAGTTTCTTAAACTACAGACTGTGTTCTTTAGGTGTCAAGATGTGCTGGAACATGCAGTGTCCTTGTTTCTCTTGAGAATTTCTGAGAGTATCAGAGGAAGTACCTGGAATAAACCACTTTTGTCATGATACAATTTAAAACATCAGATAACTCAGGGATTTTTCTTTTGTGAGTCTATGGGTGGATATTTAACCTCCTAACTGGAAAATACGAGTAACATTGCAGATCCCTATTATCCACACCATTTAGAAGGTATAGAAAGTAACTAATCTTGCAGATTTGTTTTCATAACAAAATAGACATGAAATAGAAGCCATTGTAAATTTAGGATGCTGGTACAGCTTTTAGAAACAAATTTGCCAGCATGGCTAGCACCTCTTAGATGACTGATAGGTGTTTCTTTTTCAATTTCCTTCTTATGGAAGTTATGCAATAAATTTTGCTTCATAACTCAGAATGACGGAAAGGCTAATTTTAGCTCTGAAGGGTTTTTACATCCAAATTGGTCAATAAATTAGATGGATTAATTAAGTTCTGCTGTCAGGGCCAAGGATTGTCAGTGTATGTAACCTTGCTGATGTATCATTTATTAATCTCTCAAGGAACAATAACTTTTTTAAACCCTCTTTATATCCTTTTCGTTTTAAGGCCTTCAAAAGGTCTACCATAGAATGAAATTTTGTCCTGTTAGGGAAATGATGAAGTTATATCAGTAATACAGACCAGCACTCACCTGCAAAAGATGAAAAAATTCAGGAAGAATGTAATTTATTTCTGACAGCTGCATAAATTAGAAAGAAGTGTCCTGGCAAATGAACATGATTACATTTTGTCCATCACGTCAAGAATTGTGCTATAGGTTCTAGAATTCTGTCTCTCAGTAATAATTTTTCATCCAGATGAAAATACACAAGAGAAATGAATGAGGAATAGAAACCTCTTTCATTATGACTGACCACAAAAAGTGGTGTCTGCAATGCAAAGTGTTTAAGAGTTGATAGGTTTAAGGAAGATATGAAATGCATAATATGTATCTTTTCATGAAAAGAAATTTTGTTTTCTTCAATGTTTTTCAGAGCACAGCATAGAATGAATCTTACTGTAGTTTCCAGGTTAAAACATCAGTTAGGCTGGTGTATATATATATTTAGGTATATTAACCGTTTTCTCATGTATTTATACAATCAGCACTCATCTGATATATTCTCTTACTGGTCTTTTACCAATTATTAATAAAATAAACTTAAAAAAGAAGAAAAAGAAGAAGAAAAGGGAATAGATTTTTTTCACCGTATTTTGTGTTTGTTTTTTTAGTTACAACTTTACGATACAAGTATCTATTTACGTCTCAGAGATTTCTTTTTTTTTTTCTTGCACGTAGCTATGGACAATTTCTTTTGCTTTATATCAGTGTTTCTTTTCATTTATTCACACTCAGGTAATATCTTGTCAAGGTTCAAGCTTATGATGCCGCTACAAGATGTTACATTTCTCCATACTTAAAATGAAAACAAGAAAAGAGAGAGAAGTAGCATGTGTCAGAGTCTGTACTTGACACTGCATTGCTTCTAATACAGTGCTGCTGCCATGTAGGCTGTGGAAACAAAAAGTAAAACAAAATCAAAATCTTAGTCACTTCAAAAGTACCAGAGGCTCATTGAATCATATGTTTTCAGAGGGATGCAGACACCTGAGGCTTCACATGAAAATGGCAAAAATGTCAGAGTCTATTAGGAAACAATTTCCTGCAGGCATCTTATGTGTAGGGATCTGACTTTCATACCTTCAAAACCCAGCGATGGCTGAACTGCATCATTAAGTGCCTAAATGTCTTTGACAGTCTTGGGCTTGTTCCTCCAGAATCTATCTAATGAAAGAAATAGTTGCAGTGAAATTACTCAAGAAGAAATTAAATGTTAATATGTACAAAAATTATATAAAAGTGCATACATTCATTGTAGACGTGTACGATTCCTCTGTTAGTTTAAGGACAAAAACATTATGGCACATAAACTGAAGTTTCCAAAACAGCTTAAGCACTCATGAACTCTTAGATGACCTTCATTAGTACATTAGTACACTAACTAACTTTAGAAAACATTACACTGTGACAAATCTAGTTTTCATATTATGGTAATTAATGAGTTTCTTTTTTAACTTGCTAAATTAACATGAACACTGCACAAAAGATTACAATGGCATGATAAAAGCATTACTTTAGTCTTAATTATTTAAAATGTATTTCTCAGAAGTGAGAATGGCTGTAAAAGTAAATATCATAGCAAGATAAACAAAGCATTTCAGAAGGTTATTATATACTCTTATATTTCTGGCCCCAAATGTCCAATCCAAACATAGTCCTAAACTGTACCTCTACAATTTGCATGCAAGAATCTGTTACTGACTTATTTGTTCCTGCACTAAAACAAAAAATAAATTTGCACAGTGGTGTCTCACCAGTTTCTGGATGCACATGTGGAAGGCAAGGCTCCATTTATGTCTTTGTTTTTCTTCCTTGAAAAGAAAGGAGGATGTCTCTGCAGCATAGCCCTGCTGATGTTGATAGATTTTTTTTGAAGTGCATGAGGATCTGGACAAACTGTCTCTGATTCAAATTATATTGGGAAAAAATAGGTAAAATTGAAGAAAATAAAAGTGCATTTATTTTTTTTCTTTCCCCTCCCCCCATTATTAATATGCTTTAATTTTTAATTTTTTTCCCTTCTATGAACTAGTTGAAAAATGTGCTATACACCCAACCTAAACATTTCTGCATCACAAGTGGAGTTTTTGTTTGTTTGTTTTCTTGGGGTTTTTGTTTGGTTTTGTATTTTTGTTTTTGTTGTTGTTTTGGTTTGGTTTGGTTTTTTTGTTTGATTTGGTTTGGTTTTTTTTGTTTGAAAGTGTTCTTGATTTCAAGTAGAGAGCTCTTGATAAAGTTGCAAAATTAACTAAGCCTCAACTACTTTGCCAGTTAAGTTTCAAGAAAGTGCATGTGGTACTACTTTATAAAACATTTTGATATAATACAATTAGAACAGTATTAAGTTTATTCTCCAGTTACAGCTTTCACGATGACCAACTTCTTTAAATGGAGAACCTCTTCATGCTTGATTTGTTGGTAGCTTTGCACTACTTCTGTACACTTCATGGCTTCAAGCTATTCACTAGAAAATAATTAGATGTTTGAGTAACATTATAAAAGAAACACCTCAGCCCACAGGTCCTGAACTCTGAAAATGTGGAAGGAATTTCCCTCACTGATTCAGGGACAAAAGTTCCCTCTCTGCCAGCCCCCAACGTGACCATTCTGGTTTGGGATGCTACTAAACTGTAGCAGGCTTACTTTGTCCTTGCTGTTGAATTGTGCTTACTGGCAATTTCCAGTGGTAATTGAAGAAATATGACAAAAAAATAATTGTTACAAAATCAAATATTTGTTTAATATTAAGCACTGAAATGTTTGTATTGCTACACAGCTCGTGAAAAATTCTTTTCTGAAATAGGAAATATTACATCCTTAGTTACATTCAATCACTAAAGATAGATGCATTCTCTTACTTAAAAAAATACAAGCATAATTTTCAAAAATTGTGTATCATTGATGCTTAAAGTGTATTTTCCTGTCATTTACAGTTTCCCTTTAATTATTGGAAATTTAGATAAGAATGTTTAAATTACATCTATAATGTCTTTTTCATAGGGTTCTTTTGTACCTGTTTAACACTGGGAGGAAAAAAAAAGTGGTTGCCTGGTTTTGTTTTTGTTTGTTTGTTTGTTTTTTAAATTAATTTGCTTTAGTTTATGTAAGAAATTTTAGCTCTTTGACATCAGTAGCAGAACTAAAGTCCTTAGCTAAAGTCTTGGGTCAAAAAACATTGCTTATGAAGTATGAAATTACTTCTTTTTTAGTGCAGATAGGTTTTGATTGTTGTGAGATTTTGAACTGCAGTTGTCATGTTTGATTTCTTCGATTTTCCATAAATGTAACAAATTCTGTTTTTTCATAATATCTGAAATATTTCACCAAACTGAATCCTTGTAGATTCAGAGTATTTCTGAAAGCACTAAAACCCTTTGGATGGCTGAACTGAAATTGTAAACAAGGAAAACTAGTGACATGTATTTGTTAGAAGGGAAAAATCACCCACGTCTGCTTGATTATGCATTATGGTAAAAAGAGTTTGTTTGAAGGTGATTATTGAGAATTCATCTGTGATTACTAAAAAATAATTGATTATAATGTGGAGAGCTGGTTATGAGGTATATGCATAGTTTTATTAAGCATGCATATTTTACTGAATTTATGTGATATAGTGAGATTTTATACATTGACTCTTTTATTATGAAACTCTTCTTCTTACAGAGTTTACCCAGATAGATCTCATTAACCATATATATCATACAAATATGAAGTGTACCTTTTGTGTGGAAACTCTTTTTGTGTACTTTCCTCATGGTTGAATTCCCAGTAATTGCATCTAATGGTTAATGTTACATCTGAGCATAGATATAATTAGCCAAAATAGAGATGTTGGTTTCTCCTTCACTTGATCATCTGAGATATTTCAAGCTTCTTTTTTATAAGTAAGTGAATGAGTGAATTGCAAATTGGAATTTCAAGAACTAATGTTGGATCAGGCATTCACAGACTCATTGACTCCACAAGGTGTTGAACAACCCTTAAGAGCTCTACAGATCTGTAATGTCATGGCCTTATAAATAGCAAAAAATAGGCAGTAAATACAGGGAAAGACTTTGTTTGGGTTGTTTCATTCAGTTGAAGTTGATACATTCATTCAGATTAAGAGACAGTTTGAAATTAGAAATTCGAAAGATAACTAGAGGGCCAATGCGTTGCTCCTCAGAAGAGTACAGAATCAGATCCTAACCAAATAAATATAAATTTGTAGGGCACATCAGCAAGTTTCCTGGAATAATCAATGACTATGGCAATGTAGAATGTCTTAAGTGCTAAGTATATTGCATTATATTTTCTGTATTTGTTATTATGGTATATTTTTTCATTTAGAGGGGAAGAGTTGCTTGAAATACTCCTTTCCCAATAACAGATTATAGAACTGATGTGTTGGGGTGTTTCCTACCATATGGAAATACTTAAAGCAATATATCATAACAGAATGCTTTATCTCCAGTGCTTTCAGTACTGCTTGCTCTGTGATTTCTTGAAGTATTCATTAATTAAGGAAGTACAATGCAAGTAATTGAATTTCAGACTAAGACTGAAATAAATAAATGTGCCTTTAAAGGGAGAAATGTTGCTATTATTAGAATATTTCTTAGTTTATTACAATTATTTGCATAGCTGTAATTAAACTATAGTGCACTTCACTTCTGCATTAAAACTAAGTAGAATAAAATGATAACTTTTTAATAACATCAAATTAAATGTCATTAATGAAAATTTAATTACTAGCTTTCATATTAGATATAATTACCTAATGATCTATAAATCTGTATAAAACACAACTGACATGATAACACCTGACATGATAAAATAACTAATCTAAGCCCAAGAAGTAATTAAGAAGATGTCATATGTGCCATATTTCACTGTCCATGAGCAAAGACAATTGAAGCTCTGGCTAAATTTGTCTTGGCCTGCCCACAGCATGTGTTGAGGGTTACTCCATTTAACTGTTGTATTGACTGTGCTGGAAATGGTGGCTTTTATTTTCTTGGTTTGTTCTTTATACTATGACTTTACACTGGGGGGGGAACTGAAAAAAAAAAAAAAAATCTCCTAAGAGAGAATTCTGAGATTTCAAGCAGGGACACAGGGAAAATTCTGTGATGAATTTTCTCCCTTTCTTTGGGTAAAACTTCTGCTCAAAAGTAGTGAGAAAAACATGTTCTATTTAGTTCATCGCAGCATGTTTTATTTAGTTAATTGCAATAGTTTAGGTTTTCAACTTTGATGTCTTAATGAGCCAAACTGCTCTGCAAGTCTGCTGGAGTCCTGTCATACTTACTCTTGATTTTTCCAGTTATTGAAGAAAACAAAGCCATGGAAAGGCTAAGAAACAAAATACCCACACTCCTTTACTACTTCCCTTCTAAATAATAAATATTGCTGGAAAATAATAATGATATTGTTGAAACATACTTTTTTACTTGCCTCCTCATGTTCTTGTCTTAGTTTATTGAATTTGGTGATCTCTAGAACTCAGAGAAGAAGTGAGCAATATAAAATAATTATTTATTTTGGGTGTTGTTTTCAATATGTGAATTGATTACTTAAGTATGCATTGGAGTTCAGAGCCATGTACACATCTGAGTCTGAAATGTCTTACAAGCTCTTTGATTATTAAAAAAAATATTTCTAATACTTGTTGTTTATTTCCTAAAGACAACTTGAATTTCACTGAGAATATAGATTTTTTCCTAACTTAAATATATATATATACATATATACATATAAGCAGAAGGCATATGTCTTAAAAATATGTGCGTATATATGTCTTAAAAATAGATTGCCATTCAAGGACTTTCAAGTACTTGAAAAGCTGATATTCCCATGAGTATTAACTTTGAAAGTTGTCAAATATGCTGTGATTAGCACATGAACAGTTTTCTGTATATGCAGAAATTATGCCAGCTTCTAGTACTTGAGGTTACCTTAAATTTTAGAATTCTAATTGCCTGTAATGTGTTTGCTAAAAAACAGTATTTTTTTTTCTTGAGAAAGGTTACAGAGTTGCTGATATTGCTAAACAAGTAAAATAACAAGTTTTCACTTTGTGTAAACTTGTCCGTAGTATTTATGTTGACTTCAGTAGAGTTATTTCTGATTAAGGAGTTCATGCATGTGTGCATGTAACAATAACGATACAGTATAAATTTGTTGAGGAAAATGTGTTCGAGATTGTAAGTGATTATTAAACTAAGAACTAAGAACTAGGCACTTTAAAATGGAAGTAGACCCTATTAGCACCAAAAGGAGGGCAGGCTATTGTGATTTGCCATGTGGTTTGCTATTGCTTTCAGATTTTAACATGTCCTTGTGGGCCAAGTATCCAACCAAATATCTTGCC
>JAYRBT010000001.1:105834093-105851280 GCA_036023395.1 Myiotriccus ornatus
ATTTGCCATGTGGTTTGCTATTGCTTTCAGATTTTAACATGTCCTTGTGGGCCAAGTATCCAACCAAATATCTTGCCAAATTTTTGAGAACTAAATAAGCATACCTTGAATGCAAGGTTAGGAATTCAATATTATTCTAATCAAAGAATTAGTATTAGTGCAAATTGCTCTAAGCAGTGTTAATTTGAATAGACTGTATTCTCAGGGCATGAGAATTCTCTCCACTTCAGGAACAAAGGAGATGTTGCCATCTGCAATTCATGATTTTTCTGATAAATCTTGTTTGCCTATGCTTGAAAATGCCTAGATCCCTCTGAGCTATGTGGGCAAACAGAGCCTCAGCTCAGTGAAAGCTCTGCAAGTTGTTGTATAGACAGACTTTGTATCAATTCAGACGTGACTTGGTTCAGGTTTCTTCCTCCTTTATTTTCTTCTGTGCTTTTTTTATGAGTAAGCACCGACTCCTGATTTTCTCTTGCTACATAATCTGATTTTCTGTGTTCTTCAAGTTTGAATTGTTGGACACAGGAAATGCACTTGCTGCATGCAGTACTGCTTTAGTTCCTTGTCCTCATGCTACAGGAGCAACAAATTACAATGAAACCAATAAATTCTTTATTTTCCTAATGATATTTTTAATTCTAAATAGTAGTATAATGAAAACTTTCTCATGTTCACCATTCCTCTCTTCCTCTGGGTTCCAAATTCAATGGCAACAGCCCTCTGCACGGAGAAGCAGAACTGGAAAAGAGCAGAATTTCAGCAAGTGCTCTGCATCCCCAGTCCTTCACCAGTAGAAGTGAGATGTGGCTGCAGGGTGTTGAAGATTTGCCTCAGGTCATGTTTATACTTTCAGTGACACAGCTTGATTGCAGTTGTCCATAAAATCATCTTTACTGAGTATCTCAAGGTCCTTAACCAACAGTCAACCATTTATGTGTTCTTATAGCTGTAAGACCTCTGATATCATCTTGTGTTTGCAGATTCAAAGCCTTCATCTGTATATTGTGCTCATACCTTAGGGACTACTAAAACAGTGATCCATTAGAAGACACATAGAAACATAAAGGTACAGTAGGTTCAGTAAAAGTGCACAGTCCTGCACCTGGAGATGAATAACCCCAGGCAACAAGATATGCTGGGGGACACCCAGGTGGGGAACATCTCGTAAGAAAAGGACCTGGGAGTCCTGGTGAACACCAGGTTGATTATGAGTCAGCAACATGGCTTGTGGCAAAGGCCAGTGGTATCCTGAGCTGCATTAGGCAAAGGGAAGTGATCATTTCCCTCTGTCAGCCCTGATGAGGCCACACCTAGAGTGCTGTGTACAGTTCTGGCCTTCCCCCTACAACAGAGACAGATACATGCTGGAGAGAGTTGAGTGGCCATTAAGATGATTAGGAGACTGGAACATTTCTCCTATGAGGAAAGGCTGAGGGCGCTGGGACTGTTCAGCATAGAGAAGGGAAAACTCAGGGGGATCTTAATGTGCAAAGAGGATGGACCCAAAGGTTCTTTCCACTGGTACTCAGTGATAGGACGAGAGGCAACAGGCACAAAGTGTAACACAGGAGGTGCTGTCTGAAAATCAGGATGACCAAGCCTGGCACAAGTTGCCCAGGGAAGGTGTGGAGTTTCCCTCCTTGGAGATATTTAAAAGCTGTCTGAACGTGATCCTAGACAATCAGTTCTATATGTCCCTGCTTGAAGCTCTGCTTGACCATTTGACTTCCAGAGATCTCTTCTGACCTCGGTCATCCTTTGATCCCCTAATTGCTTTGGTACTCTCTTGTTATGAGTGTTTGGTAGTTACAGCAGTACATTGGTGCACTGTCAAAATTACAGCATGAGATAAGCACGTTCTGTCAGCTGTCTCTGAATAGATGCTATGAAGTAACACGGTATAACAGAGAATGGTGTTCGCTTTTAATAAGACACACCTATCCTTGAAGCTATCCCATCAAGAGATAGCTATATAGTAACCATATTGACATTTGGGGCAGAGTTTGCACTAATATTTAATTTTTCACCTCATCTCTACCTTTTTTTATACATTGATTTATCTGTCTTTGGAGGCTGAAATCAAAACTGAGTCTTTCCTTTAAAGATATTTTACTATGTTTTAAAGTCATATACTGCATTACATACTTAATAAAGATTTAGAAAAGTGAAATTCATTCACTGATCCAAACATGTTAGACAGTTTTTAAAATGTGTATTATTATATCATATCACTCATATCAATCCTTGCTTAGAAAGACTTAGTAATCAAAATCATCAACATCAGTCTTAAACGCTCATTGATTTGCTGTTAATGTAAATGTCAGCTAAAAATCACTGTCATATTTTAAATAATTCGATTTTTTTTCAGCTAGAAATTTTTAAGTTTGCTTTTTTAAGATTGGTAAGTACTGACTGGTACTGCATGAAGTTACATTTAGGCTGGAAGAGTATAATCAAATGATGTTTTTACTTTTTCCCTCAGAATAAAGCGTGGCATTTCTCCATTGTTTCATTGAAAGCAAAGCATTTTTAAATTCATATAATACTTTCCCACATCATAAATATTTTTTCTGTTAACTCTCACATCATAGAAAGTGCAGCTATATGTACTGCTAAATGTACTGCTAAAATTTCACTTCATAATATTTGAATTGGATGTCAAAGTTTTCTTTGGGTGTCCATTTATTTCGTGCTGTATTCCTACCCCAACAAATTAAATTTTTTATTCTTTTATAAAGATTGTTTTTAGATTCTCAATAACAAAATATTATAAATATTCTCTGATGTCTATAAGACCCTCATAACCATCCTAGGAAAGCTTTTGCAACAGAGCAAAAGTACAGGAAGTGATTCGCTACAGATCAGTGTTGAAGTGTCTGCAGGATGATTAGCACGTGAAAGAGTAGTTCATTAAGGGATATTGAAACCAACCACTGTCTTGGGAAGTCCTTGAGGCACCTTGAAGCTGACAGGGTTACCTGGAGATGTGCCAGGATATGACAGTTCTTACAGCAGGACTGAGCACTTTCTGTCTCGGTCTTACCTACAGGGAGAGAAGCCCAGCTCTCAGCCACCTACTGACACTGCCCTTGGTTGTTGAGGATCTGTTGATTTGGAATAGCTGAGAATCTCCATTCACAGTACAAACTGTGAACTTGGGGAACATCTTGTACTCAAAAAATGAGTGTAATCAGCAATCACTCAGTAGAGAGTATGATGATAATAATTTTCTTTCATCGTGGACCTTCTGGATTTGCAACAGGACATCAAACATTTTTCTTCTCAAGGCATTTGAAGAGTACAATTGCATGCATTGATTAGGGTAAAACTAGTTTATGTGCTATAAAATGTTTAAGAAAATCTATGAAAAGAAGCAGTTCTCTGATCTAGAGTATATATATTTCAACTTCCAAAAATTAAAAGGGGGGAAAAACAGACACTGCCATCTATTACTTATTTGATTATATTCAGATAAGTATTTTTATTAAACAAGTAATACTGATTTTATATAGCTTTTATGCAATTTTTCAGAAAACAAAATTAGAAATAAGGAATTCCTGGTAAAGTTTAGCAGGAGGAAAAGGAAGATATGCATTCATGATTATATGTGTGTAGAGAACTTGCATAAGATATTGTCTAAGTGAATACCCTTTCATTTCATGATTTATTTGAATGGACATACTTTTGCCCTTACATGTGCCTTTTTGGGGCCAGAACTTCTAATTCGTCCTGGGAGATGGAGGACAGGACATGAAGCATGGTGCTGGATTTTTTCAGGCCTGAGGAGGACCTGGAGGCTTTGGTGTGAGGTGTGAGGTTTTCAGCAGGAAGAAGCATATGAGATGAAAGGTGTTAAAATACACCATAATATGTGTGCTAGGACATTAGGCACTGCTGTCTTAGAAGTCAGAAAGTTGAAAGATATTGGGCAATATCATATTTTCTGGATAGCAGTGTGCTTTTGTGGCATTCAGCGAAATTTAAGCTGTTTCCAGGACATCGAGACTTAACACCCATACTCTCTGCAGTTCAGTTTTCCACATATTTCAGAAATGTCTGTTATTTTTTTGATTTTTTCAGTGTGCGATTAAAGCTACTGTGTAAGTGCTCCTAAGCAGAAACATGACTGGCTATGGGATTTCACTTCTTCACCAAATAACTTTGGAAAAATCCCCAAAATTAAATGGTTACCAAATGTTTTAAAAATAGATACTTCAGGCTAATTTAAATAGGTGTTTTGTTTGCAGATATGATAACATCCCAGTTACTTATCAGGTGAGGCATATCGCTTGACATGGTGGTAAGGAGGCTTTCATTTCCATCTCTGGCAACTAGTAGCTAAACACCCTCCCTTTGAAACTGGAATATTTCAAGTTATATTAGATTCTTGTCACTTCAGCAAAGTAGTCTTCAATTCTCCCTGAACCAAGACTTTCCAAACAGTATACATCTTTTATTTCTGCTGATTTCCCTGTTCTGGAAGTTTCAAGAGAGATTAGTAATTACAAATCTCAGGCAGACAGTTGTAAGAAAATAATTGTACTGTCTAGCCAAAACAGTCTCTCAAAGAGGCAGTGTACCAGAGTCAGGTGGAGAAGGAGACTTGTCTTTTTAGTATTCACAGTATGTAATACTTAGTCTGGATTTTTTTGTATCATGCTTCTGAGAGTAACAGCCCCACAAGTTCATTAATAGCCACGTCTCCACCAACCTGGTTGTTAAATTTAATATTTTCCCAAGTCTATCAGAAAATAGTTTAAGACTGTATATAAGTTATAGGTTAATATTGCAGTCCTAATTAAAAACAAACAACAAACCTAAACCAAAACAAACATAAAACCAAAAACACCTCACATTGTTTTTGGTGAAAACCATACAGTTTATGTATTTTGTTATCAATTTCATTAAATCCTGTAATGCGTTTACTACCTGGAGGTAGTAAATCTTGACCTACTTAAAGTTGTAATCTTGGACTTCTATGATTTCCTCTTACCATACCTGATCTTAAACATATCTGTTTATTGCAAATTACCAAATTCTGAGTCCTGCAATTAGTAGATTGGAATCTCTTTGGCATAAAGACTGTCATTTTAGCATTTTTATACTAGTTGATCTAGGAAGCAGCTTCTGATTTTGGAAATTAACATGCATTTTAAGTAATCAAATTCATTCAAAACTGGATCTGAGGGATGTTTCATAATCATAAAATGCAGATGGCTAACTTTAATTGAAGGTTTCAGCTTAAATATTGGTTCTCTTTATATCTAAAAGTATTCAAAAAATAGGAAACTTCAATTTGGAGACTAAAATCTGTAGTAATCCTTGAGAATCATATGTGCAATATAGTCTTCAGATTGTCCATTTACTGGGTGACAGCTCTATATTAAAAGATTAGGACCACAAGCAAAAGGGACATGAATTTTAAACATTTTGTCTGTGCCACTTAGGAGAGTTTACTGTGAAGAAACAGTGTTGTATAACATCAACTTCTGCGTGCCAGGGACATGGATTCCTTTGCTTAATGTGTATTGAATTCTGCTTACACAAAACAAAGATCAGTACTTTTCTTCAAAGAGAATATTTTTTCTGGGGCCAGTATGAAATGTTATCTCCTGTATGTCTCAGTATTCAAGTGAATTTCATAAATTTTTAACTTTTTTTTTTTTTCTGCAGCACTTTAAGTCAATAACATGGTGCCTTTAAGTAAAAATCTATCTTATATTTTGCTGTGTGTTTGTTAAATTGATAAAAGGGTTGAGAACACAGTATCTCGGGCACTTTTTACTGCTATCCCTACTTATTTTCTTCAGTGTTCCATCATAACTTGTATTACAGGCAATAGCAGTCAGAGCAAAGAAATACTATTTTCCCCTTTGTGTTGTGTCTGAAGTCTAGATCTGAAATTCTTTAGTTCTGTATAAATATTTATCTCTAGTCAAAAAGAAGCTTGCCACTCTCCTTTCTAGTTATAGTGCTAAGTGGTTGATAGTCACTTAAACATAACATTTATTTAGCATAAGAGAAACAGATAGTGTTAATATTTGAATGAAAACAACATTTGACTTCAGGTAGGTGGACCTTTCCAGTTCTGCAGGATACTGTGTGGAAATTTCCTGGTGTGCCAAGTGATAACTGGAAATCCCTCCTCACATGTCATGAATTTCATAAACATATTTCAAAAAGAAGCCATCCTTTTAGTGAAATAAATAATTAGACATAATTTTATCTAACTAATCTGTACTTGTTACGAATGTTTACAATTCACATATACCCAGTGTATTTTCCCTAACTAACATTACATTTGACCAGTTACCTTTCACTAGGTCTTTTTTTTCTTGGTATTAATGTTACTCTACAGTAGCTATATATAGACTTACACTACACAGCACCTGTGACCGTTTCCTTAATGGGATGGGTGTGGTTGGTTCACCATATCCTGTCCTTCGCTCCCGCCCTTTCCATTCTCTGTGTGGAGAGGTCTCTGACCCAGAAACGCTGTTGCCGTACTCTACCAGTGATACAAGAATTTGCTGAAGGTTGCAAAGTTTTGCAAAGCACTTTAGTGATCTGGAACCCTACCATGCCTTTTCAGAAGCAAGAATTTCTTTTTTTTTTTAATGCTCCTTGCATCCATCACAGGTGTATCCATGAGCTACGCTTTTGTGGAATCCAGTGGAAAACTGTACATATTTTAATTGCAGTGGGCTATTCCAAAGTTCTGAATCCCAATAAATTTGTGTGAATGTCAAATCACAAAATGCCTCACAATGAACTTTGCCGTAGAACTGGTGACTTATTTTTCTCAGAAAAATCTCATATAAAACTTTATGTGATTATTTACAGTTCATTATTTTGTTCTGATATATTTTTTCAGATTCAGCTATGATGCTGATTCTTCTTCAAAAGCAGTATTGAAAACTGAGAAATTGTGTCTCTAACTTGTATGTATTGCAACCTATTCCTTGTGCTGCTTTTTTTTGTAAATTATCTGCTTCAGAATCTTATGCCTAATTTTTATGTGCAGTGAAGTTTAGTTGTTAAATTGTGCAGTATAATTACAGTATCAAGTTATTCAGAAAGTTATTGGCAGAAACACATATATTTAATTAATATCTTTCTTCTACCTTTTTCTGGATTTTTCTTTTTAAGATCTCTTTAAAGTGAACTGTTTTTACAGGAATGGGCAGATGGGGAAAATACTTCTTTCCATAAATTTTGCTGCTCTGTGTGCACAGATTGTCTATGGCACACAAATATATTATTAGTTTTGAGGCAGATTTTCTTTGTTCAGATTTCATATCTTTGATGTAATTTATTTTTCAATTAGTTTAGGATAAACGAGAAACAAAAGCAGAAGAAAGCCCTTGAAATAAAGCAAATCAACAAGTTAAGCATGAAGTCAAACAGAAAGTAAATGTACAGCCCATAGGCACTTCAGACCCATCCAAGAGAAACAAATACAAGCACGCATCGGTGCTCCCATATATTACATAGCAAAAAATTAAGAGCAAGCCTTGAGCCAGCAAGGTTGAAATTAAATGAAAGAAAGGGAAGTTAGGAGAAAAATAGAAGTTGTGCTCTTAAGTTATTAGTATATTTGTTCATCATTAGTAAAAAATAAGTGTATTTAAAAAAACCTTTTAATAAACAAATGTTTCTTTCCAGTTTTTGTTTAAGTTTCAAAGCCTGTAAGAAAACCTTATTTTTTGTCTTCTAAGTATAATCAGTGCCCATTATATATTTAGTGGATGTTCAAATGACATTAAAAAGCACTCAGTTTTCTTGCCTCTAGTCAGTGCATAATATGTTTAGATACCCAATAATTTTTAATCAGTGTTGTAAAGTAGTAAAGTTTGTCATGAAGTATGAACTTCTGGAACTTTAATTTTAAGAAGGAAGCCTGACTACGGCTCATTACAAAAACCCAAACAAACAAAAAAAAAAGAAGCCACTCCCAAAACCACTAAAAACCCCACAAAGCCAACCAACCAGCAAAACAAAGCAAAACAAAACAAAACAAAACAAAACAAAGCAAAAAAACCCACTGCCCAAAGAACAATAATAACAGCTTTAAATAAGACCTTAAGGATTAGAGTTACATATAAGAGCACTTTGATATTGCATACACATTAAACTAAGAAACTGATTGAAACTTTGTTACTTTAGAATCTTATCTGTTAGTTTTATATAGATCTTCACTTTTGGTGAAACAAAGAAGAATCAGCAATGTTTAAGACCTTATCTGTCAGGTATACTGTTAGAATTTGGGTTTGGCAGCCTCTGCTACAATATTGCACAACCATATTTTATGAGTTATTTTTTAACCATTTTGATGCTTTTAATTCGGGGAAAAATCAATTTTTTTTTCCCAAGAATAAAAGATTTAGAAAGCAAAGCCTAATTCAGAAAGTCCAGCGATAGAGTATCCCACTCACACTGACTCTGCCCTTTATCTGCTTTTTTATTGACTTTTTGCTGTGATTACCATGGAGGTGACTGCAGACACTTTCTGTCTAGAGGGGCCAGAAACATGTTCCTGGAACAGTTATGAATGACAGAGACTCTTCTGTTTCCATATTGATGTAGCCTGAAGAATGAAAATACCAATAAACATAACTTTTTAGTGAATCTTCTTTTGTTGCTGAAAACACATGCCATATAGTTAGTATCATCCCTGTCTTAGTTAAAAAGAACAAAAATACCCACAGTCTCTTTTTAAAAGGTCCAGAAAGACTTTACTGAAAATACAATTAGAGCTCTTTATGTATTTAGAGCACATTGTGCACTGTAAAATAAGAGAGCTATAGGAACTAGATACAGCAATGGATCTCTCATGTTTAAAATAACAAAAACAGACAAACAAACAAAAAAAATCCAAAGAAAAATCAAAAGACATTGGTTGTAATCTAGTTTATGTGTGAGGAATTACAAGGCAGGCAGGTTTTACTTGCCCAAAGCCAAATAAGAGATTGGTGACAGAACGAAAAGTAGCTAGTAAAGATTCCCCAGAAGCTTATTCTTTTATGCTGTGTCTTCTCTGGGACATAGAGTAATGTATTTTTACAACACTATATAGGTTAAAAGACCTTTTAACATATGTCTGGGAATTGAACAAGCAGAAGTCAAAGCCCAGTTTTTAAAAAAGTCAGCATGAAAATAGAAAATAATACATTTTTATGTCCCAGAGGGTGAGTTTCCATAATGAGTTTATGATCAAATGTACACTTTGAAAAACTTTTTTCCTTAGCTATGCATAATTTTGTTCAAATTCTGTGAGGATAAGCATCTCAGAAGATACTGCATTTAATTTCACTGTAGGAACTAAATTCAGAAAGCACAAATACTTGAAATACTGAAATTATGGTACATAGAGTAGGTAAATTTCTGTAATTATGGAATTATTCTGAAGAGTAAGTCCAAAGGCAAGATTTACAAGGAATGAAAACCTTAGGGTAAATCCATAGCAATGTTTTATTACCTAGTGTTTAATTGTGAAATGAGTTTCTCTTTCCTCCTGCTGCTGATGGCTGGCTACTGGGCAAATTATAAAGAAGGAGCAACAGATGAAAGGAAGTGTTTTACACAGCTAAATGAGCTGCAGTGTTGGTGTTCCAGAATTAGTATATCTATGCTTGCAGTATGTACCTCCTGCTATATGAAAAACCCTCACAGATTAAAATATTGATATTTAATAAAAGCATCAAAATGCCAGCAAAGAATTTACAAAAACATTTTATGTTAAAATTTATGTTAAACAAAAGGTCAGTTGGCATACTTTTTGTGCCAGATTTATTGCTAACATGCTGTGCTTCTTACAAAATAAATAGAATGTTCCTATCTTTAAGTCCAATCTTTCTTGCAAATCCTTTAAAAATATTTTATTCCAATGGGCCACACAGATCTCAATGTAAAAAATTTGAAATTTCATCTACTTACTCACACTGAAGTAGAGTTCTTTTATGGTTCCTACACAAAAAGAAAATTCAAAAGAGAATGATCCATAATACCAGTATAATTAACCAGCTACCAAGCATAAACTCTCCTTTCTTTTATTCAGTTGTTTAGACATTAATAATTGAAAGACTAGTGCTGAAAATTGTGGAGACCTATGGACTACCCTTGGGCTAGTCTTTACATTAATATGCATTTCACTCTATGAATTAAAAGAGCAGAATCACTGATAAGTTTTTTCTTTATTAATCACCGTTCCTAATCTTTGTTTCTCTATTGTCTCTATAGATTTGATGAAAACTCATGCAATTCTCTATAGTTGTATGAAGAAAACACATCAGAAGTCATATATAAATCATTAAACTGTTAAGCTTTTGAGAGAGTAATTATAAATTTATTGTGCATTTATTTAAACCTTACTGAGTGGTTCTGATATGTTATTGGAGTTTGGAAGCCATGTTGTGAAGTTAAGAATTAATCACGGAATTCAGACCGGAATTCCAAACTTCCATTTTGCCAAACAACTTTTTAATATAAATGTGTTTCTTTATATGCTAGAATCATTTCTTGGGTCCAAGATGGAATTTTGTAACTTAAGTGTAAAAAAAGGATGTGGAGTGAGACTAAGGAAGTGATTGATTGTCAGAATCACAGCACTCCATAATCCTTCACCGTGCTGATTACAAGATTGTACTCAGGAGGTGGTTTACCCGTCCTTTTTTTCCCCTCCCTCGTCCTGTGGTTGGGATACTAATGTTTCAAAACCTCATAGCTTTCATATAGTTGAGTGGTATTCCATTAACCAGGCACTGGTAGAAAGTAAAATGTGAGGGCTCTTTTTGCGATGTTACTGACACCTTTGGGGACAGTCCTTATACTTTCAACAGAAAATACGGTGAGAACATCTCCACTGAGATGTCTTTATGCCGTGTCTCGAAATACCCACCTGAACATTTTTTATATGGTAAGGAAATCTCTTTCCTGAGTAGCAATATTTTTGAGACATAAAAGAAAAAGTGAGTTCATGCCTGATAGGGTTTTTTTGTTTGTTTTGTTTTTTTAATTATGCCCTATTCCCTCTATAAATTTATTTTTATTAATACTAGTTTAAACTGTGTGGCATGATAGTTTTTCAGATCCAGTCCTCCATATTTGCTGTATCTAATTCATCACCTATGAGTCTATTTATGGGATTCACTATTTTAGCCCTTATTCTCCTGTGAGGAGAAACAATGCTGCTTAGTCTTACTAAGACCAAGATTCAGGCAAATCAGATGAATCACCTTCACAGGTAAAGTCAATAAGCTTAAATAAAATGTTTTTAAACACTCAAGATATGAAGTAAACATACATAAATTTAAGCATATTTAAACATATGCAGACTATCTCATGCAGAATTAAAGCAACTTTAGAGGGCTCTAGTTTATTATTCAACAGAGTGAAACTGCAGCTGGGCAGTTACTGTAAATAATAAATATCTCATGTTTACGAGTAGAGATTGTGGTGCTGGTGTGGGTGTAGAGGGAGCTGAAGGAAGCACAGCAGAGCTCTCAGGATGCTTCACACTTCATTCTCCAGCGTCCTGCCTGCACAGTTCAGCTGTGTGCTCCTGTTCACTCACGCTGATTGTAGAGAGGCTGCAACCTAGTCATTTCTGTACCTTGACAGGTAACTCTCAACCAGCTGCAAATTAACCTGAGATTATTTTGTAACATTCAATAGATTCTCCTTTAATACTGATTTTTTTTGTGCCTTAGTCATGAGAATCCCTTTCAGATGTTCTGAAAGATTGTTGAGATGAGATGTTCTGCTAGAATAGGATTGCATAAATATTGTAAGAGGCATGATTTAAATTAAAACTTTATTTCTTATAAGAGGCAGTATTCTGCTTCTTTTCTGCTTACCATATTATTTAAAGACCTGAAAAGCTCAATATGTTTCCCGTGGGCAAATAAGAAAATTCAGTGTAAAGTTGAAGAGAAGAGATAAGCAGATAAATCTGCACTGTTAGGGATTTTCAGAATCATGTTTCTTTTTGAGAACTGAGCTGCCTTTGAGTTATTGCTTTGGGGGAGTTTAGCTCCAGAAAAGACAGACGTACAAAATTTGGGTTGTTCAGGATTTTTCTTTATTCCACATAACCCTCATAGTAAGAATACTGACATCATGATAAATGAGCATGAAGTCCAAAATAACACATTTTATGTATCAATTTTGTTGAAACATTAGTGTTGTAAATATCTAGTGATGAAATAAGAGACGAATTCAGGGTTGCATTAAAGTGTTCAGTTTTTAAAGAGTCTTTGAAAGATTTATTCTTCTAAAGTTATTAAACTATAAAAATGAAATAGGTTTTTCTCTAGTCTTTCATCAAAAGATGCCACAGTTTCTTTAATTACATCGAAGTGCTTTCAGATGACTTTCTGAGGAAGGTCATGAACCATCATTATGTTTTGATATTGCATATTTTATTTTGATTTTGTTTCTTTTTTTCCTGTCTGAGTTGATTCAAGTAACAAGTATTTCTGACTGAGCTGTAGTGCCCCATTCCCTAGAGATGCTGTTGTTCCCAGTGGGAGCTGTCATAGTTTGAAGGTTATAGTGCCCATAGTGGATTAATCTAGAACACAGGAGAGAATGTGTCTTGTCTGCGGTCAGGACTACTAAAACTGTCAGTTAAGCAATTAAATGAATAGTGTTCGTAAATATTTCTGTATGGTGGTTCTCATCCCCTTTTGTGTGTGATGTTATATTTTAGTTTATCCCAGTCCACTCTTTTTCTTCATTTCACTGTTTTGGAAAGAGGGTAATTTCATTTGTATTGTTGCCTTGAAGATACGATCCATTCCTTGGAGTTTCCAGGTTTTGTAGACACTACTCTGTTTTGTTATCTCTCCGTTTTCCTCACACATTTTATCCTCTTAACCTTTTTGGTTGCTATTCTTTGCATTTTGTCTAACTCTTCTGTAGTTTTTATAAACTATGCAACCAAGTGTCACAAAGTAAAACTTAATAAAATTCAGAAGAAAAGCTCCAAACCCCAAATCTCTACAGTCAAGCTTAAGGATGCTCAACCTCACTGGGAATACCAATCCTCAATACAAATTTATGTGTATCCATGGCATTTTCAACCCCTGACTTTTAAGCAAATTTCATCAAAATGCAATGAAAGACTTCTGAAGCAAAGTGCAATGCTTTTTCAAGTTCCTGTTCTACTCTCAGGCAACATTTAACTAAAAATTTACATGAGAAGAGTAGAACAGCACTGGCGTCTGTACTATGAGGTGATACCTGTGGGGGACCTTGCCAAGGAGAAATTTTGTTCATTACTACTGGATTTTACTGGATTTGCATTAAACCATTCTGATAAGAGGAAAACACTGATAAATTTCTGACTCTTTTTGCCCGCCTAATTTAAATGTTAAAACACATGCCATTAAAAAAAAAAAAAAAGAAAAAAAAGAGGACCAATACTGTCAGAGCTGTCAGAGTATGTAAATACTGGCTAAACATTTCTTTTGCATCAATATATTTGGTTAGTATTTCAGTGAAATATATTTACAGCCAAATAATGATATAGTTTAAAAATTGCAGTGGTTTTTTTTTCAAGCTTGGATATTTATTCTTCTATAGCAAAATAATGCAGTCATTTATTGAAACTAGTTTTATACCCACATCCATCTGTGAAATACAGAAGAAACAATCATGGTTGCTCTTGACCCATAAACCATCATAAATAAAAATTAAAAATCCTTTTCTGTGCAGAAAATCAATGTCTTTAAACATGACAATGCAAAGCTCTTTTACTAATCAAAGTATTGCATTTACATCAGGTCTTATTTCTAACAATTGGTTTGATTTAAATACCAAGAGAACATACTATTTTGATGTTCTCTTCATAACACAGAATATATATTTCCTTCTGTTTCTTGAAAAAACCATGAACCTTTCTATGGAAAAGAGAACAAAAGTCCTTTTTCTGAGGCTTACCTCCTCAGCATTTCAAAAAGAGTACCTTGCGATAAAATGTCATCACCTCTAACAGGTATTATTATAACAGGTTAGGAGCAGTTAATGAATATACACAACAGTTTATAGGTACATGGACTCCTGGTTGATGAATTGTGACTAAATACTAATTTTGGGGTTCTGATATCTTTTTGTGCTGCCTTAGGATTTAATGGAAATATAAGAACTTTATAAAAACGTTTTGAGAACCAGTATAATGTGTCACTGGGTATGAACAAAGTACCAGCAAATTCCCCAGACATTGCCTCTCTTTCTTAAATTTAGGTAATATTATGTAAAAAATACATTGTTCTTTTAATAATTACAAACGTAATTGTAAGGCTCACTTAAAATTGTTAAATATTTACATGTTTGTTTTAGATATTGTGTAAGAAAAAGTTTTTACTTTTTACAGGCAACACTGACTGGCATAAGTGTGAACTTCATACTGTGCTGTACTTCACTAGAGATCTTAGTGTTTGTGTAAGATTAAAAAGTGACAGTTGAGTTTTTAAACTTATACTAATTTTTATTTTATTGACAAATTTTCTTTCATAATATTTATATCTGAAAATATATAAAAATATGTACATTTTGCTTGTAAGTATTCTGATCATAAATATTTGATAAATTAATTTGATGAAGATTTGACAACTTTGCGGCTTTGTTCTCAGATTCTAAATTCTAATCTCTGAAATACTGCAAGAAGACATTTTTGCTTTATTTGGCTTAAGAGAGAAACAAAAGCCTGACTCAGACAAGCAGCAGAGTAAAAATTAGTGTAATGCAGAAGAATAAATTCACGATGTCAACAAGACTTCATTCATCAAGCTGAAACACAGGCACACAATGGAATTCCTACTTATTGCTCACTGTATACATTGAAACATCACTAATAGCTGATGAAGACAGTCATTAAAAAAAAAAAGATTTCTAGTTTCATATTGAAGATTTGTTATTGGACTCACAGAAAACACATGCTGAAAATACGTTTTGTTAAAAATATTGTTTGATGGTCAATATATCTGTTTTTATTACATGTTAGTGTGTTTTCAATTCCATTTTAAAGTCTCACAATTACCTTTTATTTTTCACCAATCTCAACAGATTTAGGTCTTGCATATCAAAACTGATAGGGGAAATAACATTAAAGACTTGTGAACTGAGAAAAATAGACTGACAATGAAAATTATATGAAGGTTCCCAAATGCCTTTCTTATTCTGAATGATGGGGAAGATAAACAAACATTTAGAGAGGCTGAGATTAGACATTTGATCGTTTACATTCCAGCCAGGGGTTTATGAATCATGGAATCACAGTGATATAAATATGTAACCACCCTTTCATTCCTCCTGAGCCCAAAACAAAGTGAGAATAAGGAGTACAGCCTTTTGCTCCCCTTCATAATGAGATGTATTCAAACGAGAATACAGTGCTATATAATTGGAATTGTCAGTGGGATTTGCAGGATATTAATTACTGCTTTTTGAATTGTTAACCATTAGTGAGTCATAGGGCACGTCTACTTGAAACTATTCAACTATACTGCAAATATTAAATTTATAAATATAGACTATTAAAATAATAGAGGGGATCGAGAGAAATGTAATTACTTTCTATGACAACATAGAACTTACTGACAATAATGGAAATATCTGGAAATTTCTGAGTCATGAGCAAATAGGCAAAGCAAAATGCCTATAGCAGGCTGATTATGGGATGTTAGGTCAGGTTTTGTGACTGCTATTAATGCTGTGAGGATGAACACCAGTCTGCTAGACTTGAGGGTGATATGCTTTATGTTTCCTTATTTTTACTTTTATGTCTGCGGAGTAATCCAAACATATCAATAAAGAATTAAAAAACCTTAATTTCAGGTTTGTGCACTCTAATCCTGAAACAGAGTGATTTAAGTGAAAACAAAGAAACAAAACTTAACATTTTGTCTTTATGTAAAGCTGTGTGAAGCAAACCTGTTGAGACACTTTAGTTTAGCAATTATTGATCCACTATGCAGGCACTATCATTGAAATGGATGCATAGGTTTGATGGGTGTACAAGTGTGATGTACAGAGTAAATACCTAAGGAAAATTAAACTGGCTCTTCAGTGAAGCAGGACATTCTTTCCTTTTTAGTTACTTTTCAGACTCTGGCACAGGGATCAGTGCTCAACTGCTGATTCGTGTCAAGGCAGTTTTCACTCACCTTGGGCCAAACTGGTGTGCAGATTTCAAGGCAAAAAGCAGGGAAAAAGATGCAGATTTACACACTTAAAAGTAATAATTCTGGCAGCTATTTACTGGAAAGGTCTAGCACATGTTACAGAGGAGAGACTTGGGCCTTGACAGAGATTTTGTACAGGGTGTCACTCTTGGTCTTTCTTTGGACTTCACAGCTCAGCTGTTGAAGGTGTGAACTCTGCACAGGACACAGCTGGTGCTGGTGTGGTGGGAGCCCTGGGTTGCTGGAGTGTGACCTTGCAGGGTGAGAAAAGGCTTTCCTTGGATCATGCTAAGTCTAGATTCAGACACCTGAAACAAAATCAAGTAAAAGGAGGAAATAGACTCTTCTGTGCTGTCAATAAGAGCCTCCTACCCTAAGTAATGGGTAGCATTATATAGACAGGTGTTCATATCCTTACTCACAGTGCATGTAATACCAATGACAATCTGGTGTATTAGATATTGACACTATTAATAACAAAATATTATTAATTTCTTTCTTTCTGTACCTTCTCAGGCCTCATCTCAGCAATTCTGTATTTTTGCTTCATTACCTCCCTGTTTTCCAAAGCAAAACCCACCCCATCTCTGTTGGGTTACCATGGAGCTACGTGAACTCCTTTCCCACAGGAAGGAAAGGCTGTAGGAGAGTCCTGTCTTCTTTCCTTTCTTCTTCAGCCACTGATACTTCCCTCTGAATTGTGACTGGAAGGGGACATCAGTAGGACATAGGAGAGAGACAAGGGAGAACAACCCACAGTGAGGTACCCTGAGGTGGTGTGAGGAAATGGACAGTGCTTAAAAGGACTGGAAAAACTCAGGGACCAATCTTGCCCCTTTTCATGGGAAAGGAGTAGGGAAATACGAGAGACATCCTTGAAATCCTGGTGCAGTAGGCTTTTGGTGTATAAGAGGATGCAAGAGTTTTAATGTTGTTTAAATGAACATGCTTCCAAAATGGCTTTGTAACTCTTTGTGTAAACCCCCCCTTTCTTCTTCCC
>JAYRBT010000001.1:105867642-105903622 GCA_036023395.1 Myiotriccus ornatus
CAGTCATGGATAAATGTACCTTGTACACATAAATATTAAGAAAGAGCCAATCTGTAAGTTTGTGGATCTCATTGTTTGAGGCCCCTAACTAGCCCTTGCATATAAATGTGATGAAGTCATCTTGTGACTGTGGGAAACTGAGAGAAACTGACTGTCAGTGATCTGCACAAGGCTACGTAATAAATGAGACAACGCTAGAGTCTCTTACTAGACTTAGAATGATAATCAATTATGAAATCATAATACATTTTGTTAAATTATTAGTATGGTTAAGTATAAATCTGTTTATATATTTATAAAAAAGCTTCTTAAATTTTAAGTTATAGCAGTCCTTCAGTCCTCGTGATGTAACTGGCTTATGTGCAATAGAAAAAAGTGGCAGGCATATAAATGTTGGATACTTAACTATATCAAATTAACAATCTTCAAAAAGTGATTACTGGAAATGCATTTAATATGATATCTTTGCCATAAATTCAAAAAATCACATAAGCAAACAGTTGATTTATATGTTGAACTTCAAATTTTGGTGGGGAAAGCTTTGGGAAAAGGTCTTTCATAATGTTTTTGCCTTCAAATCTTCAATTAGTATTCTGTTCATGTTCAATTTTAATTGCCCTGTTATAGTTTGCAAAGATGGTATGCAGCTGTAAAATGCTGCACTTTATTGCAGCAAGAGGAATATTTATCTGAACAGATACATTACTGTTACTGTAAAGAATGGGCCTATTTTACTTTATCAGCAGCTGAGGGGAAGGTTAATGGCTATGATGTATCTTCCACATTGTGTGTGAAACATGGAGTGCTCTGCACTGTTAAGATTTACGGTGTAGAAGACAAAGAGTGTGCTATTCCAAGCACTCTCTTAACAGCAAACTGTAAACTTGGGAATTAACTTCAAAACCCCTAAATATGTTAAAACAACATTAAGGCTGGGAAAGGAGATAATTTCTTCACATAAATTCATACTTTTAAGCTTTTGTACATGGGAAGGCCTTTTAAATTTTATGGATGCCCCAAGGAAGTAAAGAATGCAAGTAACCAGGATGTTTTCAATATTCATTGTGTTTCCATCTGTAGGGCAGCAGGATACAGGAGCAAAGTCATACAAAAATTCTGTTCATTATTTTGGAGAAAGAGCCAGTACCTTCAGAGAGGACGCAATCACCCTTTAGCATGCTATCGGGAAGTCCAATCTATTCAGCAAGAAGGACCAGATTGCAGTTTAGGTCTACATGAATGCAATGATAAATATCAGAGATAAGGGAGATACTTAGCTGTTTCCCATATTTTTTGCCCTGTAGCTGGAAAGCAGTAGGATCCACTGGGATGATGTTTCCAAATGACTGTTAGCTGGACCACTGTAGGACCACTGCAATTCTGGTAGAACAGAGTGTAATGGAATTTGGTACAGGAGTAATTAGGAATATGTCCATTAAAGATTATGTATGCTGCATTTGTGAAAGCTAGTGATAGTACCTATAGATTCTAATAACCAGAACACAATTCAGAGCTCTGTTTTAGAGAACTGTATCATACACTGCACAGGAATGGTTGGTCATGTTATAGTAGTGTCATAAATCACCAAAAAGCTGAGAATAGTCTGACAGAAGTGCGTTTGTTAGAACTACCCAGGAAGACAGAAATGTGACATTTGCTTTATCATTCCTTTTTTTTCTAGAATCTAGATAGCTGGTTTATATGGCTTGAGCTTTCATCCAGCAGGGTCAGATTATGTGTCTGACATGTTTGAAAGGGATTTTTTCCCCACACCTGTGCAAAAAGGTGTGCTCCACACCTCCTCTGTGCAGCTCTCCTGTGGAGGAGAAGGGAATTTTCATTAGGTATAGAAGAGAACATAAAAGACAGTAATTTTCCCAGTTGATTATTCAGGTGTTTTGGAGAATAATCAGTTTTACCCCTTGCTTCCACAGACATCAATAAATTTTTAAAAATTTAGTTCTTTTATTTGAAACTGGTCCAAGAGGCTAGGAATTAGAGATCCCACATCTCCGTTCTTCCAGATAAAGAGATGACAAAGATGACAAAGTCAAGTTTCTGTTTCTCCTCTCTTTGCAAACGGGATACTCGACTTCATTTCAGTAAGCTGACCCACCTTTAATTTCAAACAGGAGTAGTACTGATTTCCTCTGTAAGACAATCCTAACTGGTGGTTATAAACGTTTATTACTGCTTTGTTTTAAAATACAACTGTATGGGATACTGCAAATTGTCATAATACCAGGCTATGCTCTCTTAGGAGATTAAAAATGTAGGTTCCTGGATCATGTTCCAATTTTATTCCTGATCTAGAATCATAATGTTTCTGAACAAGTTCAAATGTAGAATGAGCATCAGAGTGAGAAGCTACTGTGAAGTTCCTCAGGTAATAGCAATGCTACTAAGTACAATGTTTCAGGGTTAGACAGAAGATAAGCTGAATATGTCAGAATCATGCTATTTTGTTTTAAGATGTGAATTTAAAAAGGCACTCAAGACTATTCTCATTGTGAAATTATCAGAACATGGCTTTCTTTTTGCCATATAGTTAGCTACCATAAGGTGGACTACCTTTGTTACCTGTTGGAGAATCTGCCCATGTTGGAGAATCTTTCAGCTGTGTTAGCAGACACTTTGTGTACATTGTGAAGAGAGTTGGAACCATCATAATATCTCAGTAAATAATTTGATACACTTTTATGTTTTGAAATGTGACCATTCTTTCTGAGCAGTGGAAGGAATGATGCCATTAGGTTGCTATTGATATTAATTGTCAGGGTTTGTATGTTGAACTCCGTGACTTTCTACTTCACAGCTAAGAGAATAATGTTCAGGAGATTCACATAGTTTAGTCCATTATATTTTATTTATCAATCTGTAGTTTATATTGAAAGGCTTGACATTTCTTGATGAAATCTTCCAATTGTGATTAATTTTATTTTTTGAAAGAACCCAAGGTTTTATTTTCTTTTAAGATAGAAATATCCTACCCAATTCGTTTAGGTTACCCAGACTCTTTTAATATATTATGCTTTTCAAAATACAAGCAATCATTGTAGCTTCAGAGCTTCAGTTTGAGTTTTTTGGGATGGACCATTGTTCCAGGAAAGAAATAAGTGTTTATCTAGTAAATATTTTATGATTTTTTTTTGTTTGTTTAGTACTACATCAACCAGAGAAAATTAATTGTTGTTCTATATATTAAAATAATTTTACCACAAATGACAAAGAGGAGCATAACTTTCTCCTTAGTAGTGAAGCTTGCTCAGTCCTCAGGGACGATGTCATTAATTGGCTGTTTTTCTTTCTTCTCATTCAGTTGTTTTGGATAACCTTTACAGACACTGCAAACTTTTTAGATGAGAACATCTTTCTTTACTTTATAATAAATTCTTAAGTACATTGACAACATTCCATCTTCAGTATTTTGTACTCTATCAGATTTAATACAGACCTAAAAAAAATAAATGTTTTGGGATAATTCTGTAATCCTTTCCATTTTACGTTAAATATCTTTTTGAGAAAAAGCTGTAATAGCTAATAAATGTGTAAATTACAAGCCTTGTTCTTATTTAATCAAGTAACCACACATTTTACTTGTTTGTTTATTAAATATATAATTTTTTTCTCATATGAAGTGCTAAAATGAGGAGGTCATTGTGGGAAGCTTCTGGCAGCTTTGGTTGTAAGTGCAAGTCTGAGATCCTAATTTATCTGCTTTTCAACTTTAGGCTTGGGGTTCTTTTTTTAAATCTAGCTATGTGCTATGCAATTAGTACTCCGTTCATAGAATCCTAGGATATCTTAGGTTGGAAGGGGCCTTTAAAGGTTGTCTAGTCCAACCTTCCTGACTGAGCAGGGACATCTTCAACTAGATCAGGTGCCTCAGAGCCCAGTCCAGCCTGACCTTGAATGTTTCCAGGAGTGGGGCATCCACCACTTCTCTGGGCAACTTGTTCCATTGTTTCATTGACTTAATTGTAAAAAAATTTCATCCTTATATCTAGTCTGAATCTTCTCTCTTTTAGTTTAAAACCACGACCCCTTTCACAACAGGCCCTGCAAGTTATCAGTTCCAATTTGACTAGGTAGCTCTTCCCATTGTTTGGTTTTTGTTTTTGTTTTTTAATGCTATTTTGTGGTAGCTAGAGGACGTGCTTTTCTTTTATCTAGAAGAAAATGGAGTATTTAGCGGTTCAGTTGTCCCTCTTTGTTGCTTCTGGTGACATAAAGATTTCCCTTTCCCTGAGATTAGCTCAGTTGATTACAACATGTTGCTAATAATGCCAAAGTCATTGGTTTAATCTCAGTACAGGCCATTCACTTGAGTTGGACTTGATGTTCCTTGTGGGTCCTTTACAGCATAGAATATTCTGTGATTCTGTGGCATATTTTTATCTATGTTTTTTATAGATAAGAAAAACATATTCTTTTCTTCTATCTCCTCTTTTTCAGGGATAATGTCATGATACTTGCTTGAGAGGAAAGTAACTTCCTATAAACTGTTTTGGGTTTTGATTGTTTGTTATTGTGCACTTGTTTTATTGCTAAATTATTTCTCTGTTGAAATATTCCCTGATTTTTCTAGGTCTAGTATCCATATAGCTTAAACTGATGGCAGGTTTCCCAAAACTTATTTGTGGAAACTATCTTCCAACATATTCAAACGAGTTCAATGCCTATGGATTTCTCTAGTTCCTTCAGCCAAACTGAAAACACGTCCTTGGAAGATGAATGACAATACAAGTAAATAATTTGTGACCCCTGCAGCAATGTCAACACTGAAAAAAATCCTGAATTCATAAATCATCTGGTTCACTTTCTAGTTGTTTCTTTTACTCCAGCCCCTAAGGAAAGAAGCTGCCACAAAGCAGAACTGTATAAGGTTTAGGTGTGTATGCCCTAAATTCATCCCCGTACTCCCTGTTCTTGTATCTGCTCCACCTGCTAAGGCTATCTGCAAGCCTGTAGGTGAGAAAATATGATGTAAGTGAAAAGATACACTCCTGTTCTGCCAGCATAATGAGAAGACCTGCTTTTTCTAAACGTTTAGGAGAAAGTTTCAAAATGCAGTGGTATGTATTGCATTGACTTCAGACATTTCAGTTTAAATTATGACTTCTAAAAGAAATTAAATAATAGAATTTAAATAATGAAATCCTCCACTGGAACAACTACAGATCTGACTAGCACAGCTAAGTTCTGGATGCTAATTTCCTTCAAATTAAAGTTACCATAAGCGGGTAGATCTGGAGTTAAAATATTAATAATGAAACCACTTTTGGCAACCCAGAACTGCTCACTCTTCAGAAATTGGTTCCCAGCACTGAATTTTGCAATCAAAAGAATCATCCTACCATTAAAGGCAGATCCAAGCTTTTCCTGACATTTCAGTGGTATTAAAATTTAGGAGAACAAATATATGTCTGTTTCTAACACTTAGGGTTTTTGTTTTTTGTTTTTTTCATGTCTCAGTGCCCTTTTAAGGACTTCATTGTGTTTAGATTATGTTTTTATTTTTCCTTTTACAAAAGCTCTCTCTTAGTCTAATGCTGTCAGTGAGAACTGACACCATAAACCTGGGATAAAGAATGAGACTTGAGATTCCCAGGTCATGTTAATTTTTTGGCTTTTTTCTTGAGAACACAAGTTCTGCAGGAGTCAGATCCACTAAGGTCTGGCTGCTGTATGTAAATGAAATATAGCAGTGGCTCTTACTGGTTAGAACTATATGTGCCACTTAGGGTTTTGTTTGTTTATTAATTTATTTGGGGATTGGGTGTTGTTTTTTGGGGTGGGTGTGTCTGTTGGGCTTGAGAAAATAAGATTTAATTCATTATGTTATTTGCAGTGTTTCACCTCACGTATACATTGAGTATTGTCAGAATTGCAGAATGGGTGCTGATAGCCATGCAAGCTCTTCAAATAGAACAAAAAAAAAAATATAATTAATTAAATTTTATCCAGGTATCATTACTCTTCATATTTCTTAAAATAAATGGTCATGACATGTATTGAGGGAATATTTTGCATGTAATCTAGTAAATATTAGCGTAAAAAAAGGAGATAATGAGCTTTGCCCTCAGACATTGTGTAGGGCCACAGAAGCTCTAGGTTAATTTGTCAGGATTCTGTTTTCATTTCCAGAGCAGTGAAGGTCTCTCACAGACTCCTATCTGCCAGACACAAACACAGTCTTGGAAATCTTAGGACACTAAATACAGTAGTCAATACCACCATATATCAAATGAATCCTGTAAAAGACCTCAGTATCCATTAATACTACAGATTTTCCAAAGAATTCATACCTGATGCTAGTTAACAGAATTCCTTTCTTGCAATTTAAATCTAAGATGTGATTTCTGGAGTCAGTTGATTTCTATCCCCACTGTGATAGTTTGGCAATGCAACCTGAACAATTCAGTTGTCTCAAAATCCTCTATTCTCTCAACTCAGCAGGTTTTATAGTTTCACTCATTGTAAACATATTGTAAAACAATATAGTTACTTGCCCAAGGCTATAGAGAAGTCAAAAATAACAACAAAAAATAGTGGTCTTTATTCTTAGTATCTTGCACAAATACAGTTTCCATGTTGCTGCTGTGAGTTGCTGCCACATCATCTCTGGTGCATTTACCTTGAATATCTAACTAAATTACTACCAGAAATTCAGATGTGAAACTAAATAGTTATTTCCATGTGTCAGTGTTTGACTTGTTTGAGGTCAAGACCTGTTTCTCTGGTAGAAGAAACAAAGAATAAAGCTGTACGTGAGGCTATACATATTATTTGTGCCTTCAAAGGCAAGAGGCTTTAATCAATATTGGTAGGAGTTGTGGAATCCCTCAAGGACAGAGGGACTTTCTGTCCTGCAGATCCTGCAGCGGGATCTGAACAAGTTAAGAGGGCTGGACGATCACCAACCCCATGAAGTTCAACAAGGGAAACTGTCAAATTTTGCATTGGGATGGGGCAACCCTGGATGTTTGTACAGACTGGGGAATGAGGTGCTGCAAAGCAGTGCCACAGAAAGGGACCTGGGGGTCCTGGTCAATGGCAAGTTGAATCTGAGTCAGCAGTGCCCTGGCAGCCGGGAGGGCCAACCCTGTCCTGGGGGGCATCAGGCAAAGCATCACCAGCCGGTTGAGGGAGGGGATTGTCCAGCTCTGCTCTGACCTGGGGCTGCCTCACCTTGAATACTGTGTGCAGTTTTGGGCACCACAATGTAAGAAAGATATTAAATTGTTAGAGAGTGTCCAAGGGAGTGCAGTGAAGATGGTGAAAGGCCTTGAGGAGAAGCTGTGTGAGGAGCAGCTGAGAGCACTTGGTCTGTTCAGCCTGGAGGAGACTGAGGGGAGACCTCATTGCAGTTACAACTTCCTTGTGAGGGGAGAAGGAGGGACAGGCACTGATCTCTTCTCTGTGGTGACCAGTGACTGGACCTGAGGGAATTGCGTGAAGTTGGGTCAGGGGAGATTTAGCTTGGTTATTAGAAAAATGTTCTTCACCCAGAGGGTGGTTGGGTGCTGGAACAGGCTCACTGGGGAGCAGCATCAAGCCTGACAGAGTTCAAGAAATGTTTGGGCACATGGTGTGACTCTTGGGGATGGTCCTGGACAGGGCTAGGGGATGGACTTTGATGGTCCTCGTGGGTTCCCTCAACTCAGAATATTCTGTCATTCTGTGTTTCTAGGAATATTTTTAAAGAGCTATGCACTGTACTTTCCTAAATATGCTACTGGCTCTTCTAGAAAACTAGGCTTTCATATAAGAGAAATTTTTTTTAATTAACTCTGCCACAACAGTTATAAACATTTTATTAGCCCGTTTTCCCCCTAGCACTAGCTTCTAAAAGATCGTAAGTATTTACTGTCATCTGTAAGTTTTGAATGCAGACTAATTAATAGTGAAGTAACAGAGGTCTTTTCTACAAATGCAAACTTTGTTTCAGTCATCAAAGTGTTTGCCAATCCAAGTATCGTGACTTGGATACTTATATTTTTAGAACTGGACCTGGCTCCTGAAATTCACAAAAATGCTGAGGCACAATCTGACATATATATTTAAATATAAACACATATTTTTGTTAATAGTTTTGCAATTACTGAACTCTCAAGAGATTGAATGAATTGTGCATAAGCTAAACCAATCTTACAGAAAGTTTTGCTTATCATCTGTTGATCATTCATTGATTGTTTGTAGATCAACTCTTTGTCATTGTGAGCTGTACCCAGGTAGATGGGAGAAGAGTTGTTATGGAGTAGAAAGCTTTCTTCCTAAACCATTTTGCGTTTTCAATAATTTAGAGGAATGATGATCTATTTGTAAAATATAATGTAGTTGCTTCGGTATTTTTTCTAGATTTATGAATCAAGAAATTTATTTCCCAGAGTGAGTATGAGAGCTCTGATAGAGCCCCTGATCCAGATGTACTGTTTGCTTATGTTGGAAAAAAAAATTCCTAAAATTTCTTAAATTCCTAAATATATTGACCAAAGACATAAGATTGCTTTTCTCTACTCTTAAACTTTCTAATAATGCCACCAATCTCATTATTTGAACTGAAATTATGATTACTATGGAAACTCAGATTCGTGACTCAGTTTTTCAGGTTCAAAGGTCTTATTTCATCTAATTCAGGTAAATGAGAGCAACATCTCTCCTGAATAACAATAGTGACTTTTATTTTTTGTTTGCTACCACGGATATATCTAGTATTTTTTAAGTTTTCTGTTACAGATATTTAAATAAATAAAAGGAAATAATGAAAAGCTGCCTAAAACAATTCAGATGGTTCTATTAATATTCATGACAAAAAAACCCCCAAACATAATATATTGGTACACAGACTTTATTAAAAAAATTGAATAAAGGTCAAATTATTTTGAGACAGATTACTGAGGCAAGAAGACATTTTCCGTATGTTGTGCTTTGTTTCTTTCATTCTTCTTGCCTTTCCTTCTTCCCTTCATTCTTCCTAATTCCTGTTTGGGAGATAAGAGGGAGCAAATAAGATTGCTATATTATTGCTGTTGCTATCATTATTGTTGTCACTGTGGCAATCCATATCACTATGAGTTCAGTTTTTCTTTATTCTCAAGGATAAGGAGATTCTGAGGACCTAGAATGTAATGTAAAAACACCATACATGGACTTTTTTGTTTGTTTTAAAAAGTAATTTGTAATATTATTTGGTTCTCCCATAGTACAATCCCACAATGTTATCCATACACTCTTGTCAAATGATTTCCTGAACTTGTTCTTTCAGACATTTTCATTCAAGAAGTTATTCATTATATAATCCAAAAGCATTGCCAGAATTCATCCTTCCTGTCGTAAGGGTGAGATAGACTTCCTATATCACATCAATATTTATCGGTTTAAAAGCAGTACTTACCTCACCCTAAAAGCCCACATTAATAGTGCTTCCCTTAAAAAAGTATGTTGGAAGACCATTTAAAACTCAGTCTCTATGCACAAGTTTAAGTTAAGTAAATGAGAATTCAGACATGTCAATTTTGTTACTGTGGGGAAGCTGTTTCAGAGTGAAGTTAATAGAAACATGTACTGTATGTTCCCAGCAATAGACAAGCAAATTAGCAAAAGAAAGTACAAAGATGACTAAGCATTCATTTTTCTTCATGTTTGGTTTGTTTGGAGACTGGGGGAATGTGCATGTGTGTGCATGTGTCTGTAGGGTCTCTCTTTCCTCCCTTAACCTTAAAGTTCTGCTTCTTCTTTCCGTATAGTTGCATGGCTGTTGAAACAATTAGAAAAGCACATAACCCCAGTGAAAAAAAATTTAGTTAAGTCCTGTTCAGAGAATTGTAAGTTTTTAAAAATTTTCTTCTCCAGCATTCTCGATATGTCCCTTGATGTCACCCCAAACTATTAGTGCATTTTTGTTATAATACTTTTAACTAACTTGTGAAGGAGAAATATATGGGGACAGTAATCTGAAGTTGATATCAAACTTCTTTCAAAGGAGTCACCAAGTTAGTTTGCTTCAACTGTGCATATTTTCTCCTAAACCTATTACATTCCATTGAAAATTAATTAGTTTTTTTTTTTTTATGCCACTATTTTGGATATGCACAGTAGGCCACCGTTTATCTTGCATTTCTTCTGGGCTTAAATAATTTTGATTATGTAAGAACAAAAATCTAGTGATAATACATCTATTAAATACTGTATTTTTAATCAAGCATTGTCTGATTGCTACAGATTTTAAAAACAGAAAGCTGAAAGGAGAAAAAATTAATTGATTGAGTGTACATAGATTGGTTAGATGGGGAGTCTCCAAAATTAGAAAATTATTTTAGTATTTTAGTTAACTGAGACAGTAATTCAACTCTATTACTATAGAAACAAGGTCTGTTGAAAGAAATGGAAAAGTGATACAAAGTATTCCCATTGCCAGACAGGCATCCCTTCCATACATTTAAAAAAACTTGTCTTGTTTTTATTGTATAGTTTAGATACAGAAATGTGGGAAATAAAAGGAAAGCACACCTGAGGAATTTTATTTTACAGGGTCAAAATTCTATAGTGCAGAAAGGTGGGTTCTGGTTTTGCTCTTGTAGGTTAAAAAAAAAAAGAAAACAAGAAATGCCCCTTAGGTGAATTTCTTGCTGAGGAGGGAGGCTTGCTTGACTTGCTCATAGACCTAGAAATCCATGGTTACCTTCCTTACCTGCAGATTTACATAATATGAGGAAAAATGAAAGGATGTGTTTCATAGTCTATGTTCTCATCACAGGAAAAGAAAAGGTATTTTCTCTTCTAGCTAAAGTAGTTAATTTATCTCATCTTTCTTTTCATATTATTTTTAAAGCTATGACCTCTTCAGATAAAGAAATTTAGACTCTTCCCTCTACTTGCACGTGCAGGATCTAGAATATAATTTTTCAACAATTTTATTGCAAAGTACATGAATAATTTAATTGTATTTTCTGATTCACATAAGGAAAATATCAGGACTATAAATACATCATCAATGTTCAAATGAATAAACAGAGACTGTTCTCATCCTGAGGACCAAATTTTCCTGTGGTCCTCATTTTTGTTAGTGGTAAGAGATCTGCGCTTTATCAGGTCTACTTTCTCCATCAGATCTCAGATCTGGGTATTTTGGGATTTTTTGTGAAGAAAGGGAGGAGGCTTTCAAGACCGTTTGGAGTGCTTGTGGCATAAAGATGTAATTTTATTTAGGACTTGAGTCTAGGATGCTCTTAGCAACTTATTGTATGAAAAGGGGATTTGCAGAAATGTGAGTTCTTAATTGTACAGTCAGAAACACACAGGCAGGAGTCAGAAAACTTTGAAGTTCAAGCCAATTCCATACTTAACGCTTGCTGAGCTTTTTATCTCCTTGCAACAATGATCTTTTTGCTAATATCTACTTTTGATCCAACGAGTGACATTGTTTTGGAATGTCACTGCTGCCTGATGAGCTTATTTAAACATGTATTTGGGCAAGGAGAACAGTATACAAAAAATTATTTAAAATCCACAAGTTTTTCAGAAGTCACAGAATCAGTAAGGTACCTTAAATATTACCTATTTCTAACCCCCCTACCGTGGACAGGGACACTTTCCATTAGACCAGGTTTCTCAAAGCCCCATCCAGCCTGGCTCTGAACACTTCCAGAGATGGGGCAACAGCTTCTGGGCGACTTGTTCCAGTGTCTCATCATCCTCACAGTGAAGAATTTCTTCCTGATATTTCCTAATAGTGAAGAATATCTTTCTAATACCTATACCTATCCTCTTTCAGTTTAAAGCCATTCCTCCTTGTCCTATCACTACATGCCCTTATGAAAAGCTGCTCTGTGGCTCTTTTGTAAGTCCCCTTTAGGCACTGGAAGGTGCTATAAGTTCTCCCTGGGGCTTTCTTTTCTCCAGTCTGAACAGTCCCAATTCTCTCAGCCTTCCCTCATAGGAGAGGTGCTCCATCCCTCTGATCATCTTGGTGGCCCTCCTCTGAACTTGCTCCAAGAGGTCCATGTGCTTCCTGTGCTGGGGACCCCAGTACTGAACAAAGTACTCCAGGTGGGGTGTTCAGTACTTTCAAATTAAAACTCTTTAAACTCTAAACATTCTTTATGTTCTGAGGGCAGAATGATAAACTTTGTTTTGCAGTTTAACCAGTGGTATGCAATATCTAGATAGCATAATCAATTCATGGAGATAATTTTCCAGAGCTGCACTGTAGAACTGTGAAAGGAGTTTCCAAGGATTATAGCTGATGTAAGCTTGCAGTTACTTTATCTGAGATCAAGAGAGAATTGACAGTATACTATCTGGGTCTTTAATGGCATTCTCAAAAATAATTTCTCCCTTGTTAGTATAAAAGGGTAAACATTGTCATCAATCTGCTAAGAAATAAACAATTCTGTGTTCAGGTGCTCAGCTACTGAATGAAAAAGCACATTATAACTTTATTTATTTTGTTTTTGATACTTTTACTGTGTAAATATTACACCATTATATTTATATAAAATATAGTAACATTTAAGGGGGGGATCTTACTTTTCTTTTTTTCTCCTAGAAAATTTGTTAGGGTTTCTTTCTGGTAGATACTCTGTAAAGGCAGCATGTTGCGCTGAGCCTGCAGAGATCAGACTAAATGAGAATACACTCGCTATAAATTTAAAAGGGTTCATTTTCTAAAGTGACTGCTTTATGCATCTGCAAATGGAAAGAAATAGAGCAGCAAGCTCTTAATTTTTCCTACACATATAAAAACTGAAGTACTGAATGACTTAATTTAAATTTTCAAAGAAATATTATTTTTATTAGGTACTAGAATGGAGTGCAATGCTCAAAAAAGGAGAGATGATGTAGGATTTTTGTTTTACGCACCTTCAGTAAAAAATAAGTGTTTTTTTAGCTCTACGTGTTATTTTTCTAAATAGTGGGGCGAAAATGAATTGTAATGTTCTGTAAACTTGTGACTGTGTGAGGGTAAAACATTATATGAATTTCAATAGTGCATGTAAAATCTATCTCTGCAGCATGTTTATTCCATATTCAATCCATTTCCAGTTCAAGTCACTAATAATAATTCTAATGCCTGGAATGGAACGGGATCACTAGATTGCATATCAATTGCTGTTAGCCCATAAGGTGACTGAGTTTAAAGGCAGGAATGGGCTTTCTAGCAACTGACTTTTTAAAACTATCCCAAATATGCAGGTACTTTTAAGATTTTCTTCCCAAAAGAAGAAAAAAATTGTCTTTCTGCACAGTTTCTGCTTATAAGTCAACTTTTGTATTTATTGAACAGAGTAATGGAAATGTAGCGAGTGGTCATGAATTCTTACTGTAGACTTAACTACTCAGAATTCTTTGTGTCAAAAAGTATTATTTGCCATGAGTTTGGGGCTTTTAAGTTATATCAAACAAATTCAGAGAAGCTACTCTTCTACTCTTTTCATATAATGACATAAAAGAAAAATGTAATAAAATCAGGCTACTGAAAAAAAAAGTTACATGTCTAGATAGGTCTCAGACAAAAGGGAAAAGAAGGAAGCAGCAGGAGACTAAAAAGGCTATTTAATGCATCCAGAGATACACAAAATAGCTTCCTTGCACAGGGAAGGTAAGCACTCAAGGACAAAAAAGATGTCAGAGAGTAATGACACTTCAAATAGCAATACAATAATATCTAGTTGTCAGAATTTCAATTAATGCATTGTCAGGCCAAATAAAACAAGTTTTTCTTTATTTTTCTAATAATAGAAATTAAATACTTGGATAACTAAACCTGAGATGACACTAGATTTTTTTTATTTATTTCTCAAAAATGTTCTGAGTGGTACATTACATTTTAAATAGACTTTTTCAACATAAAATCAGAAAACATTCCATCTTCATAACTTCTTTCAAATCTGTGCATGGCTTCTCATCATAAAATTTCATGTATTTTCTCCCTCTTTAAATCACTGCCTAATATAGGGGTAGAATGTCTTGTATAGAATTTAGGGAATAACCAGCAAAAACAGTGATTCAGCATTGTGTGAAAATAAAATTTCAGTTTGATAGTTTGTTACATTTTATTCTGACATTAATATATGGTAATTTCCCCCTAGTTATAATCTGACTATCAAATA
Source organism: Myiotriccus ornatus (assembly GCA_036023395.1). Classification (NCBI taxonomy): domain Eukaryota; kingdom Metazoa; phylum Chordata; class Aves; order Passeriformes; family Tyrannidae; genus Myiotriccus; species Myiotriccus ornatus. The sequence continues at coordinate 105,881,757 of JAYRBT010000001.1, forward strand.
GAGTTATATTTAGTACTTTCTTATCTATTAACAGTGAGTCACGTATATAATTCTTCTGCCAGGAAAATTGGTTGAATAAATAGAAACTGATGCTATTAAAAGATATATGTATGTGTATGAATGATGTATTTATATTCTGGAAGAAATTGTTGTTGCAGATTTATATTACTAGAAATATATTACTAGAATGTGTAACTTTCAAGGAAAATGTACGTGAAAATTCTTTATGGATGTTTTACTGTCTTCACTAACTTTATACTGTTTATGCCTATTAATTATATTTTATTTGAGTTGAATAATAATATTAGTATGTCCACTTGGAAAATAGAAGTGAAAAAATCAGGTACTTAATGTTACAGTTTTAATATATTGTACTCCAAAGTTATAGAAAGCAAAATTTATTCAATCTATGCTATTTCCACAATATATACAATTACATTAAAAGAAAAATCTGTGATATTTAATTAATTGAGCAGAAGTAGTTTCATGATACCTTTTCTACTTTGCTTGAATATTCTGACTGAGCATCCAAGCTCTGAAAGGCAAAGTTGGTTGTGAAAATACCTGATTGTTCTTTTTAGCCACAGCTGAAGTTGAGAGAGAAAGAATAGAGTAGGGAATCACCTGTAAGTCTAAAATACCAAGAGAACATATATATGGCAAGGCTTTCCAAGATTGGCAGGCACTAGAAAGGAATTCAAGGCTTTCAGTGTTTTGGCATCAGTGTCTTATTTTCTTGGGCTGGGAGAAAGATCTTCCAATTCAGAGCATGGAGTTTGGAAATCCACTAAGGCTACAGGTTGTGTCAAAATAAGATGACAAATGTGTCTCGGTCTAGAATTTTAGTTCCAGAGGCTTGTCTGAGTACATTACTCCATTGCAGAGATCCTAAAGTCCCGTGTCAAGGCTTCTAACTCACTGAGGCCTCTGTAGCTCCCGACCTCTGTAACTCCCAGCCTCTGGGTGTTTCCATTTGAAAGTCTCCTGTTCCTCTTAGTTGCAGAGTTCTGTGGCATCATGAAAATTATTAAAGTCATTAACATTTTCCTCTGTACCTGTTGCCCTAAATGATGCACTGACCTGTAAACAATAGAAATGTTTTGCAGTCGTACGAAAAGCCCCGATCTTCGTTCTCTCTCTCTCTGCAACTGAAATTTAACTACATCCCATTCCAAGTTTCCTGGACATGGAGAAGAATCAGGACACTGTTACTTCCTGTGAAAAGACTTATGCCTCTCTGTGCTACCTACAGGTTCTGTCTGATCAGATATGCTGTTAAATAGGAAGAAGTTCTGTTCTTCTCCCCTTATTTAAATAAAGTGAAACAAGCTAAAATTGCTTCAATTATCATATCTTAATGTCATAGACATAGAAAAATATAAGTGGCAAGGTTTTGTTCAGTCTTTGACATGACTTGGGATGCAGATAATGATGACTCATTTCACTAAACGTTTGGACATTCATTTGCTTCTTGCTGAAATGGACGTTTATATGATTTTGTTTGGCCTACGTAGACATTTTGCTTAGTAAAAGAATATTGGGAGTTGCATCCTTATTGGCAATGGAATGAAAAAAGAACATCAAATTACTCTTTCCAATTATAAGGGCATATGCACAGCATTAAAGCCCCCACGGCTTAACTGACAGCATGGATGCACCTTGGGGAGGCTGGAGCATCATGGGAATATGCTCTAGGAATTGGGACATGTGCTTGACTAGAAGCAACTATTCCAGGGAATTTAATGATATTTTCAGGGTAAGATGAGCATATCAGTTGATTTCAGCAATTGGTGTAAGACATTTAAAATATCCTTTTCTTAATCTGTGAATGCAAAAATAGTCTTCTGATATACCATCTTCCTTTACTGTCATGTTTAGCCAGTTGATGCTTAGATTCTGAATTGCAAATAAAATTAAGCTTTTTTTTTTTTTTAATTATTGTTTTCTGTTCAAATTTGCAAGTTTTCAGACACCCCAGATCTAGAGTATGGATCTTACATATTCTTGAAGTAGGTGATGCTTATTCAGGTATTGCGGCTTTCAGCCTTTGCTCTGCTAACATGTTGCATTCAAAGAGGCATAAATACCAGGAGTTGCTTAACCAACGCTGTATAAAGTAATTGGTTAGAATAATTCCCCTTTCATTAAATGCACCCTAAAACTAAATGAAATAACTTAGTGATGACATTTCATTTCACAGTAGTGCTAAAGCAGCAATAAATATAGGAGTTGTTACATTAATTAGTCTGCATCTAATTTAAGTCAATGTCCTTATTTTCTCTGCTTACTGTAATTTGATTTGTATCTTTGGGTAGCCTTGGAATGAACAGTTGGGCTTCCTTTGCATGAAACTAAACAGAAATCTCCAGTCATGATCATGTGTTCAGTCTGTGAAGCTACAATAGAACCAGTATAAAATAAAACATGAAAAAATGTGTATATCATAGATGTCAGATGCACAACACAAGCTATTTTGCTGTCCACATCAGTTTCTGTCGTACATATAGACATATGCTAAATACTGTATTTATTGTATCATTAAGAAACCAGGGGCTTGTGATTTCAAGAGTTCTTGGCTTACACTTTATTTTATATTTCTTTAATGAAAGAAACTAGCATTTTGCTAAAATCTTTATATTTTTGCTTTTACAATTAAACCTGTTCCTGTCTACACAAGCAGCAAAGGATAAATACAATTATTGCATTAGGCAGATACTATTAAGAAAACTCTCTGATCTCTTATTGACAGTCTATAAGGTCTTTGGAACTTATAAATTCTTAAATTAGTTTTAGTTATTAGACAAGGTGATGAAGCAAACATTCCATAATATATGTATAGTCTTCGGAGAGCAGATTCGGTGTGAAAGCTTGTATTGAAAATACTGAAATGAGTGTTTCATCAAATAACTTTTTGGGGTATGCTTGAACGTAAGTATCACATAGATTTGTATGTATCTGTTGCCAAATCCTTTATTTATGTTTATATGTAAATCCTATATGTAAAAGTAAATTTACAGTTCAGAGTCACAACTTCCATTTAAAAATACACCAGATCTCTCCTTCCTGTTTTTCATGGATCTCATCTTCTATAAACATGTATATGCAAAACTGAGCAAGATTATTGTGTGCCCAGAAATTTTAATGAGCTGTAAGATGTAGGGACTTTACTGAGTCTATTTGTCATCATCACGGTTACTTAAGCAGGTTTCAGTGTGCTACATATTCCCACTGCCCAACTCCTTGTAATGGAACTATGAGTCTATTGTAAATTCAGTCTCTGTATAGGCAATGATAAAACAGAATCATTTACATGACTAGAACAGAAGCACTTCTTAATTCAGGCACCTACTTCAGGGTGATGATAAGCTGTCTTCCCCTCCACCCCCAATGTGAAACATTTATCTGACACCTAGAAGAAAGAGTAACAAGCTTACAGAAGATACCTAAAGAAACAGGAGCAGTTAGAGATCTAATAAAGAAGATGTTTTCATTATCAATTTCACTTACTATTGCTGCTCGCAAATCATTGCCATTTTAAGTTTATAAACAACTCTGTTGATGAGAAAATGGAGGTGCATGTCAAGGTAAATTCTTTCCACTAATGGTTTTCACTCTGAAGAAAGAGACAAGGGTATATAAAAACTACTGATTTTCTATCCAAAATATAGGTCCCAATGTCCCCAAAGGCTTGATGTCATTTTCATAACAGCAGCGACTTTAAAAAAAATAAGGGAAAAAAAAATAGGTGGTACTATTAGGAGTATCAATAGCAAAGGATTTTAATATCTGACAAAACTTTGAACTGAAGTGTTTCCATAGTGTAACTGAAACTATATTTGTGAAGTTGTAAACATTTCAGAAAATGGCTTTACTTTCTGCATGACAGTAAACTAGTACTTTAACATAACAGTTTTGTAGCTGAAAATGCAGTATAGGTTAAGATTTGCCTTCTAGTATTCACTGGAATACAAGGAGGGGTGAATCAACATCCTAACTGTATGCCACCATTTTCAGTGATTTGATTCTAGTCTGTTCTAAACTGTATCGGCAGTAGTACTGTATTACCTTAAAAGTTCACCTGAATGAAGATGCAGTGTCTGGAAAGCCCCAAGGTTCTTCATATTTTGTACTGCCACCAGCACCAGTTCTCCTCCATTTGTTGCTGTGGCTTTTCCTCAGAATTTTTCCATGTAAATGAAAACCTGTGCACATGAAACTGCTTCAACACACAAAGTCTAGAAACAGCTTTTTTTTTTTCCTCCCCCTCTACAACAGACAGTGTTGTTCTTTTCACCCATTTAGGTTCAATTCCATCTTAGAGTTAATTAAAGGAGGACAGCAATTGCTTTGTGACAGTGAATACTTAAGTGGCTTCATCTAGTCATATAGATGTTTCTTTTCTTGTGAAGTTTCCCTGCAGAATAACAAGCTGAAGACTGAAAGAGAGCTGGCACATACCACACTGTGATGCTCTTCTTCTTATTTAATCATCTGCTATGGCCACTGTGGGAAAGAAACTGGTCTTGATCTGACCCAGCACAATCATTTCTGTATTCCTTTACAGCTTCAGAAAACTTGTTAAGCACAGTATAAACAGACCTTTCATGAGATAAAACAAAATCCAGAAATACAAAATAAAGTTCTGCAGCAAAAATATCAATTATTTCTTCCCACCTTCTGCTTCTTCATGAAGCTTATTCCTATTAAAAGTGGAAAATATGGAACCATTCTGGAGCTCAACAATGTATGCAGCACACTGACTGTTGCTGGCAATGTTCTTAAATTGCGTCTGCTCTTTGTTGCAAAGGTCCATTTGAGTAGTACTACTGAAAACAGGAAAGAGTTAAACCTCTGTAAACTGTACTGTAATGTTAATTGTAAATTTAATTAAAACAATAAACAGTTTAGCATCTTGAAATGATACTTGTTATTTTTTCGTGGCTTAGGAGTCACTGCAAATCTTCACGTATTTTCACTGCAGAGATATTAAAAGATGTTCCTTCCAGTGCAAAGATATCTTTTAAAGTATAGATTTTAATTACTCTAAGTCCATAGGTTTGTGTCCCATCTAAATGCTAGAAAATTTTAATTATTAAAGCAACATAAATTTCATAATACTTATCTCCTAAGAGAAAATCCCGAAGTTTCTCTGAGACACGTATTTTTCTCAATTTGTTGGGCTTTAGAAATCGCACACAGAGTCCAATAGAAGCCTTGCAATGCCAAGTTGGCAGAGACTGCAGTATTAGCTACAAGAAGGCTTAAGAAAGAGACTGTCAACATTTCCTCCTACAGACCCTAAATAGCTATGGGACATGAACAGAGCTTTGTATAAAAATGTGCTTTTGTCCAGCAAGTAAAGAAAATCAATTCTGAATTCATGCTATGGTGCATCATGACAGTAACTCTTCTCCTCTTCACTAGGTTTTTTACTCTTCAGAATTGCAGCACAATGTAGTCTCAGCCTGCCCTTTTTTAATGTTCATAATTTCAGTCAGCTTAAGTGGTTTCAAGTAGAAAGACAAGGATTACCTTCTGAAAGAATAATAACTCTCCTCTCATTCTCTCTACTCCCGTCTATCATAAATAAAGAGATAGATACATTGAGAGAATGCAGATAGTTAGGAACAGTGAAGTACTTTAATCTTAGAAAGCACTGGATCATGATTCCACTTCATCATTTCATTTTAGGAATAACTCAAATTCAAAGTCTGTGACTTGAGCAAAAGCAGTGCTGCTTCTGGACCAGTGGACATAAATCCATGTATCAGCGCTGCTTTCCTTTTTCTCTTTAAGCAATCAGATCTCTTTGTGATTAATGCCTTTGTTTTCTTCCACCTGTCCAGTAGACTGGCTCTTATATATTGCCATGGAACATCATCTCATTTGATATAGAATTCAAGATATTTATCTTTGAAAACAAGCCAGTATAATGCCACTGTGCAAGATTACACAGTCAATCTTTTGCTATGACAACTGCCAGTGAAATAGATATTCACAAGGCATTATTTTGTTAAATTCTTACATTCTGTAAAATACAACATCTATCTGAGAATAAACAGAGTTTTTATGAGATGAAACCTCAAATATTATTTTGATAGTTACTCAACTATTATACAAAACATAGAGAACAACTAAGCTGGGATTAATGTTTTTCTGCCTGCGTGTAAGAACATATTTTTCAACACTCTAAGTCTCTTTCTGATGTGGTATTTCAACTACCATGTAAATAAAAATATTTAATTCCTAGCAGAAAACATTTTTCTTCACCCTAAAGAAGAAGAGCTCTTAAAACTTCTTTCTCAGTATGGAGGTGCTTCTACTCATTAGAAGAAAGCCTCTTTTTTTTTTTTCTTTCAAAGGCATTTACTTTGAGAAATGTTAGTGATATATTGCAGCAAGATGACTTTTCTGAAATTGAGCCTCTCTAATGAACTTCTGATGTGATATTTCAAAATTAAGTTGTTCTTTAGACTTAAAATGGTAAATCAAATCTCTGTCTTTTTCATGAGGAGGAAAAAGGCACAGAGGAGTCTACTCTTGACCTTTCAAACTCTAAATGCTTACATTTTTTAAGCTTTCTGTAGCTAAACAGAAGAAAATAACATTTCTTTTTCTGCCTCTCAAAAAAGTGAGCTTTCCCAGCTCCTCAATGATACAGCTTTTCTGTTGATAATTTTCAGCAGTTTATTATTCCATATTTTGGAAATAATTTGTTCTCGAATATTTTATTTTCCATTCCTTTAGCTTAGGCTTTCATACTCATGCTTTCATACTGATGCTTGTTATTAATAGAGATTCCAGTCTGTATAATTTCACTTTTCTTTTTGTTGCCTTTTTGCAAACATTTCATTACTCTTTACTGCATTTAAGATTCATTGGCTGGTACTGGTATTTATTCTGGGGACTCTAGGTAAAGTACAGTGACACTGGGTGTCTGAGGCAGCGATACCATTCCTGAAGAAGGTGTCTTCAGGTGTCTGCTCGAATAACCACAGCTCTTCCCTGTGTTGGAAATTTCATTATCATAAATGGGCACTTGCTAAATAAAATTAGTGTTTAAATTGCAATTCCTCTCCTCCTGAGGTGGTCAGATTGAGCAGTGAAATTAATGTCTTGCCTCAAGCTGATGCCTGTATTGATTAGGGGTAGGATTTTCATGTGGCCATCTATTGCCATTTGAGGTGTGCTGAGATAGCTGAGAAATCCTGGTGCTGGTGTGTGACACACAGCCTGCAGACACTTGCACCTCTCTGGGAGCAACACAGGTTGTCAAGGAGGGATACCTTTCATCTGGCAATACATGCATGTGCTTAGGCTCTTGAACCAGACTACTGTTCTTGAACCCTATTTAGGGTTCCTGGCTGCCAATGCAATGCTTGATACACTGCTTAATGTTGCCACCTAAAAATATCTATTTAATAGTATTTGACTATCTTGAGGTAGAAATTTCTGTTGTTCTAGTTAAACCCATTTACTCCTCTCCAAGTGAAAGAGGCTTTATGCCCTTGGAATGAGTTACGAGTACTTATGAGAAATACATACCAAAGCACCTGTAAATGTTGGTTTCTTATGTTTGCATGGGTTTATACTGCTGACTTCATGTTAAAACTGAGGGACTAACTTTATGCCTATTTAGGTTTTCTTTCAGTACAAGCGTTGAGGTATTTGTCTAGATCTAGAATATTTTGTGCCTTCATTTTGCTGTCTGTTTCAAAAGGTAGGATGATGAATTACAAAGTAAATAAAACAGACAGAAACTTTTCCAGTGGATACGGAAAGAAATGTCTGATTTTATTACAGTCAGCATGAATTGCTGCATTAGCACTGTGTCTATTGTGTTGTCAGAAATTGCAAAAATATTATTTTATCATCAGAGATGATTTTAGATGCATTCCCTTTCAGTTAGTAAGACCATATTATGTGTGGGTTTGTCTGTGTGGGTTCGTCCCCACATGTGATAGTAAATGAAGAATGCCAGAGGATAAAAACCATTTAGTTGTATCATTTTTAAACCAAAATAAAGCTGCTTGATGAATGACAATAAGATATCACACAACTGCCAGTGTTACTAATTAGTAGAATTTACAGATTTTGATATATTCAGCAGCATGACTTATGTTTGTGGCTAAAAAAGAGTGCTAATGATCTGTGCACTGTTGCAACACAGATAGTACATTGTCAAAAACTCTTATAAATGTAAAAGCTCATTTGTGCAAAATCTGTAAGGACAAATAAATACAGCTGTGATTCCAAAATAAGTGATTATCCTCTCACTTATGTGTGCAGAAACCTAGTTCCAAATCAAAGTGTGGCTATTTTCATATGTTACTTTACGCAGGAGTTTCTTGACTAGGTTTAGAAGATTTTTTTACTGATTTTACTTTCTTTTTCAAGAGAGGATAAGTGACAAATGAGGACAAGTAAATAAAATAAAGAGAAACAGTTGGACATTCAAATTCAGTGTTGAGAATCCTTTATCTGATTTTATCTTGTATTTACTCATTTATCAAACTTAGGTCCAGCTATTATCCTACTGAAATTAAGATCAATTTCCTCATTTATTTTGCTGGTTTTCTGCTTTCTGGTTATGAGTTTCACATTCCATTCTTCTGTCAATAACTCCATTGAAAATTAACCAATACCTTTTGTTTTCTACAAAAGGAGATTAGGCAAGGAATAATTACCTTTTTTTCTTTTTTTTTTCAACAGTGAACACAAGCATTTTTTTAGCTGCACATTTAGTCCTGTATAAATATATACGTAAAACTGTGTGTGATAATAGCATGTTTTTTCCTTAGACAGAGATAATGCAGTTCAGTTCCTGGCATAGTTCATCAGCTTTCCGATTTTCTGGAACCTGAGTGAGTCATGGGAGACAAGCAAATGTTAACTCAAAGATGCAATTATGTATCTGATATTTAACCATTCAGAATAAAAACTCCACTAAAAGGAAAACATAAGGATTTAGGAGAAAGCAATTGAATAGGAAGCTGTTGAAATAGAAGTAGAAAGGAAAAAGAGTCTCTCAAGTTTAGGTTTTCCTAGGAATTTACATCTCTCATAGGCAAAGAATAAAGGATTACCAAAGTTTCAGAAATGTCAGCTGTATTCACCTGTCCCTCAAACAGTCATTATCCTGGCAAATTTTAAATATATCCACTGGTATTTTAGGACCAAAATATTCTCAAGCTTTGAGATACTGCTATAAATCTGAGAATTATATTTATCTTATGGTAGTATTTAAGAAAGGATAGCATTATTCTAAACTTTTACCAGCCCAAGTTTGTCTATTTTCAAGTTTCATAAACTTTGGAAGACGATATTCATGATGGAAAGACGAAGAGATGGAAAGATCTTACTGCAGTGTTGCAATGTTTTGGCACTCTGTTGATCTGGGACAGTAGAGGATATTTGAGAAACAAGGACTGATAAAAACTGAACAAACTGAAACTGATGCCGGAAACCTTACTAAGGACCTTAATGAATAACATTTAGAGGGCAATGAAGACAGGTCAAGATGGCAAGCCTACAGAAATTTGGGGAAAAAAAAGCTGTATTGCAAAACCGGTTGTAAGAAATCAATCCAATGCAAGCTACGGGAGCCTGTGTAAGAAGCTGAAAGATAAGAGGAGGGAGAGAAGGAACTGACTTAGCAAGGGATTAGGCTTTAAATAGGGTCACAGCTGTAATTTCTACCTGTCAACGAATTTGTTACTGCTTCCTAAAAACTCATCTGTCTATGACAACCTACTAAGATATATTACTCTAAAAGGAATAAGGACTTTCAAATATCTGATAGATATTTTATAGATATCTGAGAGTTTGACTACCTTTCGTTCCTTGTGCAGAATTCTCTTGTGTGATTCATACAGACCTCAGACTAAATCTGTAATGCAGTAGTTTTCTTGTATTTCTTACAATGAAGCAAAATGTATTGTAAAACCCCTGAATCCTAGAAGAACAAAAAGCTTTCTTCAACATAATCAGACAGCAGCAATTGCACCTTGAGTTAGGGGACCTGTAAGAATAAAAAAATAAGATGTTCAGATTGGAGAAAGACAGCAACACTGAAAAATAAAGTTTAGTAGCAACAGCTGCCTGTATGAAAATGACAGAAAATAACTTTCTTTGGAAAGAAACATTACTTTATCAGAGCTATGAATACTTATATTTTATGGAAAGAGTACCAGTCACCTACTGTACTTGCTGCTAAGACCAGTACTCCTACCAATACTAATTTGGTGCTTAGTCCTTGAACATGCTCCCTCTAAAATCTGAACTGTATAATTTAAAATCTGCCTTTTCAAGTAGCATTTTAATGAAACACTATTTCTTGATGTAACACAACCTCTTTTTCTTGGATAAGCAAGGATGAATCTTTCATTTCAAAGTCTTGTCCACCACCTTCTTAGTCACCCATTTACAAATTCACATTGCTAGACATGTTTGTAAATATACACTCAGAATATAGTGATGTAATTTGAAAAGTGGTTTTTAAAAATGGATGTCCTGTTTTTAAAGATATGTTTCTTTATGCTTATGGTTTAAAGTTAATTAATGTTCTTAAGGATAATCAAGGGAGTCAGGTTGTGAGTGTTATACTGAACCTAATTAGTACTCTCTTTGCCGTTAATTAACTGATTCATTAGTCGTTTTAAGAACAATTTGGACCTGGGGCATGGAGATTTTGTAAAAAACTTACTTTGTAAAATATTGGAAAAATATTTATGGACTATTTTTTGGTAGAGAAAGGTGCATTTTTAAGTGAAACAAACCAAAATATTTTAATTCCTCACATTCTAACTGTTGAATAAACCCAGCTCTCTCAGCCTGTCTTCACTGGAGAGGTGTTCCAGCCTTTTGATGTGACCATCCAACCACTTCCTCATCCCCTGAACAGTACACACATCAAATCCATCTCTCTCCAACTCAGAGAGAAGGATTTTGTGATGGACTTTGTCAAAGGCCTCTACAGAATCCTGATAGATGACATCTCTAGACCTTCTCTTGTCCATTGGTGTAGTCGCTTCATCACAGAGGCCACTAGATTGATCAGGCAGGACTGTCCATGTGCTGTATCATAGGTTCCAGAAGTATCTGTTCCATTATATTTGTGTAGTAGACTCCAAACACTGATTTCCCCTTGTTGCCTTGGTCTCTGACTCTTACTTATAAGTTTTCAACCTTCTCATGACTATTCCTCAGAATATTCTTTTATCTATTTCTTGGTGTAGAGTGCAACTTTAGTATTTCAAGAGGTCTAACACATCTAAAGTCTAAAGTGAATCTAGAATAAGTGCATAGAAGACAAATTTTTAATACAACATTCATCAGGAAGATTCTCTTCACCATTTTTTAAAGTGAGAAATTGCATGTGGGAGAAAAGAAATCTATGACAATTACCCTTGAGGGCCATGGGGCTTTTTGTTGTCAATATTACTTTAAAAATTAGGTGCAATTTTCTAGGTCCCACAGTCCCAGGTCAGCTCTGGCAGTGATGCAGTTGGGTTCCCTTTGCTGTCGGGATGTGAAGGGAGGAGCTGGATGTAAGCTGGTCTCCCTGCTCTCGGTTCACGTGAAAATAGAGTGTGAGTGTTTGTGCTGAGGGGGTATGACTAGCAACTGCATATACCTAACTTCTTTAGAGGAATGGGGTGAAGAAAAATTATAACATAAACCTTTATGTAGTCTCGTCTCTAAATATACAGTTGGACAAATACAGGATTATTGCCACTGTCATGGATATTTTTTGACAGATTTTAAAGGTTGGGATGATAGGCAAGCCATTGACTTTCAGAATGTAATATGTGTTACATTATATATAATTGCTTGTAGCATACAGTAAAACTATTGAAAGGAAAAATCGAAGCCTTTGCTGGTTGCCCCAAAAGCCTTTGCTGTTTTTGATTGCAAAGACATCTTGATATCAGACAGATTTCTCTGAAAATAAAATATTTATCAAAGAAAATTCATTTCATATAAGGTAAAACCTGCTTATACAAGAAAGGACTTCACCAAAATAATTTTATAGAGTCATGTAGTTTCTGATCCCAACTGCACTGATCCTGAGAATTGTTGGCTTTCAATTACTTCGGTGGGTGGTAAATGCACTCATGATTTTAAGAGCTGTACATTTGCCAAATATTATAAATATATAAAGAGACCTACTGTATCTGGAAGCACAAGTTTTTATTACCAGGCACTTCATCACCTGGACTACTCTCACAGAAAACATGTTCATCCATCTAGGAAACTCTCTGAAGACTGCTGAAAACTCTGATATAGGAAGTGGGAAATATCTCCTGTGAATGTAACTATTTTTAAGTTAGTTCTCCATTTTGAGTTGTTTCACTCATTTTAGATACCAGTCCCTCTTTTCCTTGCCATTTTGGTCCTCATTTTTATTGAGAAGACATTTTTTGAAAATTCCATAATTACCAGTACATATTTTTACATGATCTAATCCATACAAATAAAGTTTGGGGATTCTCTTTTGCTTTTTTTTTTTTTTTTAAAGAAGCTTGTTTCCATATAATATTCCAGAAGCAAGGATCAGAAGTTAGACAAAAGCAACAGAGAAACAGAACATTTTTGGTGGTTTACAGCAGGGAGTGTTGTAGTGGAATTGGATGCTTGGATCCAGACTCGTCTGTTGGTCTTAGAGCTGAGGAAACAGTAGAATACTTCTGTTGCACTTGAAAATTTATTTAATCATTTACTTGAATGAAAATAAATTTCTTTGTTGTTAAATAAAGTTCAGCTAAGTTCAGCAGTTCATAGGTATTGTAAAAAATACTGGAAACTAAAAAATATTATTGCTTGAAAATGACTTCTTGAAATGTTGTTTTAAATAGCATCCTTCTCGGTCAAATTAACATCTAATAAGAATGATTTACCATTTTCCTTATACATGATAATAAATAAAAGATGTAGGGAAAGAATAGCAGCATGAAAGGTAATCAGAACTGTTTTAGAAAATAAACACATGCCATCACCCAAAAAATAATATCATCAGTTTACGCGTGTTGAACAGTTACCTTGAATGTACCAGCTCTTCGTGAAAATAGCATATTAGAAATCACCTTTCTCAGCTTTTCTCTAATGTCTCTAATGAACTTCTGAAACTTCAACCACTGTTGCTCCCCTACTGTTTTAACAAACGTGAAAAATAGTATGACTATCATACCTGTGTGTAGCTGATTCAGTAGCAGAAAATTTTGCCTTTTGTCTTCAGAATCCTGCTCTAATTACTCAAAAAGAAAAAGCTGGTTCCCTCAACAACAGTGACAAAGGCCTAATGATTTAAAAATAGTTACTCTTTGATGGTAATATTAAGTGCAAGGAAGTTTAACAGAAACTGGCCTTTAGCAATACATTCATTGGCTATACCCTGTTTTGTATCCTATTAAAATAAATTGCTATATCACCTTTTTCCAATAGTAGCACAACAGTTTCAACTACCAAAAAAGAATAAAGTAATAGTGTAAAAAATCAGATATGCCATGGTTAAAATTGGACCAGTGGTTCATTTTTACTTCATATCTTCTATATTTTGTATTAAGGAAAATGACTCATTGCTAATGTAACTCTAAATGATTTTAACATCTATCCTAGAGGTATTACAGGTGTTTCAGCCTGTTCCATTTATTAGAGCATTTTGTATTTATCTCTTGAGTATCTTCCTTCAAAAGGGATATCTGCTGCGTTTCTGCATCATATCCAGCATCAATCACTTTGATTAGGGTCTCACTCCACAAAGTGAACAGCTTTTCTTCCATGGCAGCTCCATATGTTTGCTGCAGCTGTTACAGTTTCCAGGCAGAATGTGATCGTACTCTGTTCAGAGTTTGTGTCCCTGTCAAAGAGGCAGGAAATTATTCCTCTCTGCTTTGATTTGCCTTGAAGTTGAGTGGCTTGAAATCTGTCCTACAGCTAGACTAAAGCTGCCTACAAAAACATACATGAAATTGGATCTGCGTTATTTTTCATAACTATGACTCCTATCAAGGTTTGTTCCCACAGCACTCTTTGAATACCAGGTCAAAGGAGTTTTATTGCTGGAGAGGTTACTCCAGGGAAGTTTTAACATGGATTCAATGTTAGAAGCCTATTATCAGTTGCAGACTAGTTTCATAATAGCTATAAGCATGAAATATACTGAAATTTATTACTGATTTTATGATTTCTGGATCAGGAAAATATTTTTCTTTTTTTGATTAATATTTTTTTATCTTACATTTAGGCACTATGTAGGGCTACATAATACAGTACCCTGTACTACAGTGCAGTAGTTGTACTACCATAGTGCACTGAAAGCAGTGCAATGAATGTTCAAGGTAGGAGATTCATCTCTATTTGCAGAAATGCTGTGTATTTCCGTGAAGGGCACTTTGAAGATCACCAGCTCACTGTGGTTTAGTTACGACTAAGATGAAACAGAGAACTCAGGTTATTAAAACATGTTGAAACATATATTAAAACCTATATGTGTGAATGTGACTCAAACTCCACATCAATGCAGTTGACAGTATTGTAAGAACTTTATTCATCCTGAAAACATATATTTACTTGTTAAGCAAATAGGCATTGCTGTGTCACTTTTCATTTCTCTTGATTAGCTGTCTGCAAAAATAAATATGCAATGGATCATTACTTTTTTTGGTGACCAAGAACACAATTTGACATGTCTTAAATAAGCCTTTAATGAAACCTGCAATAGTGCACATGTTCGGATGACAAGTATTTCAGAAAGCCCTGTGGGTCCATAAACACAGGTTGACAATTAAGGTCCGACACGGATGAATGAATGCAACGTATTCACTATAGAGGTGTGAAAAATGACTTCAATATCTGAGTATCTTACTGCTCATTGATCCTCTACCCCTGTGATTGCACATTACTACTCTGGTTTTAGCAATTCTGGTTGTTGGAGAGGCAGGTTGTTCCTGATGCTGCCAAGTACACTGTTTTTCTGTGTGTGACTTCAGGGTGACTGTAAGTATTGAGCGGTCACGGCACAGAATTTTCCTCTTTCCCACCAGGAAAGAAAAGCAGAAAGCACATACAGACTATCAAACATATGCACCATGGCAGCAATACAGCGAGTCTCACAAGAGCCAGGACTGTTGACAAAATAAAACTAGGTCAATTAAAAATAATTCTCAAAGTACAAAACACCATCTAGAATTTCAGATTGATTGATTTAGGTCTTCATTAGGTAGTTTTGTTCCCTCCTTCTCACAAAATGAAAATTTAGGCTGAATATGAAAAAAAAAAAAAGGTGTCTTTAATTATTTTTCCTTCTCCTAATATGCAGAGAACACACATCTAAAATCAGAAGCAGCAGTATTTGGGGTTTGGTTTTCAATTTTCTGAAGAGATGCTTAGCCTTTTCACTGAAGGCAGAAATATTCTATCCCATTTCAAAGTCAAAATAATTTTTTGTTGTTTTAATAGAGAGGTTTTTTTTTAAAAAAATCCTAATTATTGCAGGAGGATTTTTCCTGAGCTGCTGGAGGGGAAAAAGAAAAGTAAATTTATTATCTGTATGAAGATCCTTTTCCAACAAAGCACTTAACTTTAAAGTGTGAATAACACCACAGGTTTCGGAGAAACTTCTTGAGTGTTTAAGTGCTGTTCTGAACGAGGTTATAGAGGGGACATTTTTAATAACTAAATTAGCAGAGGGACATATTTAGCTTTAGTAGGGCTATAAAAATTACCAGTTGTGCTCTCCACTCCTCACCTGCCCCTTTCCCAAGTCATTAAGTGCTAAAGTGAGGGTTCTTGTTGTTTAAGTGTGGAATAGGAAATGGGTGGAGGGAAAACATGTTGAAAGCACTGGAAAGTGGGCAAAAGCCCATCTGGGGGTTGGCAAAGCACTGGTGCCCAGTATTACCCTTTGGTGTCAAGGAGCCCTGGTCCTTCAGCAGTAATTGCAGCCTGGCAGTGGTATGTCATGTGAAAATCTAATACAATTTCTCATCCCTCAGGGAGATTAAATGCTTACAGATTTTTGCCAACTATAACAAAGTTTGTGTTCCAGATTCAGATGTTTGAATTCTATCTAAAAGTATCATCCCTCTGTAATTGTGACATAAATGACATTAGGAAATCACACTTTGTGAGTCAGTTGTGGTTATTAGCTTGGACCTCAAATGCTTTATGGTGCAGGCCCCTTCCCTAACTCAGACTTGAGAGCATTTTTGAAGGAGTAGACCCTGTGTATCACTTGTTAGTAGAGAATCAAAATAGCTGTATGATAAGCATTTTCAGAATGTAATTTATGTTTATTTTGTCTAGAAATCATAAACAGTGACAAAAATATTGCACTGTGTATGAATATTTCCAGACATCACCATAGAATCTAAATCTTGTCTGGTCGTTTTTGCCAAATAAAAATCAGATTACCTGTATTTTACTCTATATGCTGTTACTTAGGAATGTTTTAATTTCAGTGAGTCAAAATCTAGTGACAGAGACACAAAAAGAGGAAGGATTTTCTGACAGATTTTCTAAAATATCGATAGTCTATGGATGTATGTTGAATTCTATATTTTTACTTTCTTAAATAAAAAACCAAACTTCATTAAAAAGTAAATTTATTCTCATTTTACATGTGCACAGAGTCAACAGTCACTCATACTTGTTCAATAAAGTGCTTTAGTTGTACTTACTTGAAGAAGTAGGATGTCATTTTGTAGTAGGTGAGGCTCTTTTAAAGCTTTCCAGACCAGAAACAGATATATATATACTATATATATATACAACAGCTAAGGTGGTTCTTCACTGGGATCAAATATAAAATATATTGATTTCTTGATTTATTGTATACAAAGACCTTTGTACCAAGTATTGTACTTTGTAACATAATATTTGAATTAAAGAAGCAAAAATCTAAATTAAGGCAGACAGGAACAATGAGTCAAGACTGCTTCTGGACTAGACATCATAGATCCTAGACTCAGCAGTGGTGGCTACCATGAGAGCTTCATAGGTCTCAGTCCCTTGGATCCTGTATCACTTGATACAGCATCTTAGCAATATTTTATTTCATGTGCTTAAATGAATTCTCAGTAGCTATAATAAATCCTTTCTTTTTTGGCAGGGAATAATATGATTCCCTAATATTGATTCACTTCCCTTGAATGCTCAATGCAAAATCATTGGAGATTTGTTAATAGAAGAATTAACATGTACCAAAAAGGAATTGCATCAGGGAGATTATATTTGCTAATAGATTTTTTTCCTGCTCTGCTAAATTTTATTCTTTCTCTATAAATCTTTATTAAATACTACCAATTCAGCATCTTTAACCTGATTGTTTCATTTGCATGCTTTGCCTTTGTGATTGGATTACAGTTTGTTGTACCTTTCACTTTATTATTAGCTCTGTGGATATGTAATTATGCATTATTACTTAACATTCAATTTACTTTGTTCAGTATTTGAGTTCCCTTGCACTAAGGCAACAGTAAACAAAATATTTTTTCTGCTTCTGCAATTCCTTCTGCAAACCTTCAGCTCAGCCTCTGTAACTGTGGAAAAAATTAACTTGCACGTGGCATGTTACTGCTGCAATAATTACAGTCAGATGAAGAAACTGAAAACAGTTTTGATTCATATCTGAATTGGCTATATCATCTTATGGTCAGCTGGTCACATCATTTATGAGCTGATTAAAGACTCCTAAGCTTTTGCATCCCCTGTAGTCACCCACTTCGGCATTAATTAAATTGTTTTCAAAATTATGATTATCAATTTGACTGCATATATATTTTTTAAGAGAAAGTAAGTAGTCAAATTTGGACTTTTTCAGGGAGAGTATTACTAAAACAAGATTAACGAAAAGTTTGTTTTTAAAATGCTATCAGTTTTGAAAATTATGGGACACTGAACTATACTAATTGGAGGTCTCTTGCATTCCCCCCCTCATATTACTAATTAAAAAAATAGTAAAAAAAATTCAGTTACAATTTTTTTTAGTATTTCACATTTTCAGAACAAGATAATTAGAAACCTATTAGTTCTTTTCCTCCCACTTCTTTGACTTGGATTAGTATTTGACATAATATGGGAACAAAACCTTTTTTTATAGTCACTGGGAACTACTGTTTAGAAGAGACTTACAGAGAACTACTGGCAAATATAATAGAATATTGCAAAAGTAAAAATAACAAAAAACAGGTTAAATTTTCTACTGTTTCTTCCAGTCAGTTTGTTATAGAGCAGCGATTAGAATCACAGAATAATTAGGGTTTGAAGGGATCTCTGGAGATGATCAAGTCCAACATCCAAATCAAAGAAATAAGTCAAATGGTGGAAATATTAAAATAAAATATTTGCAAAGATATTTAAGTCAATGGGTTATAATTAATATCATAAAATATTTTCAAGAATAAGACTTTCTTAGCCAAAATAGCTGTGACCTCAAATCTGAGCACACAATCTTAATTTGAAAATTCAAAATAAACTGTAAATGTTATTTGAAGTAGATGATTATTATATGAAGACATTGGTAATTTAATAAAGAATCTTTAAAAATATATTAATTTTTGTGCCCAATTTTCAAACATTTTTCAATATGTTCTCGAGGAGGGCAAATTAGCATAGAGAAACAAAATACAAAGTGTAATAAAATAGAGTTAAATAGAAAATTTACTTAATTGCTACAGTAGAAGGAACTAAGGTGTAGCTTAATAGAAATAAAGTGAAGAACTATAAGGGAGATAAAGAACTGGCTAATCAAGACAATGCAAAGTATTTATATTAAGAATTATGCAGATAGGGACTAATAATGAAATTTTTCAAGGATATTTTTTGAGATTCATCCTCATTAGTATGTAGGTTAATGACATTACAGGAAGAACAAGAAATATGCCAATGGGAACTTTGGTAATGTTAAGGAGAACTGGGACAGTTCATAGCTAATAATCAGCAAAAATGATACAATCAAAAAGCTCACCAATTAGAGGTGGCAGTTTAAGAAAAAGCTCTCATTGAATCAGTCTCTTATGGCTGAACAAACTGCAAATATTGTATACCTCTGGAAAAGTATACCCCAACTTTAGGCATTGATAGGGCCTCTTTCATAGAACTGTTTATAATCTGGTCTCTGAAGTTAAAAAATATAAGAACACTGTCTCTTCTCACTTAGCCACAAGAACAAGAAGAGGGGCAATGGGTTGCACTGGGACATGCTTTATCTCAGTATAAGAAATAAATTTTTACAGCAGGAACAATCAGTCACTGGAACAACTTCCCCAGGGACATAGAATCATAGAATCATAGAATCATAGAATCATAGAATGGTTTGGGTTGGAAGATCATCTAGTTCCAACTCCCCTGCTGTGGGCAGAGACATTTTCAATTAGACCAGGTTGCTCAGAGCTCTATGCAGCCTGGCCTTGGACATCTCCAGGAATGGGACATCCACGACTTCTCTGGGCAACCTATTCTGGTGCCTCAATACCCTCGCAGGGAAGAATTTTTTCCTAATGTCTAATCTACACCCAGCCTTTCAGTCTGAAGCCATTCTCCCTTGTCCTTTCACTACAGGCCCCTGTAAATAGTCTTGCCCCATTCTCTCCTGTAAGTTTCCTGCAGGTACTAGAAAGCCACAGTTAGGACACCCCAAAGCCTTCTCTTGTCCAGGAATGGTAGAATCTCCATTGCTACTTTCCACATATGTTGCTGATTGCCTTCTTTGAAATCATTTACTCTTAAGTCAAGACAAAACCCATCGGAAATGGCAGGGAAAACTACTCTATTGCTCAACAATTCTGGTCTTTGTCTTTCTGTTTTGCCTGAAAGCCCTTTTGTGTAAATAACTGGGCACTGAAAAATGTTTGGACAAACTAAAAGAATGGGTCTGATTATCTAGTTTAATCTCAAATAAATTTCTGAGCCTAATCAATGAGTCATGTGGCATTAAGATGGATGGTAGTTTGTTTGTTTGCTTGGTTTTAAAGGGTCTTCTTCAGTATCTCTTTTGAGATCATTTACTCATGTTTCTGGAAGGAAAAATATTCATTGCAGGTCATGTGAAGAGGAAGTACTTGGAATTCCATGCAGGCTTGATCTCAGAATTACGCCTGAAAATCAGCTCTGGATTTAAATAACAAAGCTGTAAAGTCTGTTGTCTTCAGATACGACTACAGCAAGCTGGTGAATGTTTAACAGTTTGCTACAAAACCTGTGAGATTAAGCAGCATCATTATGTCTAGCCTTCTGTATTGACTCCCGAAGAGTGACTGTCTAAAAGAAGTAAGAAAATACAAAGCTGAATATTGATACTGTCTAGGCAGAACCATTGTGCAAAACGAGAACCAAAAATAAGTCAGTCTGAGGCTGCTAACCTTACAGATAATTTCTGTTCAGAAATATTAAAGTTTAGGGAAGATATTAAGGAACAATTAATCTTCAACTTTTTCTAGTACAGAGCAATAAACAGCCTGACAAAGAAAATGGGTTTTCCAGCCAAACTAGAAACATGGATTTGTACAATCACTGATTGGAAAAGCCATCTGTACTATCTATAACTTTGTGTCATTCATTATTGATAAAACTCTTTGTGACATATAAGAGATCGATGTGACTGAGAAAACCTTCATCATAGTATTTCAATTTGGTGTATATTCTGTTAGTGTTCTTCTTTAAACTACTGTATAGTTTGCAGCATTTCTATATGTGATCATCCTAAATTTACTTGGTTAGTGTTACTTTGGTGATGAGTTAGGAGTCTTTAGGATAGAAACAATAGTAAAAAAAATCCCAGCCCTAACATATTGTGCATACCTTTATCAAAACCAGTGAGTATTCTTCAGGTGTAGTTTGTACCTATTATTTTGAGCTTATGAGCAATGAAGTCAATGTACATTGTTGTAAGAAGACTTACCATTTTTAGGGAAAAAGAAAAAATATTCAATCAAATCCATCTCCTCATTGTCATGTTATAAAAATAGTTTAAAACTATAAAAATGAAAAAATACCAAACTTTTCAACAACATTAAATTGCACATTTAAGGGCAAAAAAAAATTCCTTTTCATGTTACTGAACGAAATAAGTCCTTCAGAAAATTGCTTTAAATCATGTCTGAACTAATATTGTTCCTTCCTTTTTTTTAATTTCCATTAAGCATATCTCTTTAGAGATTGCAATCATACCCATTTTTAAAGGGGTTGTATATACATCATTATATATATGTAGGTGCACCCACACAAATGCACACATACCCCTACATATTTTTAAAGGACCAGACACTTTTCCTTCCAAGTTACTATTGCTAAGCAACCAGTTCTTTCTGCCTGCTGTTCTAATGAAAAATGTACTTATTAGAGCTGCATGAAATCTCCTGAGAAGTCCTTGTGGTCAGTCTTGGAGGGCTTCAGTCATAGGCTTTTTAAGAATAATTGATGGCCCATTGTTTGTATCCTAAACAATGGTTCAACAAGCTCTCTGCACCTGCCTCTTGGTAATTTTAATGACTGCAAAAATAATCTTGAATGGCTTTTTTATCAGCAGTGTGATCTATGTTCTTTTGATAGTGTAAATGGGTTGATTGACTTTGTTGTATATAGATATATGTGTCTGTAATACAAACTTACTGTATTATCTAGAGAGTCACTACAAATACATGACTGTTACAAAAACATATTTCTCTATTCCCCTTGCACTTTTTTTTTTTTAGTATTATGTAAACTGTTTCAGCTGTTCGTGGTCATGGACCTTCTCCAAAAAAGACTGAGCCAGCCAAAAATTAAAGTAATAGAAAAAAAGGTTTATAGTTGTCGGAGGTGGGCCAGCAGAAGCCTACAGAGAATGGAGAAAGATGCAACAGAGCTGCAAGGAAGTCTCAGAGGAA